>CM028135.1:575047500-575670000 GCA_016271365.2 Neoceratodus forsteri | reverse complement strand
TAGAGACAGCTCTCCCTATGCTGTCCTACCCTTCTAGTGGTACCGTAGAATCATAGGTCCTATGACTTCTATGAGTGGTACAGCAAAGACTGGGGGATTAGTTATCTTGGAATGCTCATGTACCCATGGTTCTATGCAGACAGCTTTGGGCTGTACCACTACCCCGTAGGGGTATTCATTACCAATATGTATTAACTCCTCACTGACAACAATGGGCGATACAGAAATGTAATTTTTTTTTCTTCATTTCAGACTGACAACTTGCACTGTCTTTAGGGAAATGGAACGAAGCACATAACAGAAAAACCTGTATCTAGCCTCAAAAGAACAGTGACTAGCACATCAAAACTTTACAAAACCCGAAGACCCAGGCCTGCCAACTGAAACTCCAGCAGCGGTAACCCGTCTCTGACACTTATAGTGGAGGCTTCAGAGATGCTGCCACCGGAGTGGCTCCACTGACAAAATGCCAGGCAGGGGGAAAAGACCAGATTAACAAGATTTAGACAAAAATTACATACAGAGTTAAAAGTATAACATTTTAAGCAAAAGTGCAACTAGAGGACAGACCCACACTTGGGTGTGCAGCTTTTACTGATGAAAGTTCCCAACTCGGTCATTCTGCGTCAGCCATTTAGAATAAGGTTAAGCAAAGCATAAAATAAGCGGGTTCGTATAGCAATCTGTGATCCAAGATCAGTAAAAAGCGAGTGAAATGTGGCAATGATTAGCAGTCATTGCTAATCATTGCCAGCTGGTCCTGGGTCCTGTAAAAGTGCCTTATTGGGCACTGACACTTTACATATATACACACACACACCCATTTTTTTGTCTTGGTAACCTTTTTTTTGCCCTCCTCCTCCACCCCATGAACCCCGAGCTGTTATGAGATTGGTCCAGTGATGCTCCTGCCCCTCCCACCCCCAATCTGGTCTCTGCAGGGAAGAAACACGAGCGAGTCCTTTTGAAGTGCACCCAGAACAGGAAGCAGGCATCAGGAGTTTGAGAAGGAGTCCGAAGGAGAGTTTTCTTTATTTTCTTCATTTTTTTATTCCATTGTTGCATCGTCGTCCGGTAACTTAAATTGTCTTTTTAGGTTTTGCAGGTGGTTGGAGAAAACCTGGAGCCAGGAGGAGTGACGGGTGGCCGCACCGAGGAGGAGCCGGAGAGAGAGAAGGCTGAGACCACAACACGGCACGGGAGCGACCTGGACAGAGCAAAGAGCAGGCCGCTGCATCGCGGGGCG
Source organism: Neoceratodus forsteri (assembly GCA_016271365.2). NCBI lineage: Eukaryota > Metazoa > Chordata > Ceratodontiformes > Ceratodontidae > Neoceratodus > Neoceratodus forsteri. The sequence continues at coordinate 575,668,754 of CM028135.1, read as the reverse complement.
AGGCATGGTCGGACGGGCAAATTTCAGCAACTAGAGACTGACAGCAAGAGCGCAGCACAATCAGGGAGCAGCAAAAAAAAAAAGTGAAAAATTTTCATTTGGTCATGGAGCCTGCAGGAGGGAAGGGGGCACAATGACTTCAGGTCACAGATTGGGGGGGGAGGGAGATGGCATAATGGTAACAAACGGGCAAGGCCTGGAGTTGGACTGTGGGTGGTGGGAGAACAAGGGCATGATCATTGGGCAAGTAGAGGGTACCCTGCTAAGTTTGTGCCCTGCTTTCTTGCAGTGAATTTGGGAACAAACAATGAACATAATTGTAGTAAACATTTGGGAACAGAATAAACACTATGTGCCCTGCTTTGTAGAGATTATGGGAGAACCAGAACTTAACGTGCCCTGCTATTATGTTGTGTACCCTGCGTCTTTGCAGTGAACATTTGGGAACAGATGAAGACTAAGTAATGTGCCCTGCTTTGCAGAGATATGAGACTGTATTGTGCCCTGCTAGTTATGTGCCCACATGCAGTGAACAATTTTGGAACAGAAAAAAGACCCAGTAATGTGCCCTGCTTTGCAGAGATGAGGGGAACCAGGCACGTAAAGAATTATGTGCCCTGCTTATGTTATCAAAGTGTACTCTACTCTTGTAGTGAACATTTGGAACTAAGACTAGGTTATGTGGCCTTCTATTTGCAGTGATCCATGAGGGGCATCAAAAAGACTTAATGTGCCCTGCTAACCTGTAATGTTGTGCCCTGCTCTTGAACTTAGGAACAGATTAAGACTTAAAGTAAAGTAATGTGCCCTGCTATGCAGAGATCTATGGGGGAGGAACCAACCCTGCTATTGTGTGCCCTGCTCTTTGCAGTGAACATTTTGGGAAAAGAAAAAGACTTGCCCTACAGCTTTGCAGAGATCCATGAGGGGAACCAGAAAATGTGCCCTGCCCCGCTCTCTGCAGTGAACTTGGGAACACAGAATAAGACTAATGTGCCCTGCTTTGCAGAGATCCATGATGGGACCTTAAAGACTTGTGCCCTGCTTTGGCAGTGTTGGAAGACATAACTATACTGTCTGCCATTTTCCTGGGCAGAAAATTACAATTTTAAGTGTTGTCATGTGCCCTGCAACTGCAGAGATAATTGAACTTACTGTGTTGCCCCTGCTTTTTAAAGGAAGGAACTGTGCCCTTGCACTTTGATTTGAACACACTACTTGTCTTATTGTGGCAGCAAGCCCACAAAAACTTAAGTAATGTGCCCTGCTATGCAGTGACTGCTGCCTGCAGCACAGTCACAAGTCACAATGGGAGGGATTGCCCAGCTTAGACAGGAACAGGATTTGGTCTGAAGTGCCAGTGACTGTGCTGGGGGTGGGGAGTTGGGGCCTGAGGGTCACAAATTGAAATTTAAATACCTGTAAATTTTTTTCTCCGACTGCTGGTCTCTGGGCTCATAACTAATGGGAGGTCCTTCCTAGAACCATGTGACAAGCAGGAAAAAGATCTCTGCAGGGGGACCAGATCCTCTCCTCTGCATCCTGTAGCTCTGTTTGTTCCAAAGCATGTCCCCTGCAGTAAAACATCACTAAGAAACAACAAGAAGAAATGTTAATATGTACTTACAGCCTGGAAGAGCAGACTTCAAACCCTCAGGCCAGATGGCCAACATCCAACATTCTGGGAGGTGAGAAGCCCGGAGACCAGCAATTGGAGAAAGAAAGTTTACAGGCATTTCAATTTCAATTTCTCTCCCAAGCTGGTCTATGGGCTCATAACTAATGGGATATACTAAAGCAGTACATCCCTTTGCTTCCCAGGTGGGAAGAATGTGAGCAGACCCTTATGGGTCCCCAGCCTATGGAGGGACCAGATAACCAAGGGGATGCCTCAGTGGAGGCAGACACATCCAATCTGTAGAACTTTGCCAAGGAATGGATGGATGTCTAAGTAGTCACTCTGTGAAAGACTGCTGGAAGGCTTCTCCGAATTCCGCCCAGGAGGTAGCTACTGCTCGAGCTGAAGGTGTCCTCCATGGGCCCAGCACAGAAAGCCCCAATCTTTGGAAGGTGATACAGAAGAGAACAAATTCACTTGGTCCAAGAGACTTTAAAGGCTTTTTTTGCCAAAATTCAGCCCTGAAGGTGAGGGCGAATAGACTGGAAGAGTCATATACGGGCTTCCACTCTTCTGAAGTAAAGCTCAAGTGCTCTCCTGTTGCCCAGAAGGAGAATCTCCCTTTCCTTCTCACTCTTAGGGCTAGGATATAGGGCAGGGGATATTTAATTCCTGGTAGTAGAGGAAGGGAGATAACACCTTCAGTAGTAAGGATAGATATGTTCAGAGAATCACGGAGTTCTGGGGAAACATGGTGTAAGGTTCCTTGGAAAATAGAGCTCCTATCTGCTAATACAGCAGGCTGAAGTGAGTGCTGTAAGAAGACGACCTTCATTGCAAGGAGGATGGAGGCTGTTTCCTTAATGAGCTCCGATGGGGTCTTGGTGAAGGTTCTGAGGACCAGGTTGATTTTCCAATGTCAGAGGATGGCTCCACCCAATCCAGGGTGATCTTGTGCAGGAGCCTTGAGATTAGTAGAAATGGATTCTTTAGATTAGTGGAATTGGAGGAAAGTCGTACATGAAATTGCAGGGTCCCAAGTCTAGGGAGAAGGCATCCTATGCTATGGTCAGCTCGACCCCGATTAGAGATCAGGACTGGGGACTCTACGGCTTCACCAGCCACTGAATAACTACCTGCAGGAGGCCCCCCATGCCGCCAGAGGGAGGAAGGGGCTGACCTTCAGTGACTTAGCCAATCCTCCATGACGTGCATCTGACCTGGTATGTATATGGCCATCGAGCACTCCCGGTGATGCTCGGCCCACTGGAAGAGCAATAGGATTTTCTTGTACGATCCGAGAGCTCATGTACCTCCCTGGTGATAAGTGCAAGCCATTGTGGTTCAATTGACCAAGGATGACAGCATCCTGGTTGGAGATCTGCGCTTCGAATCTTTGAAATGTCAGGCGGTATTTCCAGTATGTTGATGCTGTAGTGGGTCTGAACCCTCGACTACTTGCCAGCCCCGAAGGCTGGTATTGGTAGTAATTCTCCCCTGGTGAGGATGCCCCCGCTTCAGGACCTTCATGAAGTTGGAGCAACAAGTCCCTCAATGCAGGGATGCTTCCTTCTGGCAATAGCCTTGAATCTGTGGGCTCAGACTGACCTTTGGCTGGTCCATTGATGGATCAGGTTTGACTGGCCATATGTTTGAATCTGCTGGCCCGGACTGACCTTTGCCTGGAACACTTGATGCAGTAGGTTCGACTGCCAGGGACACATGATAACCAGAGCCCATGGCACGGAGACTGCCAGGGAGACCATCGTCCCTATAAGCTGCGTGAGGGTGTGGTCTGAAAGGCATTAGGCCGCTTGGTCTTTGCTGAAGAGAACCCTGAAGTCCCTGAACTTAGCCACTGTTAGGAAAGTCTTTAATTTGTGAAGTTCAGAAGATTACTCCTCAATGATTCAGATGCTTGTATGGCAGAAGAGAGCTCTTTGTGATCAGGAATCCTATGAGCGAGAAGCATTGGGTGACCTCAGTCACTGCCAGAGTTGTTTGCTCATACTGTGGGCCGTTGACCAGAGGGACGTCCAGATAGGATATGTAAAAATGCACCTGTAAATCTGGTGACACCAACTGATCTCCCCGATGGAATTCCCCTGAAGATGGATGCAAGGTCTCTCATCTAGAATGTCCTGTGGTGGACGAATTCAATCAATCAGACATTTTAGGACCCATACGGTTCTGAAAACTCCAGATCGATCTGGAACTATGATGAATAGACCGTATATGTCCAAGTACCTTTTTGCGCAGGGCACTCACTGCTTGCTCCAGCCTGTAAGTGGTCTGTGAGTGTTTGGAGAGTCAACCTATTCTGTGTAGATAAGGGTGAGGGTACCACATGCAGTGGGGAGACCCTGCTTAAAATTCTCTTGCACCCCCTGGATTGTGGTGGTGCAAACCCTTTCCTTTAGAAAACTGGAAAGCTTGCCCCCTACTTGAGGATGGGTCCGGGGCCTTTACTATGAGCTTTCTGGCATCTAATATGCTTCTTCATCTGCTGGATGCGAGAGATGACCCAGGATTATCTGCCAAAGTCAGATTTAATTTGTCCTCAGAGTATGTATGGGTTTGAATACTCTGACTGGATCCCTACGACCAGGGTCTGTACCTGCTCCTGGACTGCAGTACTTAGGTTTTCATAGTTTCCCTGGATTTTTTTACCACCCCCTTTAGAGACGATCCAAATGGGAGATCTCCCTCGTAGGGGGCATTCCCCTAGTGTGCCTTGGCGACCTGTCCACCTGCCATGCCTGCAGCCTTAGGTATGTCAAAGCGAAGTGAGTTAAAGCATGGCCCTTGCTGCGCATCTGGCAGCCTCCTTCGAGACATCAGCTGAGAATGTAGAGAACAGTCCCGAGCTGCAGTTGCTGCAGGGTGGGCTTGTTTACATCTGGCTCGTCAGCACGCTGGAATGCCAGGTCGGTGGCCCATGGCAGTGCAGCTCATGCTGAGAACAGGTTGTCTGCAGCTGCTTTAAGGGAGGTTGCGGAGGACTAAAGCATCTTTTTGAGGGATGCACCTACCTCGTATCCCCTGCGTCTCACAAAGAAGCCCCATCCCCGGTGGGATATGGATATGGATATAGATATTCATTCTCTGTTTTGCTTGGCAGCCGATGCAAGTCTAAGCGCTGGTTGGTGGTTTAGGAGTTGACGAAGGACACCTCAAGGAAAACTCCTCACTCACCATCCTAATGAAGAAATCTAGGTCGTAAAAGACTAAGTTTCAGGATGAAGAACTGTCAGAGACAGAAACGCCACCCAGTAGCCCCCCTTCCTCTAGGGGGATTAACTGACCTCAGGCGGACTTGGGGATCTGTCCCATTGGATGTTTTCCACTGTGGACATCCTCGAATGTGCTACTAGTATGTGACCTCTTCCTCTCCTATGGTGCCGAGAGGAGAGATGTCCCTCCGGTCCGAAGATTGGGAGTAGGCATAGGGTGGGCTTCCCATGGACCCTATGTACTATGAAGGAAATCGAGACAAGATGGTCAGGGCATGATGGGTTGAGGGCGAAGGCCCTGTTAGGCTGCCTATTACGTCAAGGGCCAAGTCTGATGGTAAACAACGCTACCCCTTGGAGGAGAAGGGCTGATGGGTCTGCACTGCCTGGATTGGTTCCTGTGAAAGCAGGGTGGATGTCTCCGGACCTCCTCTGACTTTGTAGGTGTCTCACTTAGGCATAGCAAGCCAAAGAAGATGACCTGGGGGACTACATCTGTGGCCCTTTCCACCTTGTGAGAATTTGTGCTACGCTCCTGACAGCCCTTTCAGACATTTTGTACTGGAGGGTGGTACGAGTCCCTGTTTTGAGACCTATTAGCACTGCCACCTGGAGCGAGAGCCTGTCTGTCCAAATGGCCTCAAAGACGCTGACGAGGTGAGTTAGCACAGGCTCGTCACCACGTTGTGAGCTGTGTCCTTTTCCCTGTTCGATCGCCCTTGTCGGGACATGTTGAAGGCAGCAAACAACCACAAGCTGGATTGTAAGGGGAGCGCTGTCGCTCTGGCCGGTTTCCCCAGTCATGCATCCAGGGGCCTGATGGGTAGGAGACTCAGAAATAGGACAGAGTAGACTGCCTGTGCCCTCCTGGCGGTTTATGAGGGGCTGTAGCGTGGCTCTTCCTGAGCCGAAAATAAGCCCCTGCTACTGTGAAATGCTACCGCTCCAAGATGATTCCTCCACCGATCACTGGCGAGCCAGAGGACCGGGGGCTCATCGAGGGAAAACCGCTTCTGCCTGTGCCCTTCAGGTCGTTGATGAGGGTCTGTAGCTCGGCTCCTGCAGAGCCAAAATGAAGCGCCTGCTCCTGGCCATTGATGAGGGGCTATAGTGCGGCTCATCCTGAGCCAAAATGAAGCTTCTGCTGCCGTGAAGCATTCTAGCGGCTTCACCCATGTTAGTCGACAAGCCTGCAGACCAGGGGGCTCACTGACTGAGTGCAGTGTCGGCGACCTGAGCAGCAGGGCCACCAATGAGGAGAATACAGTGCAGCTCTCCGGAGCAAAAAATAAATGTGCAGCGCGAGGGGCCCAGATTCCTGCGACCTGCCAGACTCAGGGTGCAGGCGACGGGAAAAGGGACAGCGAATATCTGGAGCAGAAATGAGGAGCCAGACAGTACAGGACGCAGGGATCCCTGTGTGAATTTATTTATTTATATATTTTTTTATAAAAATAGGAATCCTGTTGAGTGAATCATATGCCTCCCTCCAAGTAATGACCGTTGGGGGGAAGGGGGGGTACATGCCTCAAAGCGCGGGAAGAAGCAGGAGAGAAGGGGTCCAGTCTGTTCAGCATGCATGGTAAGACTGGGGACGCTACAGAATCTGCGAGGCAATGCTGGAACTCCTGCTCCTGTGAAGCTTCCCCCTTGAAAATCCTCTTCTAAGTAGAAAGTAAACTGCACTTACAGTTTGATGTCTTCAGCTTTGCCACAACAGTGGCAGAGGCCTTGCAGAGAACCTGCCTAATGGCAGGCAGGAAGTAAATTGAGAGCTACAGGATGCAGAGGGGAGGATCTGGTCCCCCTGCAAATATCTTTTTCCTGCCTGTCACGTGGTTCCAGGAAGGACCTCCCACTAGTTATGAGCCCAGAGACCAGCTTAGGAGACAGAATCTATAATTTTCTTTTTTTCAGTACAGGAAAAGCCTCATGTATTAAAGTAGCTTTGCTAACTTCCAATAAAAAAAAAAATTTACAGTCCGACATGGCTGGAGTTAAATTAGCAACTGCAGAGAGATGGTGCCAAATATACGACCCAGAAAAAAAACTGGTCACAGATTAGCAGTGAGGGAGACTGCGCAGTGCGTGTTAGTTGTAAATTGTGCTGCGAGAACAGAGATGAGCTATGTGGGTTGAGGCACTTCAGTGAGGCATTAATTGCAGGGATTACAGGCCCCCAGCTAAAAGTCAACACCGTCCGCTAACATCTTCTAACACAGCAGCACAAGAAATCTGTTAACATTTCTAAATTTGGTAAAACAAGGTCACCACTTGATATATATCGCCATACCACAATTGGTAAGTTTAAAATAGTGAGGGGGGTGTTACGGGTTTGGACCCAGATCTAAAACAATTTTAATTTATTATTTGCAGGGACAGCTTTCAGTAATGCAGAGGAAGAGCATAGAACGATTCTAGACAAGCTGATAGAGAGTCTGTATATAATGGCCAAAGAAGACATCCCTATTAAAAAGGTTGAAGCGATAGCAGAACAAGAGAAGCGCCATGGAGTTCATTTGGGCAATAAATACATTAAAGAGCAGGTTCTTAGTAGCTGCCTGTCCCAGCCAGTTTGATCCCTTACTGGATCAGTAGCGAGCTGATCAAGTTTGGCATAAAAATTCCATCTATAGAAAAAGTTACATCCCTCGTAATCTGTAAATGTGTATAGTGGCCAAAAAAAGACAGACTTCCCGGTCTGAAAAAAACACCCCCACATTGGCCCACGCAGCCCTGTTTTGTGATGTCACAAAATGAAGGATGCAAGAGAGTGCCCCATTCATTTCTATGGGGCTGGTATTTTCAAACATATCTACTAATAGGGACCCAATTAGTCGCTCGATCACTTTGATATACTAAAATCCCAGCACTAAAGGCTATAAATATGTTTGAAAATACCAGCCCCATAGAACTGAATACTAAAGCCAGAACTAAAACTTCTATTCCGGATCCTCGTCAATGGACTCTGTACACCTCAAGGAGGCAACAGAAGAGGTTGTTGATGCCCTGGAAGGTACTTGGTGCGTCAACCTAGTAAGCATTAGTGCTGGGGCTGGTCTAGGATGCCCCATTGATGCTGGAGATGGTGGACTCTGAGGGAAGTCTGAAGGATGACGGCATTTCCTGCATATCGGCACTTATTTGCACTGCTGGTGCGCCTTGAGATTTCGACAGGGGAGGAGTAATCGCTGACAATGATGGCCCTCACCAGCTGTAACAGGCCTGGCGGTACTCACAGCCTGTCCCAACCTGGTAGACTCAGAGGTCTGGGCATCAGTGTTGTCGCTGAGGTGGTCGCCTCGATATGAAAGGGCTACCGAGAGTGTACCAGGGAGGATTTTTCTTTGCTTCGCTCCCTCTCCCAGGGTTTATGTCTATGTTGCATGGAGGATTTCTCCCAGGACTTAGAAGAATAGGGACCAGAGAAGCAGGGCAGAGACGTGGTAGAGCTTTTCTCCTGAAGCTCTTTCTCCGTCCTGGCTACCAGCTGTTTTAAAATGGTTGGTTTCCAAGGTGTTCTTTCATCATTGCTGGGTAGCTTTGGACTATCGAACTTTAGGCAGATCTCATAAGCCTTTATGTTATGGGCTGCACCAAAGCAGCACACACAGACGTCGTTCGAGTCACTCGAGTAAATCTTTTCACCTCTTTCGCAGTATCTAAAGAGCTTTGTGGGTTTTTTAGATGACATACATGATGACAGCAATCACGTATAAAAAGTGATAGCAAACTAGGGAAAGAAATACTGAAAAACACTGAGTAGCAGTAGACTGTACTGGCAGCATCTTCATGGAGAGTCCGGCGAGGATGGTCAACGGCAGGAAAAAAAAACTGAGGGGGGGGCTGCCTGCGTTTGTATGGGAGGTGTCAATGCAAGATTTCATCATGGATGGCCCCTAGTGGACTGCTTGCAAAAGGTTTCCATGTGGTCCTAGTTCCTAGTGGCTACAGTTCCAAAAGTGTTGCTTGATGGAAAAGATATCCTCAAAGAAGATCTTGCTTAGAAACACACAGTGGTAAGCGGTAGTTGTGAGATTCCCACCTGGTTCTCCAGGTTCACAGCTGTGCATGGTAACTACAATGCCAAACTGGCTCTCTAGAAACACAGAACAATTATTAGTACCATCAGTGCTCTGAAAAATATTCTGAAGAAATGTAATTTTCTGGATCTTACCTTTTTTGATCTCCAGCATCGACAGTACACTGCTTTATCACCCAGGTCCTCAATATCAAATGCATGAACTACTTTGGGATTATCCTTCTGGATCTCCAAATTAACTCTAGCCTTGCTGCATTTGTCCTTTGATACAAAGGTCCTGTAGGCCAGGTAACCAAGAGCAGCTGTTCCTGTAGCCAAACAGATCCCAGCAACCCACTCTACAGTAAGAGACAAAAAAAAAATCACATTAAGAAAAAAAAAAAAAACTGCGGACAAAAGTACAGAACAGAATGGAGAAACAGTGTTCTACTGAAAGTCACAACATATCATCTTTGGTTCATAATGCTTAACAACCGGATGCCTTCTCCTCTTGTTATTACCAAGCATAATTTTGGATAGAACATCTTGCTTATCTAAGTAGAACCCATATCAGCTCCTGAAAAGCAAAAATTGCTGCCAACAAGCTAAGCTACAGCCCACCACTCATCCAATGTGCTGCCATGTGAGAGACCTGGGTTTGGGAGCAACATTGGGTCTCGGCTGCCAGATCAGTCAAAGGTGGATGCCTCACAGTGGTGATGCACCTGCTCTCCAAGGAGGACAGGCTAAAGTGCATCACAAACCAACACAGACTACAGGTGATCAACAAGTGGGACTCTATGGGGTTTCGGTAACAACCATGCATGTTCTTCACTGCTAAGGTAGGGTTAAAAAGGAAAAAAAATGCTGTTAAGCAGTGCTGGATAGGGGGCCAAAAGGTCTTAAGGTTCTGAAGAAATGGGAATATTAAGGGAATGCGTCCAAGCCTTCCAGATTTAAGAAAAACCATTCGGTAGACAAAAAATTCTTCTGTTGAACAATTAACTTGTTGATAAGGGAATGTTGCTCAGTTTTTTTGCAAAAACGGAAAAACTGGGATTAAAACAAAATGTCACTATCACCATTTAAGAGTCAGTTGTATTAAAAGACCTGTTTGGACTTGCCCATCAGCACTGCAGTAGGGTTACCACTCGTGATGCTGGCGTCCTAGTTTCAGGAGTGAGCCAGTGTCATCTGGGACAGGCTTGGGGGGATCAATTATCCCAGAAAATGCTCTCCTACTCCGGGGAGGGAGGTTGTTGCCTCTGCCATACTGTGACCCCGGGTGAAGTGTGGAGGTACAGCAGGTGGGTGGATGTTGACTGAGCTCAAGGATGCCACGCTGGTGTGTGTGTGTGTGTGTGTGTGTGTGTGTACCCCCCCAGCTCTCATAAGCCCCTTGTGTACCAATTCCCTACAGAAGTGGCAGCAATCGGGGGTGGCATGCAGGATGAAAGGTAGCTCTCTCCACAGGCTCCACCATATTGACTGCGACACCTACCTCTGAAAACTGGCAGAAGTGGATTTAAAGGGGAAAAAAGAAAACATACAGAAAAAGGATAGCCAATTGTTAAAAAATAAATAAATAAATAAATAAAACATAAAAATAAAGTGTCATTCTGTTTCTTGTGGAGTAACTATTACTGGTAATACCACTAGAAAAATCTGGAAGGTTAAACACGGTCTGTGCAGTAACAATAGTTTTACACTTCTGGCTCACTTCAGGACTCAGCATTGTAATCTACCCTCAGATTAAGACTGGTTCTCACCATTGCTCCCAGAACTTATTTTATTGGTTGCCGACCTGTAAATCCTTGCGAGCTACAGAGTCTTCTCCCCCTGTCTAGGTTACTAGAGACAAAAAACAGCTCAAGAATTGGAGGTTTATTTACCAATGACCTTTCACAGCATTTGTTGCAACAACAGAGAGCTATTTGCCCCAAAACTCTGGAACAGTATCCCTATGGGTCTCACTTCTATTCATTCTCAAATATTGACAGACTGTTAAGGGATTATTTGCTGGAACTTCATACTTGGTGTTTTCAAGAACGTTCCCCTCAGCCAACCCATTCAAGTCCTAGGCCCCTACCTGCTAAACTAGCCCTAGCCTGGTGCTAATCCTGCTGCTATCATGTACCTTCATACTCCCTATCTGGGCAGAGTGCATGTACTCAACTGGTTCCCTACAGCTGGCCGCAGCAACACCTATGTGCAACACTGAAACCAGAATATTATCTTTCTCTGCTAAAAAGCATCACCCCACATAGTGTGGCTGCACGAACCTGCTGCTGCACCACTTTCAAAAGGTCTGAGCTCCCACACACGGGGTGTAGTACTGCTGCAAAAATGCTATCATCAGTACTGATGCCTCTAAGCCAACTACCCATGAGAGGCCCTGCAAGTGCGCCAAACTAGCTGAAGTGGTGGCTGCCTATTTCCCAGATAACTGGATGTGCCCCTAGGCACCCGGGGCCCTGACTCAAAATATCTGCCCTCAAGGCCCCCTAATAAAGTCTAACCGCAGTAGGCTTTCCAGCCCAGCAACTTGTCAGCTGCAAGCCTCACTCCAACAGGAAGAAATCCCTGAAACTGAAACATGGCCCAAGGGACCGAAAAAGAATTATGTTAATCTTACTCCTATTGTTAGACAACATCCACCTAAACCTTGGCCCCGTGGGCACCCTGGTTCAGCACCTAGTCACTGTGACACTTGGACAGCTGGTTCTGATTAATCTATGCTTTTTGCAAGGTTTTAAATTAGCAGAAAGTGCTAATCAATTTTCGCAGCTAATCAACTGTGAAGATGCATAGCATTTGCCTCAATTTGATTAGCAAAATTAAAAATGTGTTTATACATACAATTTAAAAAAATATTTTATCCTGAATAAAAATTTTCATTAAAATTACCAGTCTTTGTGTGATCTGTTTCAATACACAGACACATGCCTAATTGGCAGTACAGCCTAGGGTTACAATGATGAGCTGTGAATTAGCTTGGTACAGCCAATAGACCCGAGTCCCACAACTGCCTCCACTTGCATACTGTACTCTAAGCAAGTCACTTAACCTCCCCTGAAAACAGGCACTTGCATGTGTGGGCCATACCGCTACCAAAGAATTAAGACACCCCCCTCACTCCAGCAGACCTAGGTTTGATTCCTCCCACAACCTTCACCTGCATACAGTTGGACTCTGAGCAAGTCACTAACTTCCCCTGAAAACAAGCACTATTGCATGTGCGGGCCCCATACTTGGGTACCAAAGAATTAAAACATCCCACTCACTAACTGACCTAGGTTTCATTCCTCCCACCATCTCCACTTGCATACCATGCGATTCTGACAGTGCTCCCCCCCCCACCAGTCACCCCTGGAAACAGGCACTTGTATTTATAAGTGTGGCATACCTGCAGCATGTTACTCTGTTTGCTGGTCTGCTGTCTTGTCTTCTCTGCTGTGCTGCCAGATAACTGCTCCCATGGTCCCAGCAGCTGCGCTTGGTGCCAAAACCCAGAAAGAACAGGCACCGGGGGCATACTGGATATGCAGCAGTGGGAAAGGGGGGGGCGGTGCAGTCAGAGCGGAGGAAAGACTACTTGAGAAGCCAGAGAGAGACTGGCTGTTTCCCCCTCTAGTTGCCTGGCGTTTTGGTGCTGCCACCCAAGCATACCGTAATAGTCTCACCGTCGCGGCCTCGAATCTGCCAGCAATCACTTCCAGTAGTGTTGTGCAATATCGCAAAGCACTACTGGGAGCAACTGCCGGCATTTGGGGCCGCAGTGATAAAAATATTACAGTATGCTGGCGGCTGAGGAGAATGGGGAGGCTCACAGAATGGATCGCATTTTTTAGCGATCCAACATAGAAATGGGTCGCATGAGCAGCCGTTTCGCATTGCAAAGTGTGATGCAATACCGGCTATTTAAAACCCTGTTGTTGTAATATAAAAATGTGTTATTGAATGTCTCTCTTGAGACATGCTGTATTCCTGGAATGCCCCCCACCCCGGTTTCAATACAAGCTGTTAACATAAAAGCCAGGAGATAATTACAGGCTAGAAGAGACACAAATTAAGGAGCTCCAGTTTATCTAGCTTAATTATAGCTGCCAGCTTCTAGGATGGAAGTCATAAACTTTTATGACGTTTAGAGGAAGAATACAGGTTATGTCACTTAGGTGCAAAGTCATAAATGTTCCTCTGATGTCTGTGAAGCAGGAAACTGCTTATGGATGAAAGAAGATACTGGAAAATCACAGACTTGATTGGGAAGTCATATGCGGAAATTAGTTTTTGCTGATGTCACCTATTTAAAAATACCTCCTGAGTGAAGACATCCTGGTTGTATAATTTTTAATAAACAGAGGAGGAGCTGGGTGACATCATGGAGAAGGCATATTCAAGACAATGTTTTAATTATGCTGTGACTGACCTTTAGAGGGATATACATGTTTGGACTCTGAAGAAGAAACATCTATCAGCACTATTAGAAGATATACATTAGATAGCCCAGTCTAAGTGTATGGTTGGTAGGAATTTGCACTTTTAAACCTTGTTCTTTTAAGTGATTGGATGGCTTTGTGATATATCGTTCTGTATTTACAGTTTACATATTTTTTTTCCATTTTAAAGTAAACCTCTATTTTAAGAGACTACTTGGTGTGCCTTCAAAATTATTTATTTGACAAGTGAAGCATATATGGTAAAAACTGACACTGTGCAAAAGCTTACTGGTTTACCAAACTGGGAAAAGTTAACAGTTTATTTGAGGTCTTTAACAGAGTTTTTAAAGGTTCATTTTGTACACCTAGTTAGGTGCCCGTAGGTAAAAGATATCTCGCATTTCCCCAAAGAGCAGAATTATCTGAGCCTGTACATTGTGTATGCTAGCAAGAGGTTCACAGTTTGAATCCCTCCAGAACTTGAGACTAAAGGTTGATTCGAACCCACAAAACAGACAGGAGGGTTACCCTGTTTCTGTTCCTGTTCACAATACTGCACTCGGAGGTTGGCACTGTGGGAGCAGAGGGCCTGACCTGCTAAGTGGGGTTGTGACAGTCACCACAGGGAAACTAAACACCGTCTCCCTAAACACTGGAAGCCTTCTCTCAAATTCTGCTCAATTTGAAGCTTGGGTTGCACTAGTGCAACCGGCTGCAATATTCCGGATGGAGACCTGGTTCACTCTCAAGATATTTGATACAGTTATCACCTTGCTAGGCTTTAACCACTATAGAGAAGTTCAGACAGGCAAGTGCAGAGGTGGTTGCCTTATCTATTTAAGGTCGGACCTGCTGGGCTTCAAACTAGAAATTAATGGTTTGACTAGGGAATCTGAATGCCTTGCAGTTAAACTCTTGCGGGGGGGGCACAAATACCTTGCCCGAGCTTCAAACTAGAACATTAGTGGTTTAACTAGGAAATGTGAATGCATTGCAGTTAAACTCCTGCTTAGGGAAGAAGGGGGGCACAGATCCCTTGCCCCCTTATGACAATCTACACATCACCTGGTAAACACCAATCTGGCCTAGAGTCCTTCTCCAGATACTTCAAGCAAATTTAATCGAAACGGAGAAATAATTGTCACCAGTTACTTCAATATCAATTGGATCTCCAAATTCAGCATGGCACATGGGGATACAGTTACCAGTCACTTCCTCTCCCAAATGGTTACTGAAAACACCACAGCCAACTATAAAACTTGCTCCAATACCCTGACAAACTGTATTCTGGTTACACATACTGACTGGGTTAAATATGTTTAACGTTAGAGTGCTACCGACACTATGAGTGACCACTCCGCAGTACAATGTTCATGGTCAGTTAACAGACTAAGCCCCCCCGCTCCAAGATTTATCACCAGCCATGTCCAATGCAAAGATAAGGTGTGGGCATTTAAATCTTATGTGGCTTAACACGGACTAAAGCTAGAAGGATGTCATCCGATATAGATTCTGCCCTGGACTTCCTAATAAAAGAATTATCTGCAGCCTGTGACAGGTTTGCCCTCCTGCCTTAAAAAGCCTAGGGTGCAGGGTATCTCATCTGGGTGGATCACCCTTAACTCCAGGCCATCATGAGGTAAAGGGACAACTGGAGGTCTTAGCAAGAGAGATCAGGTCATCAGTGCAACTACAAAAATACAAACAACACATAATAGATGCACCAGTAACAATAAGCTGGCCAACTGTTAAGTACTGCAAAGGCCCAGCAAACAAAAACTAGACCAATGGGGGGGGGGGACAATTTCTGGGACAAAACTGCCAAGCTCCTGGGCAAGGGTGAAAAACAGCCCCCTAAAATGCTTGAAGTTGATGGGACTGAGACTGTGGACCAGACAGAGATAGCAAACAAATTTAATGCAGCCTTTACAGACCTATGGTGCAGTCACCCCTGGCAGCCCTGCCCAGGTGACTCGTGGTGGTGATGGTACGGAAGCCTCTTGCAGACATGACCTAGAAACAAGACACCCTAAATTCTACTTCAGGACAGACCACACCAAAGACACCCTCAAACATATTCAAAAGGGTGCTACATAAAACCAGGGGTGGTGACAACTCAGTTGATATGAAGTTGCTAGCCCTGGCCCTTGAGGAACTTGCCCACTTTATCTCCAAGATTTTCAGCTCTTCTCTACAGTACTCACAGTGCCCTGGGACATGAAAAACTGCACTGGTCTCTCCGGTTTTCAAAAATGGTGACCAATCTAAACTGGCTAACTACAGGCCAATTTCCATTCTTTCTCCCCAGTCCAAGGCCCTGGAGAGAACTGTTTCAGACTACCTGGTCACTTACTTGGAAAAATACAACATCCAGTGCATACAACAGCATGGGTGCAGAAAGCTTCATAATCCCAGCCAGCACTGCCCTAGATGAATTCACTAGCTACTCTCTATGAGGCCACTGACAACGGAGACATGGTTGGAGCCATCTATATTGATCTAAGGTCTTTGACTAAGTCAACCACAACTGCTTGGCAAGCTCCTTTCCCTTGAGCTATCCCAGGACACAGTAGATTGGTTTCGCAGCTACCTCTCCAACCAATCCCAGTGTGTAAAAACTGATGGCTTCCTCTTGAAAGTAAGGAGCATCTCCCTGGGGTGCCCATTTGGCCCCCTCCTGTTTGGTATCTTTATTTATTAGCAATCTACCAGAGGTCTGATGGTCTGCAAAGGCACTCCTATATGCTGATGATGCAGTCATCTTCTTCAGAAATACCAGCCACGGTAAAATATCTGCTGACCTCCAGGCCAATTCTGAACCATTTTTATCCAGTGACTCACCAACAAATTGGTGCCAAGCCATTAACAAGAAACAAAAAAAAAAAAAATATGCTTTTCTCAGGCCCACAACTGAAAGGACAAAAATTAAAAAATTTTGGATCCTCCCCCAGTGGTCATCCTTAACGACAGGGGCCAAAGTCTGGAACAGGTGGAAACCTTTAAGCACCTTGGTGTCATAATGAATAATACCTCATCATTTGCCCCACACATGCACAACACTGTTACCATGGCAAATAGAAGATTGGGTGTCCCACCCTGTATAGGAACCACCTTAACCCTACCGCTGAAGCCAGACGTCTTGCCATTTCCAGTACTTTCCTGTCCCTCATGTACTACGGCCTTCCTGTATACAGTATGTTGCTGCATGCGACACTGTATTGGACAAGGTTAAGATGATATGCAAGAAAAAAATACTCACCTTAGCAATGTTGTTTCTTCTATTGGAGTCTTGCTATATTATGACATATGCAGACTACAAAGCAGTACCTCCATGGAGGAGGGACAGAACCTACTTAGGAAACAGGATCTGAAGCACAGCTGTGCCAAACCAAGCATCACTCCTAGCCTGGATATCCAGGGAGTAATGCTTGGTAAAAGTATGAACTGTTTTCCAGGTAGCTGCTTGACATATCTCTAGAATAGGGATGTCCCTGGCAACAGCCAGGGAAGCAGCTGTACCTCTGGTAGAGTGAGCCCTCAGGCCTGAGGGAGGAACCTTACCCAGTTTTTCATAGCAAAATTGGATACAAGAGACACTCCACCTGGCAATGGATCTTTTAGTGGCAGGTTTCCCTTTACCAACCTCACCATAAGTGAGGAACAGTTGGAGGGAGTCAAACCTGTGACCCTTGGTACGCTCTATGTAGTAACTAAGGGCTCTCTTCACATCTAAGCTGTGCAGTCTCCTCTCGCCAGAGAAGGAATGGTCAGTGAAGTACACTGGAAGAGATATAGATTGATTAAGGTGGAAATCTGAAGCCACCTTAGGCAAGAACTTCCTGTTAGTCCTGAGGACCACCTTATCTCTATGAAAGGAGATAAAATCAGGCTCCACTGACAAAGCTTGTAATTCACTTATGCGTCTGGCAGAAGTGATTGCTACCAGAAACACAGTCTTCCAAGTCAAGTACTTAAGCTCTGCTGAAGGCAAAGGCTCAAAGGGAGGTTGCATAAGCTGAGCAATGCAAACATTAAGGTCCCATGCAGGGGCAGGGGCCCTGAATGGAGGGTTGGTGTGAAGCAATCCCTTGAAAAACTTGGGGAATACAGGGTGAGCTGAAAGAGAAGAGGGCTTACCTGCTGAAATAAAAGCAGACACAGCTGCCAGATGCACTTTTAGGGTAGCTGGTCTCAGCCCCAAGGTATTTAAGTGGACCATATAATCCAGGACTGTGGGTAAATCAGCAGATTCTGGGGAAATATGCTTTCCAGAGCACCATATGGAAAACCTCTTCCATTTGGAATTATAAGTAGCTCTGGTGGAAGGTTTTCTAGAAGCCTTCAGGATATCCATTACACCTTGGGAGAGGTGTAAACCAGCAAACTCTAACTCTTCAAGAGCCAGGCCTTGAGATTGAGAGATTTGAGGTTCGGGTACCAAACCCTCCCCTGAGCACAGGTTAACAGGTTGTGATTCCTGGGAAGACACAGGGGAAGGTGGACTGCTAAGGACAGTAGAAGTGGATACCAGGGTTGTCTGGGCCAATCTGGAGCAATCAGGATCATCTTGCAGGGTTGAGATCTGATTTTGACTAGCACTTTGAACAGAAGAGGGAAGGGGGAAAAGCATAGAGAAACTTTCCTTCCCAACTGAGAAATAAGGCATCCAGAGGGACTGAGCCCAACACTGGGGGCCTGCAGCAAAAAAAGGGGAAGTTGGTGATTGTCTGGGGCTGCAGAAAAACCTATCTGCGGGGTGCCCCATCTGGCAAATACTACCTCCAGGACCAGGGGGTCCAGAGACCATTCGTGATGGCCCTGGGAAATCCTGCTGAGAGCATCTGCCAGGATATTGTCCTTGCCTGGGAGGTGAACTGCCGTAAGGGAGGTGTTCAGGGAATAAGCCAGAGACCACAACTTCATTGCTTCGGTGTACAAGGCTGTAGACCGAGTGCCCCCTTGTTTGTTGATGTACCATATTGTGGTGGTGTTGTCTGTTCTGACCTGTACAACTTTTTTCTGAACAGATTTGGAAAAAGCTTGAAGTGCTAGAAAAACTGCTCTGAGTTCCAACAGATTGATGTGGAGCAGAGATTCCTGAGGGGACCACAAGCCCTGGGTAGTGAGGTCGCCCATGTGAGCTCCCCACCCCAAGAGGGATGCATCTGTAGTAAGGATTAAGGAGTGAGACTGAGTGACAAAGAGAACCCCTTGTCTCAGATTGCTCTGATCCTGCCACCACTGTAGGGCTTGGATCAGGGTTGAGTCACTGGGATCAATTTGGTTAGAGGGTCTTTCCTTTGAGACCAAAGGCTCTCAAATGGAACTGAATGTCCCTCATCTGAAATCTTGCTCCCTGCACTACTGCTGTAGAAGCAGCCATGTGCCCCAGGAGCTGTAGAAAATGCCTTGCTGGTCGAGACACCTGCAGGGTGAATGAGGAGGCCAGAGAGACCAGGGTCCTTGCCCTGTCCAAAGAAGGAAAGCTCTGGCTTTCTCTGTGTTCAGCCTCATGCCTATGAAGGTGAGGAGCTGGACAGGCTCTAGAACCGACTTTGAAAGATTCAGAAGGAAACCTAGAGACGTGAGCAGTTGCTGAGTCATCTGTAGGTGTAACTTGACTTGGTCTGGGGACTGGCCCACTATGAGCCAGTCGTCCAGGTAAGGGAAGATGGCAATTCTTTGCCTTCTTAGAGAAGCAACTGCTACTGCCAGGCATTTTGTGAATATCCTTGGAGCAGAGGTGAGGCCAAAGGGCATTGCTCTGAACTGGTAATGGCCTGAGGGCAGCTCGAACCTGAGGTACTTTCGATGGAAGCTCTGATGAGAATATGGAAGTAGGCATCCTTGAGGTCCAGGGATGCAAGCCAGTCCCCTGGCCTTAGAGAGGGTAGAATAATTCCCAGAGTCACCATTTTGAATTTTGGTTTTAAAAGGTGCTTGTTTAAGTATCTGAGATCCAGGATGGGCCGCCATTCTCCTGTCTTTTTTGGGGTAAGGAAGTACCTGGAGTACAACCCTTTGCCCTGGTGTAGGGGTGGAACCCTTTCCACAGCTCTGAGAGCCAGGAGGGAAGAGACCTCTGCCTCTAGGGCAAATGCCTCTGGTGGATTTGCAGGTGGAAAGGATCTGGTTCTCATCTTTGGAAACTTTTTGAAGCTGAGAACCAGTCCCTGGCTTACTACTTCCAGGACCCACTTGTCTAATGTCAGAGACTCCCAGTCCTGGACAAAGTAAGCCAACCTGCCCCCTACAGGTAGCTGAGAATCGGCCCTGGCAACCCCATCAGGGTGCCTGCTTGGCAGGGGCTTTGAGCTGAGGGGTGGAAACAGGCCTGCTGGCACCCCTTCTGCCTCTCCCTCTAAAGAACTCCCTCTGGGCATAAGCAGAAGAGGAGGCCTGGGCTTGGTAAAAAGGCCTATGAAAAGGCCTGCCCCTGCCCCTGGGAAGCTGCCTTTGAGGAGTGGCCTGCCTTTCCTTGGCCTGTGCACTCCTATAGGTGGTCCTATACTCATCCATTTTCTTCATGTAATTCTCTGTCTGCTCCCCAAACAGGAATTGCCCACAACAAGGAAAATCCATGGCCCTAGTCTGGCATCCCTGACAAGCTAGTACATCTGAGCCAAGCCATTCCATAAGTGCCACAGATGTAGCCATGACTCTGATGACACATCATTTGAGTCCACTGCAGCATGGAATTGCACCTTGGATGCCTCAATACCATCAGCAGCCACCTGCTCCAGCTCCTTGGCAAGTCGGCCAGGGACCTGTTTTGCTAGAGCCATAACAGTATCCCATCTGGATTTCTGATATCTAGCAACATAAGCCATATAATTTGCCTGTCTGAGTCCCAAGGATGCTGCCATGTACTGTTTCTTTGCCATGGCATCAGTCCTCCTGGAGTCCTTGTCCGGGGGGTGTGAAGCCAAGGGGATATTTGCCTTGTCACAGGCTGCAGCCTGCACTACCCCAACATGGCTGCAATACTGTGAAAGGAACTCCATATCAGAGCCTGACAATGTGTACCTCTTGTCCATTCTCTTATCCACAGGAGGTATAAGTGTGAGGAGTTTAAAATTTTAAAACTCTGTTTCCCAAAAGATTTATGCAAGGGAATAGACAGTCTCCTAGACTCTGGGATATCCATCATTTCCACATAGTCAGGCTCCTCTTGATCATCTACAGCTTCCTCCATAGGGAGCTGGAGGGTTTCAGCCACTTTTTTATAAAACATAAAATGAGAAGGGGACTCAGAAAGCCTAGGAGGAGACACTCCTGAAGGTCTGTCTGGGGAGATGTCCGGATCAATGGGCACATCCAGACTTTCAAATCCACATTCACTCTCCTCATACTCCTCTTCCCCCTCCTCCGGTTCGTAATATTCCTCTAAATCACAATCTTGAACCGGTGGAACCGGCCGAACTGGGCGCTTACCTGATGGTGCCGGTTCGGTCGGAACCGGGGAAAGCGACTGGACAATTTGAATCACTTTGGCTACATCTTCAGCAGTTGGAGAGGAAAGTTTTGGCTCCACACCAGCTGATTTCATAGTCCTTTTTGCTGGAACCGACCCGTCAGAGTCTGCTCTCCTTTTGCCCGAGGAAGTCTTGTCCTGGTCAGAGGGCACTCCCTCTGGTTCGGCTGGAACCGAACCGGGCTGGCCATCCGGGTCAGCAGACTTTTCGGCCTCCCTTTCCCTGAGCCTACCAACTCTCTTTTCCAGGGTAGCTGCAGGAAAATTTTTACAAATCTGGCAGTCTGCATTGAAGTGGTCAAACCCCAGACAGTAAACACAGGTGGTGTGGGGGTCAGCCTTGGCAAAGACTTCCCCACACACACTGCAGTGTTGAAACCCAGTGGGCCTGGTTTTTCTTTTGGGTTTCTCAGACATAGTGCCAGTCCTAACCAAACTTACCCGTTTATGGCAATCCACCAGGCAAGACCCTCTTATCGGTTCCCAACCGTGTCACGGGTCGTGGAAAAAAACGTAATAAAATCTGTGTTTTTTTAGAACCGATAAGAACTGGTAACCACACTCTAAATCACAGATTAAGATATTTTAAACAACCTGATCGGTTCAAACCGAACCGATAAACAGTTTACAAGTTCCACACATAAGAGAATTAATATAAACCTATCTAGTACTCACAATACCACAGACAGAACTTGAACCGACCGGTTGCGGTTTAAATTCGGTCGAAAACCAAGAAAAACAATACTTTAACCGACAAAATGAACCGAGCAGAAGGAGAAATCTCCGGAGCGACTGTTCAGTGAGGCGGAGTAAAGAATCTGACGGTTTGAGTTTGAAGAACAACAGACAGTTTCAACCGAGCTCGAGCTCAGCGTTCCATCCTGGCATGGAAAGTTAACTCTTTCACCTCCGGAGCAGTTCGAAGGTTGGGACTCACTGCATATGTCATAATATAGCAAGACTTCATGTTGTTTGAATAAGGCCTCTTGCCTTGCACTGGGGGCTGACAAGCTGAAGTCCAGTGTGGCTGCGGGTAATCACCAGATACTTCAAAGAAAAATAGATTTTAGTGGAGTAAACCCAATACGGGCCATCTTGCAGCAGACAGAAGGTAGCGCTGCTCAGAACCAAAAAGGCCTCAACACACAAGGGATGCTTGAGTACTTGTGCTTTATTGAAATTACCCTAATGTTTCGTCAATGTGGCTTCTTCTGGGGACACTACAAAAATAAATGCAAACATTTTTAAGTAAATTTGAAAATACTGTTAGATATTCAACATTTCTAACTTCAAAACGAACATTACTGACCACATTACGGACCAGTACTCCTTATTCATAAATTCCTTTGTCAGATTTCTAATCTCAAACGTATAACTAAATTAATTACACAAGCTGGTTAGCCATCATCCTTATTTGGTTTTATCATAAAACACACTGTGAATCTACCATCACACCAGTGTACTTTCTTCAAATTTGTGCTCCAAGGCCTCTACATGCTCTGCCCACCATTCAGTATCGCCTGCTGAGCATGGCTGCCAGAGCAAAGGGTCAGTGTGCAACTTCATTCTGAAATATTATTTATGGTATCAGTATCTATGCTAAACCTTCCCATCAAAAACAATCAATCAGTGTATCATCAAGTATATGCCTGGTTATTTCTTTACATTTTCATTTATTTGTGTAAACATGTCCAACCCCCCTACAAATTGGGGTTGACTCTAATGTCTTCCTGGGCTCCTAAATGCACACTGTCAGGCTGGTGTCCTGTCTTAAGCATTGCTATCTATTTGCGTGAGAGTGCCCTAGTGAGCCTCTGCGCCAGTCTCTTTAAAAGAATGGCTAATCTGTGTTTAGAAATTAGTCTGGGCTGGGTCAGAGTGATTTAAGGCTTGTCGCCAGCCAGATAGTCTGTTATTTCCCCTCCATTCTGCAGTCGTTACTTGCGCAGAGGGAGCCCTCTTAGGAACTGTGATTATTTACTGTTTAATTGCTGTTATAGCAAACATAGAGACGATTGTCTAACCTGCTTTCTTTGCAGCTCGAACATTTGAATGGGAGCCACCATGTTAGGTTCTGGACTTCTAGTATTTGGACCAACAGAACCATTGGGGACCTAAAATGGAGACTGTCCCCAGGGGTCTTGTGGGAAAGAATTCTGTAGTTTTTGTAGTTTTAACTGTTGGTGCCTAAACTGGCCTGAAGGGGGAGCCCATACTGTGACTGACCGTTCCCATAGCAAACCAAACCTTTTGGATGACAAAGGAAATAGAACTGCCTGAAGCAGTGGATCAGTTAGAGTTGGAGGTTGAAGTGTGAACAGCTCGAGCTTTCGAGCAGCTGCTCCCAGAAGGAGCGCAGGGGGAATCGGCGGGAAGAAGCTTTGCTGGCCTGCCTGCCACGTTCTCCTGCCACTGAACTGCCCATTGTAGAAGTCTGACCTTTCTGACTGCCACTTCCCCCTCATGCAACGGTCACGATCCAGCCATAGCACCTCTACGGTGCAAGGAGCCTGATCCATGTACCCCCCAAAGAGATGGGGCAAGTGGCACCTTGTCTCTCGAGTAGCGGTCACAATCCAGCCATAGCACCTCTACGGTGCAAGAAGCCTGATCCACCTACCCCCCAAAGAGATAGAAAAGGTGCCACTTGCCCCCTCGGACAGTGGTCACGATCCAGCCATAGCACCTCTACGGTGCAAGAAGCCTGATCCACCTACCCCCCCCCCCCCCAAAGAGGTCGATAAGGTACGATGCTTGAAAAATTGCCAAGATTTCTCTGGGCTGTGTGAACACTGAATCGGATCATCACTTGCAATTTGCTGTTTTCAATTTCAGTGCCTTCTCAGGGTAGCGCTATTGGCTCCACACCTTTGTAGAGCTCCCTGATTGGCTGGTCTCACTTTTGTGTAGTGGGACTACATCTGCCCTCCTCCAGTTCCCCAAAATCAATCCCGTTTCCAGTGAGCTGTTAAATAGAACAGTTAGAGATGCAGCTCCCTCAATACCCTTGAATGCATGCCATCTGGCTCTATTGCATTATCCACCTTCAGATTAGCAAGTACCTTCAGGACTCTCTCCTCCAAAAAAGGACTAGTGTTCACCTCCCTCCCTCCCTCCAAAGTTTTTGTTACTTTTTGTGGCCCTTCCCCTTCTCCTTCCTCTGTGTACACTGAACAGAAGTATTTCTTCAGGATGTCTGCCTTTTTAGTGCCAGCCCAGTGGCGCAGAGGGTAGAGGCACTGGAAGCCACACCTCACTCCACGCCAGCAACCCGGTTTTGGGAGCCGACTCTGGATGTCAGGGGGAGGCCGGGCAGAAGAGGATCGAGCATCCCTGTGACTGCTCTCCTCCTCTTGGAGGGGGGGGAGGGGGAGTCCCAAGATGGTGCTGGCTCCTGGCGGTGGCTAGGGATAGCACAACATGCGGTGTACTGGTGGTGGGTGGGGGGAGAAATAGGGCAGATGTCTGCGTGCAGTATGCGGGAGCGCATGCTGCAGCATCCTTGGCATCACTTCACACCCATACCAAGGGAAACAGGAGAAAAAAAAGTATGGCCGAATCCTCCGCCGCATTTGAGGATCCACCTAAGGTGCCGCACCAGATACTGCAGGAGCTCCTGCTGGCCATGACCCCTTAGCCTTCTGCACTGGGGGTCCGTAGTGTAGCCTGAGAGAGGGGAGGAGGTGCAGCTCGGGCACGGCACCCAGTGAAGATGGGGGGCACCATAGGAACACCCCCCAGCCGAGCCGGTAAGGCCAACAGAAATCAAAAAAAAAAAAAAGATGTCTGCCTTTTCCAGGTCCCAATCCAGGCCTTGATCTTCCTCTTTTCACTTACATATCTAAAAATGACTTGTCCCCTTCCGTTACCTCCTGGGCTATTCTCTCTTCAGTTTGCACCTTTACACTCCTTACTGCTTCCCCGTTTCCCCCAATACACCTCTCTATCCTCCTCTCTCTGGGTCTCCTCATACCTTCTGAATGCTACCCTTTTAGCTTTTACCATTTTAGCTACCTCTTTCAAGAACAACAGCGGTCTCTTTTTCCTCTTGCTTCTGCTCACCTGTTTGACGCCGAGGTTTGTTGCTTTTACTATGCTCCCTTTCATCTTCGCCCACTGTTCCTCCACTCATGTCACCCACCCACGTTAGGTCATCCCTAAGGCATTCACCCATCTTTTTGAAATCTTCCCTTCAGAAGTCCAGGACCCTCACCCTTGTGTAGTTCATATAAGGAACGGTGATCACTGGTCCCTACGTGGCCTCCCACCTTGATGTCTGCAATACTGTCCCTGTTAGTGAGTACCAGGTCCAGTACTGACCCATCACAAGTGGGTTCACCGATTAGTTGCCTGAGGAATGCCCCCTGCAGAGAGTCCAGGATGTGCCTGCTTCTAGCTGATGCTGCTGTTGGGAAGCTCCAGTCAACTTCTGGCAGGTTGAAGTCCCCCATCAGCAGCACCTCCCCTTTTTTCTACCATCTTGCCAATGGCTTCCACCAGTACCTTATCTAATGCCTCCCTCTGTGCTGGAAATCTGTAGAACACTCCAGTACTAATAGTGGCTCCATTCCCAGTCTCCAGTGAGACCCACCATACCTCTGCCTTCCCCCACTGTCCCTGCATCTCCGTGGCTTTTATGCTTTCCCTCACTTAAAGCACCACATCTCCGCTTTTTCTTCCCACCCAGTCCTTCCTGAACAGAGTACAATCTGGTATGGCCACATCCCAATAATGGTCACAATATCCAGGTTGGTCTCTGCCATGATGACCTCTAGGTCTAAAATCATATCTCCTAGACATTTAGCATTCGCACACATGGCCTTCCAGATTTTGATCCCACTCTGCGTGTTGCCCCCTTTTTTTCCTTTTTGCCCACCTCTCTTTTTAATACTCCTATTCATTTCCCCCTTTATCTCTACCACCCTGCTCTCTTTATTAATTTTCACCCTGGGAGATTCCTCTCCCCTAGTGTTCTCCCAACTCTCTACTTCAGCCTATGGGGGAAAGACCGTTTCCGACTTCCCGATTCCTTCTGCCCCGGCCCCCCGTTTGTTTAAATGTTCATCAAAGTAACATTTAAACCATCCACTGAGGACTGGGGTTCCCCTGCTGAATAGATGCAGGCTATCGCACCTGTATAGGCTCTTATCCTCCCAGGTGGGTCCCCAGGGCCCAATGTAGCCGAACCCTTCCTCTCCACACCATTCCTGCAGCCATGAGTTGAAGCTACTGGTGCAGAGTTCCCTCTCTTGTCCCCTGCCGCAGATGGGCAGCACCTCAGGAAAAGCCACTGAGCGAGCTACCCATCTTAAAAGACCCCTCTCCAGCTCCCAAAACTCCCCCTGCACTATCCCAGCCCCATCCCTAGCCAGGTCATTAATCCCCAGGTGGATAATGACATCCAGCTCTCCCTTCCATCCTACAGCCCTAGCTATCTGCCGGATTTGCTTTCCATCCCTCCGGGCTGTTGCACCAGGTAGGCACCTAACCTGCCCCCCCCCTTCCTACTCCCAAATTTATCACCCTTAGAATTTAACCCCCTACCAGAAACTGCTTCCTCCTTCTCCTCTGGGGTCCTCTACCACCCTCCTTGAGGTCTCCACTATGGAAGGCCCCCACATTCCCCTTGGTTACTACTGCGGGTGTTTCCTCCTGGCAGTCCTGCCCTGCCAGAGTGGTGTAGGAAAGTTTGTAGTGGAACTGGTATTAGGAATGTGCCTCTGTCCCACCACCTCCACCCTTCTGGAGCCCACCATAGTCCAGCTGTTCCTCCTCACTGGCATTCTCCGAGGTAACGATGGCAAACTTGGTGGCCTCTGGCTGGGGAAGAGGTCCCCCGAATCCTAGCCAACTCATCCTGGAGTCTAGAGACCTCCTCCTTCAACCCAAAGAGGTGTGTGCAGATGGGGCAGCACCACAGTGCATCACTCCCAGCATTCTCAGCCTCTATTCTCCCTGTATTACCTGGAGATACTTTTGTACCCTTAGCCCTGATAGGGTGTTGTGCTCCCCTGTGCCTTGTTTAAATCTTTATATACTCCTACTCTAAATAAGGTGTTGCTCCGATTCCCAGTTTTGGCCTACCTCTGACCTTCCACCATTCTCAAAAGGCTTAAAAACTAAGTTCCTTTCCACCATCCTATTAAAGCACCAACTTTCCCCCTCCGTCTTAACCAGAATCATGGTAACCTCCTCTCCACCCACCCACTCCACAGCGCCCAATTATACTTTTCTCCCTGCCCCAGCAAAATAATCAATAAGGAGGAATTTGGGGAGGTCTGAGCTATGCCGGTGCAGTCTGCAGGAGGTTTGCCTTTTTGGTTGTGTCTCTACTTATCATCTTAGAGATACAGTATCCAAACCAGACAATCTCTATGGTGGTTTCAGAAGAGGAAATCACCAGCAGTGTTAACATACTTTTTACCACCAGCATAGGAGGAGTGCCGCTTTAGAGGGCAGGGCAGCATGTGCCCCATTACCAAGGTAGCACACAAGAGATGTACTGGATTGATGAGAATGCAAGGGATGCTTGAAACTGTGAGGAACTGGTTGGCACCATGACCCAGTATGCTAGAGTGGTGATGGTGAGTAAGGAAGGACAAGCGAAATGCCCACCACCACCAGATTATGGCCATCAGCTCCCCCACATCACTAGCAGATGTCAGCAACATGCCTTACCTACCTGAATGTCCTCCCTCATCTCTCTCTGAAAAAGAGGCACCCACCCTGCCAGAAGCAGAGAGGCAGGATGGAGGATGAAACCTCCCTGGGACTGAAGAGAAGAGTAGCCAGTGAGGAGCTGTGCACCCACTGGAACAGGAGTCCTGCAGTCCTGAAGGGGTGACACTGGAGTTGCATAAGGGTATGGAGCAATCAATAAACAAACCATGCACCAGAGTGCTTCAGATAAGAAGAGTAAGTCTACGCTGTACGGGTAACTACAAAAAAAAAAAAAAAAAAAGGAATGTACAGTATATTGTACTAATACTCACTTGGAAATGCTTAGAATGAGACAAGCACTGCTTTTCCAACACTACTGGTGCCTCTGGGGAAGCAGTATTCAAGGCTTTCAGTGCTTTTACTCATCAGAAACTGATTTTACTCCTTGCCTCGGCGAGCAATTTATTCTTCCCTGCCAAAGTTGATCTGCAGCTCTGCCTTCTCATTCAGCTCGGTCTTTTCTTTTGAGTCATTTCAAATCAGCCATGACAAGGTTGCTGTGCAGCTTACATGGAACTACCTTTAAAATTGCAGCTGCCAGCCTTGAGAAAAACTCAGACCTAGTCTGGATTCTACATGACAATACTGAAAAAGAACATGTTTTGGTATGTTTTATTTTTCCAGTACTGTCCATGCATGTATGATAGAAGGCTCTTTTCAACTAAATTTCTAAATGGAAATATTTAAAAAAAGCTTATCTGAATAATGAAAAAAAAAAAAAAGTATTTCAGGGAAGTGTGCCCCTTAAAAGAGAACTGCACTGAACCTGTAAGTATCTTTCAGTATAAGCCGATTTTTAAAACACTGGTTTCAAGTCTGTTACTGCTCTATGGGCTTTGTACCCATCTCAGTGGATATTTCTGATTTACACACAGGTAACTAAGTGCCATTTAAGAAGTGCATGACATAGTTTATGTCCTTACCTCAGCTCAATTATCTGCACAGTGCACCAGTGTTCTACTATAGAAGTAAGTGGTTGAGTGAGACTTAAAATACTGCACCCTGATTGGCTAGTACCTGTGCATTGAGACAGCACAGTGCACGGATTAAAAAGACAGCAATCTCCTAACCTCCTCAACGGAAATTGCTGATGTATTTAAAGTGTTTTATGAGAATCTCTATACTGTAGGTGATTCCCACACTGACCTGTACTTTCCAAAATTAGATTACCTTGGCCAGGACCAACTTCCACTAATAAAGTTAAGTGCAGAAATATTACACAATTACGCTGGACCAGTGCTGGCAGTATATTTCCCCCCAGTTTGACTGCCCTGGGTTAGTTTTTGGTGAACAGTCATCTAGGATCTCACGACACAGCTCTCTGTGTTGGTAATGCTGTCATTAGCTGCCCTCTTCTGGTAACAGATCAGAATACAGCTACATGGATTTTTAAACACCCCCACTTTTATTGTGCATTTTAACACATGAATATGCCAGCAGAGGAAGGCCTTTCGATCCATCTTGTCTGCCTGATTCACAGCTCATGCATCTTTAGTTACATGGTGCGCTCCCATTTCTCCAGACACTTTGAACCTCCTCTTAACTAGATCCCACCCCTTCTTAAATTCCCCAACAGTTCTGTAGTGTCACTACTCCTTTGGTAGCCCATGCCACCACTCTCTCCATGAAGAAGTGCCTCCTGGTTTCCTTCCTGAACCTTCCCCCTGTCAGTCTGTAGCAGTGCCCCCTCATGTTCCTTTTATTGCAGATCCTAAAAAGTTTACCAGGGCTGGCCTTGTTTATGCCTTTGAGGTGCTCAAAGGTCTCAATCATGTCCCCATGTTCCCACCTCTCCTCGAGCGAGTACATATTAAGGTTTTCCAGACTCTGCCTGTTTGAGAGCCCCCTGCTGACGTGAATTCATCTTAAACACAGAAACATAGAATTTGACGGCAGATAAGGACCGCTTGGCCCACCCAGTCTGCCCATTTCCCTACCTAATAGATAAGCTGCAGATCCTAGTTAACCAGAAGCCTACTTCTTCCTACCCCAACCCCCTAGAATTGCCTTATGACTGTCCCATGCACCCTTGAATTCCACCACTGTTTTTGACTCCACAACCTCCTCCGGAAGGCCGTTCCATGCATCCACAACCCTCTCTGTGAAAAAATACTTCCTCACATTACCTCTGAGCCGCCGCCCCCATCTTCAAATTGTGCCCTTGTTCTTGTAACCTCTTTTTGAAAGATGCCCCTCTTGGACTTTGTTGGTTCCCTTGAGGTACTTGAAAGTTTCTATCATGTCCCCCTCTCCCTCCTTTCCTCGAGGCTATAGATATTAAGCTCCCGGTGCAGACCCTGCACCATTTTAGTTGCCCTCCTCTGGACAGCTTCCATCCTGTCTATGTCTTTGTGGAGATTGGGTCTCCAGAACTGCACGCAGTACTCCAGATGTGGTCTCACCAGCTGTCTGTACAGAGGGATAATAACTTCCTGTTTTCTACTGGTGATGCCTCTCCCTATGCATCCCAGTATCCCCCCAGCCCTCCTTGCTGCACTCTCACATTGCTTGCCCACCTTTAGGTCATCTGCTATGACTACCCCCAGGTCCCTTTCCATTTTTGTTGTTGTTAGTATCTCACCCCCCACTGCGTACTCTTGCCCTGGGTTTTCTGTTTCCCAGGTGCATTACCTTGCACTTCTTAGCATTGAATCTAAGCTGCCATACATTTGACCATTCCTCTAACCTTGCCAAGTCCCTTCTCATCCTTTCCACCCCACCTAGTGCATCAACTCTGTTGCAGATCTTTGTGTCATCTGCAAAGGGACATACTTTTCCTTCCAGTCCCTCTGCAATGTCGCTTATAAAACACATTGAAGAGGACCGGTCCTAATACTGAACCCTGCGGTACCCCACTAGTAACCCCCCTTTCTTCAGAGTGGACTCCATTTACTATTACTCTCTGTATCCTATTCTCCAGCCAATCCTTTACCCAGGCTGTCATCTTGGGACCCACTCCCAGGCTGGCTAACTTGTATATTAATCTTTTGTGTGGGACTGTGTCAAATGCCTTGCTAAAGTCTAGGTAGGCCATGTCCACAGCCCCTCCCTGATCTACTACTTTGGTCACCCAGTCAAAGAAATCTATCATATTTGTCTGGCATGACCTTCCCGCTGTGAATCCATGCTGCCTTGGGTCCTGTGCCCCTCTGGCCTCTAGATACTCGACAATTCTTTCCTTCAGAAGTGATTCCATCATTTTCCCTACCACTGAGGTTAAACTAACAGGTCTGTAGTTTCCTGCTTCTGCCTTGCTCCCACTTTTGTGAAGAGGAATCACATCTGCCCTCCTCCAGTCCTCGGGTACCACCCCATCCTCCCATGATTTGTTAAAGAGGGTAGTCAGTGGTGTCACTAGTTCTACCCTTAGTTCTTTTAGAATTCTGGGATGAATCCCATCAGGCCCCATTGCTTTGTCCACCTTCAGTTTTAAGAGTTCTTTCAGAACCCTTTCTTCTGTAAATTGGCTGGTATCAACTTCTGTATCCAGAGTGTTTCTACTGTTTGTTTTAGGTACCTGCCCCCTCTTCCTTTGTAAATACTGAGCAAAAATATTTGTTTAGTATCTCTGCCTTTTCACAATCACCCTCTGTCCACCCTCCCTCCCCTGTGGTTCTTCTCTGCATCACCTCCAGTGGGTTGGTGCCCTTCCTGTGGAAGAGGCTTCAGTACTATACAAAGTACTCCAGGTGTGACCTCACTACGAATCTGTACAATTGCGGTACAAACTCTTTCCTTCTGCTGGAAAATACCCTACTTACATTAACCCAGCATCCCATTTTCCTCACCACTGCGTTGCTGAACTGTGTAGAGTTTTTTTGTTTTTGTTTCAGAACAGCTCTCCTTTCAGCCATGCCCCAGCCCGTCAGATGCCACATGTGCTGTTCGGGGATGCGCCGTGGGTCGGTTAAGCAGCGTCTGAGTGAGGTGGGTGGCACTGTACACATCCAGCATTTTTTCAGTATTTTACTAGGAGAAGCATGATGTGTAATAATGCCGAGGTGTAAAGACGCCATGCGTCTGGCATGCCTGTCTGCTATAGTGAGCTCTGGCTGTCAGACCCCCGGCCTCTGCCAGGGGTCATACAGGCACCAGCAGCCCCCCCCCCCCAGAAGAGAAGAAGAGCTGTCTATGGGATGCTCAAAGCTTCCCTCCGCCCTGTCCCTCCAACGCTCGGGCTCACGTCTGAACCTGGGTCATTGGCATCTTGAGCTGTAGTGCTACTGCTGCATACAGGGTTTAAAATTGCTCCTGACTACAATCCCCAGGTCTCTCTCTTCCTTAGACACATTGATGGTCACTATTCCTAGTCTATATGCACCCCTAGGGTTCTTGCTCCCTATGTGCAATGACCATGCAATTTTTTATTTTTTGCAAAGAAACCCAGCTGCCAGATTTCAGACCCTCTTCCCAACTTTGCTAGGTCCTCTTTCAGATTTCTGATTCCCTCCTCAGCATCCATCCTCCCACACAGGTATTATCCATAAAAAAGGCAGATATGTTGTCCCGGTTGTCACTTATAAGCATGTTGAACAGCACTGGACCGAGCACAGACTCATGTAGACTGCCACTGGTGACCTCACTTGCCCCCCCCCATGAATACTCTCTCCTGACTACCACCCTTTGGGTTCTCCCCACTAGCCAGTTTCCCACCCATCTAGTCATCATTTCCTCTGCCCCCAAGTTCCTCCAACTTTCAGATCAATCTTTAATGTGGGAACAAATCAAAGGTCTTGCTGAAATCCAGGGCTGGTATGTCCACCACCTGGCACCAGCCAACCGCTATTATAACCCAGTCAAAGAAACTCAACAGGTTTGTGTTTCAGGTTCAATGCCAAAAAGTGTGCCGTAATGCACTTGGGGGTGCAGAAACCCAAAAGCAAGATACATTCTTGGGGAAGGGGCGATATCAAGGATACTGAGCAGGAGAGGGATCTGGGGATTACAGTATCTCAAGATGGGCAACCAATGTAGCAGGGCGTGGGTAGGGCCAATGGGATGTTGGCATCCACTGGCAAGGGCATCAATAGCAGAAGGGGAAGGGGAGGAGTACTGGTGCTCCTCTACAAAGCCTTGGTAAGACCGCAACTGGAGTACAGGGTCCAATTCTGGAGGCCACATCTCCACAAAGACATAGATAGGGTTGAGAGAGAGTTCAGAGAAGGGTAAACAGGATGGTGCCGGGGATGCAAGGGAAGACACATGAGCAGAGATGTAAGGAACAGGATCTGTACACACTGGAGACTAGAAGGGAGAGGGGAGACATGATTGAGACTTTTAAATATGTCAAAGGGATCAACAAAGTAATGGGAGGGGGTTTGCTTAAAAGGAAGGAGCTATAACTAGAGGGCATAGCCTAAGGCTTCAAGGAGGAGGATTCAGAGGCAATGTGAGGAGGCGTGTCTTCATGGAGAGGGTGGTGGAGGCATGGAATGGGTTCCTAGAGAAGTGGTGGGGTCCAAAACGGTGGAGGGTGTTAAGAGAGCATGGGACAGTCATATGGGGCTGCCTAGCGGGGGGGGATCAAGAGGGAGGAGGGACGGGTTAAAGGGGGGAAAGGGGCAGACTAGATGGGCCGATGTGTCTATCTGCCACCACATTTCTATGATCCTATGTTTGACATCACCCCCCTGTCATAAACCTGTGCTGTTTGTCACTGTGGAGTCTTCCGTGCTTCAAGAAAGCCAAACAACCTTTCCTGAGAATGCTTTCCATCAGCTTGCAGCCATCGATGTCAGGCTAATTGGTCTGTAGTTCCCCAGCTCATCCCCTACCCTACTCCTGTAGAGGGGTACTACATAAGTGACTCCACTCTCCTGGCCCCACGCCTGTGTGAAGGGAGTTACTAAATAGGTCTGCTTGAACGGTCACCAATTGTCTCAGCACCTTAGGGTGCACGCCATCAGGCTCAGGAAACTAACACACCTCAAACCAATAGAAATAAATAATGAACTGAAATAATAATTTTGGAACAAATAAAGCAAAATTAAGACTTTTCCAACTTTCATAGCCAAGATACAGTGCATTCTGATTCACGGAGATTGCATTCTAAAAAGGGTTATATCAATGGCTAAAAACCCTCACGTACAATTTAAAATTGTAGCTATAAAACCTTCATTTACTAATTTTTAAAAACATAAACAGTTGAAGTGTATTAATAGAACTAAGGCTTTCTCAAGGGTTAAATAAACCAGGGTTCCCCATTGCCTGGAAATACAGGGTGGAGGTTGTAGTGATCAGGGCTACATACACATTGCCCCTTGGGCCTCCTCTATGCACCGTACTTAAGTGTGTTTTATTATTTACTTGAAAACTGGCAACCAAGAGAGGCACACTGAGCAAAGACTCATTTCCAGATGCGAGCCGGAGGAGGGGAAGAGAGGAAGAATAGTATCACAATACATAACAATTCAATCCAATAGCATTTGAAAAAAAAAAAAAGTGCTACAAATGTGTGTAAATACTAAATAAAAGGTACAGAGAATAAAGTGAGGTACAGCCGAAGAAAAAAATCACCTATACAATGCAAAGTAAAAGTGGCAGCAAAACATACAGACAACAGGTGAGTCACCTGTAGGAAGAGTTATTGCTTGGCCTCATAATGGATGGAAAAAACAGGTAGTGTTGATTGTGAAACCACAAGGCAGCTAATGGGGATCCAACTGGCTGTCATTCTAAGGACAGTAGAGGCTCAGGCTAGGGGGGTTTCCAGGAGGAAGGGTAACAGGAACAGGAGAAGTGGGGCTGAAGTTTCAACTAGTGCCTAAAGGAGATGGGGGAAGAGATGGGGCAGAGGGAGAAAGGAAGTTTGTTCCAGAGTGAGGAAAGTCAGTAGGAGAATGCAGACTGCCCAGTGGAGGAGCAGGGGTGAGGAATGGTGAAAGTTCGATGGTCTCTGGAATGGAGGAAACAGGATGCACGGGGGACATGGACGGGGAAAGATAAGAGCTAGGAGGGAAGGAAGCCAAACCAGTATTTGGATATGAAAGAGATACAGTGAGCCTGGTGACGTGAGGACACGGGGAGGATGGCTAGGGAGGAACAGAGGGAGTAATGGTTGGAACGGGGGGGGGGGGTTTGTAGCAAAGTGGCAGAAGAAGGTACAGATGGTGTTTAGTCTGGCAAGAGAGGTGGAAGGGGTGGTGCCAAAGACCACCTGTGTGCAATCGAAGACAGGAAGCACCATTTTGGTAACAAGCTCCCTGTGGACATGTGGAGACAAGCAGTCTTTGTTGTAATACAGGGCACCAAGCTTGTGACAGAGTTTTGCATGGATTGCATCAATGCGGGCTGTGAAGTCAAGCTTACTGGCTAGCCACACACCAAGGTATTCGAAGGACTGAACTGCTTCAAGAATCATGTCATCCACAGCGATGAAAACTAGGGGAGCACCAAGTCTGGCCAGTTTCTGAATGATACAAAAGGTCATGGACACTGCTTTTTTTGGTGTTGACTCTTAGCTGGTTGGATTAGAACCAGTGCTGAATGTTGTTTAAGTCCCGCTGGAGCATGTTTTTCACAACTGCTATGGAGGGCCGGAGTTGAAGAGGACTACCATCTGCATATATGTGGATTTGAGAGTTGGCACAGGCTGCGGGGGGGGCATTCAGGAAAATGGAGAAAAGGACAGGACCCAGGATGGAGCTCTGTGGGACCCCAGCCTGGATGAGTAGTGGAGGTGACAGGATGCCTCCTACCTGTAACGGCTGGTGACATCCTAGGAGGTAGGCACAGAAGCAAATTGACAGTGGGAGCCAAAAGGCCAGCAGAGCTCAGCTTGCCCAGCAGGAGTGGATGGGACACTGCATCAGAGGCTTTGGCCAGGTCGATGAAAATGGCAGCCATTACATGCCCCCGATCCATCCCAGAGAAGATGGAATCAGTGACACTTAGCAGGGAGGAGACAGTGAAATGGTGTTTCCAGAAACCAAACTGGAGGGGTGAGAGGAAGTTGAGGAGACTGGAATGGACTACCTTCTCTTGCAGCTTAGAGAGGGAGGGTTGGATGGGGGTAGGGGACAGAAGTTGCCTGGGGAAGAGTGGTCACCCACTTTGTGAAGTGGAATAACCTTGGCAAACTTCCAGGACTGAGGAACAGTGCTGTGATAGAGAAACAGTACAGAGGGAGAAGGAAAGGCTGAATAGGTGAGTAAAGGGAGCTGTAATAGGAGCAGAGAGGTGGAGGAGTTTGGGGTCCAGACAGTCAGGGCTGGACTCTGATAGGTTGAGGGGGGAGGAGAAGGTAAGCAGGGTTTCCTAGATAGTGACGGGGGAGAGGAAATCTGGTGAGAGGGGGGACAGGAAAAAAGCAGCAACAAAGGTAGGGTCAGACACAGGTGAATCCTGTCATGAGGACTTGGGAGAGCAGACTGGGCAGGAGAGTTGAAAAACAGGTGGATAACTTTCCAGAATTTAGCTGGGAAGTTAAGGTTTCTCTTGAAGTTGGTCTTGACACAGTGCGATTTAAGAAAGGGTACAGATCACTGGTATTAAACTGGGTGCAGTAATAGAATAAAGGTGTAGTAAGTGAACAAAGGAAAGCAGTAAGAGACATTTCTGGATCATTGTATAAAGAAAAATATGGACAATAGTCAAAAATAGAGTGGTTACAAAAAATATAAGGTGGTGACCCACCATGCTATAACAATGAGCAGGAAACACTGTAAAGAGATGATCAGAACTTAAATTTGAAAATTCGCTCTTGGGTTCAGTGGGAAATCCCCCCTCCCCCGGTCTACCAAATGGGGGGTGGGGACACTTTTTTGGGGGGGAATGGATAAACTTTGGGGAAGTCCCTAAAAAAACACCTCTGCAGACCCCTGTCATATGTTAATGTGCTACTGCTATTTTATTATTAAAGGAGATAGAAAATGATTTTCCAATATAATTACCAGTTTAAAAAGTCAAATATCAAAGGATGGCCTCAGTTTTTTTTTTTTGTGGCGCAATAGGTTAAAAAGTTAATTTGTGTGCTAATTTTAACTTTTGAAACAAGACTTGGCTTGACAGTCTTTTTTCTTTTTTTGTTTGTTTTGGAATCGGGAGTCAGCATGTGTCAAGCTTTAAACCGTCCATGTCAGACTCCCGATTCAGCATGAAGCGTGTGGCTGCAGCTGGACATAGGTCTGATGCTACTACCCTCTAATCTTAGTAAACAATTCCATGTGAAACAAATCGCCCATCCTTTCCATACCATATCAGCTCAGCACCCCCAGACCCCCTATTCTACTGTCAGTTGCCTTACAGACCAAATTCAGTCCCCCTGTGTATTGCAAGTAATTTAGGTCAGACTGTAAAGCATTCTGGTAAATATGTACTTTATTTCCTTGTGCTCAGTGGGTCCCAGCTTCCTAACTCTAGCCATTTGCTCACTCCCTGTGTAATCAAAATTGTTGAGGGAAATTACTGTCAAGAATCAGCCCCAACCCCCCAGTTGACTGTGAGTAGGGGAGAACGGGACCAAGTCACTGGCTGAACGGCGCAGAGAGCAAGTTGAGCGCTTCTTGCGTATGCTGTCCACAGTGCTGATGTCTTGTTCAGAGTGTGCAGTATAAAGAAATACAGTTCAGCGGCTCACCAGGACTCCATGTGCTTTGTTGCATTTCCAACCCTGCTGCTGCAGTGTCCCTAGAGGGTCAGGGGAGCGAGAAGTACAAATGTGGCCAGCGAAAAGTGCATGCGACTTGCCAACTGATCTGAGGTCCCACAAAATGTTATTATGCTTCCTGGCTCAATGTCAGTGCAAGAAAGATATCAGGTAAGTGAAACTATTGGCACTGAAAGAAGAATGCGGAGAGGGGGCTGATCCCTGATCAAAGTCGCTGAGAAGAGAAATTACAGTCAGCACTAAAGTTGTTGGTGAGCCGCTCAGCTGTATTTTGTTTACACTGCACACTCCGAACAAGACATCAGCAGCGTGGACGGCATACACAAGGTGTGCTCAACCTGCTCTCAACACCGTGCAGCCAGTGACTTGGTCCCATTCTCCCTAATCCAAGTCAACCGGGGCTGATCCTTAACAGTAATTTCTCTCATCATCAATTTTGATCACATGGGGAGCGAGCAAGTGAGGTTGGGACCAACTGAACACAAGGAAATAAATCAAAATTTAAATACCTGTAAATTTTCTTTCTCCAACGGCTGGTCTCCGGGCTTCCTTACTCCTGGGCTGTACCTCCTGATGCAGATCCTAGGCAGGAATCAGACCTCTGCAGCAGGGGTCACCCGGCCCTCCACTTCCTTTTCTCCTCAGTTCTTCCTAAAGCAGTCCAATGTGGTTATACTACAAGAACTTGGGAATAAAAAACAAGAATTTTAAGGCATATATAGCCGTGAGGCCAGCCAAGTATATACATTCTGGGAGGGCATTGAGCGGAGACCAGCCGGAGAAAGAAAATTTACAGGTATTTAAATTTTGATTTCTCTCCTAAGCTGGTCTCCGGCCTTCCTTACTCCTGGGATATACAAAAGCAGTACGTCCCCAGATGTCCCAGGTGGGAAGAATGTCAAGACCCCTTAAGGGTTCACCACCGCTTGAAACACTCTGCGGCCAAAGGATGCCTCTGCCAAGGACATCACTTCCAGTGAGAAATTTTTTTTTTTTTTTTAGAGAGTGTGTCACTGGATGATGAAAAAGCCACTCAGTGAGAGTGTGCTGTCGATGCTTCTCTAAATTAAGCCCACAAAGGGGGCCTTGCACTCTCACTGGGCCAGGCAAGTTACTCTGGCCTGATCATACGCCGTAGAGGTGACAGATAGAATCCGTTTGACTATAGAGACTATTGAATCCTTGCTGCCCAAAATTTTTTTTTCCCTTTTAGCTGGCACAAACACAGCTGAAGTTTTGCGAATAGCTTCCTCTCTCTTAATGTCCATTTTTCTCCCTCTTCCCAGGTCTAGTGTATGACATTTTCCACCCTTGTTGCTTTTAGAGAGTGGGCAGAAGGAAGGAAGAATGAACCCTTGATTTAATAGAGGGGAGACATAACTTTGGCAAACAAAAATTGGAACTGTTCTAGCCTGATGAACGAGTGTACAGCTCTTGGGCAAGCAAAGCTTTTAAGTCTGCTGAAACTCCTAGCTGGAGTAATAGCTTTGAGAAAAAAAGGGTGACCTTTATTTTGAGATGCATGATGGATGGCTTGAGAGGCTCTAAAGGGGGCCTTGGTCACGGCCTTGAGGACCATATTAAGACTCCAAGGTGATAGCTTTGGTGGATTGAAGATCTTTTAATGCTGCTGCCTGAAGAACTACCAGACATGGGTATATGAGCCAAACAATTCACCAGGGTCCGTCAAGAGTGCCCCCACTGCAGAAACTTTAATTTGTAAGGTGGCTGGTTGCAGTCCTTTGTCCATCTGTCTTAAAGGAACTGCAGTAGTACAGGTGATTATATTGTGTCGTTCTGTATGTGTCTGGAGTGAAGCCAGAACCAAAATTTCCTCTGGATTCTATAATGCACTTTGGAGGAAGAAGAGACACGAGTTCCCCATCGTGTCAATAACAGGAGCTGTACCACATAGCTCCTTGAAAGTTCTTCCCCTCACTTTCCAATTTTAGAGAGAGACCAGTTGTTAAAATGGGGTGCAGAACTGGACCTTGATGGAGAATTCCCGTGGTTGAACCTGAATGTTCGAGGTGGTCAACCTGACCAATGAATGAGAAACAACAAAGTGTGGAAAAATCATAAGGGACAGACTAGAATCATGACTGTCCTGTCCAATGCCACTTTGTGGAGGACTCTTGATAGAGGCGGTATTGGAGGAAGGCAGACCAGAGACCAAGCAGATCCCAGTTTATGGGGAAAAGGTGTCCTGAGCCACCGCTGGTTCGTCCTTGACCAGGGAACAGAACTGCTTTACCTTGGAGTTCTGCCCGCAGGCGAAAAGATCTGTTTGAATACTGCCCCACTATTCTGTCTGAATGTGTGAGACACTGTCCTTCCGCTGCGATCCCTTGGTCGACCCATTCTGCGACAGAGTCATTCTGCTATGACATTTTCCTGTCCCGGTACAAACATCGCTCAGTGGTGCTCAACCCACTGAAAGAGAAGGGATTCCTTTAGCATCTTTGGGCTCCTCGTTTCGCCCTGATGGTCAGTGTATGTCAGCATTGCCAGAATGTCAGTTGGCCTCAGGCTAGCCAGATTAAGGAATTGCTGTTCAGCGTGTCTCGGGGCATGGCCTACTGCTCCCCCCTCAGAAATGCTTATACTGTACCTTGTGTCCAACAGTGATCCCCTGCCCGGTGCCAACATCTGATGCAGATGAGTCCTTCCTAGCTCCTGAGGCTTGCATTTGTCGCTATTCCAACTTAGTGCGGATGGCCTAACTTGAGGCCCTTCATGACCCATGACCTCTGGGACCGTCCCTGGAGGAAGGGCTTACTCCGTCTTAATGAGCTGTGTGAAAAAAATAAGCAGGTAGCTGAGGAGCTTGCAAAACTCTTGGATGAGCAATTACAGACCCCAAAATCTAGGTTTCGGGGGCCTTGTGTCATGATGCGAGTCCCCCAGGAGGATCAAGGTCTGGTTTGGAATTAGGAAGCTCTTTCTCCAGTTGATGGGAAAACCATATGCCATAGGGGACCAGACTACCTCTGCTACTGCCTGTAATGCTTGGTTGAGCTGTGAGAAGACCGCAATGTGGGTCTGAGGAAGACCACGATGGCAGAGTCTAAATTGGAAGTACTGCTCTCCCACAGTCTCTGAACTTGGGATAAAGTGTGTGCCATTACTGGGTGGGAATATGCAAATAGGAATCTTGCAGATTTATGGGTACTGGGGGGACAAAGAAAATCGGCCTTTTGAAGGGTCAGCTGCGAACAAACTGTACGAGAATTTGAGATCTAGGACTGGCCTGAGTCCCCCTGCGCATTTTGGCACATGAAGAAAGGGAAGAAAAAAACCTCCAACTGCTGAAAATCTGTAATGGCCTGTAGCATTGTCCGTCTTTCAGATGGGTTGACAGTGAAGGGGGCTTGGGCTAGGTAACCCGTACTGATAATGTCTGTGACCCCTCTGTCCAACTCGGTTTGGGCCCATTCATGAAGTTTATTAATTAAAAACCTGCCCCCTACTGGAGGATGTGCCTGGATAGCACGTTCTTGTTCCCCCCACCCCAAGAAGTTAGTGTGTTAACCCTGGAGGCAACCTTAGTAATGTAGAAAAACCTCTAGGGCCTGAAGATTGGCCACCACCTCTTGAAGAGGCATGTGCACCTTGGCCAGCTCCCCCGAATCCCTCACTGCCTCCTTCATGGCTGAGCCAAACAGGAGATTACCTTCACTGGGTACGGTAACCAAGTGGCTCTTACAGGGGCGACTGCCTGCCAGGCCCCAAGGCAGAGGTTGCAGCGAGCCGAGGTTAGAAGAAACATGGTGCGACAGATGCACCTGACTGCCTCCTATTATACGCCTGCTGCATATGTAGAAGCCAACCCCAAGAACTGTAGTTGATGAAACATAAACTTGTTCCTCTCTGGGCCCACAGGAAATGAAAATTCTAAAACTGGGGCTCCGGACAGAGCGGCTTAGGCCAAAAGGATTGTCGGATGCCACCCTGAGACGTTGTTGATGCTTGGTGGGCCTAGTTGAGTGAGTCAACTGCTTTTCTATACACTGGGTCCCTGAGAAGCCCTCCATCAGCAGGGATAATCGAGTTCTTGGCTAGGTTTGGAATTGGAGGATCGATTCTGGGGCAGTCTGACCACTTTTCCGATTGTTTCTTACTAAATCTGAGAACACTTGGAGAGCCACTGGGTCACTAGATAAGTGCGTGCTGGACTTTGCCATTCCTTAGAGGAATAAGGAAGGCAAAGGCCAGTCTGGTGGCAGCTGCCCAGTGAAAAACCTGTATAGTCTGGGTGGGAGCCTCTGGGACTGGTCCGAGGTGAATCTTAACTACGAACTCGTTTAAAGAAAAGATTAGGCTCTCCAGGTCAGAGATTCTTGACTGCGTTCTTGTGAGGTCTTCCATCTGGTACCCCCGAAGCTTGCCCATGAAGCATGCAGGGGTCCAGAGCAATGGCCCTCTTTTACCTGTCAAAGAAGCCTGGAGATCAGAGAGGGTGGATTGCTGGGTCTCCCAGTGGCTGTTGCTCTCTCACACCTGGAGGAGCTGCTTACTCAGGCCCTTCCGTCTGTGGCTATCACTCTGAGTCGAGGAAGGGGCTGCTTTCGTCGAGGCCTTGACACTGACAGGCGCTGCCTGCTAACATACTAGGTAACAACCCAGCGAAAGAGATCAGACGCGTGGTCCTCTCACATGTTAGGCCAAGCAGACCATCTTGATGATTAGTAGTGGGGGCAAGCAGCCCCGGTGTTACAAAAAGGGAGGCCTACACCTCTTGGCCCCACCCCCCCGGTGGAGGTTTCCTGGTTCCATGCTGCTGAAGCTGCAATTAAATGCGCTGGCCCTTTCAGGGCAAAATGCTGAGCTTTGTGTTGTTAAAGCAGCTATGAACTGACGAATTGTGCTGGCCCTTTAAGGGCAAAATACTGAACTTTTGCTGTTAAGGCAGTGTTGGCCCTTTGAGGGCAAACTATTGAGATTTCAGAGATCTGGCCCTTTTCTGAGCTCATAATAAATAGTGGTTGGAGACTGGAATCCTGCTGTGAAATATTTCTCGATTGGGGGGCAAAACACTGATCAGAAGCTTTGCGTGAGCGCTCCTGGAGTCCCCCTATGTATCATGGCACTGGTCGGCGAGAATCTCCTGGCGTTGACGAGCCGCCAATCTAGCGCTGCAGTCCGCTGTCGACGAGTGGCTGATGTTAAAATGCCAGTCGTCGACGAGACCTAACATTAAGCCTCATGTGCAGCGGCTTGACGACACACCAATCTAGCACTACAGTCCCGATAACAAGTGGAAGGGAGTAGTCAAGACCTAGTAATAGCCCTCCTTGAGCCATGCAGCAGCTCCTTATTGCTGTTAGAGGCCTTTCAAGATAGCCGTTAGTGCGCCTCGTGCCCCGCAGCAGCCGTCAAACAGAACTCCCAAGACATCGATGAGCTGCTATAGAAGCACTGTAGGCCCATCACGACAAGTGGCTGAAGCCATCGGGAGCTGCCCACTGACGTAAAAAATACAGAGCCTATGGTCGGAGGGGGACAAATCCTCACTAAGCACTCTGGTGCTATTTTTGTCCCCCTAATTGGATAAACGGTCAAAGGGTAGAGCGCAGACACTTGTACCCAAGTTTGCTGGCTGAGCCCAAAATCGCGGGGAAAAAACAAACACTGCATTGAAGAAGTGGGGCCAGTCTGTGCAGCATGCAAGGCTGAGGCTGGAACCCTCACATAAGCGCTAAAAACCAGCTGATACTCCTTAGAATCTGAAAATAGAAGAAATTAGCTGACTTACAGTTAGCGGTCTTCATCTCTGCCACATGGTGACAGAGCTCTGCTTGCAGAGTACCTGCCAGTCTGAAGGCAGGAAATTAACTGAGGAGAAAAGGAAGTGGAGGGCTGGATGACCCCCTGCTGCAAAGGTCTTATTCCTGCCTGTGGATCTGCATCAGGTGGTACAGCCCAGGAGTAAGGAAGCCCGGAGACCA
Organism: Neoceratodus forsteri; assembly: GCA_016271365.2. Classification (NCBI taxonomy): domain Eukaryota; kingdom Metazoa; phylum Chordata; order Ceratodontiformes; family Ceratodontidae; genus Neoceratodus; species Neoceratodus forsteri. Next base: position 575,625,694 of record CM028135.1, on the reverse strand, counting down.
GCTTAGGAGAGAGAAAGTACATATTTACCAGAATGCTTTACACTCTGACCTAAATTACTTGCGATACAAAGGGGGACTGAATTTAGACTGTAAGGCAACTGACAGTGGAATGGGGGTTGGGGGGGTGCTAAGCTGATATGGTATGGAAAAGATGTGCGATTGTTTCACATGGAATTGTTTACTGAGATAAGAGGGTAGGAGCAACGGATCTGTGTCCAGCTAGCATCAGATGTGTCCATACTGCAGCCACACGCTTCATGCTGAATCGGGAGTCTGTGACATAGGTGGTTCAAAGTTTGACACGCGCCGACTGCCAATTAAAAAAAAAAAAAAGTGTTAAGCAGAGTCTTGTTTCAAACCTTAAAAGTAGCACACAAATTAATATCTTAACCTACCGCTCCATAAAAAAAAAATAAACAAAAAAAAAAAAAAAAAAAAAACACACACACACGTCATTCTTTGATGTTTATGACCTTTTAAACTGTGGAATATACTGGAAAATCATTTTCTATCTCCTTTAAGGTGCTTCCAGTGCTGTGCAAAAAGTACTCCTTTAGAATACTGGTATTACAGGTGCCCACAATGCACAAAGCTCCCAGTACTGTAATACTAGCATTCTAAAGCAGTGAGTACTTTATGTATAATGACTTTGAAGTCCTGTACAAATTATTAAGAGTGAGGAAAACTTAGGGCCTTCCCAACTCTAAATGTTTAAGCACATCAGGATTTCCTGATGTACTAGTCTCTCTATTTAAAGCTCTTTGTGGCACGGCACTAAATTCTTTTCACCCCTAATAATTTGTATGGGACCTGAAGCCGATTTAAAGTTGCTCCCTAGACTGACTAAAGACTCCTTTTAACACTGCAGAGTAATCTTACCAGCAAACAGTTCTTGCATTGAATTCAGGGCTTCTGACTGCAGCTCCTGAATTGTAGGCTCCTACTGGCGGCACAAAGAGGACTGTGTTCCCTCCTTGTGATAACAAGCTGGTAAGGCAAATTCACACTCTCTGCTCAGTGAGCGTACTCCCTGCCCGACTTGCTGTCAGCGCCACCTCCACCTCCTCTCGTGTGTCCTGGTTGTCCGGGAGCATTCAGAGCTCGGTTATCAATTTCTAGCAGCCACATCCTAGCAGCAGTGCCCAGAAATGCAGCAACAGCAGCACACTGCCATCAAGCACGGGTGCTCATTGAGTACAGGATTGTCCCGCACGCGGTTGTCTAGAACTGGGGCGGATACCAAAACAGCACGAACTGTGCAATTCCTCTCTGCTTATGTCTTAATTCTTGATATTACTATCATGTGAATATGAGCTTAAACTGGGCTTCTGTAAGCATGTGCAGATCTAAGTTAAGTTTCCAAAGAAGAACTACTGGTCTGACTCGCAACTTGCATTTCTCACACACAATAAACAAATGTAATCCCACTGAGTGTGGAGTGTTAACCTAGCCGACAGGGCGCTGCCCCTCCCCTCCCCAACTCTGCCCAGAGCGGAAATCTGAACATATAAGGTGCTTAATGACAATCCCTTATTGAATACCTCCTACAAAAAGTCTAACACCTGCACTACAGCACAGGATAAAAGTTAATGTTCTGAGGGATACACAAGGATTAGAATGTGTGCCAAACCCAGAAATATGCCTGGTTAGACAACTGTTGTCATTTTCAGGAAAGTGTCCAGTTTCATCAGAATACCCCAATCTTAGGAATTTTCTACATTTAGAAACCATGCAATGAGCTGCAGATAAGAGGGATCTGGATGTCCGATTGGCCCCTTTCATGATGATGTTCTGTCCGGGAGGCAGGAGAGTCATCCGTCCAGTGCCAGGTTGATCAGCTATTAGTACCAGAACCTTTGAAACCAGTTTGCAGTGAGACCAGCACTGTGTGTTCCATCAGAAAGTCTTAGGATCATCTTAAGAATCACTGGCTATGGAAGAAAAGCATAAGCCAGATGGAATAGCCAAGGGAGGGTCAGGCAGGGTATTCTATAGGAGTTCACCTCACTTACTGAAAAACATAGGAAGCCGTGTAGTCGCCATCAGATCTAATTGAGGAGAGGGTCACCCATCACAAACAGATGAAACATTTCCTGGGAAAGTTCCCACTCCATAGATGCACGTACTGTTTGCTGAGCCAGTCTAAGTCCGTGCTGACAGTCCCACCATGGCTATGGAGCTCAGCTACTTTTCTACCTAGAACAGTATTTTGATCATCTGCTTGATTATTGGTGTGCGTGCTGCCTTGTTTCTCGATATGCTATTACCGCACTGTCCAAAGGAATCAGTATGTCCTTGCCACTGGGCAGCACCTGGAATGCTAGCAGGGCCCTGGCTCCAATATGTTTATGTGCAGCTTTTCCTCCAGCAGACTCCAACTGACCTGAGCTGATCTAGAGCACAGTACACAGCCCCAACCCAGTAAGCTGTCACCTATCACGGTCGTTACAGAGAGCACAGACGGAAAGAAGAGGATGACAGATCTGACCATGTACTGGCATATTTCAACATGTACACACCTGAAGCAAGAAGAGACACGATTGAAATGTATAAATACCTTGATGGGGAATTGAAAGCAAGGAAAAAAAAATAAATAAATAAATAAGCAAACAAATGACTCACTGGAGTACCATGTTTCTTCACAGGGATCACTCACTATGTTTACATTGTGCATCATCTTCCTGGGTGAGAGTCATGCCCCGGAGACAGAACCTGAAGCTAATCAGCGAACTATGATGGTTCAAACTCAGCGTGTGGACATGTTCCACTCAGATCTTCAACAGCAGATTTATTTTTATAGCTAGATGGGGCTGTGGCAAGTAAAACTAGCTAAATGGCTACCAAAAAAAAGCTTCTAAAAAGACAAACATCAAATGGAAAATATTTAAAAATAGTGCAAAAACATATTTAACTGACCACATTTTACAACTGTCAAGGAACTGCAACAGTAATGCTCAAGCAACCTTAATGAGAACAACCAATTTTTGTGTGAGCCTATTTTCTGGTTCTGGAAGGGGAGCCAGGGTTGGAAGTGCAAGTGCAGTGAGTGATCCCTGAGAAGAAACTGCATTACTACAGTGAGAAATGTTTTCTTCTAACCTCAGAAATCCCTCAATGTTTACACTGTGCAGACTGTACAGCGGTACCTTGGGAGGCTGGGTCCAAAACCTACTTAGGAAAAAGGATCTGCAAGACAGCAGTTCCAAAGCTGGCATCCCTTCTGGACTGTATGTCCAGACAGTAGTGCTTTAAGGTGTGCGCTGTTTACCAGGCAGCTGCTTTGACAATGTCCAATAGTTGGATGTCCCTTGTGAATGCCACAAAGGCAGAGGTACCATGTGTGAAATGTACCCTCGGGCCTCTGGAGGCATTTTCCTAGCTTTTTCATAACAAAACTGTGTGTAAGATACTATACAGCAAAGAGACAGTCCTCTTGGTTGCTGATTTACCTTTGCCCACCTCACCATCAGTAACAAAAAGCTAAGTGACCCAAGACCAGACATCCCTTGTTTGGTACAGGCAGCTGCCCAGTATTCTCTTCAGATTCAGGCTGTGCAATTTCTGCTAACCTGGGCTGGAGTACAAGGTTTTAAATAAGCTGCGAAAATTGATTAGCACTTTCTGCTAATCAACTGTGAAGATGCATAGCATTTGCCTCAATTTGATTAGCAAAATTAAAAATACTAAAAATGTGTTTATACATACAGTTAAACATATATATATATTTTATCCTGAATAAAAATTTTCAGTAAAATTACCTCTGTCTTTGTGTGATCTGTTTCAACACACAGACACATGCCTAATTGGCAGTACAGTCTAGGGTTACAATAATGAACTGTGAATTAGCTTGGTACAGCCAACAGACCTGGGTTTGAGTCCCACAACTGGCTCCACTTGCATACTGTACTCTAAGCAAGTCACTTAACCTCCCGCGAAAACAGGCACTTGCACGTGTTGGCCATACCTCTACCAAAGAATTAAGACACCCCCCTCACTCCAGCAGACCTAGGTTTGATTCCTCCCACAACCTTCACCTGCATACTGTTGGACTCTGAGCAAGTCACTAACCTCCCCTGAAAACAGGCACTACTGCACGTGTGGGCCCCATACCTGGGTACCAAAGAATTAAAACATCCCACTCACTAACAGACTTAGGTTTCATTCCTCCCACCACCTCCACTTGCATACTGTGCGATTCTGACAGTCCTCCCCAACCCCCCTCCGGTCACCCCTGGAAACAGGCACTTATATTTATAAGTGTGCCATACCTGCAGCATGTTACTCTGTTTGCTGGTCTGCCGTCTTGTCTTCTCTGCTGTGCTGCCAGATAACTGCTCCCATGGTCCCAACAGCTGCACTTGGCGCCCAAAACCTGGAACAAACAGGCACGGGGGCAGACTGGATATGCAGTGGGGAGTTTGGGGGGGTGTCGGTGCAGTCAGAGTGGAGAGACGACTACTTGAGAAGCCAGAGAGAGACTGGCTGTTTCTCCCTCGAGGTTGCCTGGTGTTTGGTGCTGCCATAGGCCATACCATGCTTGTCTTACCACTGCGGCTGAATCTGCCGGAACGCTTTCCAGTTGTGCTTTGCAATATTGCAAAGCACTACTGGGAGCAACTGCCGGCATTTGGGGCCGCGCGATGAAAATATTACAGTATGCTGATGGCTGAGGAGAACAGGGAGGCTCATAGAATGGATCACATTTTTTAGCGATCCAACATAGAAATGGGTCACATGAGCAGCCGTTTTGCATTGCAAAGTGCGATGCGATACCGGCTACTTAAAACCCTGGAGTACTTCGGGTAGAGCACAGGAAGGACAAATCACTGGTTCAGGTGGAATTCTGATACCACCTTAGGTAAGAACCTTCTTTTCATTCTGTTCAGAGGGCTTGCAACTTGCTTAACCTCCTGGCAGATGTCATGGCAACCAGGAAAATGGTTTTCCATGTGACATATTTAGGTCAGCAGCAGCCATAGGCTCAAAGGGGGGCTCCATCAGCTGGGCAAGGCAGATATTAAGGACCTGCGGGGTGGGGGGGTCCACACAGGTGTGTACAAGTGGCCAAGACCTTGACAGAAAAAAAAAAAAAAACTTTTAAAAATAGGTCAGCCAAGTGACTTGCCCTTGCCTGCTGATGTGTAGGCTGAAACTGCTGCTATATATACTTTAGTGTCAATGGTCTTAGGTCGGAGGACTACAAATTCACTAGATAGTCCAGTACTGTGGGCAACCATGCCTTCACTGGGATTATTTTTATGGTGGCAGACCAGTATGAGAATCACTTCCGCTTAAGAGGAGTATGCTTTCCTGGTTGCTGGTTTCCTGGAAACTAAGCACCTTCAACCTCCTCTGATAACTTTAATTCAGAACACTCTAGCTCTTTATACGAACCATGCCCTCAGAACACTAGCTCTTTAAGAATCATGCCCTCAGATGTAAAGTCATGGGGTCTGGGAATGTTATCCTGCCCCGAGACAGGGTCAGCAGGTTGTAACTCAGTAGTTGGCTGACTGGATTCTTGGTGGACAGGGCCAGGATCACAGAGTACCATGCTTGCCTGTCCCAGTCTTGGGCTACTAAGATTACTGCAGGCTCTCTCCTGAGCTTCAGGAGCACTCTCAGAGGGAATGGTGGGAAGGCATACAGGAACCTCCCTGTCCACTTAAAAGCTAAGATGTTCTCTGCGGACTGTGCCACTAGCTGGTGGTCTGCAACAAAACTATGGGAGTCGCCCATTCTACTAGGATGCAAACAGGTCTATTTCTGGCGTGATATTACATGGGGGTAGAAGATCTCAACCCAAAACAGGCACTTTGGACCTTGTATAAAATTAATTCACTTGTTTTTTATTTTATTTTCACGCTCATATTTCGTGTATGGATTTTTCTTTAAATCTTATATACACAATAATGTTTCACATAATTGTTTGCATTTTCAGTGTTATTCCAAGGTAAAGCTAGTCACATAATGTTTCAAGGCTACTGTGTCTCTTGTTCATAACCTTTGAATGCTGTTTATTTTTAGAAGGGTCTTTTTCCTTATATAATGTTAGTGGTTTTGATTGCAAGGGGGCACACGTCCTAAAGTCGATGAATCATTCTTGTTTCACTGTCAGGCTTTGAGCTTGCGATTCTGTTCATGGTACCCTCTTACAGGATATTTAGAGTTGGCCCCTCTTGTTGCACCACACTAACTTTTCTATGCATTTTGTGCTCTGCTCGTTTTATTTGAATTTATTTTGTTATTATCTAGATGAGCAAGAAGCACGCAGTTAGCATCTGACTTAATGGCCACCAGATATCATTCATAAAACGTTTTCAAATAAAAACGAACAGAACACAAAACTTTTAGAAAAGTTAACGACTTCTGGTGACATCACCACCTTGAATGGCCGCATAGGAGAGGGGCTCCAGCACATCCCACTACAGAAAACTCCCAGATTCAGCTTCATTGCTCCTAAAAAACACAAAAACTTAATAAACAATGTCTGGGAGTAAAGACAAAGCGAAACTGCGCCCGGGTAAGACATAAAGAAAGTGCGGATGGCAGTGGATGTGTAAGATGGCCTACCTCCAGCCATAGCATATCACCAGCAAGCAGCATGGCCAGAGATCAGGATCCTGACACAGACAGAGAAAGTGAGAGGCTCTTCAGATCCAGATACGAGACGCTTCTAGCAGAAATACGGGCGTTTCGAGCAGAAGAGAAAGAGTTTTCAGCCCTACAAACCATACTGGCTAAGGTGGAGGAAAGGCTAGAGCGCTCTGAGGAGACTTATGGGGAGATCGCCGAGGAGACCACCCACTTACATCAGGCTGTCGACTACCTAATAGATAAACATGAAATCCTACAAGACAAGCTCGTAGATCTAGAGGCTAGCTCCAGAAGGGATAACCTTCGTATTTACGGCCTACCAGAGGGGTCTGAAACTGGCAAGATGGAGGATTATTTGACTGACCTGCTCAAGGATGTATTAGATCCCCCATCATTCCAATTTAAAATTGAGAGGGCACACAGAGCTTTGGCGAGGAAACCAACGGATCCAACAACCAGACCACGGTTGATAGTTTTAAAACTGTCCCGTCAGAGAGACAAAGAACTGCTTCTTCAAACCGCGTGAGCTAAAAGAAATGTGACTTACAACTCAGCTAGGCTGCCGTTTGATAATGGTTACCCTCCTGAAATAATGAAAAAAAAGAGTAGCTTACACTCCAATTCTGAGACTCTTGAGGGAGAAGGGGATTCGCTTCCAAACCCCATGTCCTGCCAAACTGCGGGTTTGCTGGGATTCTGGCATTAAAGTATATGCAAGCCCAGACAAAATTCAGCCGGAACTAAAGAAGATGGGATGGTGTTTCCAGTCGACTGGTCCAGTACCACAAGAAAAGCATCCCCCTAGATCGCAATGGCAGAGCCTCTCGACCAAACGCGCAGGCACAGGCAAAGGGAGAGGATTTTGTTTGCTTAAGGAAATCAGGGAGTTCATTGGGAGACCCCAAACAGATCCTAAAGAGGCAGATCACGAAGCCCAGAACTCAGACACTTGAACTGGCGACCTGAGGGTTTAAAAGGCAGTCGGCTCACATCTCCTGCTTCAGAATACCTGTAATGTAGGGCAGGACACTGATACAATGACTCAGTAAGGTCTCATCATTTGTCACATTGAAATATTACGCGCAGCCTTTATCCCTTCGTTGCTTTCTGAACTTTAAGGGGATGTGCTATGGACTGAGGGATATAAAAGGACCTATGTTGTTTCAGTTTGCAGGTTCAAGTTTATTGAATCTCCTAGGCATAAGTATTAGAGAGAACAGAAGTGTGATGTGCTGGGATGATGTTTGAGGTGCTTAATTGTACCCCCCCCACCGCAGTTATTTCTACCGTTGCCCATTTGGGGCATTTTCAAGGGAGGGCAGCCATGCGGCTTAGCTGGACTGCTTCCCTTGTGTGGTTGATGTTACTTTGTATCGACCTCAATAGGAGTCAGGGAGGCCTGGACAAACATACGGTCACAATTCCTCCCTTAGGTTTCGGGTCCTTCTTAAGGTCTGCGAAGCCTTGGCTCAGAGGGACAGTTTCCATACCCTCTTCCTTTGGAAGTACTGCTGTAAATGAGTTTAAGAAGTTAAAATCTGTTATGTTTAGGTATTCTGTTATGTTGGTAAAAGTGCACAATTTTGTTTATAATTGCCAATTACAGAATTTTATGTTGAAATGGATGGGTCAAAAGTATAAGGAAGTTCAGAACTCTTGGTGTGGAGGGAGACGGAATATTCTAATATTTTGACATCTAGGCACTTGGGATGGGTTCCCCTTACAGCATTTTTACTTACCTTTGTTGGACCAGTTCCGAATACTAAAAATATCCCGAATGGCTAAGCAGCCTATAATTAGGGTTTGCTCCCATAATGTTAATGGGCTGAATAACCCATTAAAGCGTTACAGGGTGATCAGTTCTCTGAAAAAATTGAAACCTTCGTTCCTTCTTCTACAGGAAACACATTTAAGCAAACAGGAGCACCAAAAACTCTCTAAATTTGGGTTCTCCACAATAGTGGGGTCGGTTTTCAGGAAGGGGAAGAGAAGAAGAGCAGTGGTTCTGGTCCCTAAAAACATACCTTTTCAGTTGTCCGACTCCTATACAGATCCGGAGGGCAGGTTGGCACTAGTTGTGGGTCATCTGAAGGGGCAGGATATCACACTGGCCTCGATCTATATTCCTCCTGGGGAGGGGCCCGAAGTAAGAAAGATCTTATTTCAGAGTATTATGGAAAAGCACAAGGGGTTCCTAATAATTGGAGGCGATTATAATTTAACTACCTCTCACCTGGATACCTCCAGTATGAATCCCCCCCAAAAATCCTCAGCACTACGGGTGATGCAGGCCTGCCTTTCTGGTGCACAATGGGTGGATGCCTGGAGATATCTTCATCCAAATAAAAGAGAATACATGCATTTTTCGGCTCTCCACAAAATATATACCCGGATAGATTATATTCATGTCTCTAAAGAACACTTATATAGGATTCAAAACTATATGCAGACACCTACGGTGTTATCTGACCATTCTCTCCTGACGCTTACTATGTCATGGGAATGGGAGAAAACTAATACTCTGTGGAAGTTTAATAATTTTTTGTTGAACTTAAAAGATTTTAAGGAAATGCTTCAGCATAAAATTAATCAAATTCTAGCAGACAATGAGAAACAAGGGATAAGGAAGGGAATACTTTGGGACACCCTGAAAGTAGTTCTCAGGGGCGAGATAATAAAATATGCGGCTTGCTATAAAAAGAAACAGTCGCGCCTTGACAAACTCCATAGGCAGCTTAGGGACTTACAGGCTCAGCACGCAGCTGGAGATGAGGGGGCTTTTCCACTACTGCAGACCACTAGAGATCAGATCCAAGGAATCTTAGACATTCACGCAGATCAAGCCTTACAGTTTATTCGGCAAAAATACTATGAAGGGGGACCCAGAGCCACCCTGTTACTAGCCTACAGAGTTAGGCAGCACAAGACCTGGTCCAATATTACTCAGATCAGAGACCCAACTTCAAAAAAAAAATGGTTGCTCTCCCCAGGGAGATGGAACATGCTTTTCAGACCTTCTACAGTGCCTTATACAAATCTGAGGAAGATAAGGGTGCTCGGGGGATGGAGGCCTTCTTAGAGGGTCTTAGACTCCCAAGACTATCTGAAGAACAAAAACAAGTCCTGGAGAAACCTATCTCCCCAGTAGAACTTGCTCAAGCTATCTCGGCTCTTAAAACCTTTGAGAGCCCGGGCCCAGACAGTTACACGGGAAATTTCTATAAGGCATTCAGGAAAGAGCTATCTCCAGCTTTGTTGGAGGCCTGTAGAAGTGTTCAATTAGGTGAATTAACCCCTGAATCCTGGCGATATGCTTACATTTCTAGTATACCAAAACCAGATACAGACATCACATCCTGCTCCTCGTACAGACCCATCTCGGTTCTTAACATAGATTACAAAATTTTTGCCTCTATCATAGCTAAAAGATTTGAAGTATTTTGGCCGGAGGTAATAGATCTGGACCAGACCGGTTTTGTCCCAAACACAAGAAAACATAAAAAGAACATTACTACTGTTATAGCATGCCAGGAGGGAGGGGTGTCCGTTTCTTTTGCTTTCTCTGGACGCAGTGAAGGCGTTCGATCGCACTGAGTGGCCTTTTCTGTGGGTGGTTCAGGGGAAATCTGGTATCCCAGATTCTGTTATTAACCTAATAAAGCTAATGTATACGGAGCCCAGGGCTTTCATCCGAATCAATGGTTCATTCTCCCACCCTATTCCATTGTCCTTTGGTACAAGGCAGGGTTGCCCCCTGTCCCCTCTGCCGTTTGCCCTGTATTTAGAACCCTTAGCCCAAGCTCTGAGGCAGGAGGTGAAGGTGTCCAGGGTGAGGCTGACCTCTGGCACTCTATGTGGACGATTTAGTGATATACATGACTGAGCCTAAGGCCTCCTTCCCCCCTCTCTGGGATAGGTTAACCAACTTTGGGGAACTGGCAGGATATAAGGTCAACTTGTCTAAGACAGAGGCTTTGGCCCTAAATTTTACTCCATCAGCGGATCTCAGGAATAGGTACTCCTTCAAGTGGGACTTAAAAAGTGTAAAATATTTAGGGGTACAGATTGGTATGACTTATGAAGACCTGTTCCCTTTAAATTACTCTCCCTTTTTGCTTAAAACCAAAGCTGAGTTGGAAAAATAGAGTACTCTTCCCTTTATCTTTATACCAAAAAGTAGAATCCATTAGGATGGTGGTCCTTCCCCACTTTCTCTATTTGGCCCAAATTCTCCCAATACAGGAAACAGATTCGTTCTTCAGGTCACTACAAAGGAAAGTGTCAGCCTTCATTTGGGGGAAACAGAAACCGAGGATCAATCTCTCAGTTTTGCAGCTTCCCAGGCAGCAGGGAGGTATGTCCCTTCCTAACTTTAGGCTATATTACTTAGCTTCTCAAGTTAGAATTCCATTATATTGGCTAGACAAGAACTACAAAGCCCAGCGGAAGTCAGTTGAAAGCCAAGAGAGGGAACTCAAGGATGTCTTTCAGACACTGCTTTCCTTCCCCCCTTACCCTAAAAACTGAGGAAATTATAAACCCACTCACACAATCCACTCTGAGGTCCTGGCAGAAGATGTTGTCCCTCTCGGAATTCACAAAATGGAGGCCCGCCCTGTTCTCCTTGCCCCATATAGATTTTTTTACCCCGGCCAAACTGGGTAAGGGATACTTCAAATGGCAAAGAAAAGGTTTGCATCTGATATACCATTTTATGCCACAGGGGATAATCCTATCACTTACAGACTTAGTTCTAAAGGCATGGCATCCAATACTCGGATAGATTCAGATATTTTCAAACCAGGGATCATCTTCGCTCCCTCGAGGAGGTGAGATGGAGGGACTACCCCCTTCCTGGGCTCTTGGAGACTGATAAAAGTAATAGATGGGAGATCTGTCCCAGCCCATATTATTTCAAATTTATATAAGGGTTTACAATCTCTGATAGCGAGCCCCCTAGATAAAACTAGGCTAGCTTGAGAGAAAGACTTGGGGATGGGAATCTCCTTGCCTATATGGGAAACACATAAAAACAAACAATACAGAAAGGTACCAGCTCTGGACGCTGGAAGGAATTTGCCTGGAAAATATCTGTGAGGTACTTCAGAGCTCCTGTAGTGACCCAGAAGTACAGCAAGCAGAGGGGAGCAAACTGTTGGAGGCAATGCAGATTCTCCTCAGCCACTCTAGGCCATATTTTCTGGTCATGCCGGATTTTGCAACCATTTCTTGCACGTTTCCATGAAGCCCTTCAACAAATAATCTCTCCAAATGTCAACCTAGACCCTCTTCTTTCTTTTTGGAGAGTGTCCCCCGGTTCAATTGGATACCCCAACAAAGAAATTTATTAATCTGGCCTTTCTTGCCGCCAAAAAAGCTATTACTAAAAAGTGGATGTCCCCCTTGCCTCCTACTTTGGATCAGTGGCATCAAATAATGATTGACATTTATAAAATGGAGAAAATTACAGCTACATTAAATAAATCCCAGGCTGCTTTTGAGAATATGTGGAGAAAATGGGTAATATATATCACACCAACACGAATAAAATTTATTCCATGAACTCGGGTAGTTCTATGTTACCCTGGGGGTATCAGTTGTCCAGTCTACCCAATTTGATGCATCAGTTTGGCAACATGTAAAATATAATGAAATACAGGATGTGAGTGCACTTTAGGTTTACCCATTTTTTTTTTTTTTATTATTATTTATGTTCTCTGTATTTTTATGTCTTTGTCATCTTAATGTACTGTTGGTATGCATTTTTGCTTTAAGCAATGTATATGTTTTTTATTATAAAATAAAGAATGAGAGTTTAAAAAAAAAAAAGTTAACATGGTGCAATATGAGGGGCCAACGCTATCCAGTAAGAGGGTACCATGAACATAATTGTAAACTCAAAGTCGGACAGTGAAACAAGAATGGTTCATTGACTTTAGAACCTGCCTCTTCCAACCCAAACCAATCACATTATAAGGAAAAAGATCCTTCTAAAAATGAGCAGTCCTCAAAAGGTTCTGCACAAGAGACACTGTGATGTTGAAACGTTAAACAATGTATAAATTATCAGGAGTGAGCATAGAAAGCTTTACCTTCGAATAACATTGTAAATGCAAAAAAAAATTTGCATGAAACACTAAGGAAAAAAATTAAGATTATGTATTGTACATTAGACTTAAAGAAAATCATTTCAGAAAATATTAGTGTGAAAATAAAAAACAAGTGAATTAATTTCATACAAGGTCTGTAGCGCCTGCTTTGGTTGAGATCATTTACCCCCGAGGAACAGAACATTAACCTGCTTTATAAGATTTTCTATGGAAAATTGATTTAAAACTCAAAAGCGAATCCTAGGGAAGTCTTTCCACATTCTATTTCTGGGGTGCCCCACCTTCTGAAAACCACGGCCAGAACCCACTGGTTCAGGTCCCTTCATGGTTTCCCTGGTGGATTCTGCCAGAACACAGTGGTCTTTGCATCTAGGAAGTAAGCCAGCTCCCTGATCCTCATTGCTTTTGTGCACAGTCTTGAGGATTTTTATACCTCCCTGCTTATTTATGTAGCACATTGTTGTGGTGTAGTCTGTTCTGATCCAAACAGATTGACCTTGCAGCTGGGAGAAGTCTTGCACTGTCAGAAATACAGTCTGCCGTCAAAAAGACTGGCAGACTCTAGATATCACTTACTTTGAGATTCTCCAGGTGGGCACCCCACCTTAGAATTGAAACATCTGCTGTGAAGATACCGTCTGGGGACTGCTGGAGGAAAGGAATGCCCTCTCCAAGGTTGCTTTCTGCCTTCCACCACTCTGGTGACCTTATCAAAGCCTCTGTTACTGGCACTAGTTTTGAGAGGGAGTCCCATCTTTGAGACCAGTGGTTTCTTAAGTGGTACCAAATGTCTCGCATCTGAAACCTGGCACATGGGACTATAGCTGCGAACGCAGCCATGTGGCACAGTACTTGTAAAAATATCCCTTGCAGGCCTTGGCTGGCCCATTGTCAGTGTTGCTACCCTCCTTGATGGAGAAAGGCTTTCTCCCTCCAGGGTATCCAGTTGTGCATCTATGAAGTCAAGCACCTTAACATATTCTGTCTGGGACTTCTGCAGATTTATCAGGAAACCCATTTTTTCCAGTATGCTTTTTACCTTCCGAATAAAGCACTCCATCTCTCTAGTTCTGCTTTTCCTGAGACAAGCCAGTTGTCCAGGTACAGAAAAATAATTACACCTTGCCTTCTCAGATGTGCTGCCACCACAGCCAAGCACTTTGTGAAGACACTTGGTGCTGAAGTAAGGACAAAGGAAATGGCTATAAACTGGTATTAGCAGTTTTCTAGCCTGAATTAGAAATATCTTCCATGAGTAGGTCTGACTGGGATGTGGAACTACGAGTATTTCCACTCTAGTGACCCAAGTCAATGCTCTGACTGTAAGGATGGTATCACTGTGCCCAGTGTGACCATCTTGAACCTCTGGCTTTTTTTTTTTTTTTTTATATTTTTAAATAAGTACATTGCATCAGCTAAGACAGTACATGGTAAATTTAGAAGTGATAGAATACAGTCGAATATCTGACAGGCTACAGACACACATTATATCCCATCTTAGTCCCACAGAAAGCATATGTCTACCTAAGTCAGTCAGCCAGTTGAAATAAATAGGCTACACCCCATGATATCAAACAAATAGAAATAACTAGGCTAGACCACATGATATCAAACCCATATCATCATTCCATTTTGAGCTACCACATAATTTAGGGAATAAAAGAATCATCCTTGGACATTAAGTAGAGGACTCAACCCTGCCATTTAGTCTGCACACTGCAGGTAGTTGGAGAGTCATTTGATATATTTACCATATCAGTTATGACTGCGTGCCACTGTGCCAACGTTGGCAGCTACTGCTGTATCCAATGTCTAATGAATATTTTTCTCCTTTTTTTTGTGTTGTTGTCTTGCTTGCGGTGAACACATATACAAAAGACAAGGAGCAGGTGCTTATGTTCTGTCCAGGAGGGTATGGACATAAACACCACTGAGGGAAAATAAAGTCACCAGATAGTGACAGATCTTTAAACTGCGATGCAACTTCCTTCCAAAATGGCTTTATGAGGGGGCACTGCCAGAAAAGATGAGCTTGATCCATCCTGCCATGGACGCACTTTCTCCAGCAATAGCCATGCGAGGCTGGCAAAAATTCTGCCAAGATAGCTAGAGTGCTAAAAATTTGTAGAGAAAATTCAACATAAATTCCTTCCATCTACGTCGAGGAAGTAATTTTAAGGGCCGGTAAAGCATATTTCAATCAATCAATCTTTTTAAGAAATAGTTGAATCAAGATATCGATTCCATTTTGTCACATAGCTTGAGTGAAATCCCTCCCAACATATCCTGTAGTCCTCTATAACAACAACTGCCTACAAGATGTCTTCATAATGTCCCCTGCAAGGTGCCCAACAATATCTGCAGCAGTAATGGAGTAGGATTTGGAAGACTGGTCTGGTTTTATGCAGCAGGTAAGTACACATCTGTAAATAACAGTGGTGTTCTCTAACAGTGAGACCAAACTGTTGCTGCAAAAATTCAAATGGAACCACCTCTCAGAATCCAAAAATTGAAAAACATGATGCAGACCTAGATGGCTCCACCTTGCAAAAATGTGGCCGATTTGTGAGGGAAGAAAATCCGGATCTGAAGAAAGAGTACAGCAGCAATAGGACACAAGTGACAGTTCTGGGATGTTCTGCAGTTGGTCCCAGACCCCAAGGGTGTTGAAGGAAATCTGGTATTAATCATGAAAAAGAAAGTGACAAGACATGTACTGATATAATAGGTGGGCTGTATCATGCATATAACTAATAATACACTCAATTTGTTTCTTTTGGGGGGGGGTGTTAGTAGTCCAGTAAGTCACCATATGCAGATGGCAGGCCCTGGCATAATTCAGTAAATTCTGAAGATTTATTCCTCCCTGTGCTGCAGGCAATTGTAAAATGAATGATGGATCCAGGGTGGGCGTCCTCCCCTAATAAATCACAAAATTAACCTATTCCAAGAATTAAAATAATAATGCTGTGAAAAAAAGTGGATGGGTCTGAAACAGGTAGAGAAGCCATTATAGGAGGTTCCTTCTAAATAGATTCATTTTTGGAGAAAAAATGGCAGCGAAAGGTGTGTCCAGGACCACCTTGCTACATCACCCACCAGATGAATTAATAGGGGTTCCTACTTACCGAGTTTCAAATTTTGAAGATCTTTTGGAAATAAAATTACTGTACTAAGAATAGAAACTTTGTCCTTGCCAAAGAATCAAAAATCTGTTTTGTGACCAAACAGTGAATTGCCTTCAAACTGGAAATCCATGGCCTCGTTCTCCTAGGAAAGGATAGTTAACCTTAGCCAGGAGCCTTGCCTCAATGACACTGCATGAGCTAGCACTCGAGGCACTATATCACTGGTATCCACTGCAATGTAGAAATGGCATATGGTGGAATCCAGGGCTAGCTATGGTGTGGCAATCAGGTCCTGTGCCAGTTCACCATCAACCAGTGCCAGCACTGTATTCCACAGTGCCTTCTGGTACTAGCCTATATGAACGGCGTAAACTGCCTGCCTGATGAGCAGGGTAGCTGATGTATAAACTTTCTTTGCCATAGTATCCAATTTCTTGAGTCTTTGTTAGAGGGTTGTGTGGGGAAGAGGACGCTGGCTTTCTCACAGGCAGCTACTTGGACTGCCCCTTGATAATCAGGATAGGCATAGAGATATTCTACTCCACATCTGTCCACCTGATACTTTTCAATCTTTTTATCTATGGCTGCAGCTCAAGTAGGTGTTGACATGATTTCAGAAGTGTTTTTTGTAATGATTCGTGTATGAGGACCAGCAACCTCCTGGTAGGACTTTGCTTCCTCAAATCCATAAATTCTGCTTCCTCCTCCGTTTTCTGAGGGGAGACGCTGAGGGCAAATCACCATTGCCTAATGAAAAAAGGAATAGATAAGTAATCCCTTGTAGGTCTTGGAGGGGAGCCACATTTCTGCTTAGATGAACCATCTGGTTCAACAGGTTCGCATTCCTCCTCTTTATAGCACATTTCCTCCTCCTCTACAGGCAGGTAGGCTGGAGCCTGAACCTGAGCAGCAAGTATATTCATAAAATCTCCCATGACCTGGAAGGTCTGGAAAAAACTGCCACATTTTTATTATGTCCTTGGATGAGTGCATCCATCCTTGGTCCATAACTTGTACCTTACCTTTTTCAGAAGGAGTGGTAAGGACATTATTTTCATATAGCTTTTTCGAGGCAGACAGCATTTCCAGTGCCTGCTCTGACGTTTTTATTTGTATTGTTGCAATAACTGGACTCAGGGTTCCCCTGTTTCAGACACCCTGGTATCTGCACCATCTTTACCGTATGTATCCAATGGCTAAGCTGCTTTACCTCGGTTCTCTGTCCCCTCTGACAGAGACTGCTGCTGTATTTGTGATGACAAACCCTCTGATGCGTGCTTTCCACCACCAACAGGAACTCCCTCAAAGCCTTTATTGTTCATGGCTTACCAGTCTGCCTCCATGTCGCCATAAACTCTTAGCCCTTTTCTTTGGGGTTTTAGGGCAAAACTTTATACAGAGCTCACAGTTGGTAAAATTGTGACAAGGACCCAGGCATCTTAAACAAAGTTCATGGCAGTCTGCCTCAGACCGGAGCTGTAAACTGTTCTTACAATTTTTAAAGTCTGTTGGGCCTGTCTTTTTCTTAAACCTGTCAGTTATGCCAAACACTGATGAACCAGTAAACAATTTTTCGGGTCACAAAAATAATCCCTGAACCCGAATAATCTAAAAGGTGTTCTGAGGAAAAAAAAAAAAAAATTATGATGAATGCGGTTCCCTAAACCGAAAACCACTGTTGTCACAAAAACTGTTAAAAGTAAATAAACAGAACATGCGGCTTGTGGAGTTGCTAGTAGCCTAAAAATGGGAACCGCAACTTTTGGATATGAGAAAATTGTGTTAAATAGAGAAGCGGTTGTAAACTGCAAATGATTTTTTTTTTTTTTTTTAATAAAAATTAATAACTCCCTTAAGGCGGGAACTGTGATATGCTGCAGCCTTCTCCGGTTCCTGGGAACCACTACAGAACTGGAGAATTGCAAATAAATCAATCTGAAGTCAAAAAACAGAAAATAAATCCACACTACATAGAAACAGAGAATTTGACGGCAGATAAGGACCGCTTGGCCCACCCAGTCTGCCCATTTCCCTACCTAATGGATAAGCTGCAGATCCTAGTTAGCCAGCCGCCTACTTCTTCCTACTTCCACCCCCTAGAATTGCCTTATGACTGTCCCATGCATGCTTAAATTCCACCACTGTTTTTGACTCCACAACCTCCTCCGGAAGGCCGTTCCGTGCATCCACAACCCTCTCTGTGAAAAAATACTTCCTTAAATTACCTCTGAGCCGCCCCCCCTCTATCTTTATGCATAGTTATTTCAGAAAATGTAACTATATTTCGATTTAAATTATGAAATAAATAAGCGATCTGGAGACCAGAACACCAGAGCTAACCTTGGGGCGACTACTCATCAGAAAAAGAAACAAATCTGCCATTGAATGCTCGAGTGAAGCGTGACCACAGGCAGAGTTGGAACCTCCATTCTAAATTTGATAATTAGCATAAAGTTTTATCTCCAGGGCATCACTCTTACTCAAAACATAATGCACAGTGTAAAACATTAAGTGAGGGATTCCTGGGGTTAGAATTGTTCAGACCGAATCGGAAAACAAACACCAGGGGCAACTCCATGCAGTCAGTCAGTGGGGGGCAAGTTTGAGAGATACCAGAAAGTTTTTCATGTAGGGGTGGAACAGGCTGACAGAGGTGGTAGTGTCTTCAAAATCGTTGTGGGAGTCAGACCACGGTGGCACATATACACAAGAGCTTGGTAATGAGCACATCAGAAAGGAGGGGGTGAAAGTGGGAGAGAAGATCCTCTAGGACTCTCACTCAACATTAGCTGGGTAGGAGTGAACAGACACTGATGGGCTAACAAGTCTTTTTTATGCTGACAGATTCTAGGTTTCTATGGCACTCTGTGGGACAGGCTGGTAGAACTGTGCACCAACAAAGGCTGGAGCATAAAGTAAAGTTAGCATGCAGCGGTGGTTAGCAATGCACTCACGTATTCAAACACTGGATGTAGTCTTTTTAGCTTTGCTTACTGTTCTCCAGATGTGTCTATTTCATCAGCTGTTCTCTGGTATTGTCAATAATGCTTGCAAACTCACTGAATTGAGTCAACCAAAATTCCATGAACACTCTCCATTTAATAGATTTCGACTGCCAGTAAGTTTCACCTCGTTGGTGGGGGAGAGACGCATCAACGCCTGCATTTCAGACATGCCTTCTTCAGAGCCAACAAGGTGAAACTGACCTGCGGTTCAAATCTATTAAACTCAGAGTTTACAAGCATTACTGACAACACTACAGAGCAGCTGATAAAATAAAGAGACCTCTGGAGTACAGTAGGCAAAGCTAAAATGACTGTATCCAGTGTTTGTGTCCAAATAAATGAGTGCATTGTTAACGACCACTGCATGGTAACTTTGGTTTGTAGTTAATTGCAATTTTAAAAGCAATTAGCACTATGCCTGATATTGTAGGCAAGAAAAGAAAGTGCAGACAAACTTGGTTGGGAAAGGTTGGAGCTCATTATGGCATTCATGGGGAGCATAAATGACTTGGCCGTATCAGTGGGTCCCAGTTCCACAGGAGGAACAGCTGAAGATCTAGGGTCCCAAGACGAGTGTAGACCGAGCCAAGTCCTTGAAGGCCGCCTTCAGGCCCATGGTATGCATGAATGTGTGTGCTGTGGCCTGCCATCTCCTTCTCAGATCCCAGCATGCTAACTGTCTGGGTGTATTGGTGCGAGAGAAATACCCTTCCTCTTTTGTTGTCGAACACTTCTCTGAGATGGACTCATGGTGTTGTTGCTAGCCCAAAGAAAAGTGCTTTGTATTGGTAGGAATAACCACCAACACACTCCCAGTGCTTAGATGAATGGCAATGTATAGATATGTGCCCTTGAGGTTGACAGATGCCAAGAAGTCCTTCTGGAGTATCATGGCCATGGCTGACTGGTAAGACTCCATCTTGACTGTTGAACTGCTTCAGGTCTAGGAAAGCCCTGTGCCCCCGTCTTCTCTTCCACAATGAAAAAGAATGAGCAAGTTCCTGATCTGGCTTGGACCAAACAGTTCTGGGATGAAGGCCCCCCGACTGTAGAAAGAAGCAAACAGCTGTTAGAACTGCTCTTTGCCTGAAAGGTTCCAAGACAGACAGACTGAATAAACATGTCTCTGCTGCCCCTTGCAAGGGTAGTGCAGTATTTCTGGAGACTGCTCCAAATAGACAAGTTCACCTTCCGGCAGCAGCCCCAGTATTTTTTCTGTGTCCTGCCCACCCGATGCGTGGCTAGCCTGGTGGAATATCAATGATGGTTTCTATAGGCATCCCATTCTCCCTTCATAAGGTTCCAAACAGACTCCTACACAACGGAAGGATCTAGGTGGTTTGCCCACAAATGGGTTCTGCATCTTTTCAACTCAAAGTCCGGCATAAGACAAGTTTGCTCGATGAGACATGGGAAGTTTTGAACAGTGAAACGCTCCTATCTGCAGATCCCAGTTCTTCCTCCATCTTGGAATCTATGTGCTCATTTTCTTCAGTTTCCAAGCCAAACAGATCTAGTAGAAAGCTAGAGTTTTGAGGTACTGGGGTCGGGGTTAGAAAGTAGATGGGTGACATTCCCATAGCTCTTGTGGCGTCTGCCCTAACTCTGGTCTTTGGAACACCCATGACCCCTAATAGTCTGTCTGTGAGAAGGCCAGGCAAGGTCACGGGAGAACGGGGTCAGTGTCTAGCACAGACCTATTTCTCTTTACACCCTGCTGCTACACAAAACTGGCAGGGAGTCCACTGCACTGATTAGTTTATTAAGAATAGGCTGCAAAAAGTCTAAGTCTGGTCCCCCATGACAGCCTCAGGCTCCTCTTCCATAAAAGTTTACTGGGCCTAGCTGCAGCAGAGCCCTTTAAGATGCCATGTAATGTTTCCCATAGATGGGAATCTTTTGACTCACTCAGCTCTGTACTGGCTGCTGAGTAAGCCACTTCCTGATCACTATTCTAACTGGTCACTCTGTGCAAACAGAGCCGGCAATCGTGTCAGAGTTTTCCACAATATTTACATCTGGGACCCTTCATGCAAGCCAATAGATCGGCAAAAGTTTACCGATAGCTCACAAAGCCATTTCACACATAACTTAGTTACTGTAATGGACATAAATATTTACATTAAAACAATAAATTTAGCATATTTTTTCCCTTACATTACATATAGTTCTTAAACACACACACACACACACACACACAAGATCCATATTTGTGCTACAACTTTCTAAAGCAGTCACACAAAAAAAAAAAATTCAGAATTCAACCACCTACTCAGGATCTGTCACTGCTGACATGAAATCCAAAATAGCCTCCACTGTTGCTAGACATGTTTGTAGTGGCCAGGACTTGAAGACATCTAAATCTTTGTTTGCTTGGGACAGTTTCCATCCAGCAGATTATGGTGAATTTGTCTTGGTTCTGTCGGATCTGCATCCCAGTGCCCATGTCTTAGACCCAGCACCTGCATTTCTGGTGATAGCCAGAGACAAGACGCTGGTGCCCATTTCTGTTGAGATCACAATCCCTATGGGAGGGTGTGCTCCATTCTACTTTAAAGGGCGTGGTAGTGAGACCTCCCCTAAAGATGGCCTCATTAGTTCCAGACAATCTTGCAAATTTTAGACCCATCTCAAACTTGCTTTTTTAGGCAAAGTTATTGAGGAGGTGGTGACGATGCAACTAAGAGAAAACCCAGATGTGTTTAACATCTATTATAAAAAAGGTCAGAAAGCTCCATTTCTCAGATTGGCTGCAAACATTTTAACATCCTTATGTTAATCTTTTATTGACATACATGTACAGCTTGGCCATATGCTGAACAAGGTTTAATACTGTTTCAAAACATGTTTTGTTATAATAGCAATAAGGCACTCCCAGGGATTATGTTAATGGTCAGTTAATCATCCTCTAGGGGCATGTGGCACTCTGCTACACCTCGTGCCACAGTACACCCCTAGAAGGTGATTAACAGACCATTAACATAACCCTTGGTCATGCCTTCAAACAACATAAAGTCTTGCTATATTATGACAACTGCAGTTTGTCCCACCATTAGAACTGCTCCGGAAGTGAAAGAGTTAACTTCCATGCCAGGCATGGAACTTAGAGCACGAGCTCGGTTAGAGAAGCTCTGTCTGGAGTATTTCAAACTGAAACTGTCAGATTCTTTACTCTGCCTCACTGAGCAGTTGCTCCGGAGATTCCTCCTACTGCTCGGTTCATTTCTCGGTTTAAAAGAGTTTTTTCTCGGTTAAATTCAACCACGATTATTGTTATTTTAAACCGCAAACCGATCGGTTCAAGCTCTGTCTGTGGTATTGTAAGTAACAGACAGGTTTATTTCTGTGTGGAACTTGTAAACGTTTATCGGTTCGGTTTGAACCGATCAGGTTGTTTTAAAACTTTATTCTGAAGCATTTAAAAGTTTTTTAGAGTGCGGTTCCCGGTTCTTATCGGTTCTAAAAAAAAAAAAACAGATTTCATTACGGTTTTTTCCACGACCTGTGACACGGTTGGGAACCGATAAGGGTGTCTTGCCTGGCACTGCGGGAAAAAGGGCAAGTTTTTGGTTAGGCTGGCATTATGTCTGAGAAACCCAAAAGAAAACCGGGCCCACTGTTTTCCAACACTGTAGTGTCTGTGGGAAGCCTTTGCCAAGGCTGACCCACACACTACATGTGTTTATTGTCTGGGGTTTGACCACCCTCAATGCAGACTGCCAGATTTGCAGGAATTTCCTGCAGCTACCCTAGATAAGAGAGTTGGTAGGCTCAGGGAACAAGAGGCCAAAAGTCCATAGACCCAGATGGCCAGCCCGGTTCGGTGCCAACCGAAACGGAGGGAGTGCCCTCTGACCAGGGCGAGACCTCCTCGGCCAAACGTAAAGCTGACTCAGAGGAGCCAGTTCCAGCAAAGAGAACTAGAAAATCAGCAGGTGTGGAGTCAAAAATTCCTTCTCCAACTGCTGCAGAGATAGCCAGAGCAATCCAAATTGTCCAGTCACTTTCCCCGGTTCTGTCCGAACCGCTACTATCTGGCAAAAGGTCAGTTCGGCCGGTTCCACCGGTTCAAGAATATGATATAGAGGAGTTTTATGAACCAAACGAGGGGGAGGATGATTATGAACAGTGTGAATGTGACTTTGAAAGTCTGGATGTGCCCATTGAACCGGACATCTCCCCAGACAAACCTTTAGGAGAATCTCCCCCTAGGCTTTCTGAGTCCCCTTCTCATTTTCTGTTTTATAAAAAAGTTGCTGAGACCCTCCAGCTTCCTTTGGAGGAAGCTGTGGATAAGCAAGAGGAGCCTGACTTTGTAGAGATGATGGATATCCCAGAGTCCAGGAGATTGTCTATTCCTTTACATAAATCCTTTAGGAAACAAACAATAAAATTTTAAAAGCTCCTAATTCTGTGCCTCCTGTGGATAAAAGATGGACAGGAGGTACACTTTATCAGGTCCTGATACAGAATTTCTTTCACAGCAATGCAGCCATGTTGGGGTAGTTCAGGCTGCAGCCTGTGATAAGGCTATATTCCCTGGCTTCACATCCTCCTGACAAGGACTCCAGGAAGATTGATGCCATGGCTAAAACAATATATGGCAGCGTTCTTGGGACTCAGACAAGCAAATTATATGGCTTATGTTGCAAGATACCAGAAATCTAGATGGATACTGTCACGGCTTTAGCCAAACAGGCCCCTGGCCAGCTTGCCAAGGAGCTGGAGCAGGTGGCTGCTGATGGTATTGAGGCATCTAAGGTGCAATTCCATGCTGCAGTGGATTCTAATGATGTATCCTCTAGAGTCATGGCTACATCTGTGGCTTTTCAGAGATTGGCTTGGCTCAGGTGTACTAATTTGTCACAGGATACCCAGGCTAAGGCTAAGGATTTTCCTGTGGTGGGAAATTCTCTGTTTGGGGAGCAGACAGAGAATTATATGAAGAAAATGGATGAATATAGAACCACTTATAGGAGTGCACAAGCCAAGGAACGGCAAGCCACTCCTCAGAGGCAGCCCCCCAGGGGTAGAGGCAGGCCTTTTCACAGGCCTTTTCACCAAACCCAGGCCTCCTCTTCAGCTTATGCTCAGAGGGGGTTCTTCAGAGGGAGAGGCAGACGGGGTACAAGCAGGCCTGCTCCCACCCCTCAGCCTAAAGCCCCTGCCAAACAGGCACCCTGATGGGATGCCCAGGGCCGGTTCTCCATTACCTGTAGGGGGCAGGCTGGCTTACTTCGTCCAGGACTGGGAGTCTTTAACATCAGACAAGTGGGTCCTAGAAGTAGTAAGCCAGGGTCTGGTTCTCAGTTTCAAAAAATTTCCAAAGATGAGAATCAGATCTTTTCCACCTGCAAACCCTCTAGAGACTCTTGCTTTGGAAACAGAAGTCTCAACCCTCCTGGCTCTCAGAGCTGTAGAAAGGGTTTCTCCCCTACACCAGGGCAAGGGTCTGTACTCCAGGTACTTCCTTACCCCAAAAAAGACAGGAGAATGGCGGCCCATCCTGGACCTAAGATATCTGAACAAGCACCTTTTAAAACCAAAATTCAAAATGGTGACTCTGGGAATGATTTTACCCTCCCTAAGGCCAGGGGACTGACTAGCTTCCCTGGACCTCAAGGATGCCTACTTCCATGTTCTTATCAGAAGCTCCCACCGAAAGTACCTCAGATTCGAACTGCCCTCAGGCCATTATCAGTTCAGAGCAATGCCCTTCGGCCTTACCTCTGCCCCAAGGGTATTCACAAAATGCCTGGCAGTAGCAGTTGCTCATTTAAGAAGGCAAAAGATTGCCATCTTTCCCTACCTAGACGACTGGCTCATTGTGGGTCAGTCTCCAGACCAAGTCAAATCACACCTGCAAGTTACCCAGCAGCTGCTTACCTCTCTGGGCTTTCTTCTCAATCTTCCAAAGTCAGTTCTGGAACCTGTCCAGGTACTCACCTTTATAGGTGCAGAACTGGACACAAAGCAGGCCAGAGCCTTCCTTCCCCTAGAAGGGGTAAGGACCCTGGTGGCCCTGGCCTCCTCCTTCACTCTGCAGGTCTCTCGACCAGCAAGGCATTTCCTACAGCTCCTAGGACACATGGCTGCTTCCACAGCTGTAGTGCAAGAAGCAAGATTTCAGATGAGGGACATTCAGTTCCATTTGAGAGCCTTTTGGTCTCAAAGAAGAGATTCCCTATCCAAGTTGATCCCAGTGACTCGAACCCTGATCCAGGCCCTTCAGTGGTGGCAGGATCAGAGCAATCTGAGACTAGGGGTTCCCTTCATCCCTCTATCTCACCGTTTGACCCTTACTACAGATGTGTCCCTTTTGGGATGGGGAGCTCACATGGGCGACCTCTCCACCCAGGGATTGTGGTCCCCTCAGGAATCTCTGCTCCACATCAATCTGTTGGAACTCAGAGCTGTTTTTCTAGCACTTCAGGTTTTTTCTGCATCTGTTCAGAACAAAGTGGTACAGGTCAGAACAGACAACACCACTACAATGTGGTACATCAACAAACAAGGGCGCACTCAGTCTTCGGCCTTGTGCACCGAGGCAATGAAGTTGTGGTCTCTGGCTTATTCCCTGAACACTTCCCTCATAGCAGTTCACCTCCCAGGCAAGGACAATGTCCTGGCAGATGCTCTCAGCAGGATTTCCCAGGGCCATCACGAATGGTCACTGGATCCCCCGAGTACTGGGGATAGTTTTTGCCAGATGGGGCACCCCTCAGATAGATCTTTGCAGCCCCAGACAATCATCAACTTCCACTTTTTGTTGCAGGCCCCCAGTGTTGGGCTCAGTCCCCTGGATGCCTTTCTCCTCGATTGGGAAGGAAGTTTCTCTATGCCTTCCTTCCTCTCCTGTTCAAGGTGCTAGTCAAAATCAGATCTCAGCCCTGCAAGATGATTCTGATTGCTCCAGACTGGGCCAGGCAGCCCTGGTACCCATTCCTTCTGTCCTTAGCAGTCCATCTTCCCCTGTGTCTCCCCAGGAACCACAATCTGTTAACCTGTGCCCGGGGGAGAGTTTGGTATCCGAATCTCAAATCCCTCAACCTCAAGGCCTAGCTCTTGAGGAGTTAAGAGTTTGCTGACCTACACCTTTCTCAAGGTGTTCTCGAAATCTTGAAAGCTTCTAGGAAGCCTTCCACTAGGGCTACTTATAACTCCAAATGGAAAAGGTTTTCCATATGGTGTTCTGGGAAGCATATTTCCCCGGAATCTGCTGATTTGGCCACTGTTTTGGACTATATGGTCCATCTTAATTCTTTGGGACTGAGACCAGCTACCTGAAAGTGCATTTGGCAGCTGTCTCTGCTTTTATTTCAGCAGGAAGCCCTCTTCTCTTTCTGCTCACCCTGTGTTTTCCAAGTTTTCAGGGAATTGCTTATACCAATCCACCATTCAGGGATCCTTCCTGCCTGGGATCTTAATGTTTGCATTGCTCAGCTGATGCAAACCCCTTTGAACCTCTGTCTTCGGCAGAGCTTAAGTACTGACTTGGAAAACTGTGTTTCTAGTAGCCATCACTTCTGCCAGGCGCATAAGTGAGTTACAAGCTTTGTCAGTGGAGACTGACTATTTCCTTTCACAGGGATAAGGTAGTCCTCAGGACTAACAGGAAGTTTTTGCCTAAGGTGGTTTCAGATTTCCACCTTAATCAATCTATTTCTCTTCCAGTGTTCTTCACTGACCATTCCTCCTCTGGTGAGAGGAGGTTGCACAGCTTAGATGTTAAGAGGGCCCTAAGTTACTACATAGAGCGTACCAAGGGTCACAGGTTTGACTCCCTCCAACTATTTCTCACTTATGGTGAGGTTGGGAAAGGGAAACCTGCCACTAAGAGATCCATTACCAGGTGGATTGTCTCTTGTATCCAATTTTGCTATCAAAAATTGGGTAAGGTTCCTCCTTCAGGCCTGAGGGCTCACTCTACCAGAGGTACAGCTGCGTCTCTAGCTGCTGCCAGAGACATCCTTATCTTAGAGATATGTCAAGCAGCTACTTGGAAAACAGTACACACTTTCACCAAGCATTACTCCCTGGATATCCAGGCCAGGAGGGATGCTCTGTTTGGCACAGCCGTGCTTCAGAGCATATTCCCTAAGTAGGTTCTGTCCCCCCTCCATGGAGGTACTGCTGTGTAGTCTGCAATTGTCATAATATAGCAAGACTTCATGTTGTTTGAAGAAAAAATTACTCACCTTAGTAATGTTTCTTCTAATGGAGTCTTGCTATATTATGACCTCCCAGCCTGCCCCTCTCAGAACTTCTACTTTGGGTATGTGGGCAGTCCAGTGTTGGCACTTATTGATGCCATTTTATGTTTTCCACCCCTTCTTTTTTGGGGTGTTTGGGTGTTGTGTTTTATTTTATTTTATCTTATCTTATTTTCTGGTCCCCTGACTTGAGTCTTGGTGTTGGGACCAGGAAAATGTGTTAATATTTAAGTAGCCAGTTGGCTAGTGTAGGTTACAGCTTCCACACAGAACCTTAGTGAGTTTTGCTCATACAGATCTGACAGTTTCAGTTTGAAATACTCCAGACAGAGCTTCTCTAACCGAGCTCGTGCTCTAAGTTCCATGCCTGGCATGGAAGTTAACTCTTTCACCTCCGGAGCAGTTCTAATGGTGGGACAAACTGCAATTGTCATAATATAGCAAGACTCCATTAGAAGAAACAACATTACTAAGGTGAGTAATTTTTTCTTATTGCTTAATGAGCCTTTCCAGTCAAGATTTCAAGCTTGGCACAACAGTGAGATGGCCCTCATGAGAATCTTGAATAATCTCCTTGCACGGGATCATGAAGAACTTTCTTTCAATGTTCTTTTAGATTTTTCATCAGAATTTGATACCACTGAGCACCAGGAACAATTGGACCACTTAAGGATTGTTGCTGGAATGGCTGGCACATTTTTTAACTGGTTCTGACCTTTGCTCAGCAACTGGCACCAGTCAGTGGTTTAGGGGAATTTCAATTTTTTTCCCCCCACATCACGCAGACTGTGGAGTCCAACAGGACTCCAAACTGTCCCCACTGTGGTTTGTGGCGTTAATTACTACTGCTTAAGAGAAGTGATCCAAAAGTACAGTTTATGTTTTCACCACTACACAAATGACACCAAGCTATACCTTTTTTATTTTAATTTTTTTTTTTTTTCTTCTCTTAACCAGGAGAGAGACACTAGCTGAAGCTTGTTTACAGGCACAACCTGGGAGCACAAGGAAGTTAAGTGATTTGCTCAGGGTCACACAGTATGCAAGTGGGGGCTGTGGGATTCAAACCCAGGTCTCCAGGTTTGCAGCTCAGAGCATTAAACCACTGCGCTATACTGCCTCCTCACAGGGCTCCCCAGCAGCAGTGCTTGGACAGGCACTATCAGAGATTGGATTTGTGGATGGCTCACATTGGACAGATGCAGAACCCTGTCAAAACATAGTTGATTCTAGTTGGCTTGTAACATCTCGGATCATTCATTTTGGACAGCCTGGGTCAACCCACAGATCACAGCGACAGACTCCAAACTTGGCAGGTTGTCTGGAAACTAGGAGTTGTTCTAGATTTTCAGGAGTCAGCAAGATCCAGAGTGGTTTCAGCCATCTCAAGAACACTGCTGGTTTGCAGCCTTACCTTGATGAGGACAATTTGGTCGTACCAGTGCATGAACTGGCAACTGCAATGGGCTCTACCAAAGCCTACCTGCAAATCTTATCCACTACCTGCAGCCAGTACAAAATGCTGCTGCTCATTTGTTAATTTCAACAAGAAAAGCAGATCACATTACTGCAGTTTTGCACTCCCTGTAGTAGCTGCATGTTAGACGGCGGATAGACTGCAACATCTTACGACAGATGTATATAGCCTATAGGACCCTTTCTGGACTGACTAACTCAGCAGAATTCTTGCAACCCGTACTGGTGTCCAGGAGTTACACCGCACACTGTGATCTGTTAACTATCTCTGCTTCCCGGTTGAAGTCAGCAGGTGATAAAAAGTTCTCGGCTGCTGCCCAAGACTTTGGAACACACTCTCACTGGGTATCCAGATTGCCCCTTCCTGGAATTATTTTTAAGATGTACTTGACAACATAGCTATTTAACCAGCCCTTCCTGGAACCCTGAGTGCAGAGCACACTTTATTCAGCTGGGCTGTTGGATTTTCATTTTAGTTAATATTATGTGGGATTCATTTTTGTAGTAGGCTTTATACAACAGGTGTAAAAATAAATTTGCCAAGATAACCATGTTATTTTGGGCAACATAAGCAAGATAAATTAAGTTGCCCACTAAGTATGCTCAGAAATGTACCTCATTCATTGTGGTCACAGTAAGCATGCTCATAAATATATTCTCCTATGTGATGACAAATTACCGAGCATGCTCAGTGACCAACTTCATTTATTTTCCCCAAGATACCTATGAACTCGAACTATTATGGTTCGGGCCTTTCCTGGTGAAACTCTTTAATATAATTACAATGTAATAATGTAAGTTGCCATTTAGTTTTTGCCTGAATGTTTAGAAGTCTGTGTCGTTTGCATGTTTTACTTTTCAGTTTAATATCTTTTTACCATTTCTATCATAAACCACCTAACACTTGTTGTATAAACTAAATATGACATGGGCTGAATTAGGAAAACTGTGCTGAACCTGAAAGTATTTTTTTCACAGTAGAAGTGTTTTTTTAAAGTAATGGGCTAAATTTCAGTTATTGTTTCATCTATACTGGACCATTAGTAACTTCAGTGGTCATTTCCGATTCACATTCTGCTGCCAAGTGCCATTTTAGAACTGCATGATGCAGTTCATGACCCTCTCAAACACAGAGTTCTATAGCAAAACATTCTGCATCGTACCAAAAATGGAAGAGCTGAACAACAGTCATAACGTACACCATACAGTTCTAGTACATCAGAAATACCATTAGAATGGCAAAGAAGCCTGTAGACAGAGAACAGCAATAAAGTTTGAAATAGTGTTTAAAAAATCAGCTTCTACAGAGAGTAATGACTTACAGGTTCAGTAAAGTTCTCCTTTAGTTTTTATCTTCCTTTGAGGGTACTGGCTTATTACCATCTCATTCGTGGTTTCACCACTTGTGAGATAAACAGACCAATACCCTCTCATGAAGATCTTAAGTGAGACCATGCTATATCCCATATTTAAAGAGCATACAGTGTGCGAAGGAATGTTGTTCTACATGGAAATCCATGCCTAGAACAGAGTTATTGTGCTGCAATAGTGATAGCAATATGTTTTTCTGTAGTAGTGACGTCCCTACTGCAGCAAAACAACTCAGAATGCCACCACATAACTGCTTTCCTCCAGCCAAATCAAGCTGGAATCAGTTTTTTTTTTTACTTGAACTTATAGAAAACAGTTGCAGTCACTAGTCACATGTTTAATCAGTAGTGTGAGCAGCCACCAGTTCAATGAAAGGAAGTAGAGTATTTGAAATGGGCATGAATGCCCATATACTATTAAAAGATGATGTGTGGGCATGCATACACAGACAAGACTGTCTTCATCTCCAGTACTCTATGGCAACCAGGGAACCTCTTGATGCAGACACAGGCTTGTTGTGTACGACTGCCCATACATTCTCCTCTATGTGTCTAGTAAAGATATATATCTTACAGAATGAAGGTTTGGGACCTTTTGAAACCATCTTCTTTTTATTTTACCAACTTGACAAAAAGAATACAACAGAATCTACTGGCAAAAACAGACAGCTTATTTCAGTAAGAAACAAAGTCTGTTTGCAAATTCTTTTAATTACAGAAATAAAGCTTTTGACCCCTAAAATGTTATACATTTAATACAAACGTGTGATATTTGATAATGTGAGCTTTTTGTTTTACTAATCTAGGCTTGGGTGCACAATATAACCCTTTTTTTTCCATTTGACCCTAATTTTTATACCAGTGGGTAAGTGTCCCACAGATGAATATCCGAAATGAACCCGGTTACTGTACAAAGTTTTGTTTTTAAAGCATCTATACATTACTACTGATTAGAGGTTTCGTGTGTTGCATTCACAAAATGTGTATAGTGTGTGGTTCACTGTTGTGTATGGAGAGCCATAAACTCCCAGATCCTGCTGTACCACAGTAGCTATGTCATTATTGTAGTACAACAGCACAAAATTATGGGTCCATGAAGACTCCTTTTGCTGACCTATACTGCAGATTCCTTATAGTGAAGATGCAGTAATCAGCAAGACAGACAACCCCCAAGATAACTGTTTTTTTAAAAGATGAACTCTGTACTAGAAATGTTACCAGCTCATATATCTATTACATAAAATCACATTACATGTTTTTACTGTTATCCCGTTTGTATTTTCTGTTTACTGGACCACAATTCAAGGGAGAGTTAGAAAGAAGGTATATGAATTAAAACAAAAATATACTATACAAAATAATGTACGAGCAACCATACATAACAAGGCTGATGTTTCCATCTTGGGGTGAGATGACACCCAAGCTTTGCTTTCGAGGTCTAGGATGTCATCTCACTCCTCAATGGAAACACAGCCTTGTTGTCCAGACATTTTCTGTCTAATCTGTTCAACAACCTTACTGTATCTACTTCTAAATCTATAAAGGCAGATGGAACCCCAGCCTGCGAGGACTTGATAGCTTGCAGTATGCAAAGAAAAAAATATAAGGTTAACTGCCTGTGTTGAGGTAACCCTCATCCCCTAAAAGTTTAAGGGATAGTATTGTGTTTCCGTGAAGGTATGAAAATGGAAACTGCCCCTTCAAGAAATATGGTACCATAAGATATAGTGTTGCAAGGACTAGTAGTAAAAACAATAAAAATAAAATCTTGCTTTTTATGTTTATGATACCCAGGTGCCGAGACACAAATGAAAAGGAAGATGAAAATAGTTTGTTTCACTCCAAAAGCTCTGTTTTAAGTTATGAGGCCTCTCTCGCTTCAACTTATAATATTTGCACTCTTATTCTGTTCCGCTATCCTATCCTTTGTCATTTCATTTTTGTTTCTCCTTGCTTTCTTTGGCCCGTTTGGCCGGTGGAGTTGTGGAAGTCTGTAAGTAGGTGTTGTGCCTTGGAACATTTCTGTAACTTACAGGTCTCTGTGACTGCACCATTTGCTTCCTCAGACAACATGAAAGGCAAGGATTAGAAGCAGAGCTCTTGGTATGAGATTCCTGCAGAACGGAGTTTGGAGAGCACTTCAGTATTCAGGTTTATACTTTTAGCACACTATTTATGTACTTGCAAGTCTCACTGCTCTTTATTGTTGCTTTTCCAGCATGAATACTGTGAAAAATACCTTACCTCCTCTTTAGAATCCTGACCTCTCTGTTGCTCTGCTGAACGGTTAGTTTTGAGGGATTGACAACGAGGAGGGCTTTTAGAGTATCATTTGCGAAGACAGTAGTGAAAGAGAAGGAGGGGTGAGAGGATGGAGGGAAAGTGGCTCCGGTGGAGTGGAGGGGGTAAGTAGGTAGTGACTGATAGCTAAGAGGCACATGAGGTATAACAAGAGTTAGATTCAGCAGCTACGGCAGACTGGTTGGCCACTAGGGTGTCATTTATTTTAAGCACAAGAGAGGGTGGGTGGGACTGTGGGGTGAGGAGGGCGTGGATCACCTTCCAGAACTTACTGGGGGAATTTATGTTTGCGAGGAAGGCTAATTTGAAATATTCGGACTTGGTTAGCCTTGTAGCCCTGGTGCAGGTGTTTCTAAGCTTGTGGTAGGTCATGAGGTCACTAAGAAGCAGAGATGCTTTGCAGTGCTTCCAGACACGATCTCTAGCTCTGAGGCAGGCCAAAAGTTCAAGAGTTATCCAAGGTAGGTGGATACCCCTAACCCTGGTTTGTTTGAGTAGGGCAAAGGTATTCCAATTCCCCAGGAATATTTATTTAAAGTAAGCAAGGGCCTCATCAACTGAGGGGATGGAAGCTAGGGGAGACCAGTCAGAGAGGGCAAGGTTGTGCAGGAGAGGTTCAAGCGCTAAAGATTTGAAAGATCATAATTGCAAGGTTTTATGCAGGGGATTTAGTTCTGTGGACTTTCCAGACTACTAAAACTGTGTTGTGGTTGCAGAGAGCATCAGGGAGGATGCCAGAGTTGATGATTCTGTTGGGATGGGAGATAAGGGCCCAGTCAAGTAGGAAGTGTTGATGTGTCTTGTGGTTGGGGCGGGTGGGTTCAGAGATTAGTTGGGAGAGGTTTAGTGTTACAATTTCATTTTATGTTTTAGGTGACAGACAGTTTAAACTGATGTCACCTAGGATATATAGCTCCCCAGAGCAAGAGAGGGCAGTGATAGAGGTTAAGAGGTCAAGAGCGACAGAGGGCTGGACATTTGGGCAGTAATAAATGCCAGCTATAAAGATGGGAAGCGTGAAGGGTAGCGTCATTTGAATGGCTAGAGCATCGTGGGTCGCTGGGTTAGAGGATGAGTAAATAATGTAGTATTGAAGGAAGGAGAGAATATACACAGCCACTCCACCACCCCTGCCAGTTCGGTCTTGCCTTAGGATGGAGTAGTCAGGAATGCTGATCCAGTGGTCCGGGGTCGAGCTCATGAGCCATGTTTCCGTGTTAATGTCTGGTTTTAGAGCAACTGCCATGGTTTGTAGGAGGTCAATTTTTAGCAGCAGACTACGGATATTTAGATGTAGGATCTCGAAGCCCTTAGGAAATACTGAGGGAGCAGAAGTGGAAGCACCAGGAGCACAAGGGGCAATCAGAACAGATGTCCTCAGAGGAGAGAAAAAAAAGAGCGAGGATGAGAAAGTGTAGCTTAGGGCATTTTGAAGGAAATGACGAGGAAGCCAGGTGTTTTTGGAGGAGAAGGGAGCAGAAGAGTATGGGAGCAGAAGGTAAAGAACAGCAAAGAAAGTAGGCACAGTTAGTAATGACATTCGTTATGATGTATGAGGAATAATGGAAAAATAGGACCATAGTTCAAAGGGGGAGAAGGGGGTAATAGCAAGGATGCAAGTGGGGGATTGGAGATAGAAGACTGGGGGGGGGGTAGATGAGTTATTTGACTCTGGTAAGTAGTAAGCAAGTATGGGGTGGTAGAGAGAGGGATAAGAGTATAAATAAGGGGGAAGAGGGAGCTGCACTGCACAAGGGGTCCGGATATAAGGAAACTAGAATAATTAGGAGAGAGAGATGGTGCAGCAAGTAGAGAGCAGGGCGGAGGGTGACTGAGTAAAAGGAGGAGCTGAACTGTGATTTGGATAGTGAGCAGAATGGGATCGAGATCCCTGTAATTGATGTATTGCGCTCTAGAGGCAGAACGGTATTACCTGCTACGGGGATATTAGGTACTTAGTAATTCACAGTAGAGAGAGGTCACCTGACCGGCCAGGGGCTATAAGTAAAACAGCCCAGATGATGGGGGAAAAATAATCAGCCTAGTGCAACGGCTTCCAGGCAGCCTGTAAGAGTCCGCTTTCCTAGCAGCTGTTAAACTTACTGTGCTGCAAAGCACTTCAAGCAGAGCAGATTAATTTAGTTAAAACCTTAAGGATCATAAAAAAGTCCTTTAAATTAATTAAAAACTAATGTGTGTGTTGGCATCTAGGCAAATTTTGTTAAAATAGTGCTGGGCATGGAAAATATGGAGATTTTTTTAATCTCCGTACATATGGACGATACACTGGAAAGGGCAAAACCACTTCAGCATATCGTGGTTTTTGGCAGCGCAATCTCCGGGGCTCTGTACCCTGTGTAACAAAATGCCAGCTGCACCACCAGGAGAATAGAAGTTTACAAGCATTAAGGTATTTTGTATTACAAAATATATATTGGGACTATGGTTGGGGGTGGTGGGGAGAGAGAGAATCAGGGTGCTCAAGCCACAATGTATGCTGCAGTGGCTCACTTAAGTTTGCCGGCAGATCTCCTTTAAACATTCAAATAAAGACATGTCGATTAAGAAATTTATGCGTACACAAAATACCCAAGCATTGGGATGCCAGTGCATGGTTTTAGTGTACTTGAAGTTGAACCCCCCCCCCCCTTTTATTTTGTCTGCTGCAGGTGGCTCCCTCAGACTTCCTTACCACTGGGACTTCATGGGGCAGGCCAGCTATTACACCCACCCTTTCTGTGATTAGTTGGAGGCGGTCTTAGCAAAGGACAGCAAGATTGCCTCAGAAATAAACTTACTGACTGCCATTTATATAAAATTGCATTTTTTTCTTTGTTTGTTTCATATGTGTTTCAGCAGTTGAGATTATACATGCTGGTGCTTTCTTTTGAATTACCCCTCAATACTGCCTCTTAGAAGTACAGTGCTCCCTCGTTTATCCACCACCCTAGCTTACCTCCAGCTAGCCTTTGTGTTTCATATGTCAGCAGTGTTAATTCCCCTGTTTGTCCACCACCCTCGCTATCTGCCAGGCATTATGTGCATTGCTTACACCGGGAGCTATGTAATGCTCCCTTGTTTATTCGCCAGCAGATGTGTTTGCTGGTGAAGCTCTGACAGTGTTTAAAGTGTCTCCACCTTGTCTCACCATAAAACCGAATGTTCCCTCAATAACAGCTCCTTCTGATGTCCCCAAACCAGCTGATGTCTCGAACGTGAAAAACTATGCACTCGCTCCTCTGCTCTCCCCCGAACTAACAACTCTAAAAAGCTGTTAAAGAATAGCCCCCTCCCCCACAAATGCTGTCCTGGACGTGAATGCTGTACCAGCATGCTAGGCACTATAATGGCTTTGCTGTTTGGTAAGTCTATATGCCATGGAGCAGGTCAGTGTTTTTCACTCACTTAGCGGATAGAGAGAACAAATTATTTTTAACTAAACGACTACTGTATATGATGGTGAGTATTCATTGCATGAAGAGTAAAGTTTTAATTTTGGTTTAGTTTGGTTCGTGGTTCCCTCTCCTGGTCAGGCAGTGATACAAGCCGAGATCCAACTTGTTTTCCTTCCGGTTTCCCTTCTGGTCTGCACAAAACGTGATCAGAGGTTGCAGCGGTGGGACAGTGGTGGCGTCTCTTATTCAAGGAATACAGAGGGGGAAATGGAGCCATCGGATTACTGACCAACAGCACCCTGAGTGACTACTAGTGTGAGGAATGATCCTGGTACTATAGGGGGAGTTGGAAAGGAGGTGGAGTTGGGATTTGGTCCAGAGTTCACATGACTGAGGCAGTAACCTTTTTTCATTTGTTTTCCTGCATACGGGGAGGATTATCTGTCACACCCACTATAAACTATGAATAAAAAAAAAATTACAGATTATGCCGAGGGTTCTTTCAATTTTGTTGGGAACCTGCCACCTCCCCACCCCCCCAACTTTCTGTGTACTGTCATAGTCAAGCAATACATTCTCATGCAGAAGATGGGAAGCAGAACAGCAACAAGTGCTATAGTAGATAGTAAATTAATAAAGATGGTAACACCCTACAATCTGTGAGGAGGAGGACCCTGTAAAGGCATCTATCCTAAATAGATACTTTTGCTCAGTATTTACTGAAGAGAAGGTAGGGCAGGGCCCACAGCTCAGCATCATGGACACAGGGGGGAGGGAGGTGAGCACTACTCCCTTCACGAAAGAAAGGGTCCTACAAGAGCTTGCTAAGCTCAGGGTGGATAAGGCAATGGGACCTGATGGCATACATCCCAGGGTACTTAAGGAGCTAAAGGAGGAACTAGCAGAGCCATTAGCAGAATTGTTTAGTGAGTCTCTGAGCACAGGAGAGGTCCCAGAAGACTGGAGAAGGGCTTATGTGATCCCGCCTCCACAAGAGTGGTAGCAGGGAGGAGGTGGGGAACTACAGACCGGTCAGTCTTACCTCAGTAGTGGGCAAGATTATGGAGGCACTCCTAAGGAAAGGATAGTGCAACACCTGGAACCATAGGGCACAGGATCCAAGACAGCATGGTTTACAAAAGAAGGTCCTGTCAAAGCTAATCTCATAGATTTCTTTGACTGGGTAACCAGAGTGGTGGACCAAGGGGAGCAGTTGATGTCGCCACCTTGACCCTCAGCAAAGCTTTTGGACACTGTTCCACATAGAAGATTGATAAATAAGCTGGGTAGGCTCGGGTGGGTCAGAAGTTGGTCAACTGGGTGGCAAACTGGCTGACTGGCAGAAAACAGAGTGGTGGTAAATGGTATACAGTCAGAAGAGATGCAAGTCACAAGTGGGGTACCTCAGGATCAGTCCTGGGGCCAGTCCTATTCAACATCTTCATTAGTGACCTTGCAGATGGACTAGGGTAAGGCTTGTCTGTTTGCAGATGACACCAAGATCTGCAACAGAGTAGATAAGCCAGATGGGTGGGCAGAGAAGAGATCTGGACAAACTAGCAGAATGGTCAGAAGAGTGGCAACTGGATTTAATGCAAAGAAGTGCAAAATCATGCACATAGGGAAGAGAAACCCTGAAGCCACTTATAGGCTGGGAGGAGTTGCTAGCAGTCACAAAGGAAGAAAGAGACTTGGGCATCATCATCACTGATGACCTAAAATCATCCAAGCAGACCTCTAAAGCAGTAGGTAAGGCTAGGGGGTGTTAGGGTGTATTAGTAGGGGTATCACAAGTCGAAGAGGGAGGTATAATCCTCTGTACAAGACATTGGTTAGGCCCCATCTGAGTACTGCGCAGTATTGGAGGCCACACCTTCACAAGGACATTAACCAAATTGAGGCAGTCCAGAAGGGCAACCAAAATGGTGCAGGGACTGCATCAGAAGACATATGAGGACAGATTAACGGAGCTCAATATGTATACCCTTGAGCAAAAGGAGAGAGAGGTGCTATGATCGAGGCATTCAAACACCTTAAGGGCATAAACAAGGTGAAAGAGTCTAACATGTTTAAATATAAGAAAAATAGCAGGACAAGAGGACAGCATGAGATTAGAGGGAGGCCGATTAAGGGGGAATGTGAGGAAATTCTTTTTCACAGAAAGGGTGGTGGATGCATGGAATGGCTTACCAAAAGAAGTGGTGGCTATGAATACAGTGCAGGGCTTCAAACAGGCATGGGATAGCCATAAGGGAGCAATACAAATGACTATGAATAGATAGGTCACTGACAGAGCAAAGGCCGATGGCACATTTATAAGGTAGAAAAAGAAATGGGCAGACTGGATGGGCCTTTCGGTCCTTATCTGCCGTCAACTTCTATGTTTCTATGCAATCTGGACCAACAATAGGAGTGGAGGGAACTTAATAATAAAGAGAAAGTCTACAGTCCCAAGTAATGCCTGCTGCTTTAATGGTCACGGTTATGTCCATTAGGGAAAATACATAGGGATACACATGGGTAAACCCATCAAGAAATGGAGGGTAATGAGTACCAATGCCCGTAGTCCGGGCAACGAGCTCCCTGAACTGGTGGCCTTGAAGGAAAAGGGATGCCTGGATACCGTAGCAGTCACAGAAACAAGGTACACAGAGAACCATGACTGGGATGTTAACATACCAGGGTACACAACCTACAGGAGAGACAGGAAGGGCAGAAGAGGGGAAGGAGTAGCTCTTTATGTAAGGGAAGGGATAAAAGCAACGGAACAAGAGATAAAAACGGGGAGGAGAAGAGGCACTGTGGGTCACCTTAGAGACTGGAAATGGCACCACAATCTGCACAGGGGTTGTATATGGACTCCCATGTCGGGGCCGGGGGGGACTGGACAAGGATGATAGAAGGCATCCTTAGGATGGCAGAGAAAGGGGAGATACTGTTGATGGGGGACCTGAATATGCCAGACGTTAAGTGGAGCACCTTTGCTGCAGCCACATTCAAGAGCAGGGCCATTCTCTATGCCCTACAGGTGGCATGCCTCAGACAGCTAGTTTTGGAACCCACTCGTGAGGGAGCAATCTTAGACCTTGTACTCCCAAATGGGGACAGTGGGAGGATCTCAGATCTAGAAGTGGGTAGCCATCTGGGAACAAGTGACCACCAAACAAACAGTGTGGTTCACGATAAACTCAGCTACAGTGTCAAGCCATACAAAATTGAGGGTACTGGACTTCAGGAGGGCCGACTTTGGCAAGATGGGAGAGCGCCTTAGAAAAGCACTAGCAAACAGGCTAGAAGGAGGCGTGGAGCAACAATAGGGAAACATCAAAAATGCCATCACAGAGGCAATAAGCCTTTGTGTGAAGCAACTAAACAAATCAAGATGAAAGAAAAAGCCACTATGGTTCTCAAAAGAGGTGGCGGGGAAGGTTAGGGAGAAAAAAATAGCATTTAGGAAGTATAAGGAAACACAGAAGGAGCAGGACAAAGAACTGTACCAGTTAAGGCAGAAGGAAGCAGGGAGGGAAGTCAGAATAGCAAAGGCCCAAACTGAGTAAAAGATAGCCAACTCGGTTAAGAAGGGGGATAAAACCTGTTATAGGTACATCAGAGAGCATAGAAAGACAAAGGGGGGTAGTGAGAATGAATAGAATGGACGGTGGGTGGGCAGAGATGGACAGTGGAAAAGCAGGGATACTGAACAAATACTTCTGCTCAGTATTCACAAAAGAGGAGGAGGGGGAGGTGCCTAATCCAATTAACAGACTCACTCTAGATTGGGGGTCGATCCCAGTCCTTTCACAGAAGAAAGTGTTCTGAAAGAACTCCTGAAACTGAAGGTGGACAGAGCAATGGGGCCTGACAGAATTCACTCCAGAATTCTAAAAGAATTGAGGGGAGAACTAGTGACACCACTGAATACCCTGTTTAACAAATCATGGGAGGATGGTGTGGTACCTGAGGACTGGAGGAAGGCGGATGCGATTCCCATTCACAAAAGTGGGAGCAAGACAAAGGCAGGAAACTACAGACCTGTCAGTTTGACCTCTGTGGTAGGGAAAGTGATGGAATCACTTCTGAAGGAAAGAACTGTTGAGTACCTATAGGCCAGTGGGGCACAGGACCTAAGGCAGCATGGGTTCACAGTGGGAAGGTCATGTCAGATGAATCCAATTGATTTCTTTGACTGGGTGACCAAAGTAGTAGACCAAGGAGGGGCTGTGGACATGGCCTACCTAGACTTTAGCAAGACATTTGACACAGTCCCACACAAAAGATTAATAATCAAATTAACCAGCCTGGGAGTGGGTCCCAGGGTGGTAACCTGGGTAAAAACTTTGGCTAGACAACAGACACAGAAGGTAATTGTAAATGGAGTCCACTCTGAAGAAAGAGTGGTTACTAGTGGGGTACCGCAGGGTTCAGTACTGTGTCCAGTCCTTTTTAATGTCTTTACAAAAGTGACACTGCAG
The DNA here is from genome assembly GCA_016271365.2 of Neoceratodus forsteri. Lineage (NCBI taxonomy): Eukaryota > Metazoa > Chordata > Ceratodontiformes > Ceratodontidae > Neoceratodus > Neoceratodus forsteri. The sequence continues at coordinate 575,585,627 of CM028135.1, read as the reverse complement.
AGGGACTGGAAGGGAAAAGTATGCCTCTTTGCAGATGACATAAAGATCGTAGGGAGGGCTGGGGAGATACCGGGATGTATAGGGAAAGGCATCACCAGCAGAAAACAGGAAGTTGTTATCCCTCTGTACAGACAGTTGGTGAGACCCCATCTGGAGTACTGCGTCCAGTTCTGGAAACCCCATCTCCGCAAGGACATAGACAGGATGGAGGCAGTCCAGAGGAGGGCAACTAAAATGGTGCAGGGTCTGCAAAAGAAGCCACACGAGGAGAGACTAATGGAGCTTAATATGTATACCCTTGAGGAAAGGAGGGGGAGGGGGACATGATAGAAACTTTTAAGTACCTCAGTGGAGTCAACAAAGTCCAAGAGGGTAGCATCTTTCAGAAAAAGATGTGCAAGAACAAGGGGACAATTTGAAGATAGAGGGGGTGTGGCTCAGGGGCAATGTGAGTAAGTAATTTTTCCACAGAGAGGGTGGCGGACGCATGGAACAGCCTTCCTGAGGAGGTTGTGGGGTCTAAAACTGTGGGAGAATTCAAGAATGCATGGGACAGACATAAGGCAATTCTTGTGCAGGGTAGGAAGAAACAGGCTGTTGGTTAAATAGGATCTGCAGCTTATCCTGTAGGTAGGGAAATAGGCAGACAATGTGGGCCAAGTGGTCCTTATCTGCCGCCAAAGTCTATGTTCTATGTTTAATGTATTTCAATGGCGTTTTGAACTTAGTGGCATAACTTGGGCATTTGTATATATTTCTGGCCCAAATTTTCAATGTGCCTTTTTTGGGACATCACCTCATGAACAATGCAAGTGATGTTTAAGTAAATCTGTCCAGAAAGGCGATTTCACAGTTGCTGTGTGAAATCACCTTTTGGGCAGGAGTTGAACATTTTCTACACCATTGCTCAGGAGGTGGGGTCATAAGATGGCCATGTTGAAAATTTGGTGTAAAAATATTAAAACACAAAGTTATGAGCCTACGTTGAATTTTGCGAACGCAGGCTCGTAACTTTGGTAATTTTCAATATTTTTACCCCAAATTCCTCAACTGTAGCCCTACTGGCTCTGGCCATAGCCAGTTTTAAAGTTGGAAACAATGCTTGTCACTAATTGTCAACAACAGGTGCAGCACTGGGCACTAATTTTCTGCTTACAGTTTGCTGGCACTGTTTAATGCAATTAGATTTGAGTCACAAAGCCAGCAGAAGATTAAAAACAGGCCAGTGTGAAGTGAACTAAGAGAACGGTTGAAATTAATGTCCATCTGGGGACAAAAGACCTGGTAAGGGACAGAGCAGTGGTAGTGCAGGGAAATTTCAGGGAGGTGGAGAATGGCCTCAAGCACGTGGCACGAACGGTGGCTTTTGCCAAACCGTCACCTATATGTGGCCAGGGAGAGGATAAGACTCGCCACACCAGGGCTTTTAATTGGTTGAAGGCATGGTGCATGTACGAGGGTCTCAGCAGTATTGGGACTGGATGTTAAACTGGGAGGACATGGACCTCTATGAGAAAGACAGCCTATACCTTCCCAGGAGGGGACCACAGTCCTTTATGGGAGGTTTAAATGCTACTTGGACGAGCATTTAAACTAGTTGGGGGGGTGGGCTGTAAAAATCAAGGTAGACAATTCCCCCGCTCCCACTATGAAGCAACAGAAAGTGAGAACGCCAGGGGGGTAAGCACCCCAAGGGCAGGGGCACAAGAAGACAAGAGTAAAGAAAAGGCAGAGAACAAAGGATGCATAAATCAAAAAAGAAGTAAAGGAGACAGGTAATGGAGAAGGTAACAAGGGAAAAGGGGGCCAGGGGGAGCTTCAGAAACAGCACAAGCAGGAGAGGGTAGCATGGGAACACGAAGGGAGGGTGAGGTATGGAGGGCCATGTGCACCAATGCAAGAAGTCTAGGAAATTCTGGACCTTGAGGCCATCATGGTGGAAGGTAACATGGATTTGGTGGCCATTAACAGTGTGGTGGTGCACTGATGGCCATGACTGGGACATTGCCATACAGGACCACTCTAGGTTTAGGAGAGACAGGGAAGGGAGTAAGGGGGAGGGGTTCTACAATATTTGACACAGGGAATCAAGGCCATGGAAGTACAGGGGCACCCAGAGTAAAAAAGAAGGGGCGGAGGTGCTGTGGATCAAGACTGGCACGTGGGCCGCTATCGATACAGAGGTGATATACAGACCTCCAGCACAGGGAGAGGAACTGAATAAGGCACTCAGGGAAAATCAGGATGGGAAGTAATGGGGAGGTGATGCTAATTTGGGACTTTAATCTGCCAGATGTCGACTGAAGCCTTCCAACTGCAACTTCAGCAAGGAGCACAGCTATCCTTTACCCCCCACACAAGGGGGTTTTTCTTAGTCAGCTAGTCAAGTTACCCACTAGGGACAGGGCAGTGTTGGACTTGGCGCTTACAAACCAGGGCGACATTACAGTCATCACAGTGGGCAGTCCCCTAGGTACCAGTGATCACCGTGCAGTGTGGTTTAACATTAGGATGAGGGTCCTGGAGTTTAGAAGGGTGGATTTCAAAGAAATGGGAGTCTGCCTCAGATTTTGTCTTATGGAGTGAGGATTGCCAGGGATGAGTAGAGGTGCAGTGGAGAAAAATAAAGGGAAGGCACTATTAAGATAACCAACCTCTGCATGAAGGAAGTGAGTAAAAGTAGCAGGAAAAACATACTGGCCGTGTGAGAGCTCAGCAGCACTAGCTGTACGAGGGTACTTTTAACAATAAAAGCAGACTTCAGATTTATTATTTGAGCAATATGTATTTGTTCTGGCCTTGTTCTGTAGCATGGAGCCATTGCCCTGGTGACCACAGTGGGATTGCTGGGAAAGTAGTTTTGCCTCCCCCCCTCCTTTTTTTAACCGACTACTGCACATAGGACTATTGGGACCCACTAGTTCAACATTTATATTGCACCTACTCGCTCTCCTGGTTATAGGAGTTTATAGAGGAACATAGTCCTTCATAGATATTTCTTTTTACTTGCACTTTTATTTCCACCTTTGAACCCGTAGTATGGGCGAGCGGTCACGTGACCTCCACTCGCACTTCCGGGTGCTGCAGCCGTAAACAGCCGCCCTACAGTGAGCATGCATGTTCTAAGCATGTGTATAGCATGGACAAAGGGATAAGGACCAGAAAATTTACAGGAGGTAAAGTGACTGAATTATCTGGATAAGGCAAACTACATTTGTGTAAGGAGTGCTAAAAAAAAAAAAAAAAAAAAAAAAAAAAAAAAAAATCGACTAGCAAATAGACTAGGCAGTTAAACATTGTGCTTCATGGCTGTACTGTACGAATCATGTTTGGGTTAGAACATAAGAATGTGATGGCAGGAGGGGACCCTGTGATCCATTTAGTCTGCCCATTCTGATTACCCCCCACTCTCTTATTTTCCTAGATTACCGCAGTACTTGTCCCATGCTAACCTGAGTGCCGTGATAGTCTTAGATTCCACTACTGCTGTGGGAAGATTATTCCAAGGTCTCACTACTCGCTCTGTGAAGAACCTTCTGTGGTTGTATTTGAATCTACCTCCTATTAGGCACATGTCGTGTTCTCTTGTTCATGGACACGTGTTTACTTGGAACAGGTGTTCCCGTTTTACCAGATTTATCCCTTTCATGTATTTAAAGGTTTCTATAATGCCCCCTTCCCCCCATTTCTCTGTTCAAGGGGGTACAATTGCAGGTGTCTCAGTCTAGCTTTGTACTGCTCCTGGTGCAAGCCGTGCACCATTTTCATGGTCCTCCACTGCACTGCCTCCAGACGATCAATGTCCTTTCTGAGGTGCGGCTTCCAGAACTGTACACAGTACTCAAGATGTGGCCTTACCAATGTCTGGTAACCTGAGGCAATTATCTTGATTTTCTATTGTGAATACCAAGCAGAAAAAATTGTTAAGAATGTCATTATCACCACTTGTTTTCTACTTGAAATGCCCCTGCCTATACACTCGAGGATGCCACTGGCTTTTTGTGCTGCCTTTTCACATTGCCTTCCTACTTTCAGGTTATCAGAAATTGGTACTCTGAGGTCCCGTTCGAGTTCTGTTACCGTCAGTTGTTCTCCGTTCAGTGTGTATGATCTGTTTGGGGTTTCTCTTCCTTATGTGCACTCCCCCCCACACACACTTTTTTGAATTGAATTTCAACTGCCAGTTCCTAGACCATGCTTCTAAGTGTCTTAGATGCTCTTCCATTACTGCTGCCCCTTCTGTGTCCACCCTGTTGCAGATCTTCATGTCGTATGCGAACAGGCAAACCTTCTCCTGTAGGCCTTCAGCTATGTCACTGATAAAAACACACTGAAGAGGACCGGTCCCAGGACCGATCTCTGTGGTACCCCACTGGTTACCTTTCCTTCTCTACACAAAAGTTTCACTGACCATGACTCTCTGGGTCCTTCCTTGAAACCAGTTTTGAACCCACCTGACCATTTTTTTGCCCTATGCTTGTGTGTTCCAGTTTGTCAGTCTCCTGTGGGGGACCAAGTCGAAAGCTTTGCTGAAATCCAGATATACTACATCCACTGCCACTCCCTGGTCTACTATTCTTGTGACCCAAGTCGAAGAATTCAATCATGTTCCTCTGACATGATCACCCTACTGTGAATCCATGTTTTGTGTCCAGCTGCCCGGTTTGACATTCTTTAAGTAGATGTTCAATCAGTTTGCCCACTACCGAGGTCAGGCTGATGGGGCAGTAGTTACCAGCATCCTCCCTGTTCCCACTTTTGTGAAAGGCACCACTGTGGCCATTCTCCAGTCATCTGGCACTTGTCCACTCTCCAGGGACTCTTCCAGGGAACAATTCTGCTAGTGGGTCTGCAAGCACCTCTGCAAGTTCTTTCAGAATCCGTGGGTGGATACAGTCTGGTCCCATTGTCTTATTTGTATTTAATTGTTGTAGTTGTTTAAGTACACTGTCTCTTGTGAAGGGTTTGGTGCCAACCTCCTTGTCGTGTCTGTCTGTTGCGTAACCTGAGGCCATTACCTTGCTTTTCTTTTGTGAATACCAAGCAGAAAAAATTGTTGAGAATCTTGGCCTTGCCTGTATCGCTTTCCTCATTTTGTCAGTCTTCCGTTGCGAGTCTAATGATGTCCCCTTTTATTTTCCTCCCCCCCCATGTATCGATAAAAAGTTTTGTCACCTTTTTTAACTTCTCTTGCTATTTTTTCTTCTGTTTGGGCTTTGACCCTCTTGATTGCCTTTCCAACTTCCCTGAGTTTTGTTTTCTAATCCTCCATCTCATCATCTGCTTTTCTCTCCTTGATGCTCTTGTATGCTTTTTTTCTAGTCTTATTTTTGATGCTACTTCTTTAGTATACCAGATAGGTTTTTGCGTTTCTTGAATTTTGTAACTTATTTGGTGCACTGGACCGTCACTGTGAGTATCGCCACTTTCAATGCCTCTCACTTTTGTTCTACCATATCCCCCGCTTTGTTGTTGAGGAGAGGTTTGATGCCTTCTTTCATTTGTGCAAAATTGGCCTTTTTGAAATCCAGGACTGAAAGCTTGCAGAGTTAAAAGTACATAAACACAAACACAGTGAATGGCATGGCACCTAGGTAACCACTTATAAAACTAGTGCACACTATTGTGCCAGAAGTTAATTCTGGGTCGTAGAGTACTTTAGGACTCGCCTCTCAGCAAGCCAACATTTGGAAATTCAGTCAACCTGCGAGACAACCTTTGTGTTTTTGTGACAGTAAACTGCAGTGACGACTTAAGGAAAAATACATTTATTTTGGGAATGCCGAGAGGGATCAGAAGAGAGCTGAGACACACTAGACAGTCTCTCCGCAACACAGGAAGGGCAGGATCCTGTAATTCTGCTAGAGAGCCCCAGGGACTACTTAATATTTTAAACAGCGCTATTTTAATATCACTTCTGCTCTGACTGCCTGTAGTAGGGCAGAAGTGTTTGAGAGGTGCAAACTGCAGCTTTCAGCACTTTTTTTTTTGTTTTTTTTTTTTTTGTTTTTAACATTACAGTGGGAGGCAGGGTAAGAGTGTGAACCCCATTAGCTACTTCTAGGTTCGGCCGGGGGGGGGGCTCAAGTGGGTGAGCACGCCATCTCTGCGTGGTGTCTGCAGGGAACACAGGCCACAGAACAGCATCCTCCATCAACTGGAAAGTACGCAAGTAACATTTCAAGAATCCATATGGTTTTATTTAGTACAACTTTGAGCAGGTCAAACAATACTCTGGTTTAGCACTTGGGTCTCAAAAGAAACCGTATCAGGACAAATAAATTGTAGTTATCCCTGAGTATTTAAATAGCCCTAAGATATATCAGTAGCCTAATACTACTACTGGCTCAATGTGCTTACATAGGGAGTGCAAGAGCCGACACAAAGGCATTTTAGGAGATTCTGACCTACGAGTCCTACTTATTTCAAGCAGTCTTGTCAATTCTTTGACAAAAAAAAAAAACACACATATACACTGTATATATATTTTCCAACATGAACACCACCATAGTGGCTCTCAAAAATGGGAAACTGGGAGTCATATGCAATCAATGTGACAAATTCACCATTTAACCAAGTGTAGATTTTGGTCCTTTTACCTCTAGTCAGTGTTTGGAAATTAAAGAATTAAAAACTAAAATAATTGGTCTGGAATCAGAGATTAAAACTCTAAAGAAGAAGGATGAAGCCGAAAATCCATGAGATAAGAGAGAAAAATACAATAAAGGAAACTGAGGAGAGAGAGAGAGAGAGAGAGAGAATACAAGCAAAAGACCAAGAGATAGTGAAAAAAAATGGCAAGTGGTGCTGTGTAACTAATGATATGGCACAAGAAGGAAAAAGGAAAGAAAGGAGGGAAAAGAAATTCACAACAGAGGTAGAAAATCAATTCACACCCCATACTCAGACTAATGGACAACCTCGAAAAACATACAAACTGTCCCACCACACTCCCTGAGGGTCAGGTCCACTAAGCTCACAGTGCCCACCTCTAAATGCAGTCCGTGACAGGGAGGGGGGAAAATACAGGTCACTCACCTGTAACAGGAGTTCTAGGAATGGTATATGTTGTTCATCCACACTGTCTGGCAGGTTTCTTGCCGCTTTAAATATTGCCGGAAGGTCTTCAAGCTGGCTCCTCCCACCCACCCAAGTGGTAAAACTCTCGGCTCCGCCCCATGACACCAGATCTAGCCCGCTGGAAGCCAGGTTGTGCGTCGAAGCTGGGGAGGTTGGGTGGGTCGTGTGGATGAACATATACCATTCCTAGAACTCCTGTTACAGGTGAGTAACCTGTATTTCTAGGGACATGGATATGTTGTTCATCCACACTGCCTGGCAGACTCCTAGCAGTTCTACGGGAGGAGGGAGGCGAGACGCGCACCCCCTACTTGGAAAATAAAGACTGGAGAACCGAGGCCCCAAAACCAGCATCCCGGCGTGACTCAAGGTCGATGTGGTAGTGGGTGATGAAGGTGTGTGCCGACTTCCAGGTAGCAGCCCTGCAGATTTCCTGGATAGGGACATCCCTGGAAGCAGCCACCGATGCAGCAGTATGGCGGGTAGAATGAGCTCTTATCCCTCTGGGAGGCTCCATGCCCGCCAACCTATAGCAGAGATCTATGCAGAAGGTGACCCACCTGCATACTGTCCGCTTGGCTGCAGGTCTGCCAGGTGCGGCTTCAGCGTAGGTGACAAACAGCTGGCGAACCTCTCCCCGAACTTCAGCCATCCGCTCCTTGTAATAAGCGAGTGCTCTTCTAGGGTCCAAAGTATGGAGCCTACATTCGGCCTCAGAGGTGTGATTGGGGTAGAACACCGGCAGAGTCAACACCTGGTTAAGGTGAAACTCCGACACCACCTTCGGAAGGAATTTCGGGTGGGGGTGCAGGACAACCTTGTCCCTGTGGAAGACCAGATAAGGAGACTCTATGGAAAGCGCCTGGAGCTCTCCCATCCTTCTGGCTGACGTGATAGCCACCAAGAAGGCGGTCTTCCATGACAGCTGAGAGAGATGTCACACCTGTGCATCGGTTAGAATGGCTTGCCCATGAGCTTAGCCAATACCAGCAGTAGATCCCACGGAGGTGGAGGATCTCACACCGGAGGGGATATGTGATCAAGGCCTTTGAAAAAGTGCCCGACCACCTTCTCCTGCACCACCGACTGCTTCCCGGCCCACGCCCAGTGGCAGAAGATAACTGCCAAGTGCACCTTAAGGGTGCGTGGGTGAAGCCCTAGCTGAGAAAGGGACCACAGGTAGTCCAGAATGCTTGCCAAGGAACAGGAGGAAGGGTCCAAGCCCTTGCTCTGACACCAAATGGAGAATCTCTTCCATTTGAAGGTGTAACATTTTCTGGTTGACTCCTTATGAGGGCGCCTCAACGACTGAGGACCTCGTTCGGAAGCCCAAGGCCTGGAACTCTGGCGCTCAGGAACCAGGCCGTCAGGTGCAGGGATTTAAGGTCCGGATGGAATACCTTCCCCTGATTGACTGAGTTCAGGTCCAGGCAGGCTGGAAGCCGCCTCTGGAGCCTGGAGCTGAGACTGAGGAGATCTGGATACCAGAACTGGCGGGGCCAGTCTGGGGCTACCAGAATCACCTGCACCTTGTCCCTTCTCGTCTTGAGAAGCACCTTGTGGATAAGGGGAATGGGGGAAAGGCATAGAAGAGGCCCGGGGTCCACGGCCTCGAGAAGGCATCCCCCTGCAGCGAGCCCTGCTGAGGGGGGCGGGCATGAAACAGTCTCAGCTTCGCATTCTCCCTGGAGGCAAACAGGTCCGCCTGAGGCATGCCCCAGTGGGAGAAGAGATCTTGTACTACCTCTGGCAGGAGAGACCACTCATGAGACGCAGCCCCTATCCAGCTTAGGGCATTGGCCAGGGTGTTGGAGGCTCCTGCCACATGAATGGTGAGGAGATCCGCCTCCAGGCTGCGCACGAGTGACCAAATGCGGAGAGCTTCTGTGAACAGAGGCATGGAGCGCGTCCCGCCCTGGCGGTTTAGGTAGTACATGGTCGTGGTATTGTCTGTCTGGACCTCAACCACTTGGCCCTGTAGAAACGGAGCGAAGGCGGTGAGGGCTAGATGAACCGCTCGAAGCTCCAGCAGGTTGATATGGCATCGGGACTCCAGAGGGGACCAGAGGCTGTGCGCTCTGTGCTCCCCCAGATGGGCACACCAACCCATCAGAGAGGCATCGGTCGATAGCGAGACCGTTGGCTCGGGGCGGATAAATGGGATGCCCTCCTGCAGATGTGCTGGAACAGTCCACCACTGGAGAGTGTTCCACATCCCCTGGGTCACTGTTACTAGCTGATCCAGTGGATCGAAGCGCTGTGACCATTGGCTGGCCAGCCCCCATTGAAGGGGATGCATGTACCAGCGGGCCCAATGGACCACGCTGGTGCAAGCTGCCCTGAGGCCCAGGAGGAGCAGAAGTCCCGGGCAGGGCACGATTGCCCAACCTGAAATGACTGGGCAAAGGAGGAAAGAACCTCGGTCCTGTCCACCGGGAGCCATGCTCTGGCTCGTAGAGAGTCGAGCTCTGCCCCGATGAATTGTATCACCTGCTTTGGCACGAGTTCCAACTTGGCCTCGTTGATGAGGAGGCCAACCTGAGAGCAAACCTGGAGGGCCAGATCTCTGGACCGCTCCACCTCCGCTCTGGAGGGGGCTGCAATCAGCCAGTTGTCCAGGTAGGGGTACACCCGGAACCTTCGGCACCACAGGAATGCTGTCACCACTGCCATGCATTTGGTGACGACCCTGGGAGCTAGGGAAAGGCAGAAGGGCATGGCCCGGAACTCGTAAAGGGATCCCTCTGCTCTGAAGCGGAGGAATCTCTGGTGGGACGGACGGACTGGGACGTGAAAGAACACGTCCCGAAGGTCCAGAGAACAGAACCACACGCCTCATTCCAAGGATGGGATTATCTGAGCTAGAGTGACCATCCTGAAGGTCCGAGACCTTAGGAACCTGCCCTACCCTGGTCCCGCACCTGCCGGACCGTGGTCTGCAGGTCGGCCAGGAGATGAGGGATCACCTCATCCAGGGAGCCCATGAGGGCATGGGAGAAGTGTGCCATCAGCACGGCCGAGATGGCCTGGCGGAGGCCAAGGGAGGATGCAGCGTACACCTTGCGCCCGGCGTAGTCCAGCTTTTTGGACTCCTTGTCGGGCGGGCTTGTCCACGTCCCTAGTGTTCCCGGAACGCCAGAAAACGCTGTCGGTGACCAATCCCTCGACAGAGGGGTGTTCCGAAAAACTGGGCAAAGAGCCAGTAGGGACCGCATACTTCCTGGCCATCCTGGCCGAAGGCACATGACAGGAAGCAGGCCACTGCCAGAGCTCCAAGGCTGGGCCAACAATGGCTTCAGCCACCAGAAAGGCCTCCTTGGGTGAATCCCCTCGGTCCAGTATCTCCGTCAAGGGATACCTGGCCCGCTTGGATATAGGCTCGAGCTGCATCCCGGTGGACCCTGAGATGAGCCGAAGCAAACCCATGAAGGACGATGGGCTTTCGTCCATCGACTGGCCTCCAGAGGACTACAGGTCAATGGACCTGGAGAACAGGGAGGAGTGGTCGTCGGACTTGGAGAAGTCCGTGAAGAGCTGCCCAGGGCCTGAGCCACCCTCCACCTGCAGAGGACGGTAGGGAGTGAGGGTGACCGACAACCTGTGGGGCAGGCCCTGACCCAACCGAGAGTCCTTGGTCGGCGCCCCCGATTTCGGTTGTGGAGGCGGAGGTTCCACCACAAATCGGTGGGGCAGCTGGTTTCGGCGGAACAACCGGCCCAGGCTTGGGCACCTCGGCAACAGCGAAGGGTTGTTTCGGTTGCTCGGGTGACAGCCACTGGATGGCCGGGGAAGGCAACGGCGTCGGCTTGTGCCCGGACAGAAGTAACTGCTACCACATCAGGTCCTCGTAGTGTCGACACAATTTGCGCCGAAGCCTCTCCTCTTCAGAGGAGGAAGATAAGGACGAGTGGCGGCGCCGCTTACCTCGGTGCCGAGATCGAGACCGCCGATGTCAGCAGGATCGGCTGGACCGAGACGATGTCAGAGACGGAGATCCTCGGCGTTTCCGAGGATGGGTCTGGGAACAGACGAGACGGGGACACCCGCTCTTCCCTCACCTCAGAAGCCTTAACTGTGGACTGCAGCACCGGGGGCGCAGGCAGGTCCTCGGTCTCCAGTGGGGGAACCAGTGAAGAAGGGTTGTCGGCCTCACCAGTCAACAGCCCGTCCATGAATCGAGAAAATCTCGACAGCGTCGGCGATGTCTCGGCCGGATGGCCTGGACGGGACGCCAGGAAGCCAGCGCTCTAGCCGCAACTCCTCGACCGGGCAGACAGTCGACTGTCCAGGGAAGGGGACCGTTCCTGCTCCCACGAATGCCGACGATGGGACTTACCCTTTGAGTCCTTCTTTTTGGACCGAGAGAAATGTCCCGATGGCCCCTCTCCCTTTGTGGAAAGGGATTGGCAAAGTTCATTGAAAGAAGCTGAATACGAGGTACCCAGAGAGAGCGGGATAAATGCCGCGACTGAGAAAGAGGATGATGCGGCCTGAGCCACCTCCTCCTCGAGGGCGATCATCTGCTCGAGTTGCTCAGCTGAGCCAGCCGCCACGGTAACCGCCCAAAGGGCCTCCTTTGACTTAACCGGCGGGTAGCGCTTCTCTGGGCGCCCAAGCTGTAACCGGGCAGCGCGGTCCTCCAGGCCGTTGGCCGAAAACAAACGGCATGACTCGCAGGCCTGCGGTCGTGTTCTAGGCCGAGGCAGTAGACGCACGTAGAGTGTGGGTCCGTCCTGGACATCTTCTGCCCACAAGGGCACCGCCAAAATCCGGGAGTCGATTTGTCCATCGCAGCCCCGAGGGAGAAAGATGACTGAAGTCTTGAAAATTTTAAGATAAGTTTCGGGCGAACCGAAGAATTAGGATCCAGTTTACACGCAGAGCGTTAAGGAGGGAACCTGAGCTTCCAAGCGGTAAGGAAGATCTGGCGTCATGGGGCGGAGCCGAGAGTTTTACCACCCGGGTGGGTGGGAGGAGCCAGCTTGAAGACCTTCCGGCAAGATTTAAAGAGGCAAGAAACCTGCCAGATAGTGTGGAAGAACAACATATCCATGTCCCTAGAAACAGGGGATACCCACTTAGAGTCCCTCTATAGTGTTCGCTGGCTTCACAACTGAACACTCTCCAGAAAGTCCCAAGGTCTCCTCTTTACTCTGGATCAGGGTACAATACCAGTCTACAGTCTTGTAGCCAAATGAGAACATTTTCTTGGTTGTTACACAAAGGGGGACGATCCAAGCATTACAACCTCTTCAGAGCATCGTTGTAACCCTGATTCTGCCTTCTTTCATTTTCATTTTTTATTTTCCGCCAAGAGGTGGTCTGGGCATAGCCCTTTTTCAGCCATGCCTGACACATAAAACATCATTTACAAGGAACATTAATAAGCAATACACTGAATACAGTTAAGTACATTTGCACAAATTTTCAGTACTTACAAGAGTTTTTGCAACATACATTTAAAATGTAAAATACTGTTTTCACTATGTGTCAAACTTCCATATTCATTTAACAGAATATGTGCTTACTATGTGAAAGCCTTCCTGCTCACTTGGAGTTTGAAGGCAGGGATCTGATAAGAGTGTTAAGCCACTAGACCTGGTACTCTTCTCACTAATCTTCTGAATCAAGGAATTAAATAAAACCTGTGGTTCTGCTAAACTAGCAACTCTATACAAAGGTAGCTACAAGACTCTAACCGCCTATCCAGAGAGAGCACACCCAGCTCAGTATACAGATGACAATGATGGGTTTTTAGTGGTGCCCTTAGTGCAAATTTGTATATATTGTTATATAATGTTTTATATTTGGACTCAAAGATATCATTACACTGATAAAAATAATGTTCCCATACTCAAGAATGGGCATGAGAACTTGCTTAGCTATAGTTACTCGGAACAAGGGGACACAATTCAAAGATAGAGGGGGGACGGCTCAGGGGTAATGTGAGGAAATCTTTTTTCACGGAGAGAGTGGTGAATGCGTGGAACTGCCTTCCTGGGGAGGTTATTGGGGCTAAAACAGTGGGGGGAATTCAAACATGCATGGGACAGACACAAGGCAACTGTAGTGGGGGGTGGCAGGAAGTAGGCTGTTGGTTAACTAGAATCTGCAGCTTATCCAGTAGGTAGGGAAATGGGCAGACTGGGTGGGCCAAGTGGTCCTTATCTGCCATCAAAGTCGATGTTTCTAATCAGTCAAGGAATTCACATTTCTATACAGAATTCCCAGTTTTTGGTTCATTTTCTTTCCCAGTCTGTCCATGTGGGGTATCGTGCTCAAGCAGGGGTCTAAGTGCATGCCCAAATATTTGAGTGTAGTAACTGTTGGGGGTGGTGGGGGGGGGACATTCTGACACATAATTTGAAGTGGACCCTGTTTCAGCAGCTTTTGTTGAGTTCCAAATAACATCACGTTTGTTTTTACTTTCATTTATAAGCATTCGCTTTTCTTTTATCCAATTTGATAAAACACTATACTTATTTAGCTGGGCTATTTGTACATCTTTGCTGTTTGGTCCAGAATCCCATACATCTATATCATCTGCATATAGAATGCTGTTTTCTATAGAAAACAGAGAAGGCATATTGTTCATAAAAATTGAAAATAACAGTGGTTCTAACACTGATGCTTGAGGGACCCCTGCCTGAACATTTTACACATGTGATAGACCTTCATAAATTTTTTCCCTTTGTTTGCAGCCAATCAGATAACTCCTAAACCACTCTAACTGGGTCCCCATGACTCCCATTTTCACCAGTTTTTCCAGCAAGAGTCCATGGTACACTATGTCAAAGGCGTCGGCCAGGTCTACGAAGACTGCACCCATGGTCTTCCCTTTTTCGGAGGCCAAGAGAACAGCACCCACAAACCCAGCCAGCCCCGAAGTGGACCCACCACTACGGAAGCCATGTTGCTGGTCCCCAAGTAGGTTACACCATTCCAAGTGGGCCAGCAGTTGGCAAAGGACACACTTCTCCAAGATCTTGCTTACTGTTGCTAGTAATGATATAGGCCTATAATTTGAAGTTACTAATGTAATCCCTTCCCCCCCCCCTTTAAAAACTGGTATAAACACCAACCTCTTTCCAGGTTTTTGGAACAATTCCATTTACCCGTGAATAATTAAACAACATTGTCATTTGGCCCTTAATGTAGTTTGCTGATATCCTCAACAGTTGAGTGGACACCTTATCCAGTCCACCACTCCACCTCCCCAAAAAAAAAAAAAAAAAACTGCAAGAATTTTAAAACCTCATTTTCATCTACTCTGTCAAACACAAAGGGGGGGGGCACCTCTTTTACATGCGCTGCCATTTTCTGTTTAACTGGGCCTACTACTTCTGACTGCTCTATGTCCAACTTACTAGCACTTATTGTTTTTGAAATAAAAAATGTATTAAAAATGATCAGCTCCCACAAGGCATGCAATAACCTGGTTCAAATCCCACCAGACTCTTCCTTGACACTTTGATATCTACCCTATCTTTATCCAGACTTTCCCTTTTCAGACCTGTTCGATTTGGTAGCTTATGATAGTCCCCTCAGCAATAACAGTTTAGTCACAGATTAATACTGAACCTCCCACAATCGCACACACCAATCTAAGAAAATCTCACTCAAGCTGGTTTTCTTAAAAACAAAATGTTTTTACTAAATAGTTACTAATCATACAGTCACAACTAAGAAGGTTTACATAACCTTTTTGGTCACTGCATAACAAAAACACAAAAAATGTGGAATTGCACAAACAAAAACAAAAACCACACACACACACACACACACACACACACACAGACAGTTATCTAAAGTTCTACGTTAGTTTGTAGTGAATTGAAGTCCGTGAAGAGCAAGTGCATTAGTGCATTCTCTAGTCTTAGACTCTGTGTTATGGCAGTTTTGCTTCTCTGTGTTCAAATGGTTGGAGGAACAAGCAACCAAGTCTCTTGAATGCTGTTCAGATGCTACTACTTAAAATGCAATAGTATAGTGAATGTGGGTACTGAATTGATTTTCGCCAATTATTGCTGTAAGAAATCAAGAATATTTATAAGTCTCATAAATCAGGTGTGAGACAATAGCTTATGCCAAGAAGTCTCATTTGTTGGCATATTTGGATATCCCCAGGCTATAGCATCCAAATGACACTATAGAAGACATACAACTCATTTTTAAAATGTGATAATGTTAAAGAATGTATACAAATGTGATATATTTTCTATGTTCTTAAGTGATTTTTATTAATATGTGCACGTTTTCCTGTAAATATAGGTGTTTGATTCCAATGGGACCTCACTGAAAATGAGCTTCTGCTCAATTGAGTTTTATCCCTGTTCATGTTTTTTTCATGTATAAAAAATTTTTACTACTACTACTACTACTACTACTACTACTACTACCACCACCACCACCACCACCACCACCACCACCACCACTACCAAAAAGAAACCCAACACTGGTACTTATTCAAAGAAAGAGCTAAAGATTGCAAAACTAATATCAAGATATCAAGAAAGTCAAAAGGAACAAAGAAGTAAAAATAGCAGGAACAACAAAAGATAAGAAGGCTTTTTTCAGTTATATAAATAGCAACAAAGATGCAGTTCATAAGATCGGACCATTAAAGAAAGGAGACAGCTTAATATTGGATGAGAAAAAAAATGGCAGAAAACGTAATCGTCACCGACAGAATGAAATAACAGGTAATACTACAACAAAGTCAATGGAGAAATACAGAGATATAATAAACTTGGAGAGTCAAAGCATTATGGATAAAATTAACCAATCTGAAGGGGCTAGATCACCAGGACTTGATGGAGTCCACTGTTGATTACTGAAAGAGCTGACGGCACAATTGGCAAGACCTATAACATTATATATAAATTAAAAAAAAAAAAAAAGAAAATCATTAATTTATTATTATTATTATTATTATAGAAATGCTCCTTCAACCAACTACTCACAGGGGTCCAGAACCTCCTAACTCCACACTCAAGCACCTGACCCACAAGGAACTCCTCCACTCAGAACTACAAAGTTCCCAGATGCCGCACAGCCCTAGCATAATGTGCCTTTTACTGTCGTGCTCCACTATGGACCAATGCCTTACCTCCCAACATTATTAATGCCACATCTATTGGATCGTTCAAATGCAGACTCCAGCAGCACCTAGTAAAATCTAGTAAATGTGACTGCTACCATTAGCACCCTCCCGGAGCATCAACAAAACTACCTGCACTTACCTCCTGACAACTTATTGGGTTGAGGGACCCCATCCCAGCATTTTAGGTTACACCTACCCCCCCCCCCATCATGACATCGCTCCCACATCCCTACCCCTTCAGATGCTCTCAACTAACACAGATGGTCAAGAGCTGCACCCGCACAAATTACCGCACAGGCTCTAGCACACTGATTGACTGGGTGTTGACAACGCACCCGGAGTGGCTAAAGAATATCAGGGTGCTCCCCGACACCCTCAGCGGCCACTCACCTATCCAATGTGAGTGGACGACTAAAACTAAGACTCCCTAGAATGGTACTAGTACTAGGGGTGAGTTAAAGAGTGAGAGGAGTATGTATTATTGGCCAGGAAGGTTACCAGAGTGGTGAGGGGTGCCAAGGCAGGGATGGAGAAAACCTGGCTAAAGATATGGGGACTTATAGATACATAACAGAGAAGAGAAAGGTGAGGACACAGAGCAACAGGATTAAGATTGTGGGGGGGATGGGCGAGGGATGCGAGGGATCAGGCAGAGGTGCTAAATGAGTACTTTGCCTCAATCTTTGCAGAGGGTGATAAGGGATCCCTACAGCCTGATGAGAGAGAAGATGTGTTAGCAAAAGTGAGAGGTCAGTCTCTGACTGAGACCAGAGGATGGAACAAAGGAGCTGTTTAGGTTAAAGAAGTGGGAAAAACCAGGGGCCATGAGTGGAAGCTGGAGGGGGGAAATTATAGAGGTGAGCGTAGGAGGCATTTTCACTGAGAGGGTGGTGGAGCCATGGAATGCACTGCCTGGGAGACTGGTGGAAGAAGGTACAGTGGAGGGCTTCAAGAAAGGGTGGGATAGGTACAAGGGGAAATTGAAACAAATGAAGACCCTCTTGAGGGTTGGGGGGGATGGTAAGGCGAGCAGCCATTAGGTTGCTGGCTTTTAGTATGTTAGCATGGTGAGGAGCAGAGTCATAAAAAAATTCAGCAATGGGTGGCTTTAGGAATTACCTCAAAGGGATAGACTGGAACTTTCTTGACGCATGCCCTTCTGTTGACACAGCACTGGAGCTCTTCCTCAGCCACTTCTAAGCGGCAGCGGATAAATTTGCCCCGTTTCGAAAGAAACTGATTAAAGGCTGCAGCATGGACTGAGCCATCCCACAAATCCCAAGCCTGATGCAACAGAGTGATCTACTTTAGCACTGGGCTAGAGCAACTGGGACTGCTACGGATATCCAAAGCTACAAAGCGGCCCGAAACAGGTGCACTTGGGCTATTTGACAGGCGAAGGCTACTTACCACAAAAACCTTCAATCTCAATACTGGGGTGACAGCAAGAAATTCTGGGCATCTATAAAAAAACACACACACACAACTCATTGGAAGCAGTGACAGATCCCCTCCTTCCATTCTTCACCACAACGATGAAGTAATACTTGATGCAAATAGTATGGTTAATATTTTCAACAAGGCATTTACAGATTACAGTGCCATCCTTCCCCAAAACTGGCTATGTACCCGGATGGAACAGCAACCTCTGACCACTCGCCCTCTTCCTCCAATACCAGGACCTCCCCAGCCTTCCACTTCAGAAGGGTAGTGATCAATGAAACAAAAAAATACCTTACCAGAGTCCTTGGCAAAACTAGGATGAGTGGTGATGGTATAGACATGAAACTGATCTCTATAGCCCTTCCCAAGGTCATTGGACCCATCAACAAGCTATTCAACCTGTCACTCCGACTGACTACTTTCCCCTCCACATGGAAAACCTCCCTGGTCACACCTGTGCACAGAGGAGATGACTGGTTACTAGTCTCGAATTATAGGCCCATCTCAATTCTCTCGCCACTCTCAAAAGCTCTGGAGAGAATCATAACTGACCAACTCACAGACCATCTGCACAAATATGGACTTCCTCTCCCACCAACAGCATGGCTTTGGCAGACTGCACAGTACCAATATCGCCTTTATTAATTTTACTGGATACGTACATGAGACACTCAACCGGGGTCAGCTAGTTGGGGCAATCTTTATAGACCTAACCAAAGCCTTTGACCTCATGGACCACCAGCTGCTGCTTCACAGGCTAAGATGCCTAGGGCCATCCCCTGGCTCAGTACAATGGTTCTCCAGCTATTTATCCGGGCGATTTCAAAACGTCTGAATTAACGGTGCTACCTCCAACACCTGTGAGGTGTCGGCAGCTGTACCCAGGGGTCTATGCTGGGCCCTCTCCTCTTCAGCATCTTTGTGAACCACCTCCCTGATACCTGCCCCACGTCCAAGATCCTGATATATGCAGATGACACAGTGCTATTCTCACGAAACTCCTGCCAGGAAGCACTGACTAAGGAGTTGCGGAACAACTTTAACCTACTACAGGAATGGTTCAAGGACAGCATGCTGGTGCTGAATAGTAAAAAAAAAAAAAAAAACACACAAGGCAATGCTCTTTGCCGGACGACAAAAGAAGAGCTCCACTGCACCTCTCTCAATTACAGCATGCGCCAAATGTACCGTCCACGTTTGAAACGGACAGTCGGATGTAACGTACAATCGCTATTTGCCAAAAGCTATTTAGCATCTGGTTCTATGTTAAAACTTGCACTTTAAGTGGACGTTGCGCTCCGTATTTAATGTTCGGTTTAGCAACTGTCTTTCAACTGTCAAACACAATTAAACAATTACTCAGCAGCAATAGGTGCGATATCTAGCTGCCTATCAGCACATGTGAACCCTATTAAACAATTAATGAGAATCAATTAACAGGTGCTATCACCATGTCATGTTAATAAAAAAGGAAACAATAGCAGTAGAGTAACGTTCTGTTTTCTGTGTCACCCTGCTGTTGTCGATCTTCTTTCGCCATGTCTCAGTCTCTGCCAGCTACTCCATCTACCAGTGGTAAACGTACCTGTCTGACCTTAGCACGTAAAGTGGAACTTATTCATCAAATAGACAGACTTCCTAAGCTAAGTCTAAAGGACCTCAGCTCGCACCTCGGAATTCCAAAATCCACAGTGAGCGACTTGTTAAAAAGCAAAAGTGCACTCTTACTAGATTGGCATGCAAACCAAAATCCGGACAGAAAAAGGAAGAGGGACGGGAAAGATAATGATGTTGAAGAGGCTCTTCTTCAGTGGTTTAGCAATGCTAGGGGAGGAAGCACTGATTAGTGGCCCACTGTTGATTCAAAAAAGGCAGATGAGATTGCAGAAGCCCTAGGCAAAAATGAATTCCGAGCTACTGATGGTTGATCGGTGGAAGCAGTTACATAACATCGGATTCAAAAGATTCATGGGGAGAAATTAACGCCGATGCTTGTGTTGCTTCCAATTGGTTAAAATACATGTTTTACCTTGTGCTGTTAGAAGCGTTTCGCCCTGATAACATTTACAACACAGACGAGACTGGGCTGTATTCGTTGTGTCGGCTATGGCACACTAGCTTTTAAATCAGAAAACCCACTTGGACTTAAAAAAGCTAAGGAGCGAGTCACTGTCCTGGCGACATGCAACATGTCAGGCACTGACAAAAGACCGCTGATGGTGATAGGGAAGTCAGCACCACCACGATGCTTTAGAGGTGTTGCTAATCTCCCTGTGTTGTACAGATGCAATCGAACAGCATGGATGACTGGTGACATTTTTGAGGCATGGTTGCATGATTGGGACCTCAGATTAGGTCGTAGAAAGATAGCCCTTCTACTCGACAACTGTAGCGCCCACCCAAATGTGGCAGGGTTACAAAACATTAAGTTAGTGTTTTAACCCCCCAACACAACCCGTTTGGTGCAGCCCCTAGAGACATTACGTTAGACAAATACGTGGCAGGCTGCTCGAAATTCTTGATGATAATGAAGCTATCACGTCATCAACCTGTGTCCACAGAATCAGTCTGCTTGATGCTGTGAGGCTGATGCAACGAGCTTGGGGGACCGTGTCAGCAGAGTCCATCCAGCGGTGTTTTAGGAAGGGTGGTTTCACTACTGGTCCCACTATAGGAGTGGTTGCAGAAGAGAATTATGAAGAAGACGAAGAAACAGGAATGTCGACTGAGGCTCTGGATGAGCTCTGCAACTTGGGAGCAGACACTCAATACGAAGCAGTAGATGACATCACTGAAGGTGTAGCAGGTGTGGAAGCAGTAGTGGAAGAAGATACAGAGTCGGAAGCTGAGGAGACAGAGGATGTGCCCGTTCAAGCTGCAGATGTTCGACAAGCACTACTAACGCTGAGGAGAGCAGCAGAGCAACGAGCTGATATCACACCTAATTGGTATCTACTTGCAAAGATGGAGAATGAGTGGAGAGTATATACGACACAGAAAAAAAAAGCAGACTGCAATTACCGATTACATCAGCCAGGTCTGAATTAGATGTCCACTGAATTTTAAGTATAAAGGTTTGCTATTTGAAAAGATTAATAAAGATTTCAAAATTTTGCACGGGTGACAAGGAATTTCTCACTAAGAGAGCTGTATTCACTTTTTACACCCTGTTGCTACTGATGTTTGTCTGTTAATGTGTCTGATCGTTATTACCGTTATCGTTAACGAGTCTTTACTTTAAAAAGTGCTGTAACGGACGCCGCTACTACCGGACACAACTGCGCATGTCAAACTAGTCCGCTACAAGCAGCACATACTGTACCTGCAGCTCTCACACCACCCTGGAGCAGGTAACTTCCTTCTGGTACCTTGGTCTCACCACAGATGAGTCCCTATCGTTCGAACATAGACGCAATTTTACCACGACGGTCAATAGGAAACTAGGAGCTTGTACAGGCACCAGTTCTAATTTCCCACTCTTTTGCGGCCAGGACACAGGCAGTCAGAAGTACAATCCTTCCAATCCTGGACTACGGGAATGTAGTCTATGGGGCCGCCACTGAAACTAGCCTGCTCAAAATGCACGCCTCCTTAAATAAAGCCTGTAGGTTTGCGTTAGGGGCAGATCGCCTATTGCATACATGTGAACTGTACATACGGACTGAATGACTCCCACTTATGGACTGCAGTAAGCTCCATGCCTGCATCTTGGGACAGAAGGCCCTACTTGGACTTGTACCTCCTTCTATACAAGCCTTATTCCATCCTGCTCCAGCTGAACATGCCACAACAAGTGTTACCAAACATGCATGAGCTGTTCCATTCAGAAGGACTGCCTTGGGAAGATGAGCCTTTGCAGTCAGGGCCACTGCTTGGATAAATTAGCTACCAACCGCCACCACAAGCCTTACCCAACTTGGGCCTTTCAAATCAGAGCCAAGGAATTCTATACACCCTCCTGTATGTTGCTATTGCCACTCTTAACCCACGGGCCAGCACGCCTCTGTTCCCCAAAGCCATGCTCCTAAAGACCATCTCCCCTCCTGTACGTTGCCACAGCCACTCTAGCAGGTACCAGAACCCTAGGCTTGCCAAGGTTCTTCTTTCACTCTACAATTTGACACAGAACTCCTTGCTCACCACCTGCCCATGTCTGCCCACCTGCCTGCTCACCTTTCTCCTCTCACACTCCCCCTGACAAACCTTCACCCACTGACCTCCTTGTACCACTCACCTTTGAGCCTACCATCATCCCCCTCCTCCGATTCCTCTTCTCCTATCTAATCCTGATTGGTTCCCTCTACCCTTTCCGACTACTACGCCTAGGTGGATTCCTCTGGCTATAACCTAGTAAACTTTAGGTATCAGTTCTAATGAACAGCTCCATCTCTCGTTTCCTCCCAATACAAGATCCTGCCTAGCTTCCACCTCTGATTTTTTTTCCCCTCAAACTAGCACCCAACTTTGATTTAAGCACTTAATTGTATGGCATGACATGTGAACCCAACCCCATTGATTATGTATCCTTGTTTTGGATATGTGGTGTTATTTTCCTAGGTTATTCTACATTGTTATGTTATTGTCAATGTTTACCGATTTCTCCTGTTCACATTGTTCTTACTATTAGATGTTCTTGACAATGCCTATTAAGCTGCTACTGTCTCCAAACTTATGTACCCTCCACTACCCTTGTGACGATGAGTCTTTGTAAATGAGCTCCTAGCTCAAAGGTTGTAATTCTGATTACTAAATAAATAAAAAAAAAAATCTTAATTATGAAAATGGATCACATGAATTGGGTATGTTTAGTTTGGAATATCGTAGGCTGCGTGGAGACTTAGATTTAGTGTATTAAGCATTTAGAAATACAGATTTATGGGAATGTGTAGAATTCAGGCTTAGAATTTTTTTTTTTTTTTAAATTTGGTTGCCCCATGCAAGTTTTTTATTGCCCGTGAAATTTAACTGACACAAATGTACTTGTCGTTGACGCAAGATTAGTGTTTTTGATTCTGCAAGTTTAGTTAACTGGTCAGGTCTACTTGAGTGCAAGTATCCACACTGACTACAGTCCTGGCCCTGTGTCTCGTCTCTAGCAGAGAGTCAGTAGTCTTATCGCTCTCTCTTCTGACTGTGTCACTGTCTTCCTACACCTGCCTGCACTCAAACAACTGAAACTTTTCTTAATTCAGTTCAATTTTTTTTTTTTTTTTTTTTTTAAATCACTTGAGGCTATCTGTGTGATTTATTTCAATTATTGTTGCAACTTGAATAAAAATTCAGTTTTGTAAAAAAATATAATGTCTCCTGTTGTGTGTGTGTGTGTGTGTGTGTGTGTGTGTGTGTGTGTCTCCCCCCCACTTAATTAATTTAATCGTAGATGCACGTTTCCCTTTAATCAACATTGTTACCAATGGAAATCTGCTTTACATATGCTATTGACTGAACCTGTAACACTTTTAGGGCCAGAACTATAACCATTCAGTTACCCCTCCCTTTATAGCTGCAGGCATCCATTTTCTATATCACAGACACAGGAAAATCGAAATTGAAATACCTGAAAATTATCTTTCTCTGACGGCTGGTCTCCGGGCTTCCTTACTCCTAAGCTGTACCTCCTGATGCTAATCCACAGGCAGGAATCAGACCTCTGCAGCAGGGGACATCCAGCCCTCCACTTCCTGTTCTCAGTTCTTCCTAAAGCAGTCCAATGTGGTAATACTACAAGAACTTGGGAACAAAAAACAAGAATTTTAAGGCATATATGGCTGTGAGGTCAGCCACCTATATACATTCTGGGAGGGAATCTGAAGCCCGGAGACCAGCAGTCGGAGAAAGAAAATTTACAGGTATTTAAAATTTCAATTTCTCTCTCCTAAGCTGGTCTCCAGGCTTCCTTACTCCTGGGATATACAAAAGCAGTACACCCCCAGATGTCCCGGTTGGGAAGAATGTCAAGAGCCCTTAAGGGTTCACTGCTGCTTGAAACACTCTGCGGCCAAACGATGCCTCTGCTGAGGACATCACCTACAGCGAAAACGTTATTTAATTTATTATTTTTTTTGCTGGAGAGTGTGAATGGATGATCAAAAGGCCACTCAGTGTGAGTGTGCTGTCGATGCTTCTCTGAATTACGCCCACAAAGGGGCCATGGGCTCTCACTGGGCCAGGCAAGTTACTCTGGCCTGATCATAAGCCGTACAGGTGACTGACAGCATCTGTCTGGCTATAGAGCCTATTGAATCCTTGCTGCTCCAAAGTTTTTCCCCCCTAGCTGGCACAAACACAGTTGAAGTTTTGTGAATAGCTTCCTCTCTCTTAATGTACATTTTTCTCCCTCTTCCTAGGTCTAGTGTATGAAAATTTCCATCCTTGTTGCTTTTAGAGAGTGGGCAGAAGGAAGGAAAAATGAACCCTTGATTGTAATAGAGGGGAGACATAACTTTGGCAAACAAAAATTGGAAATGTTCAAGCCTGAAGAACGAGAGTACAGCTCTTGGAAAAAAGCAAAGCTTTTAGTTTGCTGAAACTCCTGGCTGGAGTAATAGCTTTGAGAAAAAAGGGAGACCTTTATTTTGAGATGCATGATGGATGCCGTTAGAGGCTGTAAAGGGGGCCTTGGTCACGGCCTTAAGAACCATATTTAGACTCCAAGGTGATAGCTTTGGTGGATTGAAGATGTTTTAATGCTGCTGCCTGAAGAACCACCAGACATGGGGATATGAGCCCAACAATTCCCCAGGGTCCGTCAAGAGTGCCCCCAGTGCAGAAACTAATTTGTAAGGTGGCTGGCTGCAGTCCTTTGTCCATCTGTCTTAAAGGAACTGCAGTAGTACAGGTGATTATATTGTGTCGTTCTGTATGTGTCTGGAATGAGGCCAGAACCAAAATTTCCTCCGGATTCTATAATGCACTTTGGAGGAAGAAGAGACACACGAGTTCCCCATCATGTCAATAACAGGAGCTGTGCCGCATAGCTCCTTGAAAGTTTTTCTACTCTCTTTCCAGGCCTAGAGAGAGAGATCAGTTGTTAAAATGGGATGCAGAATCAGACCTTGATGGAGCATGCCCTCGCTGAACCTGAATGTTCGATGTGGTCTCCCTGACCAATGAATGAGAAACAAGTAAAGTGTGGAAAAGCTATAAGGGACAGACTAGAATCATGACTGTCCTGTCCAAGGCCACTTTGTGGAGGACTCTTGATAGAGGCGGTATTGGAGGAAGGCACACAGGAGACCAAACAGATCCAAGTTTATGGGGAAAAGGTGTCCTGAGCCACCGCTGGTTCGTCCTTGGCCAGGGAACAGAATTGTTTTACCCTGGAGTTCCGCCAGCAGGCGAAAAGATCCGTTTTGAGTATTGCCCCACTATTCTGTCTGAATGTGGGAGGCACTGTCCTTCAGCTGTGATCCCTTGGTCGACCCACCTTGCGACTGAGTCAGTCATTCTGCTATGACATTTTCCTGTCCTGATACAAACATGGCTCAGTAGTGCTCAACCCACTGAAAGAGAAGGGATTCCCTTAGCATCTTTGACAGACACCGACCATCAGGGCGAAACGAGAAGCTCAGAGTTGCCAAATCATCAGTTGGAATCAGGCTATCCTGATTGAGAAATTGCTGTTCAGCGTGTCTTGGGGCATGGCCTCCTGTTCCCCTCTCAGAAATGTTTACACTGTACCTTGTGTTCAACAGTGATCCCCTGCCCATTGCCAACAGCTGATGCAGGTGTGACCTTCCCAGCTCCCGAGGCTTGCATTGCTCGTCATTCCGACTTAGTGCGGATGACCTAACCTGTGGCCCTTCAGGACCATCCCTGGAGGAAGGGTTTAATCCATCTTAATGAGCTGTGTGAAAAAAAAAATAAGCAGGCAGCTGAGGAGCTTGTGAAACTCCTTGAGCAATTACAGATCCCAAAAATCTAGTTTTGGGGAAAACTTGTGTCATGATATGAGCCCCTCAAGAGGATCAAGGTCTGGTTTGGAATTAGGGAGCTCTTTCTCCAGTTGATGGGAAAACCATGTGCCACAGGGGACCCAACTACCTCTGCCACTGCCTGTAATGCTTGGTTGAGCTGTGGGGCCTTTAAGTGGACTATAACCACTATTAGCACCTTAAATACTGTCCGTGGGTCTGAGGAAGACCACAATGGTAGAGTCTGAAGTGGAAGTACTGCTCTCCCACTCCGAATCTGGGATAGTGCATGCGCCATAACTGCATGGGAATATGCAAACAGGCATCTTGCAGATTTATGGGTGCCAGAAAATCCCCTTTTTGCGACTCCCTGATTACTCGCGACAAGGTTTCCACCTTGAAGGGTCTGCTGCGAACAAAACTATTTGGGAATTTGAGATCTAGGGCTGGCCTAGCGTTGCCTGTCTTTCAGATGGGTTGCCAGCGAAGATGGTATGGAGGGGGGCTTGTATTAGGTGACCCATGCTGGTAATGTCTACGACCCCTCAGCCTGACTCAGTTTGGGCCTATTCATGGAGAGTTTATTAAAAACATGTCCACTACTGGAGGATGTGCTTGGATAGCATGTTCTCGTTTCCCCTCCAAGAAGGTAGTGATTTAACCATTAAGGTAACCTTGATAATGAAGAAATGCATCTAGGGCCTGAAAATTGGTCCCCGCCTCTTAATGTGGCATGTGCACCTTGGCCATCTCCCCGGAATCCCTCACTGTCTCCTTTATGGCAGAACCAAACAGAGATTACCTTCACTGGGTACGATAACCAACTGGCTTTTACAGAGGCGACTGTTTGCCAGGCCCGAAGCCAGAGGTTGCAGCGAGCTGGAGTTGGAAGAAACATGGTGCGACCTGCACACCTGACCGCCTCCTCTCATACCTCTACTGCCTAAGCCAAACCCCAGAACTGCAGTTGAGAAAAATAGGCTTGTTCCATTCCTCCTATCCAAGCCTATGTCTGAAGGGAGAGGGAGGCTGTGGCCAGATTTGGTGGCAGCTGCCAGGTGAAGACCTGTTTTAGCTGGTGGGATCCCCTGGGATCCAAGGTAAATCCAGGACTACGATCTGGGTCATGAGAAAGATTAGGCCCGCCAAGCCAGGGATTCTAGGGAGTTTGGGGAATGTCTTCCGTGGCACTCCCCTTAGTAGCGCCCCTAGATCTACTTTGAGACCATAATGATGTGAGGACAACTGCTCCTCTTCAGATGAAGACTGGATGGGGTCCTCCACCTTATGCCCTCTTCTGGGGTCTCCCATCTAGCGACCCCTGAGGTGTATGTGAAGCATGCAAGGTCCAAAGCAAGTGCCCAATTTATCTGTAGGACTGGGGCCAGAGATGGAACTGTGGACTGCTGGGTCTCTAAGGCCGCTGCTCTCTCATATCTGGTGAGTGCTGCTCACTAAGACCTGTCAGTCTGATGGCTATCGGACTGAGTAGAGAGCAGGGTTGTCTTCCTGGGAGTCATCTATCTTCGCACACGCTGCCCTCTTCAATTAGGCCCAGCGAAAGCCATTAGAAGTGCAGATGAATCCCCCTGTGCGGCCCTGGAAGGATTGCCTGAGACCATGCTCCTAATGGTCGATTTTTTTTTTTTTTTTTTTAATAATAGTATACCCCCTCCCCCTGGAGTTGCCCGAATCACAGGTCCAAGCTGATAGCTGGAAAAATGGCAGACTTGGTGGGTCTTGTTTCAGTCCTTTTCAGCCGTCACACTTCTATGAATTGCTGCTGGCCCTTTAAGGGCAAGATAGTGAGCTGCCTTTTCCTTGTATGATGAAAACATTTGTAGTGGTGGGGGGGGCTGTTCAATGTTGAGCCACTGATCCACTGCAGTGGTCTTAATAGCCTGGAGCACTGGTTCCCGAGAGATTGTCAGTAGCCTGCAGTGCTGGTTCCCAAGATTGCTTATTCATATGCCCCCTGGACACTCTGGTGCTGTTGCTTCTGTTGTCCCCCTGTACGCGTGGTCTGCCCCCGGGAGAGACGCCTGCTCTTTGGATTGCTCGGGAACAATGCTCCTCCTGTATTGCTGCGCTCGTGTACAAGTGAGGCTGTACTAACAGGGCATGCCATCGTCGACGAGCGGCTGAGGATATCCAGGTGCCAGCCATTGACGGAAAAAACTCGGGCCGCCCTTGGAAGAGAGTGCGTCCTGATTAAGCACTCCGGTACTGATCTTGAGCCCCCAGTCTCCTGAAATCCACACTCCAATCTGTATTAGTGGAGCCTTGTCCCCGTCAAAAATCGGCTGAGAATTCCAAAGCGCCAGCCGTCGACTGCCCAAGGGGTGGCAGAAATAGCTGAACAGGACTCCATCGACGAGCGGCTGAGGAGCCCAAGGCGCCGGCCGTCGACGGGAAACATTCGGGGGCTGCCCTCTGTGAGGGAAAGCGTGTTGGATAAGCACTCCAGTGCTGGTTTTCAGCCACCAACTGCTAAAACTGTACTGGGACAGATTTAAGCTCCTGGATTCCTGACCTAGTGCTGCTGGGTTAGTGTGGACGGCCCAGTCCAAAAATCGCAGGAAAAGAACACCCCGATGAAATGGGGCCAGTCTGTGCAGCCTGCAAGGCTGAGACTAGAACCCATGCAAGAACACTGAAAGTCAGCTACTAATCCCCAAGAAAACTGAAATTGATAGTCTGCTGTCTTCAGCTCTGCCATGTGGACAGAGCACTGCTTGCAGAGTACCTGCCAGTCTGAAGGCAGGAAGTAAACCGAGGAGAACAGGAAGTGGAGGGCTGGATGTCCCCTGCTGCAGAGGTCAGATTCCTGCCTGTGGATCAGCATCAGGAGGTACAGCCCAGGAGTAAGGAAGCCCGGAGACCAGCTTAGGAGAGAGAATGACATCACATCAGGCGAAACACATATAGTCAATAAATATTTTAACCAGGAAAGACACACTAAGCTGAAGCTTGAGTCTAGGTGCAACCTGAGAGCACAAGAAAGTTATGTGACTGTCTCAAAGTCTTACAGTAATGCAAGTGGGGACTGTGGGATTCAAACCCAGGCCTCTAGGTTTGCAACTCAGAGCCTTAAACCACTGCGCTATACTCCCTCTTTCAAAGAAAAGGAAAAGAAGAGTTAGGCCTCTTGATGAGCTGTCACAACCAGTCACTTAATAGTTTAGTGACTGCACCTGGGGGCATCAGGGAAGTGAATAGGATGCATCTTAAAAAGAAGGGGCTACTGGAGATTTCTTGCTGGAAAGACAGAGTGAAACAGCTGGAATCATAAAATGAAAAAAAAAAAAAAATCTGTTGTGTGTGCATTTTTAACTCTGTTGAAAGGAAACCTATTTCTGGATGATGTTCAAATAAAGATTTTCTTATGCTGCAATCTTCATAAGGAGTAGTGCTGGAACATTGGGAAAAGTGAGTGTGTGTGCGTGCGGGCGGTAGTAAAAAAGAGACTGTGTTTCCCTTCTGACATTGCATGCATTTGGGGGCACTTTGAATGCTCATGGACAAAAGTGGGGGTGTCCACCCCCACCTGTAGGTTCTGGCATCTATGTTCAGAAGGGTTCTGTACCGACAGCCATTTATCCTATCACACACACCAACACAAAACAATTATTTTGTTACAACTTATTTACAAAGAATAGTCCAGCTGAGATGTGCCACCTCATTTCCAGTGGGTCCTGCTGCTGTTCATTTCTGCTGCTAGGTGGACAGGAGCACTGGGGGGGGGGTTATGTGACTTACTCAAAATCACACAGTTAGTATTCAACTTTACAGAGGTTTGAAACTCTCATCTCCTGGGCCCCAAGCTTGTGCTCTAGCTACTAGATCATACTCCCACAAATGACAGAACACGATGCCAACCAAAAAAAAAAACACAACTACTTCAGTGCTAATAAATACTGGAACTGAATAGGTACAGGAATGGAAATTATTTACAGTGTTACCACAGTAGCAGATTATTCTGCAAATCACACTGGCACTAAACAATTTACTAAACTGAACTGTTACAAAACATTGTACAAAGCAATATAAACCCCAAAGGAGCTCAGAAACTGTTGGCACTGGCAGTACACAACTTTTGTTTAAAGCAACCCCTTCAAGACTAGAGACAAGTTCACATCCCCATGGACTGGGTAAAAAACATTTTTTGTTTAATTTCCTCTGCCCTTCAAGGAGGCAGTATAGCACAGCGGTTTAAGGCTCTAAGCTGCAAACCTGGAGACCCGAGTTTGAATCCCACGGTCTCCACTTGTATTACTGTATGATCCTGAGCATGTCGCTTAACTTTCTTGGGCTCTCAGGTTGCACCTGGACTCAAGCTTCAGCTTAGTGTGCCTCTCCCGATTAAAATATTTATCGACTATGTGCGTTTCCCCTGATGTGATGTCATTTCCTGTGCCTGTGATTTAGAAAATGGGTGCTTGCAGCTATAAAAGGAGGGGGAACTGAATGGGTATAATTCTGGCCTTAAAAAAAGTGTTACGGGTTCGGTCAATAGCTTATGTAAAGCAGATTTACACTGGTAACAATACTGATTGTATATAAATTTAAAGGGAAATGTCCATCTAGAATTAAATTACAAGATCCACTTCCAACTAGTATTGATCTTTCTTAACTGTCTGGTGGTCCTGTCTGTCAATTTTTTTCACTAGCAGCCGGCAGCTCCTCTTAGTCTCATAAATCGTTTTCCCCTCTGAAAACTTTTTTTCAAGTTACTCAGTCTAGCAGGGCAGGGGCAGCCAAGAAAGCACACTTATACTACAGAGCCAGCCCAATTGACTCTTCTTGAGTCTGTCAGAGAGTACAAATCAATCCAAAACCAAAGGCTTTTTTCCCGGTTTGTTTTTCCAAAGGTCCACTCAATCTGAATGAATCTACTAGTCTAGAGCACTTGATCAGTGCTGCTACATATGGTTGCCTGTGTTCCGTCTCTCTCGATTTAATCTTCCTTCCCGTCCCAAGTCTTAGAGACAGCACAGCAATGTGTTATACATTTCTATAATGCAGTTGTAAACAGACACAACGCATCTGTTTTTTTTCCCCCAGCAGCACTGCGTTTGCTATTATTTCAGTTTGATAGTGTAGTAAATGCAATTTCAAAAATCACACAACTTTTTTTTGAAGTGTCATCTTTTTTCCACACATTTTTGACAAAAGGTTACCCTTCCCCCATCACACATGACCCCCTCAAACACACAAGAGTGTTTTAATCTTCAATAGAGGTGTCACACACAGGATGGTTGGCCAGCTGTTTTTCTTCCCCCGGGCCTGGCTTGACTCCTCACTCCGAGTCCAGCCCAACTCCGTGTGCCACGCAGCGCCATTGACTACTGCAGTCTAAATGTGCGTCTCACAATGCACGGATGCCTCCCTCTTTACTGTACTACTACCCCACAGCCACAATAGAATAAAAAGTTGTATAATAATGATTAGTATGTGATGTCGACTGTGCAGCTCTTAAAATATTTCAAATAAGTAATGAAAAAGATCGGTCTCTGGTACCAGTGTTTCTCCCTGCACCTCCACAACTAATCAGCTATCCAACGATAATAAGAATGGCAGGCTACAGGGAGAGCGGACGTTTCAGTTGAAGAGAGAGGAAGGAGTTGGTTTAAAAGGCAAAATCTAATTCGTGCCTCCCATTATTCCAGTAATGAAGACTCTACCCCGGCTCTCCCTCTTTCTGTCCCATAGACCATTACAGTTGCTAATCAATCAATCAATAGAGAGACAGGAAGGAGGGAACTATTGTGTCAAGAATCGCGGAGCTGCTGATCGCTCCTCAGCCCCCCAACCCCAACCGGTCCCATGGTCTCCCTCTTCTCAGTCAGATGATCAGACTACTTCTGTAGTCCTCTGCTGCAAAGCCTACTGGTCCCAACTCCCAATGCGGCTGTGTAGTGTGCAAATCTTTCCTTCCCCCTGAAAAAAGTACAGTTACACAAGAACTTACCATAACAGTAGATCTTCGAGAAAGAGTCTTTTGCAGTAGGTAATTACATATAGGACTGAAGCCGGCAGGCATCAGGACTCCACGGAAAAATGTCTAGCTAGCAGTCTCTGGCGGGGGACCGCCCCCACGTCAAGTGACCGGTGTCAGGTGATGTTGGTATAACAGGGCGGTCCCCCATGCCTGCCTTCCAGTTCTTTCCCACCAAAGGCCAAAAAGGCAAGACGAGAGAGAAGCGGATATCCCCCCCCCTCCCCGGGAAAAGAAGCTGAAAAAGCTAAGGGGGATGGAGGGAAGGGAAGGTATTTACTGCAAGAGCTCTCTCTCAAGAACTAGTATTACTGTAATCTCTTACGTAACTGTACTATCTTACTTTGAGAGGGCTCTTGCAGGAGGTAACTCGAAGCCTGCACTACGCCAAGAGGCAATGTCCAAAATGTAGTGTTTTGCAAAGGTATGGACTGAAGTCTGAGTTGCGGCTGCGCAGATGTCTGCCGCTGACACATTCTTGAAACAAGCAGCAGAGGCAGCTACACCTCTGGTAGAGTGACCTCTGACTTGACCCAGCAGGGTCTTGTGGTACTTGTCGTAACAGAAAAGCTACACAGGTGAGCCAACCACTTTGATGGGCATTGCTTAGAAACTGCATTGCCCTCTCTTTTGTAAGCAAAAGAAAAAGAGCTGATCAGACTTCCTGAGATCCTTAGTCCTAGTGGCATAGTATCTCAGGATCCTGTGAACATCCAGAGTATGCAAGAGGAATTCCCCTTGACTGGAGTGTTGTGTAAAGAAAGCAGGCAGCTCAATGGATTGGTTCAGTGTAGATTCCGCTACCATCTTAGGGAGAAACTTAGGGTTGGTGCACAGAGCCACACGTTCCTTGTGGAAAATCAAATAAGGGATTTTGCACATCAAGGCTTGGAGCTCAGAAATTCGTCGAGCTGAAGTAATGGCCACTAGGAAGAGTGTCTTCCAAGAGAGGCGCTTCAGGTCTGCTGAAGCCACCAGTTCAAAGGGAGGAAGAGTAAGCTTCTCGATGACAAAGTTCAAATCCCACGGAGGCGCAGGAATACGGATGGGGGGTCTCCACTGAAGAGCCCCTCTGAGGAAAGTCTTGGAGACTTCTAACTGCGCTAAAGTGCTATCACCAAAAGGGACGTGGAAGGCCAAAATGGCTGATATATGGACCTTCAAAAGAGGAATGACTGAGACCCAGGTCAAAGAGGTGACACATGTAGTCCAGGGCTCTCTCAACCGGGCAAGAGAAGGGTTCCAGATCCTTCGAAGGGGCCCATATCGAGAAAAGCTTCCACTTCATAGCATAGGTGGCTTGGGTAAAAGGCTTTCTGGCCTCCACCAAAATATCTGCGACGAGTGAAGAAACACCGAAAGGGGCTTGGACTACGTCTGCAGGAGAAACGCGTGCAACTGAAGGGATTTGAGACCAGGAAGGACCAGGGTTCCCTGATCCTGGGTCAGCAAGTGCTGCGACAGAGGAAGAGGAAGTGGAGGTTCCTCTAAAAACTGCTGCAGAAAAGAGAATCAAACTGGCCTGGACCAGAATGGAGCGATGAGTATCATTCGAGCTCCTTCCGATTGGAGTTTGTGTAAGACCCTAGAGATTAAGGGAACCGGAGGGAAGGCATAGAAGAATCTGTTCTTCCAATCGAGAGACAGAGCATCCCGCCAAAACATGCCTCGCCCTGGAGCGAGCGAGCAGAAGGCGGGAAGTTTTGCGTTTAGAGAAGACATGAACAGATCCAACTGAGGGGTCCCCAACACAGGAAGACTTCGTCTAGTACCTCCTAATCTAGTTCCCATTCGTGGGCATCGGCAGATGACCAACTGAGGTAGTCCGCCAGCATATTGTCTACCCCCATAACATGCACTGCCATCAGGTGAAGATTGTGCCGAGCTGCCCAACCCCAAACTCTCACTGCTTCCCTGCACAGAGGGTAGGAACGAGTTCCTCCCTGCTTGTTGATGTACCAGACCATGCACATGTCATCCGTCTGGATTGCTAGATGACCGGGATGAATACAAGAGTAGAGAACTTAAAGAGCATACAGAACGTCTCTGAGCTCTAGTACATTGTTATGTAGAGTACGCTCGAGACTGGACCAAGAGCCTTAAGTCCTGTGAAGTCCCAGGTGGGCTCCCCAGACATCTCCTGAGGCATCTGTCATCAACGTTTGGGAGGGAGGTTCCTGACAGCACAGAACGGAACTCCCCAGCAAAGGTTCTCCTGCACCATCCACCAATGCAAGTCCTGGATCATGGGGACGGAGATCAGAACCTCCTGGTCCAGGTCGTCTAAAGTCTGGTCCCGTTGAGACTGAAGCGTCCATTGAGAGATTCTCATATGGAGCCGAGCACGAGGGACTGTTGGGATTGCAGCCGCCATCAGCCAGAGGAGGTGAAGGACTGACCGGGCGCCAACCCTTCTGCGGCTGGACAACAGAACTGCTTGCACCTGAAGGGTGTCCACCCTGTCCGGGGGCAGAAAGGCTTTGCTGATGGTCGTGTCCAGGATCGCCCCAATGAACTGAAGTCTTTGACAAGGGACCAGGTGGGACTTGGCCTGGTTGATGGTGATACCCAGGCCGGTGAAAACCTGCCGGATAAGGAAAAGGGAGCACTGGAGTTCCTCCCTGTACGAGGCCGCCAGGAGCCAATCGTCCAGGTATGGGAAATCCAGTACCCCCTGGATACGCAGGTGGACCACTACCACTGAAAGGCATTTGGTGAACACTCGGGGGGGCCAAGGAAAGACCAAATGAGAGGGACTTGAATTGGTAGTGGCCCCCCTCAAAAGAAAACCAGAAGAATATGCTGTGGGAAGGGTGGATGGGGATGTGCAGGTAGGCATCCTGCTTATCCAACGCACACAGCCACAGTCCCGGCCGAAGGAGCGGCAGAAGACTCTGCAGGGAGAGCATTCTGATGTGCTTGTACTCCACGAACATGTTCAGGAAGCGGAGGTCTAGAATAGGTCTCACGTCTCCAGTTTTCTTTGGAACTAGGAAGATATGAGAATAGTACCTGGTCCCCCAAAGGTGAGTGGGGACTGGTTCTATCGCCGCCTTCAAGAGAAGGAAGGATATTTCTTCCCAAACCAAAGGAAGATGCTCCAGAGAGTAAGACAACTTGGGGGTGGTCTTCTTGGTGGTTTCTGAAGAAACTCGACCGAGTGTCTGTTACTATCACCTGGAACACCCAAGCATCTGAAGTAATCCTCTCCCCGCCCGGCAGATGGAAGGAGAACCTCCCTCTTACCAGTTCCTCTGGAGTATCCAGAGGCTGTGGGAGAGGAAAGGAGTCAGGAGGTGTGAGGCAGCGTGGTGGCCAAGGCTCCTGCAGCTTTTTTGGGCAGCGGAGTCTTGGCTGCTGCAGGGGCTCGACACTTATTGGCCCGCATGCCCTGAGGTTTCGCTTTTGGTCGAGAACGTCTGCTAAAGGGGTGACACTGTTTCTGAAGGGGCCTGTACAAAGAGTCAATAGACTTAAGTGCAGTGCCCTTCTCTTGCAGGTCGGTGATTATGTCTTTGACATCTCCACTGAACAGCACCGAACCCCTGAAGGGCGCATCTTGAATAGCGGATTGCACTTCATGGACCAATCCTGACACCCAGAGCCAGGCATGATGCCAAAGGCCCACGGCAAAAGCTGAACTCCTACCAGCAGTATCCACTGCATCGTACGTGGCACGTAGCATGTGCCTAGTGGTCCAATGAGCAGATCGGACTAGATCAACCACTTCCTGCTTGGTTTGAGATTCAGGAAGGGAGTTCAATTTGGATTCCACCTGACTCAGGATAGCCTTCTGGTAATCCCCCATATGAGCGACATAATTCTGGGCCCAGGTTCCCAGTGTCGAAGAAGCGTACACCTTCTTGCCGTACTGGTCCAGAAGACGGGATTCCTCGTCCGGTGGAGACGGGCCAAAGTGCTTTGGGTTAGCCGACCGGCCGTAAGCGACACTAATCACAACAGAATCGGCTTTCGGGTGTATATTCAATGAATCCACACCCTCAGGAGCCTGGTACAGCCTATCCGCCTTCCTCGGAAGATGGACTACCGCAGACAGTTGTTTCCAAATAGTGGAAACAAGGTCTGCGTGAGGCTCAATCCAGGGCGGAATCAATGTTGGAGCCGTTTCAGGCAGATCCAGACTGGCAGCGAGTTTCTTCCGCTGTGGATCTGGCTCCAGAGATTCCCACTGGTGGACCTCCTGGATCTTTCTCAGCATCTCCAGAAAAGAAAGATCTTCCAGAGGAGACTTCAGAGGAGTCCTTGGCCTAGAACGGTCTGGAGAGCGAGGCTCGTCGTCAGGATCGGTGCACCCCCCGGAATCTGAGTTGGAGGTCTCCGAAGAAGTGTGAGAAGAAGACTCCACCCCGTGCGGGGGAGGAACTGACCACTTGGGCAGCCCTCGGGGAAGTGTGTCCTCCCCGGCCCTAGCACCTGAAGGTTCACCTCTGGTGTCGGGCGGGGGAGTCTCGTCTCCAGCAAAGGGAATACGGTACCAGAACCATCGTCGGTAGACTGCTCTCCACCTCTGTGGTGAGTTGAGCCTTGGCCGCAGCCGAGGAGGAGGAGGAGGAGGGATACGGATACTGGGGGTATCCATAACCCGACGTCGGTAAACCTGGTGTCTGGTACTGAGGCGCCGGGTACTGTGGCGCGGGTTACTGCGGTCCCTGGTAGGACAGTGTCGGATAGGACGGGATTGGATACTCAGGAACCAGGGGCTCTGATGAAGCAGAAGGCCCTGGGAGAGGCCCGGCAGGCAGACCAGGTACAGGTGACTCGGCGGGCATCGGTCCGGCACTGGGACGGAGTCCAGCAAAGTCCTCTGTCTTGCCCGGGGAAAGAGGGCTGAAATCCCCGGGGTCCAACAGGGAGACGCTGGAGCCTCGGTCGTCGGCAGAGAGTGGTGCAGTGAGCCGGGGACGGTGGACTGGTCAGTTGGGTCTGGCGTTGGCTCTAACGCCGTGTGTCCAGAGGTGCCGATGTCTGCCTTACCAGCAGGATCCGGGTGGGTGGAGAAGCCGGTGTCCAACTTATCGGATCCGACACCTGAAGGCCGTGATGGAGGAGCGGTCTTGGCGGGCATTTTTGGGGATGTGCACTGCCCCGGAGGGTCTGGCGTCTTAGCGGCCTTGTCTGGGCGGACGCCGTAGCACTGGCATCCAACTTACCGGGACCCACTTCAACCCGAAGGCTGCATTGCGGCAGCTTCCCGGGAGCGGGCCACCTTTGACTGAGGCTCCAGGTGGGCCCAAGCACGAGCCCAACAGGAGGACACTGCCTTGGAAGCCTCCAAGACGGCCACGCCGAGGAGCTGCCCCCGGGGAGACCTTGAGTATGGTAACTCCGGACGAGTCACTGTGGCCGGAAGGAGTCCCAGTCCCGTGCTTCTCCTTGTTGCGGTGTCCCTCAGGGGAAGTTGAGGCCTACCGAAGCTTCTGCAGCTCATTCTCCATGGAGGACATCTTTTTCTTTAAGATATGGGCCTCCAAGGACTGCTGCCTCAGTTTGCGTGTGGTGGCGTTGAATTGTTGGCAGTGCTGGCACTTCTCCATGGGGTGTTCCTGGCCTAGACAGAAGAGGCACAGGGAAGTGACCGTCCTTGTGCGGGAGCTGGGCGCCACACGAGTCGCACTTGTTTTTATGTGAATCAGATGAAGTAGCGGATGACATACATGGCAGATATTGAATTATTTTTGAGGGAAAAAAATGCGGTAATAAAACCAATGACAGGCTAAGCAGAGTGAACTTAACTGCAAAGAGCCTTCACAAGCTAGCGCCGGGAAAGAACTGGAAGGCGGACATGGAGGACCGCCCCTTTATGCCGATGTCACCTGATGTGGGGACGGTCCCCTGCCAGAGACTGCTAGCTAGAAATGTTTCCGTGTGGTCCGGACGCCTGCCAGCTTCAGTCCTATATGTAATTACCTACTGCAAGAGCCCTCTCAAAGTAAGATCAGAGATTGCCTTAAACTGGTAGAGGATGGACCGACTGACGCATCCATCACAGCCATGGAGGAGGAGTCAACGTGGCGACTCACAGTCAACACAAGGCCAGGTATTTGGGGAGGGGAGGATGCATTAGACTTTCAGCAGTCGTGCAGACTAGCATGAGGTACTCACACATGCATATGAGGGTTCCCAGAAAGTCTTCCTTGGGGTTGCCTAAATGCCCACTGCCAGGCTGGCATTAGGTGTCCTGGCAAGTTAAAAATATTTGCATGAGAGTGCCCTGTTAGTCTCCGTGCCCATCTCTTTAAGAGCTGCCTATTTTGTGGTGTATAACTGATCTGGGTAGGGGCAGAATAGTTTCAAGCTCGAGTCCCACCCGGGCTGCAGTGTTATCACTCCATTCTGCCATTGCTAATTGCACAGAGGGAGCCCTCCAAGGATCTGTGACTGTTAGCCGATCATCTGCTTTAATAGTAAAGATATTGTAGTTGGTCTAACCTGCCTTCTTTTGCAGCATGGGCATTTCTGTTAATCACCATCTTGGTTCTGGACTGCCTTTGGGACCAATCAGTATCTTTGGGGACCCTAAAATGTAGTCTGTCCCAAGGGGTCTTGTGGGAGTGAATTTCTGTAGGAATTGTAGTTTTTACACTTTGGCACCTAAATGGACCTGGAGGGGGAAGCCCTTGCTTTGACAGACAGATGGATCAACCAACCAAACCCTTCTGGATTAGAAGGAAGTCCCGGTGCTGCCTGCAGCAGAAGGCAGTGTGGAGTTACAGTTGAAAGAGCGAACAGCTCAAGAGATTCGAGCAGCTGCTCCTGCATAGTGCACGGGGGGGGGGGGGGCTGGAATCGGCAAGAAGGCTGCGTTTTGCCTGCCTGCTACCATCTTCCTAAGTGAAGAGACCTTGAGCCAGAGATCGGACTTCATCCAAAACTGCAGCTTTTGCAATCAGACCCTGAATTGTGACAAACTGAATTTCTCCTTAAATGGACCGAATATTTGCCTCTGTGCAATCGGCCTGTCAGGACTTGAGACTGCTGCAGAACGTACAGTTTGCACAGAGACACTGAACTGCAACCAGAATGTCATCCAAACTGTGGTATTTACCTAGCTTTTACTATAAAAGTGTGCTGAATGCTGATAGCGGGTCGTGATTTGGTTCCCCACTGCTTGAATGTGTCACGCTTGCAGGAAGCTATATCCAGCATTTACTGGACTGTCTCTGAACTAGTTACCCAGTCTGGGCCTTGCCACCTCAGCCCAGACAGCCGCTCACACCGCACAGAAACAACCAACGAGAGATCCACCTGGGGATTAAACTCCCTGCTCAACACCAATGAACAGGATCAGCACCACAGTGCTTCGTGTGGGCCCTGCTCCTCCTGGCAATCCAGCACTTCATCCCAAGGTCTCCATTTCATCCATCCTGCACTGAGTAGTGTGAGTAAACACAAGGGTAGCTCCCTGCAACAAAGCTCAAATCAAAGTGTGTCAATTGATTTAATTGTTGTTGCCAATCATTTTTGGACTGAGCCATCCAGTTCCGGATTACAAATGGTGGGTTCTGAGGCTGGCCCAGTGGCACTGAGGGTTGAGGCGCTGGACGCCACACCTCGCATCACACCGGCGACCCGGATTCGGGAACAACCCTGGGAAGTCTGGGATCAGCAGGGGAGAGGATTGAGCAGGGGAGGGAGAGGACTGAGTGTCCGAAGGATAGCTCTCCTCTCCTGGGAGGGAGGGGGGCTCCTGTTCGGCACTTGGCTGGCCTCTGGCAGAAGCCGGAGGCATAGCAAGTGTC
Organism: Neoceratodus forsteri; assembly: GCA_016271365.2. Lineage (NCBI taxonomy): Eukaryota > Metazoa > Chordata > Ceratodontiformes > Ceratodontidae > Neoceratodus > Neoceratodus forsteri. Next base: position 575,546,330 of record CM028135.1, on the reverse strand, counting down.
GGAGCATGAAAAGAAGGGCTGGGAGTGGCAGACTTCGGAGGAAATGCCTGGACGTCAGGGCGCTGGCCACTCCCCTACAGAACAAGGGACATGCCTTCCAGCTCCAAGGGAGACAGAGCACCAGAACTTTCCCTTGATGTGTAGTCGCCTTCCTGGCACCCTTCGACAGACGAGACCAGAATTTCTGGGGTGTTTGGACCCACCTCGTCCCCGCCTAAACCAAGGCTCCATGGGTGACAGGGGCAGATCAGATAAGGCAGCTTGCAGAGGGATGACTCCTAGGTGCTCCTGAGGATATCGGAGCTGGAGGGAGGGGGAGGAAAAAAAAATAGAAAGTACAAATGGTGGGTTAAAGTGCATGGATGTTTTCTTTCCATCACAGGGCCCCAACCACCTATAAACACCGGCCTACCTCGGGCAAGACTTCAGGATAGCCGTAGTTCCAATTGGGTACCCAGAGTGTGTGAGACTGTGTTACAGGGACCTTTGAGTGCATGCATTATAACCTGAATTATTCAGATCTTGGATAAACCACTAAATTTTTGCCCCCTTCCTTGTTACTGCCCCTTGAATAAATCAGATCTACATCTTTTTTGCATTTAAACGGGTTGTGGTGTACCTCTGTACGAACAGCACTGAAATACTGTTGGTTGTTTTGCCAAATCTTATTTTACAGGGGTGTCTCCATGGCCAAGCCAGCTGAACCGGCCTTGGTGGTAAAGTGTGGGGTTAAAACTGCTTTCAGGTGGTAACTGCAATTGTGTATATTGTGAACCAGTTGGGCCAGAAGAGAGAAGGGCTGGGGGAGACAGTATCTCAGAGGGCTGACCACTAACCCCGTCCTCTGGGTGGAAGCACCAGTTTTCAGTACCCAGGCCCCTCAACTTGCACTTCATCACGCAAGCAGGGGTAGTATCCCTTGGGATAGTGCCACCTAAGGATAACACTTAGACTGCCAAAAGCTGAACTTTACTTCAGTTGCCCGGGGAATAGGAGGCAAGCATAATTAGGTTGTCCTGATGCACAATCCTATTGCCCTGGGCTGCCGGGCAATAGGATTCTTCCAAACCTGGTAGGATTACAATCTGATTCAAATTGTCTTTTGCAAGGTACATCTTCAGTTACCGCTTTATTTTTCTCTGTAGCAAAGTGTTTCTTACAGAGTATATCTTCTGTGAAATTACAGGTAGTGCTTTACAGGTTTTATAGTTTTATCCATCATTAGGATAAGCTTCCAGAGCTACTGCATTTGTTGCTGGCTGATTATTTCTGCTCTTACCTCCTTGTTTCTTTCGTCCGTGGTTCTTTTTCGGCAGGGGAAGGGCCCAGCCATCCACCCCCATCCCAAACCACTCCACCCTACCTCCTTTTATAGGGTAGCACAGTCGTGACATTTCCTGTAGCAAAGCAGGAAGAGGCGGATCAGAGGGGTATCCAAACAGTGACCTCATTTACAAGGGCACAAGTAATTTAACTTGATATAACAAGTTGCACAAAAACAAAACACAAAATCAAACTTTTGCTTTCATTTTCCTCCTTCTAATTACTCTGACCAGGTCATAAAACCAGCAACTTATCTGGAATGGATATTAACTGCAGGTACTGCGGGACACTTTTTAGAAGGGCAGTTTTACAGGATTTAGGACACTGTCCTACATGCTGGGCCATTGGAGATCTAAGGGCTCAGCTCCAGGCAGCATGGGCAGAGATTGCGTGCCTCATAATACAATTCCTCCTGAATATGCGATTTAAGAACGGCCTGCCATTTCCCCAATATCCAACAGAAGCACCTCAACCGCAGAGGGTAGTTGGTCCAGGACGTTGGCAGGTGGTTAGGAGGGGCAAATCGAGTGCCCCATCACTCAGTGCTCTCCAACATATCACTTGCACAAACCACATAAAAACTAAAAATGGGTTATCTGCCATCATCTCAGAAATCAAACAAAGGGGCAGAGGACACTGCATGGCAGGACACTGCAGCACAGGAGCTGGCGCAACAAAACTCGCACAAAATAGGAACCAAAACAGAAAAAGCAAAAACGAAATAAAAAAAGATTCTGATCATAGGAGACTCCATGATTCGGGGAGTTGATACCCATCTCCAGCCAGCGTTAATTGTCAGATGTCTCCCAGGTACATCAGCATGGAGACACACTAACCGCATTGCTAAAACTGTACAGGAAGCAGGAGAAAACGTCGATGTCCTGGTACACATAGGGACTAACGATCTTGCCAGCCGGTCAGTTGTGGAGACCAAGGAACACCTGACTAGGCTGGGTGACAAACTATTATCCATTTCATCTGGCATCTCCTTCTCTGAGATCTTGCCAGTCGGGGGGAGATGGATGGAAGGTCAGAGAAGGGGCAATAGGGGAGCTAAGCATGTGGCTCAAGGGCTGGTGCCAGGAAAAAGGACACAAATTTGTAGGGAACTGGCAACAGTTTTGGGAGTGAAAGTTCTTTAAATTTGATGGCCTGCATTGGACTGAGGAGAGAGTCAGTGCATTGGGGCAGAAGTTTGAAGTCTTTGCAGAATATTTAAACTAGCAAATGGGGAGAGGGGTGCAGCACCCGATACATCGAATGGGAAGAACACCCCTCCACCCCTCAGCTAGTGGTCAAACAAGAGTTCAGCACGTTTGTAGATCATTTGCATCACCAGGTAAGGAAAAAGGTCTGGCTCCCCATACAATGCAGAGGGGAAACGTCAGACCTCACCCAAGAACTAACACACCGAAATCTTGCCAATGGAAAATCATGTACACAAATGCTCGCAGTCTGGGAAACAAGATCCCAGACCTGCAGGCAATAATGAGAGAGGCTAAACTGGACACAGTAGCCATTAGCGAGACGTGGTTTACCAGTAACCACACTTGGAAGACTTCAGTACCTGGCTATGTACTGTTCAGAAGAGACCGAGGTGAAAAAAAGAGGAGGTGGAGTGGACCTTTAAGTCAATGAAAATATCAAAGCTACAGAAATTCAGAATACGCATAAGGAGCCAGAAGAACTTGTACATTTCATAATTTTCAATATAGTGAGTTCACATGTAGATTGGTTACTACTACTACTAAAAATGAAAAAACAGAGAAAACGATTAACTTAAAAAGATTAATAATGTTGTTACTACTTATGTCTGGATCATTGCACCCACGTCCAGGGCCTAATTTTTCACCTGAGGTAGATTATGAGTCAATCTCAGTTGGTGTTAATAAGGGCTCTGCATCTCCCACACTCAAGATTGTTCATTTGAATATACAGAGTATGTTATCTAAATGGACCCAATTTGTTGCTTGGTCTCAATATCACTCTTTTGATATTATCACTCTCTCTGAGACATGGTTGCACAATGGTATTATGGATTCAGAGATTTATCTCCTGAATTATAATCTGGTTAGACAAGAGAGAGAAAGAAAAAGAGAAAGTGGAGTGTTAATGTATATTTTTTGTAAATTTGACTATACTATCTGATTATTCCATGAGAAACTCAGGATGTAATACGATTTCTATTGACTTGATTTTTTGACTAAGTAAACATTTGATTCTTAGTACTGTTTATTTTCCCCCAGTAAGATATTAAATGGTCTAGAATTGTTGACCTCTTTTCGTGAGGCTTTACCTCCAAATAAAGAATGGATTACTCTTGGTGACTTTAACTGCAGTTGGGATAAAAGTTTGAAGGGTGGAATTAGAGAGACTCTGGTTGATCTGGGTGTAACACAATTAATAGAAGAAATTACTAGCCCAATTATAAAACAGGTGTAGGGACCATTCTTGATTGGATCATGGTCACTCATGTTGACAGAATTTCCAACTGTGAAGTTATGTCTGACACCACGAGTGACCATTGTCCTATCAAATGTAAGTGGTCCATAAAATTATTAAAAAGTCCCCCCAGATATGTTGAATGTCGAAATTTGGCTAAGTTTACTCCCCAGAGAATTCAAGATTTATTCAATAACATTGATTGGTCTCCATTGGCAATTAGTACTAATATTGATGCAATGTGAGATTTTTTTTTGTATAGCTTACAATGCAATCACAAATACAATTTCTCCTTTAAAGAAAATAAGAAATCGGATCATCCAAACAAGAATAGGTTACAAGGGATCTTATTCATTTAATAAGAAAATGTGATAAGTGTTGGAAATCTTATACTCTATCTAGAACTCCTGCTCTTCTTCAAGAGTATAGGACACTTAGAAATAAGTGTAAATCTGAAAATCAGGAAAGCTAGGGTTGCATACTGTTTAAATGAACAAAAGGAAGTCCAAGGCTAATTCTAAAAAGACTTGGAATTCCCTAAATAAAATTTTGGGACAGGGTAAAACTGTTTCTGCTCAAATTATTCTTCAAAATGGACAAAATATAATTGATCATTTCAGGGTATCTAACATTTTTAATAGTCATTTTGGGAACTTAGGTTCCTATAGAACTCCCATAGATCCGGATGGTGTGTTTGATAATAATAATAATAATAATAATAATAATAATATTCATAATGACACTAATCCAAAGTTTCATTTTAAGTCCCTTTCCCCTTTATTAGTAAAAAAATATTTCTTGAAAAATAATACAAAACCTTTTCAGGGTCAGGATGGAGTCGATATTAGAATTATTAAAATGGGTATTGATTGTTTTGTTTATCCATTAGTACACATTTTTAATTTTTCTCTATATCATAATGTTTTTCCGAATAGCTGGAAACAAGCAGTTATAAAACCCATTCTAAAGAATGCAAATCCCTCTTTAGTTACTAATTATCGTCCAATTTCTCTTTTAAAATCGCCCATATCAAAAATTTTGGAAAAGACTGTTATGGACCAAACCTTGGATTTTCTTGGGAAGTATTCTTTATTGTCTGAGAATCAACCTGGCTTTAAGCCAGGGTATAACACTGACACAGCCTTGGTGGGGTTCACGGGCAGTGTGCATGGTGCACTTGATAGTGCGGCACTGTTCGTGGACCTCACGAAGGCTTTTGACCTGGTTGAATTTGATCTTCTTCCTGGTGTGCTTCGTGGTCTTCATTTTTCTGATGAAGTAAATATGTGGTATCAAAATTTTTTACGTGAAAGATCTTTTAGAACTATTATTGGTTCATCTTTATCTCATTCTCTCCCATTAGTTTGTGGTGTGCCCCAGGGTTCAATTCTGGGGCCACTCATCTTTTCCTTATTTATGAATTCTGTTTCTGATATATGTACAAAAACAGAAATGATTCTTTATGCTGATGCGGTTCTTTTTTGTTCTGACCCCAGACCCAACATTGCTCTCTTCCCATCTTCAGACTGATTTCAATCATCTGCAGGATTGGTTATCTTTAAGTCACCTGGTTTTGAATTCCCAAAAAAACTAAAGTAATGGTGTTTTCCAGGGGAAAAAAAATGTTTCCACTGATCCATTTCCAATTTTTGATAGGAAAGGAAATATAATTGAAAATGTTTCTGTTTTCAAATATTTAGGTATTACGTTGGACAACTATTTTTCTTTTGAACCTCATATTCAGAATCTTAGGAAAACTCTTCAGAGATTGGGTATTCTCTAATCGAGTTAAATTTCTTTTGACTTTGGAATCCAGAAAGCTTTTAGTTCATAGCTTTCTGTTTTCCATACTTGATTATGGTATATTGATTTACACATCTTCATGTACTAATATTCTGAGCCCACTTACAGTAATTTACCATTCAGCCTTGAGATTTTGGCTAAACTTACCTTTTCGAACCCATTGTACTGATTTGTACAAACAGTCATTTTCTTTATCTTTTGAAAATCGAAATCTTTATAAAATGGATATTTTCTTATTTAAACTAAAATGTAATCTTTTTCCTCCTTTTACCTCTATAATGTTTTCTAGATTAATACATTGTCTACTAGGTCTCAGTATAATTATAAAATTTAAAATACCATTTTTAAAACTACTTTTGGGCAAAGATCTTTATTATTTAGAGCACCCACTTTAACAAAATTCCGTTAGAAATTGTTAAAAATAGTCCCATTCAGGGCTATAACAAATCGTCAGAAATTGTTGAGAATAATTCCTGTCAGGGCTTTAAGAAAAGGTTAAAACAGTGGCTATTTTCTCAAACATAATGTATTTTATGTATTGTATTTCACTGATTGATTGTATTGTTTGCTTGTATTTTTTGTATTTATGTATTTTTTTTAGCTTTAAACTTGTCTCCAATGAAAACTGGCAGTTTTGCTCATTTGGATTTACAAGTATAAAAAATAAAAATGAAAAAAATGAAAAAGAACTGTGGGTCACCCTGGAAACAGGAAATGGGACAGCCATACGAACTGGGGTTGCCTACAGGCCTCCAGACCAGGGGAGGGCACAGACACATTACTGTTAGAAGATACTGAAAACATGACAGCTAAACGGGAGGTTCTGATAATGGGAGACTTCAACATGCCAGATACAGATTGGTCAATACCAGCAGGGACATCTGTCAGAACTAGACACATAGTGGATTCCCTGCAGGGAGAGGGCTTCAAACAACTGGTACAACAACCCACAAGAGACAGACCTATCCTAGATCTAGTACTAACAGGGAAAGGATCACAGATCTCCAGGTAGAAGGTCACCTGGGGGCCAGTGACCATCACATGGTACGGTTCAATTTGGCCACTAGAACTAAATCATCCCATTACAAGGCAAAAATATGGGACTTCAGAGGAGCCGACTTGAAAAGAAGGCCTACAGAGTTGAGCTAGCCCTGGCAAGAAGACATACATGTGAGGGGGTACAGGCAAAGTGGGCAAGCATTAAGGATGCAATACTAGAAGCAACATCCCACTGTGTTAGAGAGAAAAGGAAGAGCAAAAGAAGAAGGAAGCCACTTTGACTCTCAAAAACAGTAGCAGAAAAGGTCAGAACCAAAAGGCTGGCCTTCAGGAAATATAAGGGAATGCAGCAGGATGAAGATAGGGAGGCATAACAAACTTCCATGACGGAAGCAGGGAAGGCAGTAAGGCAAGCAAAGGCCCAAACCGAGGAAAAACTAGCACAAACAGTAAAAGAAGTTGACAAGACTTTCTATCGATACATTAGTGAAAGGAGAAAGTCCAGAGGGAGTATTGCTAAGATCAAAGGGGATAAGGGGACATGTGAGGAGGAGGACCATGTAAAAGCATCTATCCTAAATAGATACTTCTGCTCAGTATTTACCGAAGAGAAGGTAGGGCAGGGCCCACAGCTCAGCACCAAGGACACAGGGGGAGGGAGGTGTGCACTAGTCCCTTCACAAAAGAATGGGTCCTACAACAGCTTAATAAGCTAAGGTTGGACAAGGCAATGGGACCTGATGGCATACATCCCAGGGTACTAAAGGAGCTAAGGATGGAACTAGCAGAGCCATTATCAGAACTGTTTAGTGAGTCTGAGCACAGGAGAGGTCCCAGAAGACTGTAGAAGGGCTCATTTGATCCCACTCCACAAGAGTGGTAACAGGGAGGAGGCAGGGAACTACAGACCAGTCAGTCTTACCTCAGCAGTGGGGCAAGATGATGGAAGTACTCCTTAAGGAAAAGATAGTGAAACACCTGGAATCCATAGGTGCACAGGATCCAAGACAGCATGGGTTTACAAAAGGAAGGTCCTGATAAACTAATATCATAGATTTCTTTGACTGGGTAACCAGAGTGGTGGACCAAGGGGGAGCAGCTGATGTCACCTACCTTGACTTCAGCAAAGCTTTTTGATACTGTTCAAAATAGAAGATTGATAAATAAGCTGGGTAGGCTCGGGTGGGTCAGAAGTTGGTCAACTGGATGGCAAACTGGTTGACAGGCAGAAAACAGAGAGTGGTTGTAAATGGTATACAGTCAGAAGAGATGCAAGTCACAAGTGGGGTACCTCAGGGATCAGTCCTGGGGCCAGTCCTCTTCAATACCTTCATCAGTGACACTGCAGATGAACTGGAGGATAAGGTTTGTCTGTTTGCAGAGGACACCAAGATCTGCAACACAGTAGATGATCCAGATAGGGTGGGCAGAAGGAGAAGAGAGCTGGATAAACCAGCAAAATGGGTCGGAAGAGTGGCAACTGGGGTTTAACGCAAATAAGTGCAAGATCATGCACTTAGGGAAGAGAAACCCTGAAGCCACCTATAGACTGGGAGGAGATTTGCTGGCAGTCACAAGAGAAGAAAGAGACTTGGGCATCACCATCACAGATGACCTGAAATCATCCAAGCAGAACACTAAAGCAGTAGGTAAGACTAGGGGGATGTTTGGGTGTATTAGTAGGGGTATCACAAGTAGTAAGAGAGGTAATCCCTCTTTACATGACACTGTTTGGGCCCCATCTGTAATACTGTGCGCTGTACTGGAGGCCGCACCTGCACAAGGACATTAACAAAATGAAGGCAGTCCAGAGAAGGGCAACCAAAATGATGCAGGGACTGCATCAGAAAACATATGAGGACAGATTAACGCAGCTCAATATGTATACCCTAGGGCAAAGGAAGGAGGGAGAGAGGTGATATGATTGAAACATTCAAAACACCTCAAGGGCATTAACAAGGTGAAAGAGTCTAACATGTTTCAATATAAGAAAAATAGCAGGACAAAAGGACACAGCATGAGATTAGAGGGAGGCCGATTAAGGGGCAATGTGAGGAAGTTCTTTTTCACTGAAAGGGTGGTGGATGCATGGCATGGCTTACCTCAGGAAGTGGTGGATATGAATACAGTGCAGGGCTTCAAAACAGGCATGGGATCAGCATAAGGGAGCAATACAGAGGAGTATGACTAGATAGGCCATTGACAGAGCAAAGGCCGATGGCACAATCATAAGGTAGAAAAGGAAATGGGCAGACTTGATGGGCCTTGCAGTCCTTATATGCCGTCAACTTCTATGTTTCTAGATATTCCTATAAGACTAAAAGGACATAACTATCAGATCAAGGGTGAAATCTATAGGTCCAACAAAAGAGGTGCCTGGATAAACCAGAGGGTGATTAGCAACTGAAATATTTTACCAGAGGATGTGCTTTCAAGTAGTACCATGGATACCTTTAAAACAAGACTAGACAAATATACGAAAAGTATTGAAGCCCACTGAATAATGCTGAGTCATACTGATGCAAGCTATTGACTTGAAACACTACTATGAATCCTATGAAAAAGAAACGTTCTCTAGGAAGTGGCCAAGGTGGTGAAGGAAAAGAATAAAAACAGAGGGAAGCAAAGGTGCAGACACAGGAAATGATAGCCAAAAGGACTAAAACTTTCTTCGGGTACATACGTGGGAAGAGGAAATCAAGGGGAGGGATACAGAGGATAATGAGGGTGGCAGGGGGAGAGTGCACAAAAAAGGATTAAGAAAAAGCAGGCATCCTGCACAGATACTGCTGCTCAGTCTTCACAGTGGAGAAAGGCAGTGGACCACCAGGGAGCATCAGGAACAAAATTGGGGGTTGTGGACACAAGTCCATTTTCAGAGGAAAGAGTATGGACACTAATGGAACTCAGGGAGAAGTCAGTTGCCCCACTGATGGCCTGATTCAGCAGCTCACTGGAAACAAACAGGCAGGGTTACAAAGGACTGCAGGAGAGCTGACGTGGTCCCTCACCATAACAGCAGCAGCAAGGAGGAAGCTAGCAACTAAAGGCTGGTCAGTCTCACATCAGTTGTGGGGACATTCATGGAAACCCTATTTAGACACAGGTAACACAGAAACTGACAGCAGATAAGCACAAACTGGACCACCTATTCTGCCCATTTTTCCCTACCTACTGTAATACCACAGATCCTACTTTATCTCTGGCTTTTAACCTCTCTTTCCTATTGCTAGGGTTGGTAGGGTATCTTGAATCCAATAGGTTATGAGACCAAAGGCAGCATGAAGTCACATTGGTCGGCCATGCCAGACGAACCTGATTTCTTTGACTGGAGGACCACGTAAATCAATTAGGGGAGGGGGCAGTGGACATGGCCTTTCTGGAGTTTAGCAAGGCCTTTGACACTGTGCTGCACAGGAGACTGATAAAGAAACTGAGCAGCATAGGGGTGGAACCTCAAGTGGTGAACTGGATAGTGAACTGGCGAGAGAGGGAGGTGGTTAACAGCACTCACTCTAAAGAAGGGAAGAGTGACCAGCGGGGTGCCACAGTGCTCAGTACTGGGACCGGTCCTCTTCAATTTATTCAAAAATGACATTGTGGAAGAACTGGAAGGGAAAGTACAGCATGTCTTTTTGCTGATGACAATAAAATCTGCAATAGAGTGGACACTCAGGAGGGAGTAAAGAGAATGCATTGGGACCTTGGGAAACTCTAGCAGCAGTCAAGGGCATGGCAGTTGGGGTTTAATGCCAGAAACTGAAAATCATGCACCTAGGATATAGGAACCCAGAAGCTGAGAACAGGATGGGGGGGGGGGGGAGGAACCTGACAAGTCACTAAGCAGTAAAGGGATCTTAGGGCTACCTTATCTGAAGACCTCAAAACGGCACAACAGTGTGACAAAGCAGTGAGGGAGGGCCAGTAGGATGTTGGGAAGCACAGCGAGAGGTATCTCCAGCAGAAGGAGGGAGGGAGGTGGTTATGCCACTGCATTACTCACTTGTGAGACCTCACGTGGAGTATTGTGCCCAGTTCTAGAGGCCACACCTCAGAAAGGACACAGACAGGGTTCAGGCAGTCCAAAGAAGGGGAACTTCAGATGTTGATGGGGTTGCATCAAAAGCCGTACAAAGAGAAACTGAAGAATCTCAACATGTACACCCTGGAAGAGAGGCGAGCAAGACAGGACATGAAAGAGACCTACAAGTACCTCACGGGAGTGAATAGGGTACAGGAGTGGAGTCTCTTTTGAATGAGGAAGAGCACATGGACAAGAAGGCACGCAATGAAGCTGGGGGGTGTAACAGTGATGTGAGAAGTACTACATCACTGAAAGTGGTTCCAGCTGAAGTGGTGGAGGCAAAAAACAGTAGGGGGCTTCCAGCATGTGTGAGACAGAGTATGGTAATATTAGTAAATAGGCAGGGAGGATTGCCGGAGAGCAGTTAGGGTCTGCGGAGACAGACTAGGAAGGGACCATCTAGGCACAATGGGTGGGCCAATCGGTCTTTTTCTGCTGACAAATTCTAGGTTTTTATTAACAGGGGACTGATGTAAGACTGAAGGGAGAGAAATAAATGCATTTTTTTTTTGTGTGTGTGTGTGTGTTTTTAAAACTGCTTTACCTAGTCTCTGCTGTCAGTGGTGGTGGGGGCACAAACAACAGGACGGGTGCGCAGTGCTAAAGAGATCCTGAGGAAGAAATAAATTTAAGACCACAGAATGCAAATCAGCCCTACAGAAAGCTTTAGCTTAAAGAAAGAAAAAAAAAAAAAAAAAGGCACACACACACACAATACTGTCACTACAGACCAGGGTCATGTCACAGGCACAGCACAGGCAGCAAAGTCACAGAGAGACAAAGTGATTGGGACAGCTGCCAATTTGGAAGTGAGGGTTACAAAGATATGGCGCAGAACAGCAGTGCACTGCAGATACACGGAAAGGAAAATAAAGTTACATTTACTGTATGGGGTCTTTCAGAACGCCAAGAGAAGATAAGCACACAAATCATGTTAGAGGAGAAAAGTGAAGGCAAATCCATCGGTGCTCTTCCGAGTCTTGCCATAACCTCACATGTCTTAGCAGGTTTGCTGCATGTTACAACTTATCCTTCCATATAACAAGAAAGCTCTGAGATCTATTTCTCAGTATACTCACTGACTGCTCCTTGGGATACAGTCCTGACTTGCAGCATACAGTACAGTATTATCAAGATTGTGTGAGGGGTCAGTCAGGGTGTAACCACATGGGTGTGTGTATCCAGTGTGCTTGCTCTGCTGCCAACCTCCCCCCCCTTTCAAAAAAAAAAAAAAAAAAAAAAAGTAGCATTTATCTTACCAGACAGCTTCAAACAGTCAGTGATACACTATATTACGTACATCATCTACCATAAAAACTTTTATTGGCACTAGTGGTGTCTACTTGATGCAGTTACATACAAACCTCCGATTTCGAGGCACGCTCACGCATATAGATTAAAAAAAGTATTCGTTAACTATCATTATTATTATTATTATTACATGCTTCATTACTTTCCGCAATTTTGCAAACTTCAACTCACAGGCTTTCTCTTTTGATGTAGCTTGCATTGACTGGTCTCCTCTTTTTTGCTCATCAGATGTCCAGACAGTGCTAAATATATCTTCCTGACAAAATTCTTAGAACTGCATGAAATCCATTGTCAACTTGTTACACGGCGGATTAGAAATAGTCAGACGCGTTGGCTAAAATCTGACATATTACCTAAATTAAGACAGAGGGACAAAATCTGGCTTCGCTACAAGAAATCAGGTCTTCCTGCAGACTAATACATACAGAGCATTAAGAAATGCATGTAAAAAAGATAACAAACAAAAAGCTCATACTATAATAACCTTATAGACTCCCAGGGGGACGCCAAAACATTCTGGTCCCATATTAAGTTCTTCCTGGGATCAAACCAGTCATCCACTCCAAATGGTAGGACTCTAAATGACACCCATTGCAACAATCCCCTCACTATTGCAAACTTCTTTAACAGGCAATTTGCTGACCTCACCCAATATACCTCCACTTTCCCTACTTCGTCTGACCCCATCTTACCAGCAAACTCCTCCAAGCCTACTTTCCATTTCAAGTCCGTCCCAGCTAGTGTGGCTCTCCGACACTTAAGAAACATCTTGGAGCATACAGCTGTTGGGTCTGATAACTTGGAACCAAAGCTCCTAAAATTGGCTGCTCCCAACATAGCAGCTCCCCTTGCTAAAATCTTTACCCTCTCTCTGTGTCAAAGTTCTGTCCCGGATATTTGGAAGACAGCCAGAATTACCCCAGTCTTCAAAAAAGGTAACCCACTTGACTCATTGAATTACCGTCCCATTGCCATCCTATCTGTTCTCAGTAAAATTCTTGAGAAAATAGTTGCTACCCAGACCACTGACTTCCTACTGAAACACAACCTAACTGGAGCACAACATGGTTTCAGCAAGGGTCACAGTACCACCACTGCACTACTCAAGCTCATATCTGACACCTTAGTGGCTATGGACTCTGGCAGGCTCACAGGGGCCATTTTTATTGATATAACTAACGCTTTTGATCTCGACCACTCCATTCTCATTGCTACTCTAAACTCCCTAGGTTTCACGCTAAATGTTGTAAACTGGTTTGATAGCCATCTGATAGGTCTCAATGCGTGAAATTCAACTCCACCCTCTCCGACAAGACTACCATCAACATTGGAGTACCTCAAGGGTCTATCTTAGGTCCTTTGCTTTTCACTATTTTCATTAATAGTATTACCACTAATCTCCTCAGCACCTCCTCCCTACTATATGTGGACGACATTGTTCTATACTGCAGTTCAAATAACATCATGGACAGAGCTCTCGTGATTATCAGCTCTTACAACAGTGGCTTGTAAATCACAAACTAGTACTGAACACAGCAAAGACCCAAGTTATGTTATTTGGCTCCAGTCTCAAGCTTAAACACTCCCAAACACACTTAATGTCTTCTCCCTTGATGGCTCATCTGTTGGAGTGGTAAATTCTTTCAAGTATCTCGGGGTCACTCTTGACCCATCCCTGAGTTTCGACCTCCACATTCATACTATTTGTAAGCAGGTTCACTCCAAACTAGGGATTGCCTACCGAACAAGCTATGTGCTCACTCCTTCAGCTAGACTCACTATAGCCCTGGCATACTACTTCCCCCTCTCACTTACGGGGTTGCTATGTACACCTCTGCCAGCAATTCGACTCTCCGTAAGGGGACGTTACTTACAATAATGACATCTGTCACTTTGCATCCAGCTCCCCAAGGCTCAAACATCACTGTTTCCTATACTCGGATCTAGGATGGCTTCCACCACGGGAACAAAGGACCTTCGCGCTTGGGACCATTACTGACAACATTATCCGATCCCGTATCCCAAATTCGCTGGCCTGTCTCCCTCCGTACCAGAAAACCAACTGTGTGTTGCACTCCGCAGTAAATATCCCTGTCCTCATCCAGAGACATTGCACCAATAAAGGTGGCCGTGCCTTTGCCTGTCATGCTCCCAATTTCTTCAACTCACTTCCTGTAACCCTACACCAATCTGTATCTCACAACTCCTTTAAGAAAGAACTTTGACATTATCTCCTCTCCTCCTACACGTGCTCCTGCTTCAAACCACCCTAGCCCTTACTCTCTAGTCTTGCCCTCCACTTGTCGATATCCAGGAGCCTAGGGTCCATCCCTGTCAGTGAAACTCTCCCTCTCAACTTTCACTTCATTTCTTTCATTTCATTTCCCCCCCCACTTCCTCCTCTGCCTTCCAGGTTATCCACTCATCCTTCCCCACCTTTTCTCCCAAGCTCCTCCCTCTATCTATCGTTGCCTGGTGGCTATTGCTCCCAGAGCTCCTTATTTACCTACTTGCACAGTTGCCTGATCGCATTATTTGACCTTAATGTATTGTCTTGTGTAAATGTTAATGCTGTACTTTGGTCTTCCTACCTCAATCTCCTATTTTGACTTGATTGTATTTTGTCTTACATTAACTTAAATGCTTATTTCTGGCCTAACTACCTCAATTCTTTGTCACTTTGCTGCGGATATGTAACTTGTACTATGTATCATATTGTTCCTGTACTTTGCACTATGTATCATTGTTTTGCAGTTTGTCACTACTCTCCCGGGTCGTGCCTGAAAATAGTCTTTCTGGCTAGCGCACCTACCTGGTAAACAAAAACTAAATAAAAAATTTGGCATGAACAGAAAGCTTGTATTTTGAATTTTTCTAATTACCTGGTTATATTTCCTCGGATACCTCCAATTTATGTCCAGAAACACACAACTGCAGAGAAAAACATTCATTCCCAACTTCAGAAAATTATTTTGCACCGAAAGATGCCTACTTATTATTGTACAGGGTATTAACTAGCTGGTATAGCACAGGAACAAGAGGTAATACTAACCATTTCCAGAAATGCATCGCAGTAGACTGATAAACATTTTTTCCAGCGAGTCCATGTCACAGTAGACAAAATTAATACAAATATATATATATATATATATATATATATATATATATATATATTTCTGTTTTGTTAACCATTCTGTGCCAAGTGCTATGCATTTTTACAGCCAATTAGCACATTCACACATAAAACTGCTGATCAATTTTTTTCTCAGATGAGTATGAATAGATAAGCCATTGACAGAGCAAAGGCCAATGGCACATTCATAAGGCAGAAAAAGAAATGGGCAGACTGGATGGGCCTTGCGGTCCTTATCTGCCGTCAACTTCTATGTTTCCTTATTTAATACCCTGTTGTACCTCCAGCTCACCCACTATGAAGACTACTTTTTCTATAGCCACTTGTTCTGGACAACTACTTAATTTTAAGATTCATCATCCCCCTGGTTTGAGGCAAGGCTTCACCTTACTGTTAGTGGTGGAAATCGGGTCATCCCCAGTGTGAATGTCAAGGAACCGGTAAGCAGCAGTGACCACAACAATGTAAACTCTCCCTGGTGAAAGAATAGATGAGCTGGGCCTCAGCCACGGAGATCTGGATCATAGGGATTTACCAACCTTTCTGAGAGGGACACCCAAGGTAAATATTTATTCTTGTTACATTATATACCTAAAATATCATGTATCCTATACAAGAGTCCCTATAGAAAGATACAATCAGTAAATACTCAGGAACTGCAACTCCAGCATGTCTTCCATGAGCTCAAGCTATGGGAGAGGGCATGGAGAGGACCACACAGCAATAATACAACAGCTACGGATAGCCCTAACTCGCTTAGTCTCCCACTGTTACTTAACCACCACCACCAATCACAGAAGTTATAGGATGTCTCCATCCCCGCACCTCACAAATCTAGGATGCACAGGATAGGGGACACAGAACACTTCCAGACCATGGCTCTGCCACCATTTCCATATGACATTCTTTTAAAGAAAAGTATACAATTGCTCCTTCCCCCCCCCCAAAAAAGAAGGAAAAGGAAAAAAAAAACACGCACAACATTATTTGATCACCAGAGTGTCTAAATCACTACATGAAGGAACTCTGTGTCCCTCAGAAAGCAAAACTGGTAAAGTCAAATATTCCAACATGAAGGACCTGGCATCCGAGGGTCTGACGAAGCTACATGAGGCTGGTAATACAGAGCACATATGAAGTTTGCTAAAGTAGGTGCTCAGAGCAGCTGCAGAGAAGTCTGAAAGCCTGTAAGCAATAAGGGAATTGATTTAAAAAGTTGGTAACTGGGAGCTGAAGCTAGTTTCCAGGTGAAATCCAAGGGGAGGAGATAACAGAAGCAAGTGGAGATAGTTCCCTGTTGTTACAGAACCAAACATAATAGCTGAAAGCTACTACTGACAGCTGTAGTAAGACAACAACTCAGCATGACAATAAATTAACATCACAATAGGACTCCTTAATGGGATGAACAAAAAGTAGGTATCCAACTCCAGCTTCACTTCCATGGTTTATCTGGCATCACACACCACGGGTGTGTAAGTAAGTGATATTAGACACAGTTTGAGATGCTGCAGATACCCGCATGCCCAGGGCATAGTGATGCCCAACACTTCTGGCCTCTTTAACCCAACAATATAAGTCTATGCGAAGGGCTGCTTTTAAACCAGCCAGGTGATGCCAGCTGTAGGGCACTGCACTATCACTCAAACACCAGATCTCTGGAGCCAAC
This sequence comes from Neoceratodus forsteri, assembly GCA_016271365.2. Taxonomy (NCBI): domain Eukaryota; kingdom Metazoa; phylum Chordata; order Ceratodontiformes; family Ceratodontidae; genus Neoceratodus; species Neoceratodus forsteri. Next base: position 575,529,566 of record CM028135.1, on the reverse strand, counting down.
GCAGTGCAGTGCATGACAACAGAATACTTCCTCCCCCACCTAAGTCACCAAACACTCCAGCGCATCTCCTCCTCAGCTTCTTGGTTTTGTCCTCTCAATGGGGGGAGATATCTTGGCATCCATCAGCCATTAGGCACTGCCACAGGATAAGTGGGGGTTGGGGGCACCTCACAGACCAGGATGGGATTCAAGCCAGAGAGACATCGACAATTAAGTGTGCTAGAGGGGTGTCTGGAGGAGCAAATAAGTCGAAAAAAAAGACAGACTGGTAAATGAAAGCACGTAGAGGGAAAAGTCTTTAGTGCAAGGTGGCCCGAAACAGTGCTGGTACGAATCTTGTGCTGTCACCCTTTAAAGCTGTGAACTGGGCCCTCAATTTTTTCCCCTGGGGTGAAAAGTCTCCTCACCCACAATGTGCAACAGACCCTTGTCAAATTTATACAAACACATGAAAATTACCAGCAGAAAAAGGCCTTTGTGATCTATCAAGTCTGCTCGATTGTGCAGCTCAGTCTAATTTTACTGGAGCTGACCCACCCACCTCTTGCCTCCAACAGCCACCCCCTCCCCATTCTCCCTCTCCATTGACACTCATTTTACCGTCGGCCCCCCCCCACCCCCAAAACGTCCTCACTTGTTTCCAAAGGTACCACCTCCTCAGGTAGTTCATTCAATTTTGACACCATGCTATCTGTGAAAAGTGCCTCATTTTTTTTTTCTCCCCAAATTTCAGACTGTGGCACCTCCCTTTTAAACTGAAAATGTCCTCCACTCCAACACTGTTTATACCTTTTAAATACCTGACGGTTTCTATCATTACCCCCCTCCCCCTTCCCTTCTGTCCTCCAAGGAATACATATTAAGCTCCCTTTCATCATAAGGTTGGTCTCCCATGCCCTGAATCATCTTAGTCGCCCCATGCTGGACCCTCCTCAAGTAGCTTTATGTCCTTCAAATAAGGGCACCAGAACTGCACACAGTACTCCAACCTGTTATGTAATGTAAGATTATGGGGTTAAACGGTGGCACGTTTGGCAACCCTTGTTTCAAAACAACAAACAATTTTTGAATACAAAAATGTCATTAAAAAGTTATCAAAGCAAACGCATTTTTTTTTTTTTTTTTTACATTTAATGGTGTAAACACGTAATTAGACTTGCCCAAAGCAGTCTTGAAATTGTCTCTAGTGCAGATGTTTATCTACATATGTATTTTACATGCACATCCTAAATTTTGAGTTGCATCCAAGTGGGAAAATTTCAGGACTACTCGTATGCTTTAAGACAAAGTCACTTGTGTTTAGTCACTCATGTTTAGTTCCAGTCTTACCAAAATAAGGCAGTCTAGCCGAGAGGGGTGGCAATGACCCTGTTACAGTACCCTGCGGTAAAAATCACACACAAGTATAGAAAACCGATTATCTTGGTACGGCACCTTATCTTACAAGCAAACCCAGCATTTCACTTTTCAATAAACATGACATTCTGCATTCAACCTCGTGGTTAATAATATGACTGCCTGCATGATACCGCTAAAGAGCTTCGTTAAATTACAATGCCAGCTGGTTTTCGTGAATCGCTTGCTAAATCCGTTGCCCCTACCTTTAATCGCGGTGTTGGATCCCATTACTGCAGTCGGATACAAACACCTCTACCGACTTTTGCAAAGGACAGCCCTTACCACTTTAACGAGTGACCTCGAACCACGTGGGACACAACAAAAAATGCGGGCCAAGAGACGTCATTTTTGAGCGCAATGTCGTACAAGTTAGTGGCATGGCTTGTTTCAGACACACCTCTCAAGTGTCCCTGATTTTGCCGCAAAATGTTACTGTACCTCCTAAATATAGTGTTTCCATTACCAAATAGCGGGGGTTATAAGCACAGAATAATGTCAAACATTATAGTTACAGCCTTGTTTTTCCTTAGCAAATGCATTTCACACTAAGCCCTTAATCTACCGGCTTCCTGAGTGGATATCTCCAATTTTAAATAAGCGTCCCTGATTTTGGTCCTTTGTCCCCGATTTTTTTAAGCCTTATCCCTGATTTATGAAGCAGGAGGTTGAGAGGTATGTTCACAGGCCTCGGAAAGGTGAACAACGTGGATGATTTGATACCGTTTATTGGACCAACAATGAATTTACAGAACACAAAAGTTTGGTTTAAGGCTACATAGAACTCAAGAAAGATGACACCGTTACTGGGCGATGCGTAGAGTTAGTACTTGAGCGCGGCGCCATGTTGTGGATGGCAAATTAATGCCGGAAAGCAAGCGCTGCCCTGAATGTTATAGTTTGTGCAACAAAATTCGAAATAAAATGTAGAATTACAAAAAAGAAAAAGTCTTGCATATAATTATTTTGAGCTGGGGCACAAGACATTGCAGTCGGCATTAGAGAGCCATGTATTCATTACATAGTAAAACGTTTTGGAACCTGTGTAAAACCAAAATTATTCTATGACTTAAGTAGTAGGTAGGCGGCTGCTGTGTTTTCAATCATACCTCTCAACCTTTCATCACTCAAATGTATGACAAATGGGCAAAATATGTGACACCTCATCAAAAATGACATTGCAAGCTCAGAACACAGTCTAAATTTGTGCACTTATTCATGTTTGCTGATAACCCAGTGTCATAGATTATCATGAATTTCTGCATTGAAGTTTCAGTGGGCAGTATGGAATATTACCTGTGCCATGTGAGACAGAGAGTTTCTGAGAGGTAAAATGGGTGATGTACCTCATGTGTGAGGGTTGAGAGGTATGCTTTCAATCAAGATCTTTATTTATCCAGGTGAGCACCATTGAGCAAGGCTCATTTGCAAGGTGGACCCGGTCATGAATACATCAAAGTACAGAAGCAGGTATACAAAAAGCAATAATATACAAGAAAGAAACAGTGTATACAGTACAGTACAAGGCTGAAATAAATAACAGCATTATTTTACAATTGAAGTCAGCAAATGTACAATCAACCATAGGCATACAAGGGGTTATAAGCAGAGATCTTTTGAGTGAGGCAGCCAGCAACTACACATATAGGGGAAAGAGGCCATGTATGGGGTGGCAGGTTAGAGAGGTAAAGAAGAGAAGGGATATATTACCGACGAATGGGGGAAAAATTGAGCTAAAACCACAGAAAGTGACGATTGCTGTTGTATACTTGTTTGTTATAATGACAGAGGAGGGGTAGATAATTGGGACACTAGTATGGATGGGGTGGGATTTTAGCCAGGCTGGAGTGGACAGGGAAGGGTGGGTGCAGCAGGAAGAGTTAATAGGGAAAGAGTGAGAGCCAGGGGTAGAAACATGGTGAGCATCAGGATGGAAAGAGGGAGTTGCAGAATTAGTGGGCTAGCAGTGAGGAAAACATTTGCAAGGTGCTTTCATGTAGCGATCGTAGAGCGCCTTGAAGATATTCAGGCTAGCAGGGCAGCTCAGCTTCAAGTTCCTTTGTAAACCGTTCCACAATGTGGGTAAAGAGAAGCTTAGAGCAGTTTTGCTGAAATGAGTTTTGACCCTTGGAACTTGGAGGGCAATTAGGGAATAGCTCCTTAGAGTGTAGGTGCCTAACACACTCTGGGGAATACAATCTGAGACATATGAGGGGAGCTTGTTGGTCACCGCTCTGAAGGCCCATAGGGCGGCATTTCTATTCCTTCTATAGTGAAGGGAAGTCCAGCCTAACGATGAGTACAAGGAGCAGTGGTGTGTGGAAAGTGGAAGGCCAGTAATGAACCTGATAGCTCTGTGGTACAGGGTGTCCAACTTAGCCAGTGCAGTGGCTGTAGAGCAGGTCTGCGTAATCTATTAAAGATAGGAAGGTAGCTTGCACCAGTTGAATCTTGGCCTCCTTTGTGAGCAGGTGGTTAATTCTGTAGAATAGTCTTAATCTTTGCCTTAGTTTCTTCTGTAGTTCTTCGAGATGGTCGGCGAAGGAAAGTTTATGATCGAGCCAAACTCCTAGATGTTTGGATTTAGCTACATACTCTAGTGTTTCTCCAAGAACAGTGGTAATTTATGGGATAGCTCCCCAGCCCAGCAGGAATTGCCGCATGCAAGGAGGGGGAGAAGAGCACGGCTTTTGTCTTTTTCGCATTGAGCAAAAGCTTTTTGTTTATTAGCTGGTATTGTAGAAGGTTAAATTCAGCTTGGAGGTCTTCACAGGCTGCTTCCGGTGTGGGACGACTCAAGTACAGTACAGTGTCGTCCGTGAATAAGTGGATGTTGGCTTTTTTGATGGGGTCATTGATGTTGTTAATGTAGACTGCAAAGAGAAGGGGACCAAGGATAGAGCCCTGGGGCACGCCCCTCAGTATAGGTTTTAATGGAGAAAGATCACCTTCAACTTTAACCTGCTGTTTCCATTCTCCGAGGTAGTCTGCAAACCAGCACATAGTTTTAATGTAAGACCCCGCACCCATGTTTTTGTAGTCAGACAAGGCAACAACCACACTTGGCAGAAATAGTATCACCCCTAGCAGTAGAGCAACACCTAGCTCTGGCACCTCAGAAGTTGGGCTGGATTGGGTTGGGGGGGGCTACAAAACAGCAGTTCTGTTTTTACCCAGGTCTGGGGGAAAGGTACCAGGTCTATGGTGTGTCTCCTATATGGGGGGGCAAAAACTTCACACAGGTGTAATGCCCCAAAGTAAGGGGTTAAACTAAATGGGGGCATCACAGAAATGTAAGGGGCTTTATAATGCCCCAGGGGTCCCTATTTTGTCAAGGAGTATGCAGGGATTGTGTTTAGGAGCCCTTACAGTGTTTCACACCCCCCAGAAAAGTGTCAGACAGGGCAAAATTTTTCTCTCTGCTGCCTGCCTGCTCCATTCCACCCCAGAGCAGGCAGCAGAGAATGGGCACCCATGCGCTGGGAACGCTGTTCCTGGCCAGCACGTGCTGCCCTGTTCAAGTCCCTGGCCATTTTGAGTGCGAGCTGAGGTTCGAGAATCGGAACCCCGAGCTTTTTCACATGGAGCTTTAACAGTTTGGAGCTCGCTTCGGCCACAAGAGCATTCCAGAGTGCAACGGAGACAGGCTTACCTGGGATTGGTTGAAGCTGTCTCTGCTGACTCTGCCTGGTGCCTCCTCCAGCCTATGAGGATTTCTGCTGCTGTTTTGGTCCAGCTGTGCGGTCGAGTCCAGCGGACCTGCCAAGAAGAAAATAAGATCCCAGTCCCCTGCATGCGGTGTGGGCTCTGTATAACCATGCTTTTTTATTTTTCTGCACCGTCTGTGCCCATTTAAAAAAAAAAAGTTTAAATTTGTTCCCTCGTCATCGTTGAAGAGCCGCGTCATCAGGCGCTGAGAGACCTGCAAAGCCCCCTGTCATCCCTTGTGTTGCCTGCCTGCCTCCAGTTTTACTTGTTCCCTCCCTCTGCCAGACAACCTCCCGCCTCCCCAACTGCAGCTCTTCACCCCAGGCCAGGGTGGTGAGTCAGACGGCAGCACAAAGGAAAGTGCTGACTGCCCAACTGTTTTAAAATTAATAAAGTGCATTTCTGGGGAATTGCGGAGCCAGGGCTAGCTCAGTGGGGACTGTCACAACCCCACTCATCAGGTCAGGCCCTCTGCTGCCACAGTGCCAACCTCCGAGCGCAGTATCGTTAACAGTTAACAGAACAGGGTAACCTTCCTGTCTGTTTTGTGGGTTCGAATCAGCCTTTGGTCTCAAGTCTTGGAGGGATTCAAACTGTGAACCTCTTGCTAGCATATCCAATGTACAGGCTCAAATAATTCTGCTTTTGGAGGAGGGCCAGGTATCTTTTGCCTATGGGAACCTAACCAGGCATATAAAATGAACCCTTAAAACTCTATTAAAGACCTCAGAATAAACGCTTACCTTTTCCAGTTTGGTAAACCAGTAAGCTATGCCCAGTGTCAGCTTTAACCATATAGGCTTCACTTGTCAAAGAAAAAATTTCAAAGGCACACCAAGTAGTCTCTAAAATGAGATGTTTACTTAAAAATAGATAAAAATGGAAATACAGAACCATATATTACAAAATATACAAATCACTTAGAAAAAACAGGTTTAAAGTGCAAACAAAATCTACCACAGTACACTTAGAATTGTCTTTCTCATGTATACCTTCTAACAGTGTCTGATGTTGCTTTTTCAGAGTCTAAACATGTGTGTCTAAATGTAATACAGACTACAGTTTAAAAATGCTGTATTTCAACCCTCTTTATGATGTCATCATCTAGCTCCTCCCTTTCAGGATACATAAAAAAATATGTATGTGTGTGTGTATATATATATATGTATATATATATATATATACACACTCACACAAAACAGGAAGTCCCATCAAGGTATTGAATTCTGTGACTCCAGCAAGACTCATTTTCCAAATGATGACACTCTTAATTAAGACTATGATTTTTCAGTCTCTTTGATCCATGAGCAGTTTCTTTTCTCAAACACATCAAAGGACTTTTTATGACACCAGGTGCAATTAACTGACTTTCCTGAGGACGTCATAAAATGGATATTTCAGGTCTTAGCATCAAACAACCCATATCCTAAATAAGCCTATAAAATGCGAGTTTTTGCAAGTTATTTTCATCACAGAGATTTGCTGTTTAACATATACAGTATCTTGTCTTTTGAACTGATACCTGGGGGGGGAGGGGGTTATCCAGGCACAACATTTCTCATGATAGACAATCACACTACATTTTTTTATATTACAAAAAGCATAGATTAATCAGAACCAGCTGTCCAAGTGTCACAATTCCTATCCACCTAGACTGAATTTCACTCCTCGTAGACACAAGAAAACCCATCTGAGTTCTGATTGGTTGCTCCAGCCCTATGTATAATTGTCATGTCATACCCTTGCAAAGCAAGACTCCATCTTAGCAATCTACCATTGTTTTTTCCCATTTATGTGAGCCAAACCAGGGGGTTGTTGTCAGTCAGTCTGTACCACAAAACGCTGCCCAAACAAGTATGGCTCTAACTTCTTTAGGGCCTACACTATGGCAAGACACTCCTTTTCCACAGTGGAGTATGCCCGCCCCCGGGGAAGTAACTTCTTACTCAGATACGCTACAGGGTGACCTTTCCCTTGGCTGGATGTCTGACTCAGTACTGCCCCAATACCCACATCTAAGGCATCAGTCTGAACTATAAAAGGTTTGCTATAGTCAGGACTTGTCAATACTGGAGAACTGCACAGTGCCTCCTTCATTCGGGTAAAGGCTTCCTCACAGGCTGGCCCCCAGGTAATTTTCTTTGGCATCCTTTTCTTTACCAGGTCAGATAGGGGAGCAGCCAGGGCACTGTAATTGGGTTCAAATTTTCTATAGTACCCTGCTGTCCTAAGAAAACTCATGACCTGCTTCTGCATTTCTGGTCTGGGCCATGCCTGGATTACCTCTATTTTTATTTGGTTAGGACGGAGCTGTCCCCAGCCTACCACATGCCCGAGGTATGCCACTTCTCCCATGGCCACCTGGCACTTCCCAGCTTTGACAATAAACTCGGCCCTCTGTATCCTGCCCAGCACTTCCCTAAGGAGGGATAGGTGTTCCTCTCAGCTGGTACTAAAGATGGCAGTGTCATCCAGGTACGCCATGGTGTACTCCTCAGCACCATTTAACACCTGGTTCACCAACCTTTGGAAAGTGGCTGGGTGTTCGTCATTCCGAAAGGCATTATTTTAAATTCAGATAAGCCTGTCGGAGTGATGAAGGCCGACCTATCCCTAGCTCTGTCTGTCAATTCTACCTGCCAATACCCCTTGGTGAGGTCAATGGTTGTAAGGTAGGTTGCCCCTTCCAACTTGTCCAGGAGTTCATCCGTCCAGGGCATCGGGTGGGCATCTGACTTCATGACTGCATTCAGTCCACGACAGTCCACACAGAAATCAGTAGAGCCATCTGGCTTGGGCACAAGGACTACGGGTGAGGCCCAGGAGCAGTGGGATCTCTGGATTACCCCTAAATCCAGCATCTTCTCCACTTCCCTCCTAATGTCCTTTTGGACAGCCTCTGACACCCGATATGCTGTCTGTTGTATGGGCATCTGTGTCCCTGTCTCCACATCGTGAGTCGCTTAGGGGGTTAGTCCAGGCTTGGTGCTAAACAATGGGGCAAAGTCTGTTAAAACCTCCCTTACTTTCTGGATCTGGTCCAGGGTCAGCTGGGGAGACAATTTAACTGCCTCTACAGAAGACTCCTGCTTAATTTCTTCCAGCAAGTCCAGAAGGGGGTCTCCTTCGTCCATCCCCTCCCCTAGACTAGACACTTCAAACACCATGTCAGCCCTATTTGCGTATGGCTTCATCATGTTGACATGGTACATCCTTTCTATCTGTCTTCTGTCAGGTAACACTGTAATATAGTTCACTTCATTTACCTTCCTAACCACTTTGGACGGTCCTGCCCACTCAGCCTGCAGCTTGTCTTTCTGGACCGGAATAAGGACTATGACTTCCTGACCCACCATGTATGAGTGAGCTCTGGCACTGCGGTCGTACCACACTTTTTGTTTCTGTTGGGCAGCTGCCAGGTTGCTCTGGGCTGTCCCCATAAGCTCCTTCAGCCTTTCCCTAAACCTAAGGACGTAATCCACAATGAGAGCTCCCTGGGTGGCATGCTTGCCTTCCCAGTCCTCCGGGATCAAGTATAGGGGCCCACATACCCGGCATCCATATAAGAGTTCAAAGGAGGAAAATCCTGTTGACTCTTGGGGCACCTCCCTGTATGCAAACAACTGGTGGGGAAGGTATTTCTCCCAGTCCCTCCCATGCTGTTCAGCAAACACCCGGACCATTGACTTCAGGGTACCACTGAATCTTTCCACAAGCCCATTGGCTTGTGGGTGATATGGTGTCGTGCATCTCTGCACCACCCCACACTTCTCCCATAATCATTCCATCAGGTCCGACATGAAGAAGCCCCCTCAATTGGTGATAACCTCCTGCAGAAACCCAACATGGGAGAAAATCCCAAGTAAGGCATCTGCCACTTTGTCTGTCCTCAGTGAAGGTAGGGCAACTGCCTCTGGGTACCGGGTGGCATAATCCATGACAGTCAGGATGAATCTCTTCCCTGAGGAGCTGGGGGTATTTAAAGGCCCTACAATATCCATTCCCACTCTCTGGAATGTCTCCTCCACTATGGGCAATGGAATCAGGGTGGCTTGGGTTTTCTTGCCTGCCTTCCCTATTTCTTGGCACCGGTGACAGGTCCTGCAATACTCTTTCACTTGCTGGGTGAAGTTAGGCCAGTAGAAATTCTGGGCCAACCGCTGCGTAATGCACATGATTCCTAGATGACCAGACAAGGGAATATCATGTGCAACCTTGAGCAACTGCTCACGATACCCCTATGGAATGACAAGCTGCCTGCCTAGCACCCCTCCTTCTGTCTGCACAGCCTGAGTATACATCAGTCCATTTTCCCAATAAACTTTATGTCTGCTGTCACTTCCCTGTGCTCCGTCAGAGTCTGCCCAAGCCCTCAGCTTCTCTAGACTAGGGTCACTTCTCTGAGCAGCTGCAGACTCCTCACACATTCCCAAGGCATGGGACAGGTCCCCTTCAGTCACTAAACTAGGGTCCCTAGCACTAGCGTCAGGGCACTCAGGATCACTGTCATCCCTAACCCTCTGACAATGGGTCACCCCTCTCTCCTTGGAGCAGCCCTCCATAGCTGTGTGGTTACTTGCTACTGGGGACATTTCTACCCCCTTTTCATTAGTCTCCCTCTCTGGAGACACAGGCTAGGGAATCAGTCTCCCAGTGGTTTGCACAATGGCTTCTGTGGAGTTCAGGGAACTACAATTTTCCCTTGACGCTTGGCTATGGGTAACTGCACATACATCCCCTGTTGGAGATTGTTGCCCAGGATGACATCCACTGCTAAGGTTCTGGCTATAGCCACCTGTTGCACAGTTCCCCCTGTTTCACCCCAGTCCAGGAGAACGCTGGTGAGTGGCAATGTTTTCTCTTCACATGTGAACCCTTGTACAGTGATGTATTTATTGGGTATAAGCTGACCAGACTGTACTAGATCCCCCTTTACTAAGGTCAGGGAGGCCCCTGTGTCCCTTAACCCTTGCATCTGTACACCATTCACCATGACTGGGTGCATGTGTTCCCTCATGTTCACAGGCATGCTTCCAGGGACACACAAACAACCCACTTCTTTTCTAGCACCACCTTGGTATTATTGCTCGTCCGTTTGGGACGCTGTCTGGCAATATGTCCCGTTTCTTTACACAACCAACATTCATTTCTTTTCTCAGAGAAATCTTTTCTCTGAAACCTGGGGCTAACTGGTTTTGGTGGAGGCAGTGAGGGTTTTAGCTGCCCTGAAGGTGCACTTTTCCCTTTCTGTGCTGCCACACCTGCCCCATTCGCTCTCAGAGCAGGTATGCTCTTGGCATGGTGGTCCGAGAGTTCAGCAGCCTCTTGCACTGTTTTGGGATCCCGGTCCTCCAGCCAGGTTTTCAGCTCTGCTGGGCATGCCCAGAAAAACTGTTCTAACAAAATCACATTTTCAGTTTTATCAACAGAGTTTGCTTCAGTTCCTTCCCACCAGTGTTTTAAAAACTGATGTTGTTTCGTGGCTAGCTCCTTGTAGCTCAAGTCATGGCTTCTCCTGAGCTTATGGAATTTAACTCTGTATGATTCAGCAGTTAATTCAAATTTCTTTAACAGTGCAGCTTTAAATTTGCTGTAATCATCACTGTCCTCACTGTCCATTTGACCCAATGCATCCCGAGCTTTCCCGGTAAGTAGCGAGGATAGCTGGAAGCTCCAGGACTCTCTAGGAATTTTAGCCTGAATACAACCTTTTTCAAAAGAATTTAAAAAGGCATCCATATCCTCACCCTTTTTAAATTCAGCTATCAATTTGGAATTCAGTTTGTAACTCAGTCCTGTAGTCCCAGTTAAACCCGAGCCGCTTACCTGCTCAGGTACTGGTGGTTGGAGTTGTAGCTTCTCCAGTTCATGTTGCCTCTGGTGCTAACGCTCCTCATGGTCTGCCTCTCACCATTCTTGCTCCCTCTTCTCCTCTGCAGCTCGCTGGCACTCACGGTCTGCCTCCCGCTGTTCACGGTCCCTCTCCCTCTGGAACTCCAGCTCCATTCTGCGCAACTCAATTTGCAGCCTGAATACTTCTGGATCCAGGATACTGGTGACCTTCCCCTGCTGCTGTGGCCCTTCACTGGCACTGGCCGTGGCCCTCCTCATCGGATCTGGCCACTGCACTGGCCACTAGCCCTTCCACATTCAAGGTTCGGTCCCTTACAGTCACTCTCTGTGACTCGGTGCTCTATGTATCTGCTACCACCAGGGCATCCACGAGGCTCGGCTTGGTGGCTTTCACCTCGAACGGAACTCCTCTGTCCCTGCACAACTGCTTTAAGTAGTCTACAGTGTGCTCGCTGTTGTTGGAAGCCATCTTCTTCCCTAACTACGGCTGCTGTGACTTGCACTTTAGAAAAAAAAATAAAACAAGTAGGAACTCAACTGTTAACCAAGTGATATAGTTGTGTTTCCTTTTAAAAATAAATCACTGCCTTTTTCCTTCTTTGCAAGTGAGCTGACAGGCTCAAGTTAACACACTGAACAATAAAAGCTTGTAATACCAAACTTATGCACACCGCTGCCAACCAGTCTGTCACAACCCCACTCAGCAGGTCAAGCCCTCTGCTCCCACAGTGGCAACCTCTGAGCGCAGTATTGTGAACAGTTAACAGAACAGGGTAACCCTCCTGTCTGTTTTGTGGGTTCGAATCAACCTTTGGTCTCAAGTCTTGGAGGGATGCAAACTGTGACCCTCCTGCTATCGTACCCAATGTACAGGCTCAGATAATTCTGCTTGTTGGGGCAGATATCTTTTGCTCACGGCGCTTAACCAGGCATACAAAATGAACCCTTAAAATTCTATTAAAGACCTCAGAATAAACTCTTACCTTTTTCAGTTTGGTAAACCAGTAAGCTATGCCCAGTGTCAGCTTTAATCATATAGGCTTCACTTGTCAAAGAAAGAATTTCAAAGGCACACCAAGTAGTCTCTAAAATGAGATGTTTACTTAAAAATAGATACAAATGTAAATACAGAACCAAATATCACAAAACATACAAATCACTTAAAAAAACAGGTTTAAAGTGCAACAAAATCTCCTACCACAGTACACTTAGAATTGTCTTTCTCATATATACCTTCTAACAGTGCCTGAAGTTGCTTTTTCAGAGTCCAAACGTGTGTGTCTAAATGGAATACAGACTACAGTTTAAAAATGCTGTGTTTCAACCCTCTTCATGATGTCATCATCTAGCTCCTCCCTTTCAGGATACATAAATATATATATATATATATATATATACAAAACAGGAAGTCCCATCAAGGTATTGAATTATGTGACTCTAGCAAGACTCATTTTCCAAATGATGACACTCTTAATTAAGACTGTGATTTTTCAGTCTCTTTGATCCATGAGCAGTTTCCTTTCTCAAACACATCAAAGGACTTTTTATGACACCAGGTGCAATTAACTGACTTTCCTGAGGATGTCATAAAATGGATATTCCACTTCCTTATGATGCCAGCTGCAAGTAACTGACCTTCCTGTGGACGTCCTAAAATGTATATTTCAGGTCTTAGCATCAAACAACCCAGATCCTAAATAAGGCTATAATATGGGAGGTTTTTGCAAGTTAATTTCATCACAGAGATCTGCTATTTAACATATATCCTGTCTTTTGAACTGATACCTGGGGGGGGGATCCAGGCACAGCATTTCTCATAATAGACAATCACACTCCATTTTTTATATTACAAAAAGCATAGATTAATCAGAACCAGCTGTCCAAGTGTCACAGTTACCATTGAGAGATATTAGGGCTTGCAACGCCCACAGGGAGGGGCCAGTGATGCAGGTCCAAAAGGGGACTAATTTAAATATTCAGTAGGGGGTGGATCGAGGTGGGCCAGCCCTATTCCTGGTCACAGAAGCCTTGTGCAGGCTGGAAATATTTAAAGGGTCCCAGCAAGCAGGCCCAGTATTCAAGGGGCAGTGCCAGGCCCTGGGTAATAAAAGGGGCAGTGTCAGGTCCAATGGTTCACTGGGTAGCAAAAGGCCAAAGGTTAAAAGGGCAGCTATAGGCCCATAGTAATTAGGGCAGCACAGGCCCAGTACAGTTAGGGCAAGCCAGGCCCATAGTAAATAGGACATCCAGGCCCCGAGTATTTAGGGCATCAGGCCCAGCAGCAAGTGGTGCATCAATGTGCAGTGAATGGGGCATGTGTATTAAAGTGTTTGGGGTAGCCAGATCCCACAAAGAAGACCCTAAGTGGGAAAAGGGTCCAACCAAGGGGTCCTTAGCACACAATATGCTGTGGAGTGGCTGTCAACAACTGTACTGTTTATACAAAATGTTTATTACTCAAGCATCTGAAAGGTTGTGTTAATTGCATAAAGCACCAACACTGTATTGTGACACATTAGGATTGTGGTTTTTGCTTCTGGCATCTGAACAGTTGCCCCTTGCATTTGAACAATTGCCCTTGCATCTGAACAATTGCCCCGGCATCTGAACAATTGCCCTTATATCTGGACAATCACTCCAGCATTGTTGAAATTGCCCCTGCATCTGAACAGTTACTCCAGAATTGTTGCAGTTGCCCTGGATTGTGCAGTTTACTCCTGTTTAGGTGATATGCCCCCACAAGTGAACAACTGCCCCAAATTTTGATAATTTGCTCCTGCTGCTGGCAAATGACCCTATCATCAAGCAGTTCTCTTGGCATAGTGAGAAGATGTGTCTACTAGCTACAGTGTTGTCCACAATATGAGGATAGACTCAATCTTCTGACACGTATATGTTCCATGGTGTGGTCTGTCATTCTATACATCCAGAATCAGTCTCTACCTGGAGAAAGACGTCTTCATCATCCTTTTTCTTCAGAAAGTGTCTGTCCAGCAGATCATCGACTCCATCCTTGTTGTTCGTCGAAGTTGAGTCCGTCAACATCTGTGCAAGTCGCACCTGCCGTTCCTTCTGTTCTCCAGGTCAAAGTAGAGTTCGCCAAAATTCGAGTGGATCACATCCACCATGCTAGTGTTGTCTTTCAGTTCCTGATCTGGATGTCCCGAAGTTGGTCGCCCTCAGTAGAAGAGTGTGCGCATCCTGGAAGAACCTTGTCTGTGTCCCCCTGGTCGTTCGCCACAAGTTGAGTCTGTTGAAGCCCAGTGCAGGACACGTCTGCCGTTTCATTGCTTTGTTCCAGTTCTTTGTGTCAATACTTCAGAATCAACTGACTTCACCTCAGACAATTCTGGTATGTAGTTGCATCAGAGATCCATCTTCACCTCAGATTCTTCAAGTTCCCGCTGGCCCCTGAAATGCTGCAGCATCGTCCAGGTTGTGGTAATCCTCCAGTGGGTTCATCACCACACATTTGTGTGGTTCTTCTTCATCCTTGGTGGCCCCAGAAGTGGGTTTTGGCTTGGGAACTTTCAGCTTCCAGTGTTAAATCCGACAACCCTCAGGTGGGTTTGTTCCAGGAACCAGCTTCTCTGGTTCTTTCTTGCCAGCAGCCTTGGAGAGAGAGTGGGTTTTATGCTGAGAAACCTATGGTCTGTTTACAAAACCTCTCACTATCCCAGTGACCTTAACCAGGCCTGTGCTGGGATCATTGCCTAAGTATCCTAAAGTTCTTTTCTGCCTATCTTGTAGCTACCAATGGTGTTCGATGGTGCACATGAAGACTTCAGACACTTGGACTGTGTTAGGTCAACCTTGTAAGAATTCCTTTGGGGTATTAAATGTCATCTGATTTTCCGAGTGATACTAGAGTGACATACAGTATAGTTTTCTATGTTAGCTAACTTTTAGGAAATCATCTTAGAGTATAGTGGCATTAGGCCGAGGTGCACCTCAACATACTTTCTTGTAGTTGTTGTAGTAGTGCATGCAAAGTCTAAGTAGTGTGAGATAAAAGCAGTACTGTACTCTTTCCCGTTGTTTTGCCTACCCCTCCTGTGACCGTGCCATCCTACCCATTGTTACTGAATAAAGACCTGCGGGTGTCAAACTTCATGGATGACTCCTGCCTCTACTTGTCTGGGTAACTTTCATCTATCCTAATTTATTCTGACCTTGGTGTTCCTCACCATCTTCAGAGCACCACAAGAAAAAAAAATTGGCGTAGTCAGCAGGATTAGATAAATATTTATCCAAGGAGTCCAAAGTTGGAGTTTCCTGGAAGAAGATGCAAATTGAGCTAGGGTGTAGCAGTGGATTGTCTGGTGGCAATGGTGAGCTGGTTGGAAGAGACAGGGATGGACACCAAGAACGTATGCCACCATCACCGTTAACGATGCCATACTACTTCAGAGCACCATGGCTTCCACAATTTTCCAGAGAGAGAGAGAGAGAGAGAGAGAGACGGAGGCAGAACCAGCAATCTGGGAGAGTTTAGCTCAAAAATGCAGGCCATGTTCAGATTGTACCAGGTCCCAGTGTGGCAAAACGTAGAGATTCTGATCAGGCAATTAAAAGGAGCAGCTCATAGAGAAGTACAGTCCTGGCCAAATGGAGCAAAAGCTACTGCAGAGCAGATCTTATGGAGGCTGCAGCAAATATTTAATGCCCATACAGTGTCCAACCTCAAAATGACATTTTTCTCACATACTCAGAAGCCTTGAGCCTGCAGGAGTTATTAAGAGCCATGGAGCAAGCAGATGCTGAAGAAGTCCGAGATGCAGACCATGTGTTAGTGGAGAAGTTTGTAGAAGGGGTGCATAGTGAGGCTTTGAGAAGAGAGCTCCATATGGTACGTTTGCAAGACCCCAAGGCTGATTTCTTGGATTTCAAGGACAAGGCGATTAAGGCCTTCAGAACCAGACACCCAGGAGAAGAGGCTCTGACCTTTCCACAAATGGCAACTCTGCTGGGGGCTACATGACCAGGGTATCCTACGGAAAGGTGGACCAGAGGGGATTCTTGGAACAGAGGACTTTGGCCCAAAGAATTGTCTCTGCAGAGATTGGAATATGGGAAGGAACCAACTGCGTACCCGAACTATTACCCAGAGCATAGGCAGATGTATGGCCAAATGGTGCAGGCACTAATCTGCTCTGTCCAGTCCAGCTTGAGTAAGAACTCCGAGTTAACCAAGCAAATTGCGACCCTGTCCCATAAGATGACAGAGATGTGTCAAGAGGTGCACGGCCTAAAAGAGGGATGGAAAAAAGAAGTGTCCCTTAACCAACCTGAAAGAGAAAAGAGAGGGAGTGATCACATAGATCATCTGAGGATGGGGCGAAGGAAGGCACCCCACAGATCACTTCAATAACCAGGGAAGGCCAGTCTGTCGACGGTGCGGCATCAGTGGTCATGTGGAGTGACTATGCAATCAGCCCGTGGATACCACCTCGACGTTAAACAGAAATTCTTTGGGGATGAGGACTGATTCTAGAAGAGTAGACGACCAGGTCCAACTGCCCCAATAGACCAGTCGTGCTTTATCGGCAGAAGTTCAGTGGTGCCAGTGAAGGTTGATGGAATTGAACTGATGATCTTATTGGATACGGGATCACAAGTTGCCACCATGCAGGGGCGAGATTTCCAAAATTATTGAATGCCCGACAATCTCAAACCACTTCCAAGATCTCGGATAAAGTTGATAGCGAGTAATGGAGTTGAAGTACTGTATCTGGGCAATCTTGAAGCCAATATCCAGTAGGGGATAAATACCCAAGGCCGACAAGAAATCATCATTAGCGACATGGAAAGTGATCACCTGCCACCATTGATTCGGGGAATGAATTTCCTGCAGAATTATTTAGATGACCTGGTCCAGATCCTTCAGCAGAAAGTCAAGCATGTACCTCAGGTCGATAAACATGCTTTACAGCAGACCATTAACCTTTTGCAATGCCATCAATGATTCACCAGTGCTGATGGTGAGATTGGTAAAGTTCGAGTGACAGACGCCAAGCCAGTGGCATTAAAGCCAGGAATGGAAACCACCCTGTGGTGCAAGGCAAAGGTTGGCCTGAGGGGTCAGGATTATGATGCTTTGGTGGAACCATATCCTACTGGAAAAGAGGAACCCATAATAGTGGCTCGGAGTGTGGCTTCTGTGACCAAGGAGCGGATCCCCGTACAAGTACTGAACTATGGAAACCATGAAGTGCAACTCTACCGCAACCAGACAGTTGTTCAAATACATACGGTGCATCTCCAAGATATCGTTGAAGCTGAGGAAGAGACTGAACAGAGTCAAGAGTCAAAGGCGTTACCAGAAAAAAAGGCAAGAGTTGCCAGTATACCAAAATGGGCCGAAGAGATTGATTTGGACAATCCTGAAACCACTGCCAAACAGAAGGCCGATGTACTGAAAGTAGTCCTCCAGTATAAGGAAGCTTTTAGCGTGCACCCATTGGATTTTGGACTAGCTTGCGGTGTACAGCACCACATCCGTACAAATCGACATCCTCCCATCAGAGAGCATTTTAGACCAATTCCACCAGTGATATACCAGCATGTAAAGGAAATGATTAAAGAGATGAGAGAGGCCGAAGTAATTCAAGAGAGTCACAGCCCATGGGCAGCTCCTATTGTGTTGGTCAAGAAAAAGGATGGCAAAATTCAATTCTGCGTTGACTACCGTAAGTTAAATGCTGTCACCCACAAAGAGGCGTATCCCTTGCCCTGAACTGAAGATTCCCTCACAGCTCTCCAATCTGCTGCTGTGTTTTCCACTTTAGACCTAACCAGTGGATATTGGCAAGTTCCGATGGCACCTGAAGATCAAGAAAAGACAGCCTTCATCACTCCCATGGTTCTCTTTGAATTTACGAGGATGCCTTTTGGACTCTGTAACGCCCATGGTACTTTTCATAGACTTGTCGAGCATTGCCCAGGAAGCCGAAATTTTGATATCTTATTACTGTATTTGGACAATATCATCGTCTACTCTAAGACCCATGAGGAATAATCATTGCACTTAGATGAGGTGTTTCATCGACTAATTCAATATGGTCTCAAAGTAAAGCCATCTAAATGCCATCTGTTACAATCCAAAGTAGATTATCTGGGACATATAGTTTCCTCAGAAGGAGTTTCGCCCGACCCAGAAAAGATAGAGGTGGTACGAGACTGTTCTGTTCCTGCTACTATCAGAGATGTCCAG
Organism: Neoceratodus forsteri; assembly: GCA_016271365.2. Taxonomy (NCBI): domain Eukaryota; kingdom Metazoa; phylum Chordata; order Ceratodontiformes; family Ceratodontidae; genus Neoceratodus; species Neoceratodus forsteri. The sequence continues at coordinate 575,511,397 of CM028135.1, read as the reverse complement.
AAGTTCCTAAGTTTCGTGGGATATTATAAACGGTTCATCAAGGACTTTTCAAAAATTGCTGTGCCATTGCATGAACTATTGAGAGGATCAACAGAGGGTCGGGTTCCCAAGAAACATCCTGTTGAATGGGCAACTGAGCAATAAAAAGTTTGACAAGCGAAAGAAAATATTGACTGAAGCTCCTATCCTAGCTTATCCCAACTACATGAAGCCTTTTCTTTTGTATACAAATGCCAGCAACAAGGGGTTGGGTGCAGTACTGGCACAAGAACAGGATGGTGTTGAATGAGTCATAGCCTATGCAAGCCACGGATTAAGAGGCTCAGAGCAGAATGATGCCCGCTACAGCTCTTTTAAGCTTGAATTATTGGCATTGGTATGGGCTGTTACTGAAAAGTTCCATCATTATCTGGTTGCTACTCCTTGTACAGTTTTCACTGACAACAATCCGTTAGCACACTTAAATATAGCAAGGTTAGAAGCACTAGAACAAAGGTGGGCCTCCAAACTTGCAAACTATCAATTTTCCCCTAAGTACCACTCTGGTAAAGCAAATGTAAATGCAGATGCATTATCTCGGATGCCTGGACAGATAGAAACAGAAACGGATGACACTTCATTAGAAAACAGAGAAATGCTGTCTTTTCTCCAAGTACGCATGGAGATTGTACAAGCATGCTGTCAAGTTTCTCTAGAACCAAGTATGGAAAGCCAACCTGAAGCAAATGATGCAACTGCTGACCAAAACATTTTGTGGGTTCAATTGCAGGACCAGTATCCCACTGTTAAACAGGTTAAAACTCTTGTTTCAGAGCAAAACTGTCTGACCCAGGAAGAACGGAAAAAGCTTGATCAAGAAGTAATAAAACTATGGAGGCATAGAACCTGTCTGGCTGTAGAAGATTCTCACCTTGTCAAACGGAGTAGAAACCCCACTACTCCTGTGAATTGACTCAAATTATAGTTCCAAGAGCTAGCACATCCATAGTACTGGAAGCATACCATGACCATTCAGGTAATTTGGGGCACATGAAAACAGAGGCTGTTATTAGAAGGAGGTTTTATTGGATCGGAATGCAAAATTATATTGTACAGTGGTGCAAAGAATACCCCACCTGTACCTTAAAATGTAGAGAAAAGAATGACCAGAAAGCTCCTCTTCACCCTGTAATCAGTAATGCACCATTAGAACTAGTTGCCTTAGATCACCTGAAGCTGGAACCAAGCACCAGTGGTTACATGTACGTTTTTATAATGGTCGATCATTTCTCAAACTTTGTGGTTGCCAGTGCAGTTAAGGATCTATCTGTTCAGACTACAGCAGAAACTTTTCTGAAATGTTTTGTGCGACCCTTTGGTTATCCGACAAAAAATCCTTATGAATCAAGGAACCTCTTTTGAGTCAAAGCTCTTTCATGAACTGTGTGCTCTTTATGGAAGTCACAAACTAAAAACCATGGCCTACCATCCCCAAAGTAATGGACTCTGTGAGAGAACCAACCAAACTTTGATTGAAATGCTACAAGCTTTACCAGAATACAACGTCCATACTGTCCAGCTCTTCTTCCCGAACTTGTTTACTTATACAATAACACTGTCCACTGCTCTACAGGGTATACTCCTCATTATTTGATGTTCGGATGCCACAGAAGACTCCCGATGAATTTAGTACTAGTAGTACCGTCTGATGAAGCCAAAGTCAAACAGCCAATTACGAATTGGATACAAGAGCATAACCAATGTCTGCAAGAGGCCAGACAAATTGTAGGCAAGCATATGGAGCAGGTGCATCAAAGACAGAAAGCAAACTATGATGCAAAGTCTAGTGCTATGCCCTTACTAATAGGAGAAAAATTGATGTTAAAAAGAACTCAAAAATGCAGCAAGTTAGCTACAAAATGGGAACCTGAAGCTTACCGCATTATTGAAGTCCCTTATCCAGTTACCAGTATATAAGATTCAAAAGGAAATGGAAAACACTATCAAGTTTGTGCACCCAAATCTTTTGAAAGCCTGTACTTTTAGAGATGCTGTTCCAACAAAAGACAAGAACAATTTTACGCCAAAGGAGAGGCAGGAGTCTATAAAGGATGGAATGTTGGGACTGGAATCGCCAACCAGTTGGTGCAAAGTGCCTTGGATTCGCACTTCCAATGTAAATTCCTTTTACTGTCCAATCGTTGTACCAAAAGTAAATCTTGAAATGCCCAATTTCTTTGAACCAGCATGCATTTCCCCAGAACCTGTATGTTTCCAACCCCATAGATCCCAAAGATCTAATGCAGGTGCTCCCTCTAGAAGATACATAATGGAAGCCTCGCAACTTGTCTCATCTTATCATAGATAGTTCTGTATAGAATAATACTTCGACACAGTCACTTTAGTTTAGAAAATTTAAAGGTTTCTACAGAAAGTATAGATGTTTTAAGAATGTTTTATTAGAGTAAGTTTCCATAGAGTGTTAAATGAAATATTAGCATGTTAAGAAAATGTTATAAACTCTGATAGATGTAATAGTTAAATGTTTTATAGAGTGTTAAAAGGGGAATACATGGGGACATGTATTTTTAGGCGGGACCGAATCTGTAATGCCCCAAAGTAAGGGGTTAAACCAAATGGGGGCATCACAGAACTGTAAGGGGGTTTATAATGCCCCAGGGGTTCCCATTGCATCAAGGGGTATGCAGGGATTGTGTTTAGGAGCCCTTATAGTGCTTTACACCCCCCAGAAAAGTGTCACGCAGGGCATCATTTTAAAAAGAAGTTTTTTTCTCTCTCTGTTGCCTGCCTGCTCCATTCTACCACCCCCCCCCCCCGAGCAGGCAGCAAGAGAGTGGGCACCCACGTGCTGGGACCGCTGTTCCTGGCCAGCGCGTGGTACCCTGTTCAAGTCCCTGGCCATTTTTGTGGGCGCGAGCTCAGGGTTCGAGAATCGTAACCCCGCACACTTTTCAAATGGAGCGTTAGCCGTTTGAGTCAGTTTTGGTCTGGGCTGTAAAGAGAGAGGACCTACAGAGTGCAACAGAGACAGAGGCTTACCTGGGTTTGGTTGAAGCCATCTCGTTGACTCTGCCTGGTGTCTCCTCCAGCCAGTGAAGATTCCTGCTGCTGTTTTGGTCCGGCTGTGTGCTGTGCGGTCGAGTCTGACGGTCCTGCCAAAAAGAAAATTAGATTCTGGTCCTCTGTCTGCGGTGTGGGCTCTGTATAGCCCCATTTTTATTTTTCTGCACCCTTCATGCCCATTTTTAAAAAAAGTTTAAGTTCGGTCCCTCGTCTGCGGCGTTGAAGAGCCACATTGTCGGGTGCTGAGAGACCTGCAAGGCCCCTGTCATCCATCATGTTGCCTACCTCCAGTTTTAGCAGTTCCTTCCCTCTGCCAGACAATCTCCCACCTCCCCGACTGCAGCTCCTCATCCCGGGCTGGAGCAGTGAGTCAGGCGGCAGCACGAAACAAAGTACTGACCGCCCAACTGTTTTAAAATTAATAAAGTGTCTTTGTGGAGAATTGGGGAGCCAGGGCTAGCTCAGTGGGGACCATTGAGGGATATTAGGGCTATCGACGCCCACAAGGAGGGGCCAGTGATACAGGTCCAAAAGGGAACTCATTTAAATATTCAGTAGGGGGCGGATCAGGGGTGGGCCAGCCCTATTCTTGGCCACAGAGGCCTTGTGCAGGCCTGAAATATTTAAAAGGGCCCAGCAAGCAGACCCAGTATTCAAGGGGCAATGCCAGGCCCCGGGTAATAAAAGGGGCAGTGTTAGGCCCAATGGTTCATGGAGCAGCATAAGACCCCAGGTTAAAAGGGCAGTTATAGGCCCATAGTAATTAGGACAGCACAGGCCCAGTACAGTTAGGGCAAGCCAGCCCTAGAGTAATTAGGGCAAGCCAGGACTACAGTAATTAGGGCATCCAGGCCTAGTATTGAATAGGGCATCCAGGCCCCGAGTATTTAGGGCATCAGGTCCCGCGGCAAGTGGTGCATCCAAGTGCAGTGAATGGGGCATTCGTATTAAAGTGTTCAGGGGTAGCCAGATCCTATAAAGAAGACCATAAGTGGGAAAAGGATCCAACCAAGGTGTGCTTCGCATTACATAATATGCTGTGAAGTGATTGCCAACAACTGTACTGTTTATAAAAATGTTTATTACTCAAGCATCTGAAAGGTTGTGTTAATTGCATAAAGCACCAAGACTGTATTGTGACACGTTAGGATTGTGGTTATTTGCCCCTGGCATCTGAACAATTGCCCCTTGCATCTGAACAATTGCCTTTGGCATCTGAACAATTGCCCTTACATCTGAACAATTGCCCTTTTCATCTGAACAAATTGCCCCTAGCATCTGAACAATTGCCCTTGCATCTGAACAACTACCCTTACATCTGAACAATTGCCCTTACATCTGAACAATCATTCCAGAATTGTTGCAATTGCCCCTGCAGCTGAACAATTACTCCAGAATTGTTGCAGTTGCCCCGGATTGTGCAATATACCCCTGTTTAGGTGAATTGCCCCCACAAGTGAACAATTTCCCCAAATTTTGAAAATCTGCACCTGGCAAATGACGCTATAATCAAGCAGTTCTCTTGGTATAGTGAAAAGGTGTGTCTACTAGCTACAGTGTTGCCCACATATGGGGACAGACTCTGTCTTCTTCCACGTTCATGTTCCATGGTGTGGTCTGTCATTCTACGCATCCAGAAACAGTCTCTACCCAGAGGAAGACATCTTCATTCATCCTTCTTCTTCAGAATGTGTCTGTCCAGCAGATCATCTACTATGTCCTTGTCATTCACCAAGTCTAGTCCATTGAAACTGCGGCACGCCGCACTCCATTCCTTCTGTTCCCCAGTTCGAAGTCAAGTTCACTGAAGTTCGAGTGCATCACGTCCACTGTGCTAGTGTTGTCTTTTGGTTCCTGATCCGGATGTCCCAAAGTTGGTCACCCTCAGCAGAAGAGTGTGCACATCCTGGAAGAATGATGTCTGCGTCCCCTGGTCATTCACCGAAAGTCGAGTCTGTTGAAGCCCAGTGCTGTACGCGTCCGCCGTTTCATTGTTTTGTTCTAGGTCCTTATGCCGATACTTCAGAATCAACTGACTTCACCTCAGATTCTTCTGGTTCCTGGTTGCATTGGAGATCCATCTTCACCTCAGATTCTTCAAGTTCTAGTTGGCCCCTGAAGAGCTGCAGCATCATCCAGGTCATGGTAATCCTCCAGTGGGTTCATCACCACGCATTTGTCTGGTTCTTCTTTGTCCTTGGCCACCTTAGAAGTTGGTTTTGGCCAGTGAACTTTCTGCATCCGGTGTTAAATCCAACAGCCCTCAGGTGAGTTTGTTCCAGGAACCAACTTCTCTGGTTCTTTCTTGCCAGCAGCCTTGGAGAGAGTGGGTTTTATGCCAAGAAACATATGATCTCTTTATAAAACCTCTCACCACCACCACCCCCAGTGGCCTTAATCAGGCCTGTGCTGGGATCATTGCCTAAGTATCCTAAAGTTCTTTTCTGCCTGTCTTGTATCTACCAACGGTGTCTGACAGTGCACACAAAGACTTCAGACTTCAGACACTTGGACTGTGTTATCATTGTGTGGACGTGGCTTTAATAAACTTAGGTCGACCTTGTAAGAATTCCTTTGGGGTAGTAAATGTCATCTGATTTTCTGAATGGTACTAGAGTGACATACAGTATAGTTTTCTATGTTAGTTAACTTTTAGGAAATCATCTTGGAGTATAGTGGCATTAGGCCGAGGTGCACCTCAACATACTTTCTTGTAGTTGTTTTAGTAGTGCATGCAAAGTCTAAGTAGTGTGAAATAAAAGCAGTACTGTACTCTCTCCCATTGTTTTGCCTACCCCTTCTGTGACCATGTCATCCTACCCATTGTTACTGAATAAAGCCTCAAACTTCATGGACGACTCCTGCCTCTCCTTGTCTGGGCAACTTTCATCTATCCTAATTTATTCTGACCTTGGTGTTCCTCACCATCTTCAGAGCACCACACAGGTCACTCGGAGGTGGATTGTCCACAACCAGAACTTTGAGATTGCTCTGTATGGGGAGCGGCTACAGTTTGTGAGGGACAAATATGGCGGCCAAGATTTGGACATATGTGAACCTACCGTTGCGAGGCAATAGTCAATCGTATACCAGTCTTGTGCGCTGAGTGTAATAGATACAATCAGGGGGCTGTGCCCCCTGCACCTCCAAAACACAGGGCTTGTAGCTGTACAACACAGATGGCACATTGATGGCAGGCAAAACATTTCACAATTCAGGCAGTACTGAGACTTTTTACAGGAACATTTCCCACAGATGTCCATCCCTTTGTTTAGGGATCTCTGGACTTGCCAGTGCATTTATAGTGGATCTTGCTGCAGCACTAAATTTGAGCACAAATAGGTGAATTAAGTTAAAACCTTACACCATTCCTTGTAACCAGTTAGATGCCTTTGAAACCAAAAGTGAGTGATCAGTTCACTATGGCCAAAGCTAGATTCTCTCTATCATTACCTTTACAAAAAAAACAGGATTCCCAAGCCACATAGGAGCTGCAAGAGACATCTTTACAAAAGAACCTTTGTGCAAAGGTCCTGAGTACCTGTATCCTAGCCTCCTTGGGCTCCTAACAAGGCACCAGCTAACCCACATTTGAACGACAAATGAAACTTGTACTTACAGCAGCTTGTGCCCCCAAGGCATTTGTTAAGACACTTGAAATTCACAGTTCTTACACCAAATCCATAATTTTTAGGTTTGTACACACAGGGCCCTATATTCAAAAGTGGCTGGATGCAGCTCACAAGTGCCTGCACCGTGCATCTGAAATGCATTGGCACAAAACAACAGAATATTTAGAAGATGCGATCGCACGTGTACAGCTAAATATCCCAAACATGCATGATCGTGCAGTGGGAGATACATGACAGGTGCCCAGTGCAGAGCATACAGAGGTGCACAATGCGAAGCCACTTGCGCGGTGTGCAGATTTGCAATATTCAGCCAGGGTATACAAATGGCCTTATTGCACAGTCAGCACCCAAACAGCACATTTGCATCTCATTATTGGAATGTATTCAGTCCATTGCATACCATTGGCATGCGCAGTTCCAGCATTATAGGGCTGCACCACCACTCCACAAAGGTGATCAGGAGGCACTGCAGCCTAGAAGGCAGATGGAATGCATGGATGTTTGTGGGTGAATTGCATTGTCCTGAGTACAGTGCTACACACCCCTCAACCCCTTAGCACCTAAATGTGTGCCACGATGTGTGACAGGTAGTCAGAATATGTGACACAGCAGCAAACATGACACTGCAAGCTCAGAAGACTGTGGAAATTAGTGCACCAACGTTGCTACAATGTGCTGATACCTAGCATCTCATATTATAATGCAAGTCTACATGACTGTTCCAGTGCTCAGTTTGTGATGTCACCCAGTGACCAGTGACAGGTCAAAGGGTGTCTGAGTGATAATGCGAGTGCTGTACCCCATACTGTGAGACAGTTGAGAGGTTAGCAGTCTTACTACCCATGGCCATGTCCATGCCCTGGGTGGCCATGCACACAACACTGGAAGGGTCCGGTGTCCTTGGGGCATGCCCTTGCAGCCTCCAGGTCACAGGTGGTACCACTCCTGTCCCATGCTGCTCACAGTTGTGCACTGTCCAGCACTGGTACACCACAGTGACCCAAACCCAGGGCCCCTGTGGCATTGCCACATTGCAGGGATGGCATCAATTACATGTATGTGGTTCCTGGTGGCATGGGTCTGGCACAGATGTGCTGTGTGCACCTAGGGTGTTCCACTGTGGGTGGGTGCCACTGGGCTGTCCCTGACCCTTGCCATGCCACCATCATTACCGTCATGCATCCTGCTCATCGTTGTCCCAGATGCCACCATTGGTGCATGCCTCCACTGGGTAGCACCCTGATGGCCACATGGTGCAGGCCATGGCACCTGGTACATGTGCCACATTGTAGCTGTCTGCTCTGCTGATGTGCTGGGGGGTGCCTGATTAGCATGTGGCAGCTGGGCATCGCCGCCGGGGTGGTGAGGGGGGTGGCTAACTGGTCGGTGCCGGAAGTGTCACCCAGCAGATGCCCGGCAAGCTTGCACAATGCGGCTGTGGATTTTAGTTCTACCGTCCTGGCATGACTGCTGTGTGTGGGTGCCTGGATCATATCCTGGTGCATCTCCGAGGGTTGTCTCAGGGTCGCCTGTCTGCAGTTCTGTAGGCTGCCTATGGGTGGCTGGACGATTTGGGCCATTCCATTACATACCTAACTTTGTGCAGCACAGTTTCATGATGTGCAACACATGCACCACACATTTTGGCTGAATATACACTTGCGCAGCATTTTCAGATGCCCACCCCATTTTTTGTGCTACATATATTATTTCTGCACAATTGCACATTCAGAAATGTGCGACGATTCTACTCTTTTCAAATATCGTTATCAATAAGATTTTCTGGGATGCACTGTATCTCCATTTTGGGCCACATATCTCCTTTGAATATGTGGGCCACAGTCTCTAATTCTGGGCACTTCTGTTTGCTCTCACAGTCTTTTGGGATTGCCCCAAGGTGCTCACTGAACCTTTAGTTCCATTTCTCCGTCTGTGAAAAATCTTAACCCCCTTGGGGCCTCACAGGATCTGGTAGCCACCACGACCCACAAAACTGGCAAATAGTGACTTCCGGTGACATCACCGTGCCATGCAGCCGCATTAAAACAGAGCTCCACACCCCCATGACTTCAAAGTTAAAATTTAACCTATCTTAGCAGCTAATTATCTTTTAAAAAATAATTTTGGGTACCTCTAGCAGCATGGCCAGCCAGGCGAAATCAAAACTGGGACCGTCGGGCAGCTTGAAGCTACAGAAACTGGATTTACAAGCCTGGGGCTCACACAGGACCCTTCCACCAACAAGGCCGCCTGAAACTGCTGCACCAGATTTGGAGGGCAACTCCTCGGAGGAGGAGGAAGATGTAACAATCACCTCTCGGCAGCTTTGCAGAGAGCTGCAGCTACTTACACGCTCCATGGACGCCTGTAGAGAGGAGGTAACTGAAAATAAAGCAAAGCTTCTTAAACACGATCAGCAGCTCCAGTCCACTGAGGAATCTCTCTCTGGCCAGTCAGATACCCCAGACGTACATAATGGGGCAATCATACAACTGCATGACCAATCCCGGTTCCTCCTAGAGAGGTTGGAGGATTTGGAAACTCGATCAAGAAGATTGAATCTACGAATTCAAGGCTTACTGGAGCATACAGAATCGGGGGACATGCCAGCATTTATTGAAGGCTTGCTCAAAGAATTGTTAAACCTTGATAAAGATTTAAACCTTAATATCATTCGAGCCCGTCGTGCCTTAGCAGCCCCGCCAAAAGACCCAAAGACCAGGCCACGATCATTGGTACTTGTGTTTTTGGACTACCACATGAAAGAGATGATTCTGTGCAAGGCCTGGTCACAGAAAGAAATTGTCTTCAGAGACAAGAGGCTCTATATTGAACCAGACTTCGCCCCTCCGACCTTGGCGAGGAGAAAAGTCTGGTTCCTAGTCATCAAGGAGCTCAGAAACAAAGGCCTGAAAGCTCGCGTAGATTTCCCTGCAAAGCTATGGCTCACCTCAGACAGTGGAATAAAAATCTATGATTCCCCACCTGAAGCAAAGAAGTACTTGGCCTCCCTAGGTATTGCGTTAGATGAGATCATCACTCTAGGCCTGATAAAAAAAATCAATATCTTTATTTATCCAGGTGGGCACCATTGAGCAAGCTCATTTACAAGGTGAACCTGTGGCCCTACAGTAATAATACAGAAAGACAAGTTGCAATAGTACAAACAGTAAAAATAGCAGCTATTATAGTAAAAATGCACATTTACAGGTAATATACATTGAACATAGAACTACAAGGAGTCATGGATAATGAACTTGTGCTGGATCCAAGCCCAAAAACTGTGCATTTTGTAGTGGGAAATGTTAGGGAGAGGGTAGGCATACCAGATGGAAGATATCAAGCACATAATGTAGGGAGAGGTGGGGAATAGGGGCGCGCGAAGATGACCCAATTGTTAGAGCAGAGTGAGGGATTGGGAGGGCGGAGGACCATACAAAAGGCGACGAAGTGATTTTTGCCCCAAAACACAGCGACATATGGAGGAGAAAAGCTGCCGTTGTACTAAGTGCAAGAGGAGGAATATAGTAGCAGGGGCATAACTGGGAGGGTCCTGGAGGTTGGGGTAGAGAGAGGTGTTGGATGGACGAGGGACCAAACATTTTTTGTGGAGAAAGACGATAATTATCCCCAAGTGCGGCAGCATGTGCTAGAATCAGGCTGCAGCTGTTCAGAGCGTCAAAGAATAAGATATGGGAGTTCGTCAATAAATCCTGTGTATCTGTTGGTGGGCATGCTAGAGGCAGAGGCACACATTTCAGCTGGGGGGGCCGCCGTTTGCGGGCTGCCGTTTGAGGGAGAGAGGTTAGTTAGCATCTAGTAAAGCAGTTGCAAATTTCCATAATGCCATCACGGTAAAGCCTTTTGAACAAAAGGGTACTTACTGGGGTTTTCAGCTGAAGTATTTTGGGGGTTTTATTCCATATTGATGGGAGTGCGAATCCAGAGGCAGCTCTCCCGACTCGTGTGAGTGCCCTGGGTATATTTAGCAGGAGTTGTGAGCAGCTTCTAAGGGAATAATTCCTGGCACAATCGAGACAGACAGCTCACGATGTATTGAGGGAGTTTGCCACTGAGGGCTCTATATGTCCAGAGTGCTGCATTAAAGTTGCACCTATAGTGAAGTGAGGTCCAGCCCGTGGCAGCATATAGTGCGCAATGATGGGTAGAGAAGGGGAGGTCAGTGATGAAGCATATAGCTCTGTGCTAGAGCGTATCCAATTTTCCAAGATAGTAAGCCACACAGCTACTGTATATGAAGTCTGCATAGTCAATTAATGACAGGAACGTGGCTTGGACTAGTTGTTTCTTTGCATCTGCTGTAAGAAGGCTTCTTATCCTGTAAAAAAGGCCAAGTCTTTGCCTTAATTTTTTCAGCAAGTCTTCCAGGTGGTCAGTGAAGGAGAGTTTACAGTCGATCCTGACCCCAAGATATCTGAATTTCTGAACGTACTCTAAGCACTCTCCAAGCACCGTGGTTATTGGAGGGAGGGAGTCAGCAGTGCTTGTGTAGTTTGTGGGGGAAAATAACATGGCTTTAGTTTTCATAGCATTTAATAGCAGTTTTTTATTGATTAGTTGGAGTTGCAGGAGGTTGAAATCTTTTTGTAGGTCAGTAGAAGTTTCTTTTGGTGTGAGATGACTCAGGTACAGCACTGTGTCATCCGCGAATAAGTGAATGCTTGCATCCTTGATTCCCTCATCAGTGTTGTTGATATACACTGTGAAGAGGAGGGGACCTAATATGGATCCCTGAGGGATAACTCTTTGTAAGAGTTTTAGGGCAGATAGTTCGCCATCCGCTTTCACCTGCTGGTATCTGTCTGTCAGATAGTCAGAGAACCAGTTTAGAGAAGTTGCATCCAGTCCTAGTGTTTTTAGCGAGTCGAGGAGCAGGTCATGGTCGACTGTGTCGAATGCTTTGCTGAGGTCAAGAAACACAGCACAAACTGACTTTTTATGCTCCAATTCCAGTTGCCAGTCATTGGTTACTTTAGCTAATGCCGAGACTGTACTGTAGTTGGCTCTGAATCTGGATTGAATGGGGTTTAGACATTTTTCTCTGTCTATGAAGGATCTTAGTTGGCCATTTACTATTTTTTCCAGTAGCTTTGAGAGTGTGGGTAGGAGAGAAATTGGCCTATAGTTATTAAGGTCACAAGGGTCTCCAGATTTAAATCGCGGGATAACGTGTGCGATCTTCCATATTTGAGGGAGGGTACCTTGTGTTAGGGATAGGTTGAATAAATGAGTAATAGGCACTGCCGATACGTGGCATGCTATCTTTAGGAAGTATGGTTCAAGTGCATCTGCACCGGCACTTTTCTTAGTATCCAGGTGGAGAACCAAGTCTTCCACTTGCTTGAGGGAAACCAATGAGAATGAGAAATGTTGACTAATGGAGCCAACATTTGGGGGTCATGCCAAGTTGGGTGCGCAAGCTACATGCAGGCGAGTTATCGAAGGCTAAGCCTGCTGTGGTGAAATGCGTGTTGAATGCCTGCAGTATCTCTTTTTTGTCACTGATTACTGTATTGTCAGAGGCAATTTTTGTAGGAAGCATATTTTGTGATGTGGCTCACGCTAGTTCTTTGATTGTGGCCCAGAATTTGGAGGAACAATTGGCTGCAGTATCTAGTTCTGCTTGGTAATAGCAGGCTTTAGCTTCCCTAATCAGTTTGATGCAGTGATTTCTGGCTGTTCTAAAGAGGTGCAAATCTTCCTCTTTTTGGGATTTACGGGCAATTTTCCAGAGTTTATCCCTGGACAGTAGTGCAGCCTTGAGATCTTGAGTGAACCAATGGCACTTTCTAGCCTTTATGCGTATTTTTGACAGAGGTGCATGTAGATTCATGGCGTAGGTAATGATTTCATGTAGTGTAGAATATGTAGTTTCCACTGTTTTAGCAAGGTAAAAACTCTGCCACAAGGGGAATTTTTTTAGGTCAAGTAGGTATGCCTTTGGGTCGAATTACCTGGTTGACCTTTTGGTGGAGAATTTGGCCGTAGTTGGCACTTTGTTGGTTGCCCAAACTCCAGCTATTAGGCAATGGTCACTAATATCCGTGTCAAAGGTTCCAACGTGGGAGAAGGAATGGGGTTTATTCACAATCAGGACATCCAGAAGGGTACTTTTGGCTGTATTCTTTTTGTTGATAAGGGTGGGCTCTTCGTTGAGTAGGGTGAAACCAAGGGAGTCGCAGAAAGATTTAAGCGGGTGACCGCCTTCTGACAGCCAATCATAGTTTAGATCCCCGAGGATAATTGTTTCTAGGGGGCTAGTGTCCAAGATAGTTGTAAGATAGGACAAGAGTTGAATACTGGCAGATGGTGATCTATAGCATCCTATGACTCGGAGTGCTAACGATGGGGATAGGTCGATTTTTATGTCCAGGCACTCAAATCTCGCTACCGGTGAGTTAGAATTAAGTGTTGATGCCACATATCTATCTTTGATGTAGCGGTGACCCCACCTCCTCTGGATTGCCTATTGCATCTAAAGATCTGGTAGTTAGGTATATTAATCACACTATTTGGCATAGAGGGCTGAAGCCAGGATTCTGAGATAACAAGCACATCTGGCATTGTATGGGCAGTCCAAGCCTGGATAAGGGTGAATTTCTTCAGCAGGCTGCACACATTAATGTGCATAAAACTAATACCTTTAAGATACAGTGACTCAGAAGGGGAGGTAAGCTTATTTATGGGCCCTGGATTAAGCTCGACGTTGCCAGAGTAGAGTAAGAGGAGGAGTAGCAATTTTTTCAGGGATTCAAGTGAAAGGCAATGAGCTCGAGGCTTTTTCCGGCTTGGCATGGAGGAGGAGGAACCGGGGTGCCAAGCTTTGTTTTTCAATTTATGCAAGCCTAAGGACACTGAGGCTAATACTCTGGCTGTGTAACGCCAGTGGGAGTAACTCTAATTAATTAGGAATAAGGAAGGAGGCGTAGCCAAACCTGCAATAGTTGCTCTTCGAAGAAGGTAGTCCACCTGGATCAGTTGGCAAAGAGCCTTGGCATAACATGTGATGTGTAGAGTCAGATTGGGTGAGCAGTCTTCAGGATGAGGATGTGTTGTACCCCCAGTCTCAGATTTTTCAGATAATAAGCCAGTAAGGGGTATGATACACAGTGCAGTCAGGAGGAGGAATTACCACGAGGCTGCCATAATTGCAGTTGTTGGGTAAATGAGAGAATTTTGATAACAAGGGTAGCTCTCTGGCTGCTGGTTGCAGGATTCCCCTGGCGGAGCCCTGGCAGTAACAAATTGTTTTAGTAAGAAAGAGAAGGCAGGAGATTCATCAGGGATGGGAGTGGGCAGTGCTAACGGGTCTATATAATAGCACACAGGAGGGGGGATGAGCAGGTGGGCAAAAAATTGTGGCTTTGCTGTACCTCTCAAGCAGTGGAGTCCGATGAGGAGGTCTCGGGCGGCAGTTTTGGAAGTGCCGACTGCCCGGTGTCCGCAGTCCATGCAGAGGGCGTCTGAGCTGGGATCCTTAAAGGAGGCCTGGGAGGGGAGGGAGGGGTGGACGAAAATCGAGGAGAAGTTTGCAGAGCTAGCACTGAATCAGTGCACATACAATTGGAGAGAAACTGCAGCAGGGGGAAATGGTAAGTTACTTTACGCAGGCTGAGCAGAACAGGCTAAATTAAAATATATAACTTAGAAGCCAAGTACAGGGATGCAGGCTTACATTAAGCCACACATCTCGGGTGCTCCTGTCTCAGGTGAGTGAGACCAGCCAATCAGGGAGCTCTACACAGGCATGGAGCCAATAGCGCTACCCTGAGAAGGAGCTGAAATTGAAAACAGCAAATTGCAAGTGATGATCCGGTTCAGCGTTCACACTGCCCAAAGAAACTGTGGAAATTTTTCAAGCTTCATACCTTATCTATCTCTTTAGGGGGTAGGTGGATCAGGCTCCTTGCACCATAGAGGTGCTATGGCTGGATCATGACCGCTGCCTGAGGGGGCAAGTGGCACCTTAGCTATCTCTTTGGGGGGTAGGTGGATCAGTCTCCTTGCACCGTAGAGGTGCTATGGCTAGATCGTGACCACTGCCCGAGGGTCAAGTGGCACCTTATCTGTCTCTTTAGGGGGTAGGTGGATCAGGCTCCTTGCACTGTGGAGGTGCTATGATTGGATCATGACCACTGCCCAAGGGGGCAAGTGGTACCTTATCTATCTCTTTGGGGGGGTAGGTGGATCAGGCTTCTTGCACTGTAGAGGTGCTATGGCTGGATCGTGACCGCTGCCCGAGGGGGCAAGTGGCACCTTATCTATCTCTTTGGGGGGTAGGTGGATCAGGCTCCATGCACTGTAGAGGTGCGGTGGCTGGATAGAGACTGCTGCCTGAGGTGCAGGCAGTGGCTCCCTGTGAACAGAAAGTCTACCGCAGCCTCTGCTAGCATCAGCCCTGGGTTCTGGCCCAAACTCCAAGCTGCAGCTTCGGTGAAGAAGCGAACCAGACAGGACACCCAAGTGATGGAAGATAGAAGAGATCATGCTAGCTCCCCCAAGGACTAAAAAGCTTCTCATTTGAGAGACTTTGGGTAACTTTACAAGGACTTGTTTGTAGTCCATTTCATAATTCACAATTTAAGTCAGGGGAGGGGGGGTTGGCGATGCTTTATTCAGAATTTGAGAGTTTTTTTTTTTTCTTCAGCTTGATCTGTTTGCAATGTCTAACTCTCCTGACATCCCTGGGAGGAAGGGCATTGTTGCCTCCTACCCTATCTCGAAATCTTGACAGAATTCTACAAAATGTGGGAAGGTTGATTTCTTGGGGGGGGAGGGGTAATTCCCTTTGTTTCCTCAATCTCACACCCTCCATACCAATGTACTAATGTCAGCACCATACTCGTGTGGGCACACTTTTTGGTGCTCACAGCATGGCACTCGGGTGACCATGCCAATTGCTTCTTGACCCCGATGGCAGGACGAAGCAACATGGTACAGGATTTAATCCTGCCCCCCCCCCACCGCTCTACACTCACAGTGTGGGGGGATCTGCGTGACACTATTGAAACAGGAAATGGTTATTTTATTATATTTGTACTTGTTAATGGTTAGCTGAATCCATTTGATCCGAGCAATTTCTGATGTTTCTCTCTGGCTGAGTTGTTATTTGGTTCCCTTTATGAACATTTGGGTTGTGTGTCCTTCCCTGCTTCTCCTCTCCCGAGGCTCGACCTATGGGTTGGGGGGTTACCCTGCTGACAATCCTCTATGCTCCTTTCGTTACTTAACATGGGCGACCTAATTATTACACCATATAATGTCAGGGGTTTGAATAGCCCTATTAAGAGAGCAAGAGTGCTTGCAGAGTTGAACAGAATGGGAACCCACATTGTACTACTCCAAGAGACCCATCTTACGGAATGTGAACACCAAAAGCTACGCCGTAGCTGGGTGGGTCAGGTGTATGCCTCCACATACTTAGCTCACCCCATTGTAGGGGTACTGCTATTCTCATCCATAAGTCATGCCCCATTCAGAGTACAGCTTCCCAATTGGACCCAGAGGGAAGATATATTATACTGCAGGCAATTTTGTTAGATACCCCTTGCACAATTGTTTGCTTATACACCCCTAATGATGACAAAGAAGCAGCCTCTTTTTAAAAAAAAAAAATTCTAAACACCTTACAAATTACTGACCAACTTTGTATCCTAGGAGGGGATTTCAACACTATCTTATCCATATCACTGGATAAGCAAGGGGGTGCCCTGAAAGAAAAACTGGGGTCAGCAGGGCACTCTTTGCTTCGACTATCACAGAATCTAGGCCTAGTAGATGTGTGGAGGAGGGTTAATGGGAGATCACTGGATTTCTCACACTTTTCCAAGAGACACCAACTGTTATACCAGAATTTTCCTACTCTTTCTCACAGAGGAGTGGATGCATATAGCAACATCTTGTCAAATTATGCCCCGCACCCTCTCTGACCATGCCCCAGTTAAACTTGTATTAAAACTAACACCTCAAATCCATAACTTCCATTGGAGACATAATGTGGGTCTCCTTAACAACCAGGAGTTTAAAGATCTAATGGCCACCAAGATTCAAGCTTATGAAAGGGAAAACCTGGTGGGGGCGACCTCCCATGTGGTTAGATGGGACGCTTTGAAGGCCGTTCTTCGAGGGACCATCATAGGGTTTTCTTTACTAGACAAACGACATAGGGTGCAGAAGAGGGTGGAGCTAGAACAAGAACTAGAGGAATTGGAGTTCACACACAAAATCTCACTGAATAAACAGACACAACAACTCCTGGCTGAAAAACGCCTGGTCTTGGAGACACTACTCACAGCTCACATAGAAGCATCCTATAGAAGAGCCTGACAAACTTACTATGAGGGAGGTAATAGGGCAGGGAGGGTTTTAGCAGCCACAGTTAGACAGCAACAGTTAAGTAGACTGATCCTTAGGCTTAAGGACCAGACAGACTCTGGAAAAATAATTTCCCATCCAGAGAAAATAACCAACACATTTGTAGATTTTTATGGAGACCTATACTCCCAAGAGCCCATTTCAGACTTTGGGGGAAAGGTTGCTTTCTTCTATGATGGATTAAAAATGTGAGCCCTTTCGCAATCAGTGCTTGAACAGCTAGATGGGCCCATCTCGAGGCCCAAACTTCTAGCACAAATCACAAACTTGAAAAGTGGCAAAGCCCTCGGACTTGATGGATTTCCCTTGGAATTCTTTAAAAGCTTTGCTGACCTTCTGCTCCCGGCGTGCCAGGTGATCATGGACGGTGGGGCCACCCCTGACTTGTGGCAGGTCGCCCACATCTCAGTAATCCACAAAGAGGGTAAAGATCAGTTGGAGTGTGGCTCATATAGGTCCATCTCCCTCTTGAATGTGGATTGCAAGTTGCTCACGGGCATGTTGGCGAAGAGGCTCCAGACCCATATTACCTCTCTGGTACATGATGACCAGATGTGCTTCATCACAGGAAGATACATATTTGATAACATTAGGAGGCTTCTCAATGTCATCTCCTCTCAAGCCAACCAAAATAATTTTCAAATAACCATTTCTATGAATGCAGAGAAAGCATTTGACAGGGTTAATTGGAATTTTCTAAAAGCCTCCATGGAAAAAATGAATTTTGGCCCCAAATATTTGCATACAATCTTCCAACTATACTCTAAACCACAAGTAACAATGAGAGTAAATGGGTTAAGCTATTTTTTCTTTCTCTTAACCAGGGGCACCAGACAGAGTTGTCCTCTCTCTCTCTCCACTCCTCTTTGCCCTTTGTTTGGAGCCCCTGGCCACCAAGGTCTGGCAGAGTTTGGATATCTCAGGGATTACTGGGGGGGGGTGGAACAAAAACTCTCATTATATGCTGATGACTCTATATTTTTTTGTCCTCCCGGGAAAAATTGACCCCGGCCTTGTGCGAGATTTTACAATCCTTTGGAGAAATGTCAGGCTATAAGATTAATGTTTCAAAATCTGAGGCCCTAATTTTAAGTGGAATAGTTCCTCGGGGGTTTAAAGATAGCTTCCTGTTCAAATGGGCCCCCAAGGGCCAAAATCGATATCTCGGCATCCAAATGTCCACTGATCTTTCAAAACTTTTTGCCCTCAACTATGGAAGACTTTGGGATCAGGTGAGCAGAGACCTGGCTAGATGGTGCCTCCTTCCGCTCTCTTTGGTCAGCCGAATCTCGGTCCTCAAGGTGAATGTTCTCCCTCGATTCTTGTTTTTATTTCAGTGCCTTCCACTGAAATTGCTGGTCTCTTTCTGGAATAGGCTATCAAGGGAGACTCAGGGGTTTGTTTGGCAACATAAGAAGCCTCGGGTGGCTAGATGCTTCCTTTTCCTTCCTTGGGAGAGGGGAGGCCTGGCCTTACTCAATTTTTATTTTTACTGCCTGGCTGCTCAGATGACCCCTGTTCTATCTTGGGCTAAACAGCTAATTGAATCTAGATGGTATGAGATGGAGGATAGTTTACCGGAGGGGAGACCACTTTATACCCTAATGCTGGCCCCACCATCTTTGGAATGCATTTGGCTCATTAGAAACAGATGGGTGAGGCAGGGATTGTTTATTCTGCGGAAAATTAGGAAACTTACAAACACCCCGGATGGGGTGGGTCCACTATCTTTAATTAAGTATGAACCAAACTTCTTTCCACCCACGCTGGACTTAGAGTTTGCTGGATGGGCTAGAAGGGGAGTCACCAGGTTCACACAGCTAATTGAAGGGGAACACTGTATTTCATTCCAAAGAGCAAAGGATAAGTTTGATTGGGATAACAGAGAATTTTTCAGATTCATGCAGGTCAGACACTTTATAAATTCCTCAGACCACTTATCGAGATTAACCAGACCATACCCCCACTGGGAACAGTTTCTATATGGGGTGGTGACCATTTCAGCCAAGACTAAACCGGTGATGAATTTATACAGGTTGCTCTTAGAGGGAGGGGGGAGACCTCTTGCATCAACATAAAATACTTTGGGAAAGAGGCAGGTATCACACTCAGAGAATCTGACTGGAAACAAAGATTGAAAGTGGGTTGGGAGGTGACCTCCTCTCCAGTATGGCATGAATTTTACTGGAAAATTCTTGTTTGATTCTTTAGGGTGCCCCTGATTACCCAACATTATGCAGGAGGAGATGCCTCATGATGGAGTCAATGTAGAGGGGAGGGCAGTCATTGGCACATTTCTGGGCTTGCCCATGTCTAGCCACTTTTTGGAAACACCTAGAAGAGGCAGTGGAGCAAATTCTGGGAGTAATAATCTCTCACACTTTTGAGGATTGGGTTTTGGGAACCCTTACAGCAGCACGCTTAAAGGGAGACTCTTGAAAGGTGGCACTAGTGCTCCTGGCGGTGGGACTAAAGTGTATTACCTCTAGATGGCTGAGTAAGGAGCCTCCCACTCTGTTGGAGTGGATCATCAGGGTCAGAGAGGTGGTACCAATGGAGTTGTTAATGGCAAGATTCAGGCTGCAACAAGACCATCACCTGCAGCGTTGGCAACAATGGATGTTGCAGCATGCTGAATGAAGCTGGGAACCTCACTCATCCCCTTTCTGGAAGAAACAGAAGACATATCATATATGACACACTTGGGTGTTTTGGTCTGCTCTCACATATAGGTATTATCAAAGAATGGGGACATTTTTATGACACTCAACCTAACTGTTGAGGCCTATGTTGAGGCCTTTGGAAGTTTTTATTAACAATATTATATGTTTTGATATCAGCTTTTACATGATGAAAATTGAATCTGGGATTGATTTCAGGGTTATCCTTGGAGGACCTAGACTATTTAATAATTTACTTGGAGTGCCACTGATTAGATGGAAAATCAATGTATTTTAGCTACAATTTATATGTAATTCATCTATGTTATCTCTTACAACTGATACATGTTTTTCTCAGATTTTAAATGTATCTCTGTGGCCATCAGGATTTTAATAAAGCTGAGTTAAAAAAAAAACTGGCAGATGGTAACTGTACTAAGGCAGAAAATAACAAACTGAGGGTCCTTCCCTCTAACAAGTGGCCTCTGGCAAAGCACCATTTGCTTTTATAACTCTTAGCTTAAACTAACTCACAGTTCAAAACAACAGCCTGAGCACTGTGGCTTATGCTGCTGCGAGGGTTCTGAATTCCATGACATCATCCCCTGCCTCAGTAGAGCTAAGCAGGTGGTAAAGTAATGTTTGACAGAGAGTTTTAAACCATCTTGAACTGCCCAATCTCCCTGCCTGATCTAAAACTGATGGGGTTCTAATGACCCCAGGAACTGGCCAGTTACATTACTATAAGTCATAAATTGATAGAATTAAATACAATAAATAACAGTGCCTATATTTATATGTATCTCATTATATGTACCTATTGTAACCGACTCCTACCCCCCCCCATGCCAGTTAGTTAAGAGGAGGGCCCTTGTTGGTCCCAACAACCCTGAGATTGAACCAAATGTAAGTCAATCAGCACTGTCAACTGGTAATTTTGAGAGAGCTGAAACAAAGGGTAGGCTCTGTTCTCCTGTGTAGGTACCCAGGTACCACTGAGTGTTCAGCAAGAAGAGGCAGACACATGAGACAGTCCATTAAAACAGTTTACTTAGTTCAAAAGCGGATAACAGTTATATGGGAAGAAGAAAAAGATAGCTGAAAAACAGAATTAAGTACAACAACTCTACTGAGTGAGAAATAAGTCCAAAAGGTGGTAGGGGGTGGGGTGGGGGGAAAGGCAGTGGCTGGAAATTTAGCCAGTCCTGGCCTCTGGGAGGAGACTGGTTCTTGATCCCGAAGCTCAGAACATCTACGATGGAGCAGCTGCTATGGTGATGGCCCTCTTTTGACCACCCCAGGTGGCCTGATCTTGACTTTGTGGACCTGGCTGTCAGCATTGGGGCAAGCTGCTACAGTGTTGACCCTCTTCTGACCACCCCATATTGTCCAGTCTTGACCCTGTGGTCCTGGCTGTCTGTGGTGGGGCAAGCTAGCCCATTCCTTTCGTCCATCACAGAACTACTAACCACCCTTCAGACTCACTCCTCCACTGGCGAATTATTTATACTGGGTGATTTCAACGTGAACTGGTTCTTCCCCCATCCAAAGTAAAACCAGGAATGAGATAGCCACACTAAACCTCACTCAGTTAATTAGCGAACCCACTAGACTAAACACTGGAACTCAAATTCACTCCTTAATTTACTGGGCTCTCACCTTCCACCCACATTGCATTACTGCAGCCAGTATTCTACCTAATGCCCTAAGTGACCACCTCTTAATCTGCATCGTTTGCAAAATCCACCGCCCTAGAGCACCACCTAAAATCCTGCTGATTCACTCATTCAAATCCTTAGATCTGGCTCCTGTACCACATGACCTGTCAGCCACCGATTGGTCCCCCATCCATCTTGCTTCCTCGATTGACTCAGCTTTGAACTACTTCAATTCCAAGCTATTCACTATCCGTGTCCACTATACCCCCTTAAGACGAACCCAGGTGGGTGGCTCCCACCTCTTCTGGGTCACTGCTGAACTGATGGCTTGCCTCCATGCCAGAGATCAGGCATGGAAACTACACAAATCTACAGGGCTCCCAAACTGCCTTCCTGAAGTATCGCATGCTCTGAAAGCTTGCACCCGGACAATTAGATTGGCAAAAGCCGAATACTTCTCAGCCACATTTAACTCAAACATCAACAACTCATCCAAATTCTAGAAGGTGGTTCAATCCCTGTTCTCCTCTCCATCCCAGCCCCCTTCACCTGTCCTCAAAATGGGTGATGTCTACCTATATGACCAATCCCCTCCCTGTTGCCTCTGAATTTTACACTTACTTCACCTCCTATGCCTCCTCCCTTCTGTGTACCCTCCCTCCCTTTTCGTCACCTCCCTCCCCACGAACCCTTTATCTCAGCCTGCCCCTCATTCCCCCTCTTTCTCCTTCTGTCTTATGTCTCCAGTGGATGCCCTCAAAACTATTCTTGCCCTCATCTCCTCTAAGGGTAACTGTCCCTCTGGCCTTGACTCCAAAATTGTATACCTGTCTGCTCCTGCTATTGCTACCCTGCTTGCTTCTCTACTAAATCTCTCTTTCTCTATTGCATCTGTCCCATCCACATGAAAACACTCCACTCTTATCCCCCTCACAAAAGGTGGTGATCCCTCCTCAACTAGAAACTACTAGCCTGTCTCTTTTCTCCCCATTCCTGCCAAACTTCAGGAGTGCTTGGTGCTATCCCAACTCTTCTCCTACCTTGACTTCTCCGCTTTCTTCACCCCTTACCAGTCTGGTTTCCGGAAAGTCCACTACACAACCTCCTCCCTCTTTAGGCTTACTGACTCCATACTTACCGGTATGGACCAGGTTCTCATCACCTCTGCTATTTTCATTATCCTTGCCCAGGCTTTTGACACAGTCTCCCACCCCCTCCTGTTTGCCAGACTCTCAGCTGCAGGGTGCTCAGTTGCAGTTACCAGCTGGTTTCACTCTTCAGGGTTCCACGTTGGGCCTACTACTTTTCTCCATCTTCCTTAACGACCTTCCCACTACCTGTCCTTGCACCTCCATCCACATGTATGTGGACGATACAGTCTTGTTTACATCTGGCCCCTCCCCAACTGTTGTAGTGCCCAGACTTCAGCATGACTTTGATAATGTTCAGCTTTGGTTTCACTCAAATCAGCTATTTTTGAATGCCAAGAAGACATTCTCCATGACCTTTGGCACGCGGCACAGACTGTCTCGACTCTAATCCCTCCCCTGTTTCCACACCCTAGATGATTAGACTATACTGGAGGACAATTCCTCATTTAGGTATCTTGGGGTCTGGCGTGACTGGAACCTCACCTTTTCTGGAAACATAGATGCCATCCACAAGAAACTGTACCCCAAACTGGGTGCCCTATATAGACATTGTGGATGTATCCCACTGCCGGCGCACCATGTCCTTGTCCAGAAAATGATCCTACCTATTTTTGACTACGGGGATGTAGTCTACAGTGCCTCTCCCAAATCTTCCCTAACCAGGCTGAACTCTCTTTTTGATTCCTTTTGTCATTTCACCCTTGACTGCCCTTCTCATACCCATAACTGCTCCCTCTACCAGTTTCTCTCCCTTCTCTCCCTATTGGATAGACACCATATCCACTGTGCTAACTGTCTTGCTGAATTCTGATTTTACTCTATCCCCCCCCCATACCTCTCCTCCACTGTTTCCCTCAAATCTCCTTCCTCTCACTCCCTTAGAAACCTTGACCACCGTACCTTAACCATCCCACCCAGGTTCACCTCATCAGGCCAGGCAGCATTCTCCTTCCTCTTCCCAAAAATATGGAACTCCTTCCCCCCCCATCCATCATGCTCCCTCCCCTTGAGTCCTCACCCTCCCTCATAAAGGACCTTTTCTCCCCCTCCTGCAGGTTTGCTTAACTTTCCACCCTCTCCTTATTTTGCTTCTCTCTTCATTACACAGGTCAGCATTTCTCCATGTTACTCACTAGATGGTTTGCTTATTATTGTTCCTGCACTTCCTGTTGTTATAAGGACTGTCATTAAGTCGTGTCATCTAATATGAACATACAAAAATGCCAGCAGAAACAGGCCTCATAGTCTGTCGAGTCTGCTCAAGTGCGCAACTAGCACCTTATAATGCTGCTGCCCCTCCCTTCCCCCATCCTATTATAATGTTGATTGTATCTCCTACCTAATTGATTATTATTGTTGCCGCACTTTCTGATGTTGTAATATCTGTCATTCAACTTGTCTTCCAACTGCTGATTGTATCTTCTACCCAATATTTTATTGCACCTGTCTTTGGTTTATTGTATTACTCTATGTCCCCATCCCCTCTCCCCAGGACGCATCTGAAAATGAGCATTCACTGTTTGGTATGCCTTTCCTGGTGAAACATTTAAATAAATAAATAAGCTGCTACAGCACTGACCCTCTTCTGACCACCCAACATGGTCTGATCTTGATCACAAGGAACTGGCTGTCTGCAGTGGGGCAAGCTGCTATGGTGTTGACCCTCTTCCGACCACCCCAGATGGTCTGATCTTAATCCTGAGGAACTGGCTGTGGTTCTTCAGCACTGGGCCCTTGGTACTAGAACACTGGTTCCGTGGCACTGAACTTCTGGTACTGGACTTCTGGACCTCTGGTACTTCAGCACTGAATCTCTGGAACTGGACGTCTTGTACTGAAACTCTGGACCTGGAAAGGGAGAAATTCACAGAGCCAGATGTGCTCGAACCCAAGCAGCATGACTTGGCTACTGTACTTGGTTTGGGTCCCCCCAACAGAATTAGATAAAAGTCCCAAAATGTGAGCAGCAAGGCAGTATTGGACAAGCAAACTTCACATGCAGAAATCAGGAAAAATAATGCAGTTCATATTGGCAGAGTTAAATTCTAGTACTGTCTATTATCTATCGCACCTTCTTACAGCACTCCGAGTCTCCACTCATGGGTAATTCCGGCACTTCCTCTCAGGCTGATGCACAAAGGAAATCTTTTAGAATTGAAATTCGATCCCTTATCCCTGCTTCCGTCTCCTCCCCTGTCTTTCCCAGACTCCTCAGTTTTCTTTGTGCATCACTCCAGGCTGGTCACAGATTTTGGCTCTGTGCCATATAGGTGAAGAGATAGTTTCATTGTATATCCTAGTCGCTAGAGAAAATAATTGTCCTACAAATATATAAGTATTGGTTAAAGTCAAGTTGTCGGGAAATGCTTGTATAGCAATTTTGGATGGTTTTTGAGTCGTGCTCCATTGCTGGATAAACTCGGGGACTTCCCTTCCTCAGTACACCTTGTTCTGCTGAGGAAAGGGAGATCCTACAGCCAGTTCCCCCCCCGGTTTACCTTGTTCAGCCGGGGAGCAGAAGCTAGTGTGGGCCTCTGGTGTTGCTTTTGTTTGATTGACTACAGCCAGCTGCCCGCGGTTTACCTTGTTCAGCCGGGAGCGGAAGCTAGTATGGGCCTCTGGTGTTGTTTTTGCTGGACTGAGTTGTTTAAATGTTCTCACGCCGCCCGCTGTCACCTGTTTCAATCATGAAAAGTAGCCCTGAGAGAAAGGAAGCGCCTGCCTCTGCATGCCTACCTGCCTTCCCGGTCTACTGCTGGTGCTGTGCAGAGCTCTCCTTTTTCTCCGCAGACGCCAGCACGCCAGTCCCTTCCGCACAGCGCTCGAGGTCTCAGAGACGCCATGCTGCCTGCTACATCTTCCTGGTCTCAAGGCCCATGCTCTCACGGAGACCACGTTGTTCTATCAGCATTTTACTTTGGCATAGCCTAAGATGGCGGCGCCCTGTGCACTCTCCCCCTCCACCAAAATGGCGGCGCGAGGCCTCGGTTTTCTTAAAGGGGCAATGCAGAATTTAAAATACAGGTAAAATATTTAAAGGGGCAATGGCGTTTTTTGTGTCAAGTTAATGGGAAATGCCCCAATACATCATTTTTGCAGGAAAATGGTCTCTTTTAGTGAAATTAAAAGCCTTTATGCTGGCTGGAGACAGAAACACAAGGGCAGCAGATTTTTGGTACAAATCCTGAACCATTTAGGCTCTAGGCTTATAAATCCTAAAGGCATCGTATTTAAACAGTTTTGTTATAAAATAATGTTTTCATTACGATGCTGACCATCCGTTATATCTCCTCCCCTATCACATTGTGTTTTTCAGAGGAGATAACATGTCTTCAAGAAGGATTTGCAGAAAATGCCCCCACATTCTTTTAACCTCCGACCAGGGAGACCTTTGTTCTATGCATGGTTGGCCAGAACCCAGTTATATTCAATCCAAATTCTGGGCCCACAGAGGATGACATTTTACAGGACAGCACTTCCACTTCTTCGCAGAGTGTGGTAGTCCAGCTGTTCCAAAACCTTTTGGACAGAATGGATGCCTTGGGAGCAGACAAACGATCCAGGTCTCCAGAGAAACCCCCTCCACCTAAACGTCATAGAGGCCCCCCTCTTCCAAACACAGAGGATGGGTCCGAGTCTCCAGACTCGGGGGACGAGGAGCCAGAGGAGGAGGCGGAGCCCGAAGAAGACATGGCCGCCAGGCTATGCCCCTTCGATTCCATCCATAAGATCATTAGGGTAGTGTGTGAAACACTACAAATCAACGAACCCGTACAGGAGCCAGACAATAGACTGGACCCCCTAGTGAGGGACAGGAAGCGCTCCACCACCTTTTTTCCTTTTTGCCCAGCCCTGGATAATATCCTGGCTAGGGAATGGGAGGCCCCAGACCCAATAAAGACAAGGGAAAAAGGGACATTTGAGAAAAGATATCCACTAGCACAGGAGAAAGAGAAGTCTTGGGCTTCCGCCCCAAAGGTCGACCCGGAGGTCTCTGCCCTGAGCAACAAGACGGTACTCCCTTCTGAATCAGCTTCTGTCTTGAGAGACCCCATGGACAGGAAGGTGGACGATATAGCCCGGAAAGTACACGACATGCTGACCATGAACATGAGAGCTTCTTTGGCAGCCACTTATTCCTCCAGAGCGGTCCTTCGATGGCTGGAAGCAGTTCGCCCAGATATCCCTGAATCGAGCGCACATGGATCTTCCTTAGATTACGCTATCCAAGCCATTAAGTACGTGGCAGATGCCACCATTGACACCTTTAAAATGGCATCGAGAGCGACAGCTTCAGTGAACAGAGCCAGGAGACTAATCTGGCTCAAACTGTGGAACGCGGACCAGTAATCAAAAGCCCGACTAATGATGCTCCAATTCTCAGGGGACAAGGTTTTCGGACCTGGTATTGAAGAATTCACAATAAAGAAGGGAGAAGATAAGGACAACCAAGGGGGGCAGAGCACGCTGCCTTCCTTCCGGAACAACAGATTTCGTCCCTATCCTCACAGGGGAAGAAAGGGCCCCAGGTACCAAGGACAAGATAGGCGCGATTCGGGTTCAAGCCGAACTCTTCAACCAAAAGTCGCAATTTATTCAAACCGAGACGGTAGCTACTTCAATTCCAAACAAGGCTACAAACCCAACAGACAGAACAGAGGTTTTCGACAATGAGAATTCACAGGCCCAGGACAGCATAAGCGCAGTGGGGCGAGACTACAACTATTCTCCACAGCCTGGGCCAACACAGTCAGGGACCAGTGGGTCACAGAAATAGTACAACACGGCTACACCATCGAATTCAACTCCGTACCAAGACACGACAGATTCATTCAATCTCACGTGTCCAAAGAGAAGATAGCACCAACCCAGGTCAGAGCAATACTAAGACAACTGCTCAGCAGCAAAGCCATCAAACTAGTACCCAACCATGAAAGATACTCGGGCATCTACTCAGTATTCTTTCTGGTTCCAAAAAAGACAGGGGACCTACGCCCAATACTAGACCTCAAATTTCTGAACAAGTTCGTGAAATACCAAAGGTTCAAAATGGAGACCCTAAGGTCCACCATTGCTGACCATCCACAAAGGATCTCTAACATCCATAGACCTGAAGGACGATACCTCCACATCCCAATCAGACCGTCCCATCAGAAATTCCTCAGGTTCAGCATCCTGGGATACCATTTTCAATACCAATGCCTACCATTCGGTCTGGCATCAGCACCCAGAGTGTTCACAAGGTCATGGCCCCATTAGCAGCGAAACTCCGAATGGAGGAGTCCATGTAATTCTTACCTGGACGACTGGCTAATTCGGGCAAGAAACGAAGAGAATCCAACTCAGCAACCTCGAAGAGCACTACAACTGCTCTCCCAACATGGTTGGATAATCAACAACTAAAAGCCATCTGACACCGACCACAACTCTCGAACACTTGGGTGCGGTGTTCAACACAGTTACCGGGACAGTCAAACCCTCAGAGATGCGCATCAACACGTTAGTGGCCCAGTGCAGACAGATACTGCACTGCAAATCGACAACCCTATGGCACCTCATGCAGCTGTTGGGGCTCATGGCAGCCTGCATAGACCTACACGACTGGGCCAGAGCCCACATGAGACAACTTCAGTGCCTACTTCTAGACAAGTGGAACTACACCCTACAAAATTACAATCAAAAGGTGACCATACCTACGCCAGTACAAAGATCCTTGAGATGGTGGACAAATCTACAACATCTAAACCAGGGAGCGAACTTAGACAGAACCGCAACCAGGATCATAGAAACAGACGAAGCCTGCAAGGATGGGGTGCTGTACTGGACAGGAAGTCAATCCAAGGAAGGTGGACAGAACCAGAAACCACGTTACCAATCAATATTCTGGAGACCAGAGCAATCAGACTGGCGCTACAACATTTCAGACCTCTAGTCACAGGACAACACATAAAGGTGCGAACAGACAGCAGGGTAGCAATGTCCTACATAAACAAACAAGGAGGGACAAAAAGCAGAGCCATGGCCAAGGAATCAGAAGCACTCATGCGTTGGGCAGAGAGACACCTCAGCAGCATCACAGCAGTCCACCTAGCAGGCGTACAAAACACAAGAGCAGACTGGCTAAGCAGAAAAACCCTGCAACAGGGAGAATGGCAGCTCAACCCAGCCATATTCCAAAAACTTCAACAGAAATGGGGCCCATTCTAAGTAGATCTCATGGCCTCAGCAATGAACACTCAACTACCAGTATACATATCCAGGTACAAGGACAAGAATGCAATGGGGGTGGACGTTCTCTCAACCCCGTGGAGATTCCGCATAGCATATGTCTTCCCACCAATACCAATGATACCTGCGATCCTACAGAAGATCAGGGACACAGGCACAACAGTGGTCCTAATTGCCCCGGACTGGCCATGCGACGTGGTATGCCCTCATCAAAAGATGCAAATGGACAAGCCCATGAGACTCACCCCATACCAGACTTTGCTCAAGCAGGACCAATCTGGCACGAGGACCCACACCTCTGAAAC
This sequence comes from Neoceratodus forsteri, assembly GCA_016271365.2. Classification (NCBI taxonomy): domain Eukaryota; kingdom Metazoa; phylum Chordata; order Ceratodontiformes; family Ceratodontidae; genus Neoceratodus; species Neoceratodus forsteri. The sequence continues at coordinate 575,482,305 of CM028135.1, read as the reverse complement.
TGATGGCATGGCCACTCAGAGGTCAGATTGCTAAACCTAGGGGTGTCAGCCAAAGTAGCAGAGACTTTACTACAGGCCAGAAGACACTCTACCAACAGAACATATAACAGACATTGGGGGCATTTGTTTATTGGTGTAAAACTAGACAACTTGAGGCTTCAACATGAACATTTACAGGTGTTAGAATTTTTACAACATGGTCTTGACAAGGGATTAACAGCGGCATCGTTAAGAGTCCAAACAGCCCCCATAGGGGCAATTCGGGGGAAATCAGACGGACATCTGCCTGGGGCTCACCCACTGGTGCAGGCCTTTCTAAGAGCAGCCGCCAACATCACCTACTCCCCTAGACCCCTTTCTGCCCCTTGGCAACTCAACATAGTATTAGATGCCTTAACTGAGGTCCCTTTCAAACCCCTAATTTCAAATCCCCTAACGTATCTCACCATGAAGACCGTTTTTCTGGTAGCGGTATGTTCAGCTAGGAGAACCAGTGAGATACAGGCCTTTTCCTGCCGGGAACCCTTTCTCACGTTCTTCCCAGATAGAGTGGTCCTAAGAACTATACCGTCCTTCATCCCGAAGGTGGCAATGGCCTTTCACATTGGTCAAGAGATTACAGTCCCAATCATTTGCCCAGCTGACCAGGACCCCAACAGGGACAACCTTCTCTGCCTAGACCCGGCTAGAGCCCTACGCATCTACTTGGACAGGACAGAACCCTTCCGCCAGTCAGACAGACTGTTCATCCTTCATCAAGGACAAAAGAAGGGCCGCCCAGCCTCCAGGTCTACGGTCGCCAGATGGCTGCGAGACACCATCTCCCAAGCCTACAAGGCAAGGGCGGCCAACCCACCTCAAGTTATCAGGGCCCACTCTACGAGAGCAATAGCCACATCCTGGGCAGAGAGAAGCCTAGTATCAGTAAGAGAAATCTGCCAGGCGGCTACCTGGTCATCCCCCCATACCTTTACCAAACACTACAGATTGGATACAGGATTGACAAGCAATTCTGAATTTGGCCGAATAATTATCCACACAGCTTCCAGTCAAGTTCCTCCTCCCGCCCAAGTCTCTTCCAATACTGCTATATAATCACCCATGAGTGGAGACTCGGAGTGCTGTAAGAAGGTGCGATAGATAATGGAAGTTTACTCACCTGGTAAAGGTGATTATAGGAGTACCTTCTTACAGCACTCCGTAGCCCACCCAATGAGGAGGAACACACGGTATAACAAATGAATAACTGCCTGAAAGCATTTCACGTGTACACTCTTTAAGGATGATGTTTAAACAATACACTGATTAATAATTTTTACATTATGCAAATAAGCATAGACAGTAGCAGCTTAATTATTGTACTTTGTGAACCAACGAAACAATATAGAGTAAAGAATGAACACCTTGCACAACTTCACAACGTGTCGGTTTGTCTCATTCTAACAGGTGGTCTCCCTCTGGGAGACCACGGGGCCATGTTTACTGTTAATTTTTTATTTCAGAAGATTCTAAGAGCTCTGGAAGATATCGTACTGAGGAGTCTGGGAAAGACAGGGTAGGATACGGAAGCAGGGATAAGGGATCGAATTTCAATTCTAAAAGATTTCCTTTGTGCATCAGCCTGAGAGGAAGTGCCGGAATTACCCATGAGTGGAGACTCGGAGTGCTGTAAGAAGGTGCTCCTATAATCACCTTTACCAGGTGAGTAAACTTCCATTTAAATCATGCAATCAGTTTTCAGCTTCTGGAAAGCTATATGTGGTGCTCCCACAATTTGCATAAATTATTATTCATAAATCCCACTGGTAGCTACGGGGATTCTGTAGGCTAGGAGGATCCCATGTTTTGTAGGCAAACTGCCATTCACAGTTACTTCCTGCAAAACCCTGCCCCTGAATATGGGACCAGACACAGTTATGTTGCTGTCTAGGGACCCTTGCTAAAGCCCTGCTAGGCTGTTCCTGTACTGAGAGCCCTTCTTCACAACTTGAATTTCTTTATTTAAACATTTAACACAACTCAAGGCCTGCCTTGTTCTAGGCTCTGCTTCCAGGAGCTTCTTAATTTAAATGCAGCCCGGCCCTGCCCTATGCTCCAGGCAGGAGCGCAGTTTAAATAAATTTAAATAGATCTGCCCTCGGGTGGGCCTTTGCTCTGGAGCTTTGCCCTAGTTCCATCCACAGTTGTGGCCGTCCTTTGTTGCACCATCAGTGTGATTAAACAAATTGTTTTCCTTTTAATTAATTGGTTCAGGTGGTCAGCACCTGGCTGATAGTGCTGCCGCCGACTCACCACCCAGTCCGGAATGAAGACAGGGTACTGAGTGGTTCTGGCAGAGGGACAGACTGAAGGTGGAACCTTCTGGGCTGCAGACAACAGGAAGTTTTCTCTAGGATCCCTGCTGGGATTCATGCCGCCTGATACTCCTCTCTCAAAGGAAGAAGTGGCTTTTACCACGCCGCTGCCAAGGAACCGGAGAAACTTCTCTTTAAATGAGTTTAAAATAATAAATGGGGCTAAACTGAGCCCACACCATGTCTGACCAACTGCTGCTTCTTCTGGGGACCCACCGGCACTCATGACCACTGGCTGCTCATTAAACTTGGTGACCGGAGGCATGTGTAGGCACGCAGATGAGCCAACAAGATGACTTACAATCCCAGGTAAGTTTCTTCATGTCCACATCACGCTCCATGTCCTTCCTCCTCACAGTCTAAATGCCAGCTCCCCACCCAACGGTCACTTCCAGAATCTCCCCCACTCAGAAGTTCTGAACTGTCAGCCACGAGCCGACATTTGAAAAACTGCGATTGGCTTCCAGTCTCATGCTCGGGAACCTGAGCCCTGTTCCCCACGTGCATCCTAGGCTCCCATGGGCATGAGAGCACTAATTATATATATATATATAAAATAAAATGAATAGGGAAGGGGCGAAAACTGCAGGTGAAAGGGGGTGCAGAAAATTCTGTTACAATATGTACAGTACTGCATTGTACCCAGTAATGAGCAAGCCTTTAGCAAAATTGTGTGTTTGTTGGTGACAGTGACATGCATACAGGAGTTTTAAATTGATTTATAGAGATAGTCTCCTGAGAACACCATGGCAGTCTCTGTCCAGTGTTTGTGTTTGATTCCTGGGCCTGTGGTCTACAGAGATTGGGGGTTGTTGGTCTGTGGGCAGGAAAGGGAAGGGATATAGCTACACAAAGTGTAGTCATCTCGGGGCAATGGTGTTCTGGTAGGTGGTCATCTGGGGGAGGAGGTTGGCTCAAGGGGATGGGTGGGGGTCCAGCTACAGGGAGTGTGTTCAGCTTAAGGATGTACATCAGGGTACTAGCAGGGTGGTCGAGCTGTAGGGAGGGTGTCTGCTAAGTGAGGGAGGATGCCTCTGCTGTTGGAGGAGTGGCTGGCAGGTGTGGGTGGGAAGAGTGGTCCTGTGAGAGGGTCCAGTTGCATGGAAGTTGATTGTCTGGGGGGATGCAGGTTCAGGGGTTGTGGAGTGGTCCAGGAAGGGAACTCAACATGTATGCCTGGAAGAGAGGAGATCTACAAGTACTTCACAGGGTGCAGATGGGGAACCTATTTCAAATGAGAACCAGCACCATGACCAGAGGGCATGCAGGGAAGCTGTTGGGGGGGGGAGATGTGAAGAAATATTTCTTCACTGAAAGGGTGGTGGACACCAGGAACACACTGCCAGTCAAAGTGGTGAAGGTTAGAACGATGGGGTGCTTCAAGTATGTATGGGGTAAACATAGGGGTATATTAGACTAGAGCCAGGGGGTTGCTGGAGACCAGATAGAGGCTGTGGATGTAGAATAGGCAGGGAACACTTAGGCAGATGGCATCACAGGCAAAGAAGTTCTTTTCTGTTGACAAATGCTAAGTTTCTATGAGGGTGCTAAGTTTATTATTATTGTTTTTGTAACTGTTTAATAAAGGAAAATGGTACAGAAGGCCATTGTTGTACCTACTGCAGTAAATACCCCTGATTAGTAGTAGTAGTTGTAGCTTTATTTATTTGTGGCACCCTTCCCCTGAGGCCCAGGGCACCAGCACAAGAAGGAAAAAGCAGATGATTAAATACTCATACATAATTATAAAACAAACAATAAAAATGCATTATAACCCTACACCCCAAAATGAATAAGCCAACGGCTGGATTGCACCATAAATAGGTTCTTCATAAATAACATACTGTAGTTCAGACACCAAAAGCCTGAGCAAAATGAAAGGTTCTCAGCCCATTTTTATAGACTTCCACCAAGGGGGCCTCCCTCAGGGTCCTCGGGAGCGAATTCCATAGTAGCAGTCCAGGTTCTTCAAAAGCCTGTCCCCGGACATTTTGAGTCTGGTCCTGGGGAGAACCAGAAGACCCCCCCTCAGCGGAACAGAGGGGATGAGCAGGCAGGTAAGGATGAAGGAGCTCATACAGGTAGCCCGGACCCAGATAATGTAGGGCCTTATAGGTTAGCAAGTCAACCTTATAAGAAACACGCCATGCCAGGGTATTATGACTCGTCATTGAGAGGCCAGTCAACAACTTCACAGCCTCATACTGCACCAGTTGCAGGTGCTACATCATACCTTCGCTGACCCCAAGATAGAGGGTGTTACAGTAATTGAGCCAAGAGGCCACAAAAGCATGTACTAGAGAGGGCAGGTCCTCGGGGGATAAGGGAACGAATCCGGCTAATATTCTTCAGATAGTTGAAGCCATTCCAGACAACTGCCAACACCTGAGCCTCAAATGTCAGCCCTTCATACAGAATGACTCCCAGATTCTTCGCCTTTTTGGCACCGTCTAGCCTGGTAGTTCCAAAGCAAAGCCCTGTTTCTCACCTCGATGCTGCCAATCTGCCCCCACTTGGCTTAATTTCCAGTACTTCAGTTTTGTCCAGGTTGAGTCTTAGCCAGCTCAATGACATCCAGCCCTGGATCTCAGCCAAACACTGGTTCAACATATCCATCTCTCCAGGATACTGAGGTGCAAAAGACAGATGGAGCCGAGTATCATCTTCATAGCAGTGTAACCTAACTCCCTACTGCCTGATGATCCTGCCAAAGGGTAGCATATACACTGAAAATAACATGGGCAAAAGGACCGACCCTTGGGGTACACACCACAGTACAGGTCCATTGGGCACGATGAGAAGCTATCCTTCACAATCCTCTGAGACTTGCCCCTGAGGTAAAACTCAAATCAGCTAATCACTTTGCCTGTGAGTCCCCTGTAATCCCTGATTCGATCCAATGAAAGTCCATGGTCAACAGTGTCAAATGCTGAGGAAATCCAGGAGAACAAGGACTGACCATTCTCCTGTATCCCTCGCCCTGAACAAGTTATTATGCACCATGATTAGAGCAGTCTCAGTGCTGAACTTTGACCTAAATCCCGACTGGAGAGGCTCAAGTATGTCAAAGGTCACTAGGTGTGTCTCCAGCTGCAATGCAACAACCTTGTCAATAACCTTACCTAAAAAAGGCAGGTTAGAGACAGGCCAGTAGTTCGCCTGTTTTGAGCATTATTTAAATTTTTTAGTTACCTTGTTTGTCAGTAAAAATCCATCAGTATATGCCAGCCATAACTTCCTAAAGCCTGGTATGACCACAGCCATCTCACGCACACCATCCAGCTTCCTGTGTACTCAGTATGCTAATGAGTGCTGCCATCTAATGGCAGAAGTTGGCAGCATTCATTAGCATACTGAGTGCACAGGAAGACGTCTAGTGCGTGTGGGATGGCCTCAGCCATCTTTGGCTAAAGGAAGTTACAACGTATTCAACTTTTTACGTATGAAAAAGGCAATAAAAATTTTTTAATTATGCTTAAACCCCTGATCGGGTTTTTTACTGTGGTAGACATAAAAAACACCTTTTGTGCCATTTTCATTTAAAAACTGCAGTTTCACAATGCAGATTTTAAACAACTGATACATACAAACAGCATTTTGAAAGTATGTAGTAAGATATTGGAGTCAGTGCTGTAGACAGAACTAGTAGAAAATCTAGAATGGCAATGCCCCTCGGCAGTGACTGGACTAAGTATGTTGAGTACGGCACCGTGTTGTAGGTGGCCAAAACATTGCTGGTAGAGCTACACTCAGTGTTGTAATGTATGTGCTGCAAGTACTGCACTGAATAAAAAGAGACTGATTAAGCCACGTAACTAACAAAAAGGTGCTTGCATTTATTTTTTGTGGAGCTTGGACATACGAGAGTGTAGTGCACATAAGTTTGCATTGCATAGTTAACTTTTTATTGGGCATTTATCAAAATGACAGTTATGCTATCATTGCTGTGGATGGACTTGGTATGCTGCTTCTTTGTGTTCTGATCCATGAGTGCTTGGGTAATTAGGCTACTATAAAATAAATTATACTGTACATAGTTAGAGGTTTTTTTTTATAATAGTAGGTATAATATGCTGCATTGTGCCTAGTAAGGATTCCATTCAAAATATTGGGGAGAGGGGATCCATATAGAGATAATTCTCACTGGAACATTGTACACTTCCCGTCCTGTCCTCATGTATGAGTCCTGGGACTGTGGCATGTAGATGCAGGTAAAGAACTGTCGATACGGTTTCATGGTTCAGTGTTTGAAGTACCTGAGGGCTCACCAAGGATCACCCTAAATAGCAATTAAGTGACACCCTGTAAGAGACTTTGTAAAATCTGAACTGTCAAGCCGGCCCACCAGTGCAGCAGAAGTGCTGCCACTAGCAATGCCGACGACCTGGCGTCAGGAATGAGACTGGGCCATCGAAGGGTCAACCTGGGGAGTGGAATCAAGCATCCTGGGTGACCACAGGTGGTGATACAGGGGAACAGCAGCTGAGAAGTGGTTCCCTGGAGTGTGTTTGTCAGTTGGGTGTGTGAGGCATGCCAACACCCAATCATGTCAGTGTGCTCGGGGGCGGGCAAAAAATGGGAAATGGTGCAGGATTAGGTAGCTGAAGCTCTGTTGGCTGCCCACGGCTGCACCGTGCTTGAGTCACTGGCCTCGGGATACCTCTGTCTTCACCTCCATCTCAGGTGGCCAGATAGATTGCGATAAAGTAATGCCAAAGTTTCAGAATGTGAACCTGACCCCAGGGAATAAGCTGGGAGGGCAGAACAGAGGTGAGTAATGGGTGAGTAGGTGTGCCTGGTGGTTCGGTGACAGAATCTTGGTGGGCGGGAAGCAAGCATTGGATAGAGTGGAAGGAGGATCTGGCCATGATGAGAGACCATGGCGTCCTAAGTCATATACTTGGATAACTTCAGTGGCTGTCACCAGTGGCAACCTCCCCATCCATGGTCCCAGTCTGTGGCCACTGGAGAACATGCATGCTGTTTTGTTGAGGCATGTGACACAGTACAAATGGCAATGCACAAGACACAGCGCAGTGGTGGCAGTGCATATGACACAGTATAGTGCAGTGTTGGCAGTGCCCTTGGCACGGTACAGTGATGGTGTATGTGTCACAATGCAAAGACAGGCATACTTTCACAGCAGTGACAGGTAGTGCATGTGGCACTGTGCTGTGTAGGCAGTGCACGTGGCACTGTGGAGTCTTGGCATATGGCACAGTGCAGTGACATACACACATGTGGTACAGTGCATTGACAGCAGTGCCATTGGCAGTGCAGGGAAAGAAGTACATGTGGCACAGCTTAGTGTTTGCAGTGCAAATAGTGCAGTGTGGTGTCGGCAGTGCACCTGACACAGTGCAGCAGACTGGCAGTGCACATGGCACAGTGTAATGTCAGCAGTGCATGTGGCACAGTGCACAGTGATGGCAAACCACATGGCACTGTGTGGTGGCAATGAACGTGACACAGCATGGAGTCGGCAGTGAACGTAACACAACACTGATGGCAGTTCCCATGGCAATGCACAATGATGGTTTAGCACATGACACAGTGTGGTTTTGATAGTGAGGATGGCACAGCAGAGTTTGCAGTGCATGTGTTAGTGCACAGTGATGGCAGAGCATGTGACATTGTGTTGGCAATGAACATGGCACAGAATGGAGTTGACAGTGAATGTGACACAGCACAGATTCAGCAGTTCACGTGGCACTGCACTGGCGGCAGTTAATGTGACAATGCAGTGACAGCTGAGCACAAGGCAATATTTGGGTTGGCAGTGAACGCGGCACAGCACAGAGTCAGCAGTGCATATGGCATCACACACTCAGCAGTGCCCATGGCACTATACAGTTGGCAGTGCACATGGCACCACACAGTATTTAGTGCACATGGCACTGTGTGATGTTTGCAGTGAACGTGGCACAGCACTGAGTCAGTAGTGATCATGGCACTACACAGTGACAGCAGTGTGTGTGGCACTGCACAGTGATGATAGTACATGTGCTGATACAGTGATGGCAAACCACTTGGCAATGTGTATTGTTTGCAGTGAAAGTGGCAGAGCACAAAACCGGCAGTGAACATGGCACAGCTTAACGTCAGCAGTGCATGTGGCAATGTAGTGATGGCAGTTCACGTGGGACAGTGCAGTGGGGCATTGTGCATGATATAGAACAGTGGCTGCAGTGTGTGTGGTGTAGCATGGTGGTGGCAATGCACATGGCACAGGCACACTGTCACACCTCACAGTCACATACCCCTGTGCACTCTGTCACGTCCACTGATACCAAACCACAGTGTAATCTGTCACACCAACCAACCCAATACCCCCATGCACCCTCTCATCCCCACTGACCACATACACCCATCACAACAGAAAACAGGCATGCACATCATGACAAAGTTAATAAAAATAAAATGGCATGCATTTGGTGCTGGAGAAAGACTTTATTGAACAAGTATTAAAAAGAAAATATTAGAACGCTGGTCTACAAATGGCTCTGTACCTGCACTCTGTCCTACCCACCCTCACCTCCATCACATCACCCTCCCCTCAGCCACACCTACCAAACCCATACCCCATGAACCCTATGACAGCCACTTGCCCCATACCCCTATGTACACAGTTAAACCAACCGACCCATACCCCCATGAACTGTGTCAAGCCCTCCAACCCCATACCCCCATGAACACCATGATACCTACTGACCCGATACACCCAGTCACATCCACCTACCCCATACACACATGCTCTATATCACACCAACCAACCCCATACACCCATGGATGCTGTCACACCCACCAACCCCATACATTCAAGCATGATGTCACACCTCACAAACCCATACCTCCTGCATGCTGTTACACCTACCATCCCCATACCCCATGCACGCTTTCACACCAACCAACCCCATACCTCCATGCACACAATCACACTATTCGATACCATACCCTTATGGATGCTGTCATAACCACTGGCCCCATACACCCAGTGTAGCAGATTTTGTTCCTTGATGCAGGCAATGACATATAGATGTAGATGTTCTCAAGCTCATAAATTGGTAGCATAATAATTTGGCACAGCTAGGCCCCGTACATCCTGCTTGGGGGGAGGGGGTGACAGCCAGGGAGCCTGAGGACACAGTGTGGGAAACTGGAAGCATGACAACAAGGATAGATGGATATGTGCTGGGGGATGGGGGGGTGATAGGCCTTCTCTACGGCGCCTCAATCACTCACTTGGTCAAGGCTACGCTCTTGTCTAAGTTAAAAGCAACCTACCACAGAATCGCTCATTTTACAGCTAAGGCCCCGGCCCGGGCACATCACTGTAGAGTATTAAACAAACTGGGTTTGCCCTTTCGACACCAAGCTAGACCTCCCAGTGCTCTGCACCACTTTCAAGCTCACCCACCTACCTTCTCCTCCCAGTCTATCTAACATGATCACTCTAAAACCCTTCCCTCGGACTCTCAGGTCTTCACACCTCCCAAGGCTTAACATACCCAAAACTCAGTTAGCCATAGGCCAAAGGTCCTTTGCTGCACCTCAAAAGTGGAACAACTTCCCTCATGCCCTACTCGCATGTAAGACCCTCCCAATGTTCATAAAACACTTTAGAGTAACTTCTTTCTGCCTCCCGAATGCAATGGTAACTGTGTCCAAATAGCTTCCTAGCCCCTCATTGCTTCTCAGCCTTCATACCATCTTTCCTGTTCTGTTACCAAAGCCTTAGCTGCAAAAGCTCCCCTATCCTTTCCACCTCTTAACTACGCCTCTCACACACACCCTCCCTTCCACCCTTACTTCTACTCCCTCTCACACACACCCTCTACTTTCAATGGTATATCTCAGACATGATGAACCTACATGATGAATATAAGATGTTAACATGAACAAACCTATATGATGAATATAAGATGTTAATATGATGTATATTTGATACATATTGCTCTGTTGACTTTGTTCTACTACACTGTACATAAAACTATGTATCTCCCAATATGGTATGCTTTACTATGTTATATATTGTGTATCAATGTAAATGGAACATTTTGTTCCCCGGGTTGCCACTGAAAAAGGGACTTGGTTGTCTCAGTTGGCCAACCCGGTCATCAAAATTCAAATAAATAAATAAATAAACAAGATAGAATCATGCAGACATGGCTAGGGTGGGCCTCCAAACCCTGGCATCAGGACTGGAGAAGGGCATGGGAGCGTGCCAAGAGGCCTGGAGTGGGGAGAGAGAGAGAGAGCCTGTGGCCACTGCTTGGGTGGGCTTGGGCCACTACTGGTGAGTGTACGTACCAGGGATCAGGTGGTCAGGGCTGGGTATGACTCATGAGCCAGCTGCCAGTGCTAGAGGTTGATTTTTTTGTGGTGGGTGGGTTAGTATTGGTAACCATATGCACACAGCAGTGCACATGAACCAGTGTGATATCGGCAGTATACATGTCACAGTGCAATGAAGGCAGTGCATGTAACACAGCAAAGTTATGGCATGTATGTGGCACAGTGCAGTGGTAACAGTGCCCATGGCACAGTGCAGTGTCAGTGGACACACCCCCAGTTGAAGGCCTAATTGTGGGGCCAAGGCACCAGGGGTACATTGCGTTATCATGGAGCTCGGCTTTTGCTTAAATAAAACTTTATTTGCAAAATTTGAAGCCTGGGTTTGCAGTCAATATAAGGTTACCTAGAGTGCTTTCTTCTGTGCTTCCACAGTGCAGTGTCAGCAGTGCATATGACACAGTGCAGTATTGGCAGTGCAAGTGGCACAGCACAGTGACATCAGTGTATGTGGCTCCGTGCATTGAAGTGCCAGCCAGTCATGTGGCCAGGCACAGAGACAGCAGTGTACACAGCACAGTGCTGTAACGACAGTATATGTGGCACAGTGCAGTGAGTGCTAGCAAGACATGTGGCACAGTGCACTGATGGCAGTGCACATGGTACAGCACACAGTGTTCATTTCAGGCCATGGGACACACCACTGGCATGTTGAAGAGGTAACAGCTTGTCCCTGCAATTTACTGTGCTTTGCACAGAAACACTCATTGGCTGGCTGCTGTTGGCTACAGGAAAAAAAAATAGAGTGGAGAAAAACTTACACATTTTTATTTAACAGAAGACACAACCACAGCAGACTGCTAGGGGAGAGGCCACTGGAACATGCAGCATGGTTGTGGAGGGCCTCAAGAGCCTGCCATCTGGGGTGATGGGCATAGGACCCTTCCAGTAGGGGTGGGGGGGGCAGAGAGAGCTTGCAGCCATTGCTTGGGTAGAGATACCAGGGAGCATGTGGCCAGGACTTCAACTCAGTGAACTGTTCAAAGTCGAACTGCCCGCTGCTATGATGGTAGGGTGTTGGCATCCAATGTCACATGCCTGTATGAAGTCACTGGCTGACACAGTCATATTTTCAGGTTATGTGAGAGGCTACTCCCCTTCTTCCCACTCTGAACTCATCAAAGCCAAACCATAAAGCTCCCATGATGCGGGGGGTATGGGTGACCCATGTCACGTGCCTGGATGATGTCTCTGGCTGTCACCAGTGGTGCCCCTTCCCCCCATTCAGAGTTCCTGACTGAGGAACAAGCATGCTATTTTGGTACGAAACAGAATTTGCCGACATATAAGGACCACTTGGCCCACCCAGTCTGCCCATTTTTCTCTACCTGCATTATTACCGCAGACACTACTTGATCTACAGCTCTTTCTCCACCCCCCCAACTTCCTTTCCACTATGATTCCCTTGTGAGTGTTCCATGCATTCTTGAACCACACCACTGTTTTCACCCCCACCACCTCAGCTGGAAGGCTGTTCCAGGAATCCATCACTCTTTCTGTGAAGAAGTACTTCCTCATATCTCTCCTGAAGCTACCTTCTCTAGCTTCATAGCATGTTGCATTGTTCTTGAGCACCATTTTTTCTGAAAAATGCTTTCTTCTTGTACCCCATTTTCCCCTGTGGGATATTTAAGGGTCTCAATCATATCCCCCCCCTTCCAGGGTGTACATATTGAGGTCCTTTTGTCTCTCCTGGTAGGGCTTTTGATGCAGACCCTGCACCATTTTAGTTGCCATCTGGACCACCTCCACCCTGTCAGTGTCCTTCTGGAGAAGTGATCTCCAGAACTGGACACAGTACTCTAGGTGGGGTCTTACCAGCGATCTGTACAGAGGCAACACCACCTCCCTCTTTTTGCTGCTGAAACCCCTCCCTATGCACCCAACATCCCACTTACCCTCCTTACTGCTCTGTCACACTGCCTGGCCACCTTTAGGTAATCAGATATGATTACTTCTAGGTCTCTTTCCTGCTTGGTAGTTGTCAGTCGCACTCCACCCATTTTGTACTATGCCCCTAATTTCTGTGCCATAAGTGCATTATTTTGCACTTTTTCGCATTGAAACCCAGCTGCCACACCCTTGACCACTCCTCTAGTTTTCTCAGATCTCAGCTCATTCTTCCCAACCCCCTAGCAGTGTCCACCCTATTGCAGATTTTGGTGTCATCTGCAAAGAGGCAGCCCTTTCCTTCCAACTCCTCTGCAGGGTCACTTATAAAGACATTAAAGAGGGCCAGTCCCAGCACTGATCCCTGAGGCACCCCGCTGGTCACCCTCACATCCTCAAAGTGAACTCTGCTTACCACCACCCTCTGTCACTTAACCCCTGACCAATTTCTTATCCAGTTTACCAACTTTGGACCAACTTGTAAGCTACCCAACTTGCTTACTAGTTTCCTGTGTGGAACAGCGTCAAATGCCAACCAATGATAACAGGTTGAGTGGCCTGTAGTTGCCAGCCTTCTTCCTACTACCAATTTTGTGAAGTGGGACTACATATGCCCTCCTCCAGTCCTCTGAACCCCTCCTGTTTCCAGTAAGCTATTAAAAATAACCATCAGAGGTTCAGCCAGTACCTTCAAGAGGTGCTGTGTCAAAAGTGCGAAGGAATAAGAGCAATAGTAATCAGAGCGAATGGCAGATGGGCAACAAGTGCAGGAGCAGTGACACATGCAGGGGGCTTTGCCCCCCACACCCCCATCATGAAATATAATCATCCTCGGGGCCACAGGCAGGGCATCAGGAGGACAGCGCGCCATCGCTCTTCTGCCTTCGCCATTTTTGCTGTTGCCCTTTTTCCTGTTGCAGTAATGATGGGACACCCCTTCTTGAGTTCCCTCAATACCCTTGAATGCACCCCTTCTGGAAATTGCTTTGTCCACCTTCAGATTAGCGAGTTCCTTCAGGACTCTCTCTTCTGAAAAAGGATTTGGGTCTACCTCCCTCCCTCCCTCCAAAGCTTCTGTTACTTTTCTGTGGCCCTTCCCCTCCCCTTCTGCTTCCTCTAAACACTGAATACAATTATTTGTTCAGGATGTCTGCCTTTTCCTGACCCCCCTCTGCACAGTCTCCCTCTTCCCTTTTTAACCTGGCATGTGATGGCACAGTGCAGTGTGATGGCTGTGCATGTGACTGACATCCAGCGTGAAGTGGAAAGATCCAGGTCGGCGGTGCTGGGCCTGCCCAGTGCCAATGTAATTTTTATCAGGAGCTGTCTGAAGTTTTCTATCAGTCCAAGCCTCAGTGAGGGCACTAGATGTGCAAGCAAGCATTATCACGGTTACGGCTGTGAGAGCTTCCTTGTAAACTCTCTGAGCTGTCGACTGATAGAAAATGTGTGTGAAAAAATTAGCCACACTTGAATTATTTTTTCCACAGCTATTACTTATTTAACTCATTGCAAACATGCCCTAATTTCCTGATAATGTTTGAATGCCCACCACACCCACACCCACATAAATCGCGTTTTAATGATGCCATCCAGGGAAGTGGCTGCAGTGTCTTTGCAGCAAGTTAAATATCTAGATAATACCCATTATAAAAATTTCACTTGTGGCTAATTTAGGTTCTGGCAAGAACAGGCAGCTCTTTGTCATGAGTTGCCTTCCCTAAGGGTGTCAGTGGCTTTTCGATGGCCCCCTATCAAGTCAGTTATCTTCCAAGCCATTGGACCCCCTTTCAAGGCCACAGATCAGCCTCCAGCACTCCCCCACCAGCTACAGTCCTACAGCTGGTTCAGCCTCCACCCCAGCCAACACCCCTCCCTGCAGCTTGAAGATCAGCCCCCTGCTACCTGGACCAGCCTACACACCCCATCCTTGGCTCACTCTTCCATGCCCTCGCCTAGCCACCCACAGAACAGCACCCCACCCCAAGCTGAGCACCCTCACTGGAGCAAACTGCATTCCAGGAACTGCCTGTTCCCCCTAGATGACCACCCTCCCTGGAGATGGAGTCCCTGATCATCATTCCCACCAACAATCCAGATACGCCCATCACCCTATCCCCCAAATTACCACCCTCCTTGGAGCTGGACCCCCTTCGCCTCTGAACCAGCACACCTCTGCTGACAAATCTCCCTGCATCTAGGAAACTCCCTCTTCTGCCCACAGACCAGCTTCCCCCAAAATAAGCACCCTCCCTGGACAGGAAGCCCCACCCCCACACAGCTGGATACCTTCATGGTAGCTAGACCCTTCCATTTCCATGAGGGTTAAAATGATGAACGCTGGCCCTCAGAATGTGGGGCACATCATCGAACTGTGAGATACAAGCTCTGAATATTGTAGAAATTTGTGACTTTACTTGTGCAAGGTAAATTTGGCTCTTATAAATGTGTGCATTAAAGACTGAGTTCACAGCGCCTGATCTGTGTGAGCAGCACCCCTCCCCCAAGCAGCTGGAACGCACCAGCAACACCCCCCCAAAATGGACTGTGTGCTGCCTTGCCCCAATCTGCAGTTCAGGTAGAGGGCTGGGGAGCAGTAAATACCCGTGACTTTCAGCCGTTTAAAAATGATGTTCTGGCACTGTGAGTGCTCCTTGGCCCCGATCTGCAGTTTGAGTTGGCCAAGGTGCATGAAGATGGGTGATATCAGTCTTAAGAATAAGACAGCATAACACTTGGAACTGTCAGAATCATGTGCAGCACAGTGGCAACCCATCAGAGGCAGTTCCTTTTTGCCATTCACAAGATAGTGGCATGCTTTACATGCCTGTAGAGGGGCGTTGTCATTCCAGTCTTTTGAGTTCTGTGGTATCTCTGTCATTCATATAAAAATCTTGGTTGATTTTGTTATCTCAGATTCCTGTTGCTAGATTAAAGTGTCTTTTTTTTTCATTAGTAATGATAGTCAAATAGCAATTCTGTCTTAATGGACTGCAATTTATTTTTTTTTAACATTACATTGTACGACAAGATTATCAACTTTCATACTAGAGTCAAAACCTTACCAAAAAAAATTATTTTGTCCATGAAGTGGCCACTACATAAGACTTCTTTTCTTTGAGGCCACATCCACGCTAAAAAATATTTTATAAACATTTCTGACCTCAGTGTTTTAATTTTGTATCGTAGTTTTACATTGTAAAAGACAATGCAATACAGTTTTGAAGTGGGTTGGAAATATCCTGATTGCCTAAATAAGTCCTGAGACCCATATAATTCTCCATAACCTACAGGCTGGAAAATGTTCAGCAGTGTGACTGGAATTTGGGCAACTTACATACAAAGTTTATGAGCCCCTTCAATCATTCCTGATTGCTGTTAACATGGCTGCCACCAAGTTTGGTAAAATCAGGACTGTCAGAATGGACCCAAAACAGTAAAAACTGTACCGACTGGTCCAGCCAGACTGGGAGCAACTTGCATGGTCTAGCTGTTTTGGCCAGATCATCAGTAGGTCCAGTTTTTACCATTTTGGCCAAATCATTCCAGCTGGTCCAGATTTCATCTAGGGTGAGGGTATGGCTGAAGTCTGGAGTATCGGATGCAGACTGAACCAAAATGGTAAAAGGTCAGGCAGTCAGGATTTCACCCATAGTGTCACAGCCAGTCCAGTTTTTACTGTTTTAGGTCTAGTCCAGATCTGATCAAATCCCACTACCTGCTTTACTAGTATATTAAACCCTTCAACTAGGTCCTAAAATGAAACTCCCTTAAATTAAATAAAATAAATAAATAAATAATTGTGTGTTCCTTCCACTCATGATCCCTCACAAGCACATTTAAAAAAAATCAAGTACTATTTAGAGTTCCCATTTCTGGTGTTTCTTTGACCATGAAAATTCTCCCTCCTGCCCTTACCAGTTTGCCAGAGAACTTACAACTGATAAAATTGAGGCTCTGGCTCTTCCTGAGGCCTATGTGTGTATGTTAGTGGAATTCTGAGGAATTTTGAATTCATGTATTCCATGTTACCATTCCTGTATATATGTGTGGTGGTGGGGGCGTGACATTACACTGATGGAATTATTCTGCATAGTTCTAAATTTTACATTCCATTCTAAACAGACAAATGATTGACAGGTGGAAATCTGTGGAGGGTCTAGTTTACATTTTTAGCGATATTTTATCATATTTGTTGTGTCTTTTTAAACTTTTAGAGTGTTTGTTTTTTGAAAGTTGCCTGTGGACCCATTTGATAAATCCTTTAGGGTGTTGGTTGTACTAGTTTTACCACATTTCAAGGGGATAAAAAAACTCGGCCTGCAGTCTCATGCCTTACTTGTCCCCTGGGTGTGTGGCAAAACCAGCACAGCCAACACCCCATCATGTCTTATTGCTTATGTAACCCACTAGTACAACATGCACACAATACAGTACACAATGCTTAAAAAGGAGAAGTATAATATAGCAGAGACAGAACACAGTTCCTTCTAGGCATATGCAGTCGAGACATATGACATTGTACACATGATAACTACATACATTATTGGCAACTAGTTAAGATGTTACAGCCCCCCACTTGCCACCTCATCCATGGGGGGGGAGCCCATAGCCCAGGAGTAACTCCCAGATGGAATTAATGCATGTTCTATTTCATCTGTAGTAATCTCCAACAAAGAATCCTGTGCCCTGTTGCAGAAAGGTCAGAGTCTTTTGTGTCCGCAATGTGCCAAAATTGTCCCAAAGTCTTTCAAGATCACAAAAGCACTGGGGCCAGTCTCTCTGTAGAGAAAGCACTCATTTTCACCTGAAGAGTACATGCACTTCACATAGCCTCAATATTGGAGATTTGTTGACATTTAGTCACAGCAGCAAATCCTGGCCAAGCAGCCCACAGTGTCTTAACCCCCCCCATTCTATACATACCTCATCCATGCCTGGGGGGGGGGGCACAGCCCTGGGGCAACTTCTGTGTCTAGGTGTATCTGGATGGTAAGGGTTCAGTAGGAGTCATTACTTGCCAGCGGTTCCAGGTCTGGCTGCCTCACACCAATATAATTCCCTGTACCATCCTGGTGGTATATAGGTTTTCTCTGCCTAAAAATTCTATGTGAATTGCATTGATTTTTATTGTCCTGGCTGCATGTATTCATTACTACTAACTGTTCTGACCTATACTATTGTAATTTCATTGTACTCATGCTATGTACCTGTCTTTGTTTGTTGGACTCTCCCGGGTCATGCTGAAAATAATCATTTCATAGCTAATGCACCTACCCAGTTAACAAAAACTAACTAACTAACTAAATAAATATATATATATATATAGGTGTGTGGACAGTATTCGAGAGACTTGGGTGTGCACTTAAAATAAGGTCTGTATTTTACTCATAATTTATTAAAAATACAGGATTTGTGCTCAGTACTGTTACCAGTATGGTCAAGAGATAGTGTGCATGAAAAAAGGGTGTATGTATTTTTATTTTATTGTGGCAACATTTTAATAATGAAAATAGCCTTTAAAAAGGCAGCCATTTTGTGACATGGCTGTGCTATACATCTTGGTGACCATTAAATTTACTGTATTTAAAGCACAATACTAAAGTTTTCTTTTTTTAGTGGACAGAGTGGATGTGTAACTTTCCTCCAGTGATTATTGATTTTATGCAGATATAATTACATTTACATGACATCACATGTAATTTATTACTTTTGTGCATTACTGTGGTGTCTTATATAGCTGCATAATTTCTTTTGTGTATTCTGCCTTTATGCTTTGAGGGTTTTTTTCAGTGTCAGTTCACATTGCTTAATTTGTTTCCCCTGCACAAATCTGCAATCTTAATGCAGTGATACATACAGCCTGCTAGGAGCAGCAGCATCAAAAGCTACCCCACTGACCGTACAACCTTGCTGCCTTCGGCTTCCTTGCTTGGAGTAGCCTTCTCTTCACTTCCGTCACCTGATGATGCCTTCTGGACTGATGCTTACTCAGTAAATCATACCACTAGTCCTGGGCTGATGGTCTCTGCCCTCGAGGTATAATTGGCATACATTGTACAATGCTGACACTTTTCTATGCTATTTTTATTGCCTAAGTTAAAACCTTCTACATTTTCTTTGTTACTGCGGAGTCCTTGTAACTTTTTGTTTCCCTGTATTGTCTCAGTCCTGATGTAGAACCTATGTAATGAGCATGTTCTCAAAGGTGTAAATCCAAGATCAAATAAATAATGTAAATAAAAAAAAGAACCCTCTCATAATATTCTAGAACTTGTAGAAGTTTGAGCATGGTCTGGATTGAGTTACTGAGAAACAGGAATGTGTCATCCACATTAAGCAAGATTTATTTGCCCAGCAGATCATAGGATGCTCCCAAAACTCTCATTATTTCTAATAGTTGCAGCTAAATATAGAAACATAAACAATTTTCATTTTAATGTTTACTCTGGAAAAGCACATTGAGCAATTTGCCCTTTTTCAAGTGTGACCAGCATTTACAAACAACATACCACACAGAGGATTATATACAAGTAAACACATTTTTTACAACAACATATAGACTGTGAATCTAAAATATTGGACAAGTATTTCTTAAAAACAGAAATAGATCTGGAGGACTTACCTGACTGTGACAAACGATTTATTTATTTATTTATTTTTAACTTTCTCTTTATACTCCCCCCGGCCATCGACACCTCTCTTCGGGAATCGCTTATGCCTTGTACGTCCACGCTCACCTACCTGACCCTCCGAGCGGTCTCATCCCCCACGGAGCCTTGGTTTACCCCCCAGGCAGTGTCGAGGTGGGGGCCTTTACCCCATACTTCCTTGCCTCGTCGGGATGCTGGTTCGGTGGCAGGTAGGAGGCGTTGGGGATCAGGGCTAGTGCTCCGTTTACCGGAGATGCCGCGGCCATTTTTTACATTTTTCTGTGGACGTCGCATGATCCCCTGATGTTAGGGTGCATAGTGCCAATGCCCGTGATGTCCTCCCCTCGCTGCACCTCGGCGCATGCTGTACCCCAGACCTCGGTCTGGGGCCAGTCTTGCACCGGGATGTCGAGCCCCCTCCATGGAGAAGACAAGCTGTCGCTTGCGATGCTCAAGCCTTCTCCCCCGGCCAGCCCTCCAGCTTCCCGGGCTCATTCCCAAACCTGGGTCGCTGGTGTCACAAGTAGAAATCCAACTGCTGCACCGGCAGGCCGGCCCTGACAAACAGTTTTAATTGCTTAATCCAACATTATCGAAAGCTTTTTGCCCGAAACAAGTCCTTCGAAATGGTGGCAGAAAAAGACCAGCAGTCCATCCAGTCTGCCAGAGTTCCCTATTTAGCCCTGGGACCTATTGTTCCACCTGGGTCTTAGCCACCCCCATCCTTCCTCTCATTTCCCTCTCAGCTTCTGTTGCCCCAAGCAACCACAATGCCCTTCATCCTATCCCAACCTAAAGGTCCAATCCCTTGAACAATGTGTTAAACACAGTGTTTGGAGGTTCCAGATTGTGCTCCAACATGGTGCTGTCCCAGCTGGGTTCTCATGTACTACTGTGGCACCATCGTAAAGCATGGGGGTACCACATGCATGCTGAGATACTCAAGTTTGGGATTATTAATGATAACAACGAAAAAATTGACTACTTAATTCTGTAGCTCATTATGAGTTTACTAATCCCTCTAGTGATTTTTTTTGTTAAGAATTTTTGTTAGTTTTCAAACTTATACACAGTACAACAAAGTACATCCACAGTGTATTGCGAACAGTTAGAAGTGTCTTCAATTCCAGTGCTCCAGGCAGCCACCATCCCCTGAAACAGAGAAACAAGTCCACAAAGGAAAATGGTCCACTTGGTTTATCATCTAGTTCATTCATCCAGTACCAGACAGAGACCTAGTATGAAACAGGCTAGTACATACAACTGGACCCCCTTACAGCATAGTGGTGGGCCTGCCTAACTTATTACCTAAATCATTCCGAAAAGTATACCAACCCCGCAATGCAGTGGTTTGCACAACATCCATGCATCCACATTCAGGCTGGGTGAGACCTAAGACAAGGTAATAACCTACAGGTACCTTGCATCCTTCATCCAATCCTGGCGGGGTGATTGACATAGTTGATGTATGGGCCCCAGCATTTCTGGAACTTAGCATCTGGTAGTTCTTGAGGTGGGAAATTTTATCCAGGGCCGCTAAGTTCAAGAGGGAGGCTAAGATCTCTCCATTGGTGGGGGAGACAGTGGATCACCATTTACAGACTAAGGCCCTCTTAGGCTGAATGGCCAGGAGAGCAAGCCACCTGTATTCCTGGGGGATGAGAGATGAGAGATTGCGCTTCAGGCCCAAGAGAAAGAAGGCGGGAAATTGCAGAATGGGTTTCTGCAGCATTTTGGAGGCTATCAGGCACACCTGCTAACACATGTTGGATTTTAAGGCAGGACCATAGAATATGCACAATATTGGCCCCATGTTCAAGGCAGTGCCAGCATTCATCCAACAGGAGGAGTTTGGCTTTGTGAAGAACAACTGGAGTTTTATACCAGGAATGGAAAATCTTGTTTTGGATAAGCCTGGTGTGTGCGTCTTTGTACCATTTGTGTGAGTCCTTCCAAGCCTGCTCCCATTGGGTGTCTGGGATAGTACACTTCAGTAACTTTTCCCATTTGGACTTTGCTTTGCTGGATTGTGAGGGGAGGGTATCCCTAAGCTGCATGTAAATGCAGCCGGCCAGACCCTTCGGCCGGTCAATCCAGGCCTGGAGGGCCGGCTCCGAAGGTGTGTGTCTGGTTTGGACCGGCAAGTGGTGGAGAACTGCTGTCATCTGCAAGTATCTCCAGAAGTCCACCTGAGGGACTCTCCATCTTTCCCGCAGTGTTTGGAAGAAGGCTACTGTCAAGCCAGGAAGATCTAGGAGATCCCTCACCCTCAGTATGCCTCTACTGCTCCAGTGTGGCCAAGCCACTCTGTTATAGTCTATGGTAATGTGGGGATTGTGCCACAGAGGGGTAAGGTAAGTAGGGGGCAGGTCCATCTCCAGTTTGGTCAGAGTGGTGTGCCAGATTTTCCTGGAGGCCACAATGGTGGGTGACAGTGCATTTGGGCTTCCCAAGTTCAATGACCCCACTGGGGGAATATAAGAGAGGAAGCATTCAGGAGCCCCATCAGGTCCCGCTCCATCCCCACTCATTGTGGGCCCTCCTCCTAGGGATCTCTAAGCCACTGAGCACTTTGGGCAGATTGGAAGGCCCATTTGTAGTCCTCCATCCAGGGCAGGTTCCAGCCACCCCGGGACCAGTGTGCCCAGAGTTTGTTGTGACCGAACCTGGGTTTGGATCCCTCCCAGAGGAGGTCCCCAATCATTTTGTCAATAGTATGGGTCCAATGCTTGGGTGGTGAGACTGGAACATGGGAGAGGAGACAGAAAAATCTAGGGTCTGTCACCATTTTTATGGCGCTATCTTCCTGGCAAGAGTAAGCCGGAGCAGTTTCCATATATCAAACACCAATTTGGTGCTGACCAATAGTGGGAGTATGTTTGCTCCCCAGATATCCTCTAATTTAGGGGTAACAACAATACCTAGGTTTGTGATTCCAGCTGGGGCCTACAGTAAACCAGTCTCCAGTGCAGTTGTTGGGTGCAGTGCACATCTCCATTTTGTATTGATTCAGCTTGAGCCCTGAGAGCCTGGCAAAGGAAGCAAGGAGAGCCAGGAATGAGGGTATTGAGAGTGGAGCATCGGCCAAAGGGAGGAGCAGGTCGTCAGCGTACATAAGGGTCAGGTAAGTTCTTTGGCCCTCTGCTATACCACGAATGTCAGGATGTTGTCAATGGAAGTCATAGCTGACTGCATCTGAAAATTACCTATTAATTCCAAGCAGTACACTAGCTCTTTAATGGTTGTTGCCCATATACTGCGGTCTTTCCTTTATCAGAATCTAACTCGTTGGTGAAGCACTTTGTGGCACTGTGTATGTGAAATGTGTTATATTATTTTTGTATTTTGCTCTGTAAGTATCTCTCCATCTCTTCACAGTGTTACTAGAGGTCTAGGTGTTGACAGGAGCTATGTATGTTGGGGGTGAGGTGAGAGCATCCCTTTCAGCAGGTTGGGGTGTTCAGCTAGGGGAAGGATTGGAGATGTCATTTGGGGGTCACGGGGTAAAGTATTTACACAGATACTGGAATTAGATCAAAACATTTTATAACTGACTATCTGCATCAGGCTGTTTTATCTGTGTTGTCATATCTTACAAACAATTGCTGGCTGGCATTTCTGGCGTTTACTAGAATAAGGTTTAACTCCACGAAGAGTTGTTTTGTATAGTATTGTATAACCACCCAGTCCCCTGGGATTACTAGAATCCCCTCAGTATCAGTGCTAAGCAGGGAGAGGCAGCTGGTGATTAACTAGTTAAATGTTTTTTCACCTGCTCCCAGGAGGGAGAGTGGGATACGAGCTGGTTAGGACCAGGATCAACCATCGAGGAGCTTTTGAACATTCTAAACTTTAGCAAACAGACTTTTAAAGTGTAATTTTGGCTCAAATCATATTCTGTCCAACTGGAGAGTGATTGAGGTAATCGTAACTACAATTGGTGGAACCGCCAACCTATTTCACCCCAGAGGTCTTCCTTGAATCGGCAGCAGGCCGAGATTTTCCATCGGAAGGAATCAGCTACTGAATACAGTGGGTAAACAAGTAAACGTTTATTTATTTTTTATGTAGTTTTTGTTGTCCGAGTAAGTGCACTAGACAAATCCTGCCTGTTTTCAGGCATGATCCGGGGGAGGGGGATACAGATGAATGCCAACCGACCTTGAACCAGATAAAGCTGTTGGTGGTATTTTTTAGTGAATGAGGGAAATTTGGCCAGGACACCGGGGAAATTCCCCTACACTTTTTTGATAAGTGCCATGGGATCTTTAATATCCACCTGAACTACCACCAATCCAGGCAGCTGGGACCTCGGTTTAACGTCTCATCCAAAAGTGTAAACAAACGATGTGTGAATATGAAGGTAACGAAACCTTTGTGCAAATAGTGTGATTAATGCTCAAAGAAGGGCTGTGTGTTGTAAAAGCAGGTGTAGCAAACAGTAAATTCTGAGCAATTGACTGTGAGCAATGAGAAATGGGTTCAGCAACAGTAAATTTCTAAGCAGCAGGATTGTGAGTTGTATAAGTGGGAGGCAGCAAACAGACAATCCTGAGCTAAGAAAGACTGTGGGGCTTACAAGTGACTTTGAGCAATTGTAGATATGTAAATAGAATTTTCCTGGACTGTGCTGATCGCAAAGTCAAGTTACCAGTTCTAAATTAGTATGAATGTGCTGAGATGTACCATCAGAGACAATCGTTTGCAGTTTAAAGTAATTTCAGTAGCAAGAAAGGTTGAAAACACAGTTTTGAGCAAGTTGAACAGAACGTGATGTGTGAGAAAAGTTACAGACGCCATGACTGGGCAGGGTCAGCAATGTAAACACAGTAGCAGGGAGTCATTTTATGAGACAATTTTTGACTAGTGAGCAATTCAGTAAAGAAAGGTTTGTGTGTTTGCTTTCAGATATGGCTTCAGGAGTACCCAGATCATGCCTGAGCTATGATCACCGAGGAAGTGGGAGCACTGAGAGAGGTAGAGAGAGACTACTATGGTGAAAGGTTACCTCCGGACATAGCAATTCATAGCTATTAAGTGAGACCATGCATTGTGTGTTTGAAGGCAGGAAGGGATGTATTTCTAATACCACATTGCTCAGACTGCCTTGCAAAATTTAGGATGAGCAGGGATACAGCTTCAGAGAGGGCAACGAGAATTCATTTTGCTCCCATGTGGACCCTGGCAGGGGACCCTGCCAGCAGCAGTTGACCCGTGGAATCAGGGTCTGAGTCCTAGCCTAGTGAGGGAGGACGAAGTATAAGAGACATTGAATTGGGAGGTGTCCATTTCAATGCCCAGTGAGGAATGGAATGTCTCAGGAGTGAGGATGTTTATTCACTCCTGGGCACAGATCATGAGTGATGAAGAAGAGTATCTTCCTGTTGAGGGCTACCGTGAGTCGCCCCAAGCTCTTGCCTCAGAAGAGCCAGTGACAGTTGAAGATGGCTCTAGCAACTTGTCCAAGGAAGTTGTGGAGGACAAGTTCTTTCATTCTTTGAGTTTAAAACACTGTCTCGACCAGAACTGGCCACCCCCTAGCCAGGCCATGGGCCGCAGACTAGTAAAAAGTAGTAAAGAGGAGAGACTGATTCGTAGGAGGGCTGATGCCAGGTATGGGAAGTCCTATCCTAACTTTCCTCACCAAGTCTGTGAGGAGATTGAACAAAACAGGCAATCCTGGCTTATGGAGGAGGCAAGGAAGAACATGCATTCAGAGGCACCAGATTGTGTATGGGACAAAATCAGCAATGACCGCCTTCGATTCTGGTGACTGGACATGACTCTGTACATTGACACTGTGCAAATTGTGGATGGGGCTGGGCAAGAGACATTTCACAACGTCAATCTGGAATGCCCATTCAGAGTCATAGTCCTCGCCCCACACCCTGAGTGGTACTACCCTTAATGGTGCCACTTCCTGTGAATATGCCCAGCATGCATTAAGGAAGCAAGCAGTGGCAGGCCAGGTGTCTGTCATCCGAAGCAGAAGTATCTATGGAGTAAGATGCAGCTCTATTGGTATTCCACAATTTCTTCCGGTCTATCCAGGTTCGTCAGCCCAGCAGTTTTCCTGTTCCATCATCTGGCCTTACAGGACATCAGCTCAGCAGTTTTCCTGTTCCATCATTTGGTTTTCCAGAAGCATCACCCAGCAGTTTTCCTGTTCCATCATCTGGTCTTCCCTAACATCAGCCCTGCAGTATACAAAGATTTCTTCTGGTCTGAATGGAGAAGGTCCTCAGCTCACAGAGTAAGATGAAACTTTTCGTTCTTCAAGGAGCTGGTAAAGACAAATGCTGTTTGTTTATTTTTACTGACTTTGCACAACACATCCTACATTTGAAGACTATCCAAGGAACTTTGATTTTTATCAGAGACTTTCCCCAAGGATTGCAGTGCTATACAGGCCCTGTCCTGTCCCAAAACTGTTCTTCAGCAGGCTTCGGCCTAGGAGAGGCTCTTTAATGGACAATGCCTACAAGCACCAGTGACATTGGTCCCTAGATCGGGATGCTGTAGGGAATTCCATCCCCAAAATGTGTTGTATAAATGTCTTCTTTCCATTCTTTACTTTTATACTTTTACAAAAAATGTTTTTTGGGGTTCCTTAGTGTTGGTTGGAGGTTAGGCACTGTGTTGGAATGCAGAATGTGTTTTGTGTTTTTCTTCTCTTGCAGGTGATCCTGAGGAAGAAAAGAACAGAATAGGATGTTGGAACTCATCCGAGTTCCCCTTTTCTTGGTGTTTTTAGAAATGTTTATGGTTAACAAGGTGTTAACATGTTTTCTTCACAAGTGTGATTTTTGGGAAATGTAATGCAATGTAGTGTATGTTTTCCTTTTTGTTGTCTATAGGTACCCTGGGAAATTTGGGGGGATAAGTTTTCCCTAGTAGGTAGTCTAAGTCAGATAGATTTTCCCTAGAGGGTTAGGGGGATGGACAGGCTGGAGGTCTTAACTCGAGTACGGGCTTTTAGTTCTGTCTGTCAGGGCATGCTGCAAGCAGTTTCTAAGAATCCATAGATAGATCATAGGATAGGGGCTGAAGTTTCATCAGCCAGCCAGTCTGTTCCTTTAGTGTTACCTGCCTGTGCCTAGCACATGGTAGGGGAGGACTTGCGCAACCTCCCCGTATGTAACACGGAGGGTAGGATGGCCTAGTGCCGGATGGAGATATGACTGCGGACAGTCATTCATCTGGTATGCAGTGAGTGTAACCACCCAGTCCCCTGGGGTTACCAGAATACCCTCAGTGTCAGTGCTAGGCAGGGAGAGGCAGCTGGTGATTAACTAGTTAAATGGTGTTTCACCTGCTCACTCTTCTGTTTACTTGGCTTCAGCTGAGATGGAAGTGATGAGCTCATGTGGAACTCTCACAGCAGCATAACCCTTGTGCCATCTGTTGAGGTGGGAGATAGAATGCTGAGACGGGAGTCAGTGAGAGTCAGTGACAGACTCAGTTTGGAGTATTTAGAGTTGCAGTGAGGGATTGAGAGCTGCTGCCAGTGGGCTCTGAGTTGAGAGCCCTAATTCTCACCCTAGTTTTGTTATTCTACAGCTTGCCAAGAGCAGTGGTGGAGACCTTTTCTACAACAGGATTTCCTGATTTTCATCCATGGAGGGGTGAAAAGGACTGCTAGTGGATGGATAGAAGGGGCAATCTCCTTTTTGGTCCAGGATGTTTGAAGCTGCCTGAAATGTCTAACAGTAAGTGAATTCTGACTTTTGCTACGGAAAGCAAGTACCTGTCCTGTTGTGTTCCATGCCCAGAGGGAAGGCACAATTTATTTTCCTGTAAGTACAGACATGCATGACTATCTTTGAAGTAAAGTTGGCTGAGGTGTGTGATGTCCAGAGGTATGACCATACTACACTGTTTGGGACTTTTTACCTTTACACTACTGAGGTGGTGAATTTGAATTCTGAATGCCAAGTTTCATTCAAAAGCAATTCAAAAGGTTTCCAAACGTTTAGGGTGTAACTCTGAAAGAATGGTTGAGTATGGATTTGGGAGTAAAAGGTGGGCAGGACCCCATCTGGAGTAACCAGTTCAGGACTAACAGGTTCAGTAAGGGTACCTGGTTACTTTAGACAAATGGCCACATATTTGAAGAGAATTTTAACCCCCTGGAGTGGGTTACAGTTTCTTCTCTGGTTGTGGAAGAATGGTGCTAGTCTTAGCCAAATATGTTTTCAGTTGTGGCCAATATGCCACTGGAAGCAATGTCCAATGTCCCACGATAAGTGGGGAATGCAAAGTGCAAGTGTTCTATGTCCTACTGCAGTGGGAATACAAGGAGTTTCTGTCAGATACAGTTTGAATATCATGTTCTGCAAGTTCCTAGTAATGAGATGTGTAAACCTTGGGGGTTCACCCTTGCTATGAAGAACATCTTTTGAATAAAGTCACACTCTAGAACCCCAACTATGGTCTAGACAGTTACGTTATTACTTCTGGTGTGGAGTTACTGGGTACCCCTCCAGAAGATAGGTCTAGCATATTCCTTGTAAAAAATCTCTCCCCAGGACCTGTTTTTGTAAATACCAAATAGCTATGCTTTTCTACACCCCCACCCTTTGATCTCTAGAAAAATGAGCCTGATATACGTGCCCCAAGCTGGAGGTGGCACCATTTCTAAATTCTGAGTTTGTGCCCAGTATGGATGCCAGGGGTGCTAACTGTGTAAAGTAGCAGGTGTGGTGGTTACAATTGTATTTGTCATTGTTATAAAATGTCTTGGCACACGGGTGATTCAAAACAAGCTAGATATCTCAGCAATCAGTGGAACTTGGCAGAGGCCATAAGTTTCCAGCAACATAGTACACATGCACGGTTACTCATTAACAAAATTTGACAGACCCTCAGGCAAAGGCAGTGGCCTGGGCTGGTAATATACACAAGAAGCAGCCTAAAATGTATCTTCTGTCGCAATGAGCAGCAACTGCCAATACATCAAAACCCAGACACACCTGCTATCACGGTCACCATAGGTAACAGGGACCTATAGCTTACTTTTCTCTACATGCTCCTAATTATGACAAAAGCCTCCATTTTACATGTCAAAAACTGCTTTCTTTGATAACCACTGAATGCAGAAACAATATTGATAGGTGACTTCAGTATCAATTGGCTTGGCAGCCTATATGACACAGCAAAAGATTGGCTAGCAGAACATAGCCTATCACAACTAATTACCTAAACCACAAGACTCAACAGCAAAACAAGAAAAGGATCCTGTATATTAACATACACACTGGACCAAAACCCTTGCTGTGTAACTTATTAAAATGCATTGAGTGACCATAGTCCAGCGTTTTATTCATGGAAATGCAAGCCCACCAAGCCACCACAGTGTATCATACACATCATGGCATTCCACAAGACTGACACAGGGAAATTACTTCTGGAACCAGGAAACACTGATCAGAGCAAATTAGCCTTACTTCCTGATATTGATTCTGGGTGGCCTTCTGCGTAGTTGAACTTAAGTCGGTGTTTGATACGTCCTTCTGTACAAAGTTTGTGTGGACTATACAGTAGATGGATTACAGATGGGCTGTGGAGCTACTGTAGATAAGGGTTGGTACATTTGCAAAAATACAATAAATGATGGTGTGTAGGAGACATATGTAGTCTTCAGTAATAAGGCAAAAACCCTTGCCAAGCAGGGCTGTCAGTATGGGGCTGAGATGGCAGAACTGCCAATACTTTGGATATGTTGTAGTATGACTGCAGTTTCTTTGGCAGGTGGCTGGATTCCAGAAGTCCATGGAGTCATTGGCTGTTTTGTGCCCAAAGACAGGGCATTGTGATCAAGTGCCCATGCAGACTGAAACTGAAGCAAGCATGTCTGGGTGGCTGGCACTATCACCTCAGTAACAATTATGCACTTAACTTTGTCCCAGTCATGCTTGAAATTATTAATGGTTTTGGTACCTACCACATAGACATACATAGATACTTAGACAATGTCGGCAGATAAAGGCCTATGGCCCACCCAGTCTGCCCATTTGAGCTTGTAAGTTCAGTTTATGTTTTCCTAGAAGTCTGTTGCCCCTTACCCCTGACCTCCAGAATTCCTCTTCTAGCAGACAGTTCCATGGCTCAGACACTCCCTTTGTAAAATAAAGCTTTCTCATATCCCTTTTGAACTTCCTCCTACCAGCTTCCACTCATGCCCTTGTGTTTATGACACTTTTCCTGCTAAATACTTGCTCACAGTTAACCCTGTTCATTTCCTGCAGAAACTTGAAGGTCTCTGTAATGTCTCCCCTCTTCCTTCTGGCCTCCAGCAAGTACATGTTCAGTGTCATAAGCTGACCCTTGTGGGTCCAGGACTTAAAACCACTTGCTCCCCATCAGACAATCAAGGGCACCCTATACTCTTGGCATGGTATACTGGTATGGGGTGGTTCTCTTGATAAGGGTGTAGTAGTAAATTCACATCCACACTGTTTCATTCCTTTTTCTGGCCACC
This sequence comes from Neoceratodus forsteri, assembly GCA_016271365.2. Classification (NCBI taxonomy): domain Eukaryota; kingdom Metazoa; phylum Chordata; order Ceratodontiformes; family Ceratodontidae; genus Neoceratodus; species Neoceratodus forsteri. Next base: position 575,452,576 of record CM028135.1, on the reverse strand, counting down.
AGAATTGGAGAGGCTAAGGACTCAGAAATTCCTTACTAATACTTTCAGCCATCAGCTCTTACAGATGCCATCATTCCTGTTCCACATCAGTGGGGGCTAGGAGTTGTGACATCTTTTTCAGTGGTTTGACTGTCACTGCAGTGGATGCAGTGCTCCTCTCCTTGGAAACATCCTGTTCACTCAGAAAGAAAACGCACCTTCTCTTGGCCAGCTTGTGGCTCAATCTTTCCCGACAATAGTTCAGTATTAGTGACCCACACCCTCGCAAATCAAAAGAGCTGGGGTCAATGTTTGTCAAGTGTACTGGGGAAGGAGCCATGCGGATCACAGTATCTACATGGGAGATTTGCATCATGTTCCTAACTTTCCACAGGGCAATGTCCTTCCCAGTCTCATTCTTCACCCTCACTGTCACCTGTTGGGTACAACTGATGGTGGGCTAGGCCGAACCATTTGCTGCACCATCAGTCACTCCTGTAAGCTTTTGTCCTTTGGTGTGTCGATTATCAGGCAAGGCTCCTTTCTTTCTGAGTGAACTCGGCAATTTCTGTCACAGAACATTCTGCATTGGGTTGCAGAACTAACTCCTTATTGTTAACTCAGTTGTCTATTCCCACTGGTTCCTCCTGCATGTCAGGTTTTGTGATCTCCTGTTGCTGATATGTTTCTCTCATCAGGGTGTACATTGGTACTGCAATTGAGATACTGCAGACTCCCAGTTTATAACACAGCTAAAGGCAGTGGCAAGGGAGGAGAGTCAAAAAACCCTGTCTAGATAGCAGGTCTCATTGTAGGATAGTGTATTATAGGACTGACTTGATGGAGTGATGGTGTTTTCTACCAATATCGTCTATGTTTCTACGTTTCACCTATCGAGCTGCTCCTGCAACCCCTGATCTGTTCATTCCACATCCACTGCACTGTTGCCCTCAGTGGCCTGCAGGCATATTCCACGGATCAGTGCCATGTTGTGTAGTATACAGCAGGCAAGAAAAATGCCACAGGCCTTGTATGGGCTCTATTGTAGGGCACCGTAAGAGTTGTTCAGGCACTGGAACCACATTTTGAGCATACAAAGACACACTCAGTGATGCTGTGTGTGCCACATTATACCTGTTCTCAACAACAGAAGCAGAGTGGAGGACAGGTGTTAACAGCCAGGGAGTATGCACTGTCCCCTGTATAGAGAGAATACATTGTTTAGTGTCACCTGTGGTTGTTGCATTTGTATGGCAGGGGTGCTGGGGTATATACTCGCCAATGAGGTACCCACTGGGTAAGTCCCCTCTTTCAAACCCCTGGCACAGGATGGAATTGTGCCAGATGAAAGCATTGTGAGCACCTCCGGGGTTATATGCCAGGATATAGATGATGCACACTGTGGCATTGCACAACACCTGGCTATTAATTGAGTAGAATACTTTCCTGTTCAGGCAGGACTCCACCTCATCCACCAAGGGTGCACTGATGGCCACATGGATGCAGTCAGTGGCATCTAGGACTGCAGGTACAGTAGGTGTGCAGCTTGGCTGAATTGCTGCATGCATGCTGTTTACTCTGCTGGTATGCTGGAGAATATGGTAAACTCCCCCGCATGAGGCAGCAGAGCATCCAGGACCCAGCTCAACAAGCATGCGATGGCAGACTGCACCACTATCTGGAACCTTCTAGTGGCCAGAAAGAACAGGGCTGCAGTCACCTTCAGCTCTATGGACACAACATGCATACAGTGGATTTGTGTCCAGAGCTCCTAATGTAGCAGCTCACAGATCCTGTACTGGCCCATGATCTGCTTGTCATGGAACTCCAGAAAAAGTCAAGTGGGGTTGTATGCTGTGCATAATGTAGTGCCTTCAGGGCCTGTGCTGTGGACTAGGAGGGACATTCTCCCTCTCAGTGTCCTCCATAACAACCTGCATTATTTAGATGATGTGGGCCATGGTTGCAACGCTGGGCCAGGCCCTCTCCTGTGTGTTTGCTTTGGGATAAGGGCTATCTTTGATGGAGTGATGGTGTTTTCTACCAATATCATCTGTGTTTCTATGTTTCACCTATCGAGCTGCTCCTGCAACCTCGGTCTGTTCATTCACGGTAGTAAGTGCGGCAAACACCAACATAGAGATGTCGATAGGGAGAAGGGCAGGGGTAAATGGAGAAAGTGACAAAGGCAAGAAGGACAGGGATGGGACAAAAGGGAGTAAGGCCATCAGGAAATAGAGCGTAATGAGTACCAATGCCCATAGTCTGGGCAACAAGCTCCCTGAGCTGGTGGCCTTGATGGAAGAGGGAGCCTGGATATCGTAGCAGTCACAGAAACATGGTACACAGAGGACCATGACTGGGATGTTAACAACATACCAGGGTACATAACCTACAGGAGAGACAGGCAGGGGAGAAGAGGGGGAGGAGTAGCTCTCTCTATGTAAAGGAAGAGATAAAAGCAACTGAACAAAAGAGTAAACAGGGAGGAGAGGAGGCACTGTGGGTCACATTGGAGACTGGAAAGGGCACCACAATCTGCACAGGGGTTGTGTACAGACCCCCATGTCAGGGGGAGGGAATGGACAAGGATATGATAGAAGGCATTCTTAGAATGGCAGAGAAAGGAGATACTGTTGATGGGAGACCTGAATATGCCAGATGTTAACTGGAGCACATTTGCTGCAGCCACATCCAAGAGCAGGGCCATTCTTGATGCCCTACAGGTGGCAGGCCTCAGACAGCTAGTTTTGGAACCCACTCATGAGGAAGCAATCTTAAACCTCGTACTCTCAAACGGGGGCAGTGAGAGGATCTCAGATCTAGAAGTGGGTTGCCATCTGGGGACAAGTGACCATCAAACAGTGTGGTTCACGTTAAACTCAGCTACTGAGTCAAGCCATACAAAAGTGAAGGTACTGGACTTTAGGAGGGCTGACTTTGGCAAGATGGGAGAGTGCCTCAGAAAAGCACTAGCAAACAGGCTAAAGGAGGTGTGGAGCAACAATGGGGAATCATCAAAACTGCCATCACAGAGGCAACAAGCCTTTGTGTGAAGCAAATAAACAAATCAAAATGAAAGAAAAAGCCACTATGGTTCTCAAAAGAGGTGGCTGTGAAAGTCAGGAAGAAAAAGATAGCATTCCAGAAGTATAAGGAAACACAGAAGGAGCAGGACAGAGAGCTGTACCAGTTAAGGCAGAAGGAAGCAGGAAGGGAAGTCAGAATAGCAAAGGCCCAAACTGAGGAAAAGATAGCCAACTCAGTTAAAAAAGGGGATAAAACCTTTTATAGGTACATCGGAGAGCGTAGAAAGACAAAGGAAGGGATAGTGAGGCTGAATAGAATGAATGGTGGGTGGGCAGAGGAGGACAGTGAAAAAGCATTGATACTGAATGAATATTTCTGCTCAGTATTCACAAAAGAGGAGGGGGAAGTGCCTAATCCAATTAACAGAAGCACTTTTGTTAGGGGGGTCGATCCCAGTCCTTTCACAGAAGAAAGGGTTCTGCAAGAACTCCTGAAACTGAAGGTGGACAAAGCAATGGGTCCTGATGGAATTCACCCCAGAATTCTAAAAGAATTAATGGAAGGAACTAGTGAAACCACTGGCTACTCTTTTTAATAAATCATGGGAGGATGGTGTGGTACCCGAGGACTAGAGGAAGGCGGATGTGATTCCCCCTCACAAAAGTGGGACCAAGACAGAGGCAGGAAACTACAGACCTGTCAGTCTGACCTCTGTTGTAGGGAAAGTGATGGAGTCACTTCTGAAGGAAAGAATAGTTGAGTACCTAGAGGCCAGTGGAGCACAGGACCCAAGGCAGCATGGGTTCTGCAGGGAAGGTCATGTCAGACGAATCTAATAGATTTCTTTGACTGGGTGACCAAAGTAGTAGACCAGGGAGGGGCTGTAGACATGGCCTACCTAGACTTTAGCAAGGCATTTGACACAGTCCCACACAAAAGATTAATAGTCAAATTAACCAGCATGGGAGTGGGTCCAAGGGTGGTAGCCTGGGTAAAACATTGGCTGCACAACAAGACACAGAAGGTAATTGTAAATGGAGTCCACTCTGAAGAAAGAGGGGTTACTAGTGGGGTACCGCAGGGTTCAGTATTGGGTCCAGTCCTTTTTAATATCTTCATCAGTGACATTGCAGAGGGACTGGAAGGAAAAGTATGCCTTTTTGCAGATGACACAAAGATCTGCAACAGGGTTGATACACAAGGAGGTGTGAAAAGGATGAAAAGGGACTTGGCAAGGTTGGAGGAATGGTCAGAACTATGGCAGCTAGGATTCAATGCAAAGAAGTGCAAAATAATGCACCTGGGAAACAAGAACCCAGGGGAAGAATACACAATGGGTGGGGAGGTAGTAACAACAACAAAAAAGGAAAGGGACCTGGGGGTAATTATATCAGATGACCTTAAGGTTAAAGCAATGTGAGAAGGCAGTAGGGAGGGCTGGGGTATACTGGGATGTATAGGGAGAGGCATCAGCAGCAGAAAACAGGAAGTTGTTATCCCTCTGTACAGACAGTTGGTGAGACCCCATCTGAGTACTGTGTCCAGTTCTGAGACCCCATCTCCGCAAGGACATAGACAGGATAGAGTTAGTCCAGAGGAGGGCAACTAAAATGGTGCAGGGTCTGCAAGAGAAGCCGTAAGAGGAGAGACTAAAGGAGCTTAATATGTATACCCTTGAGGAAAGAAGGGAGAGGGGGGACATGATAGAAACTTTTAAGTACCTCAGTGGAATCAACAAAGTCAAGAGGGTAGCATCTTTCAGAAAAGAGACATGCAAGAACAAGGGGACACAATTTAAAGATAGAAGGAGGGCGGTTCAGGGGCAATGTGAGGAGGTATTATTTCACAGAGAGAGTAGTGGATGCATGGAACAGCCTTCCTGAGGAGGTTGTGGGGTCTAAAAATGTGGGAGAATTCAAGAATGCATGGGACAGACATAAGGCAATTCTTGTGGGGGGTAGGAAGAAATAGGCTGTTGGTTAACTAGGATCTGCGGCCTATCCTGTAGGTAGGGAAATGGGCAGACTAGATGGGCCAAGCGGTCCTTATCTGCCATCAAAGTCTATGTTTCTTTTATCATCCTTATTCTGCACCATGCTATTTTGCACTACCCATGTAAATAGCAGCTTGTGCATCATATTCAGGCATTCAGGCACCCGTACCCTATCTACAGTATATGCTGCATATATTGACTGAGTGCTGAAGTGCCATCACCTGTGGCCAGCACACCAGCCACTGCTGAATAGCGCATCTGCGTGCTAATGCATGCTATTCATAGTTTGTGCTGCACTACAGTAAACCTCTGTTTATCTGAATGTCATGGGGAACATAAACATTCATCTGTAAAGGGTTTTGGTTCATTGAGATTCCCATTCTTTACACTGCACAAAGATGCTGGGTAGCTTAATATGCTGAAGTTCCTGCCAGACATGCTTTCCCGATCTTTTACACACTTGCCACTGCTGATAAACTAAGCTCCTACCCTGCTCCTGTTAGCTGCTAAAAGTCAACTTAGTTTTAAGGGAATAAGGTGTTAACATAAAGATGCTTGCTGCCCTAAATGCTGCTGTATGCATGCACTTGTGACTGGGATGAAGATGCTGGATATGTAGCTTAATGTACTGTAGTTCCTGCCTGACATGCTTTCCCAATCTCTTATACAGTCACCACTGCTAACAAACTAAGCTTCTAGCCTGCTCCTGTTAGCAGTTAAAAGTCATGCAGTAGTAAAAAGGAAGCTTTGCAACTTACTTTAACAAGTTCTGGTCAGAGCTGATATTGCTGTGGAGAGCTTTTAGGAGTGGCAAGAGCATGGAAAAGAATATGCGGTGCTTTTGCTGCACTGGAGTCAGCAGGAAGTAATACTGCAGCATTTACAGTACTGTGCATGCGTGATACTTGCACATGTGAAGTTTGCCCTGTAGTCAGCCTTGCACAACATGGCAATGCTGACATAACTATGTATGCACGATAGTCATGCATGCTCAGTTTAAGTCAACGTCACCATGTTGCACACGGTGGCTGCCAGTACTGCAGTTAAGGAACAGAAGAGTAGTGCGCCGGGAAGTGGGTATGTTTATGCAGCCTGTGGAGGGGAAGGGCTGCATAAACAGAATCACTGGAAACTATGTCAGAACATTGTGGCAGCACATCAGACAGCGGTCTGGTTACATGCTTCCACAGTGCTCTTATACAAATCTGATGATGGCATAACATCCATGGAGCTTGGCCCATGCAGCCGTACAAATCAGACTCAGGAGGAGTCTATTAAACTAGAGATCAGATCTGGAACTTGCTCGTCGTCACAGTCACTTTCTCATTCTTTTCTAAGCAGTAATTTCTGGCAAATGTGCCTTAACCATATTGATCTCAGTGCTGGTAGACTACTTCTGGTTTTCCCGATTGTATTAGGCGGGGGGTAGTAGCAGTCTTGAAGTGGTAGCTGCCGGTGGTGGCATGCTCTAGAAAAAAGTGGTCCCCATGCTCGCCTGCACATTTTAAAAATAATGCCTTTCCTTGTTTTTGCTGTAAAGAAACTGACCCCTTGAACACAAAAACAAGGAGTCAGTTATGGCCTCCACCCCTTTTTGCTACAAGTGAGGAACGTCATTATGGGTTTGCATCAGATGTACACTGACAGCCATAGATGCAAAATATTCTTAAACAGTAATCAACTGTATGTGAAACCTCTTTTTTTGTAATATTTGCTCTCAATGTTGTCAATACCACTCCACCCATGTGTACTCTGCCCCTGGATTTCTGTACTCCAAGTGCATTATTTTACATTTTTGTGTTCAGGACAAAAATGCCTTTCTAATGAGGGTAGTCACTAATCCAAATTCTTTATAGTTTTTTATGTTTCCTTGCACGTGTGCAAGAAACATCTTGTGGTAGAACGGCATTTCAGAAGTGATGAGGGATGAGTCCAATGCACAACAATCTACAGTGAGCTTGTCCCTGGCAGACCAGTGAGCATGCAATCAGACTGTGACACTAGTCACAGTTCCACAGCTGGAAGCCATTCTCTAGTTGAAAGACACAAAAGTGCTGGAATGAGAGCGCATCATTCCTTTCATTCATGCCTGTACTGATCTTACTGCTCGTCTCCCCACCCATCCTGCAAATGTCCGGGTACCCAGCCATACACTGCATCCCCCATTCTCTGTGCCATAAGCAGTAAACAGTCCTAGCAGTAAAGAACAAATAAATATTATTTATCCTTCCCCAGACAGATATCCATGTTGAACTTGTTTGTGTCTCTGTGCAAATGACAGTGCGTGTTCTTGTCCCTGAGCTCCTTTCTCTCCACTGCTTCACGCGTGCCACAATACCCATCCTGAGCATTGCTCTCTGTGATGGTACCCACTGACCTGCCCCATGGATCTCCTAGTGTCCATGTTTCCTCAGTGTGCCCCCACCTTGCCACACAATACAAGGAGCTAGAGTGCTGAGAAGTGAGGCAGCATTGCCTGCAGAGCTGAAGCTTAACCTTGGATGGCGGGGAGAGGGAGACACAGGTTGCAGGGACAAACACTGAGAAGGAGAGGCAGCAGTGCCCTCCCCCGAATGAGACCACAGGATTCAAAGAGGTGGTGAGTGGCACCAGTGTCAGGGACAGAGCAGAGAGGGGGAGCCCTCAAGCAGTGACAGCAACATGCTTAGATGTGGCAAGTAAGCAGAATGAGTGATCACCAGGTGACAGGCTGTCACTATTGCAGTGTGAAATTGGGGGCAGTGCAATGTAGTGACCATAACCACGATGACTGGTGGCTCCCAGACCTGTACCTGAACAAACATTCATTTAAATGGGTGGCCTATCCACTAGCAGTGTCTACTCCCCCACCCCCGAGAGAGACATAGCAACAGCAAGAGCTGCTTCCAGTGCAGTGCAGCATATATGTGCAGGTCCAACGTGTTCCAGCCAGAGATGGTGTCAACCCCTTCCCCCAAACAGAGAAGTGCAGTACAGTGTGTGCCCGAGCTCAGTTGCCATCCATTTTATTTCCACTCATTCTTCTGGCACCTTGCTGTCAGTCTGACTCTCTGTTTGTCTTTATGAAGCTCAGTGGAAGCAGACAGCACATACAGAGAGTCACAAAAAGTGACAGCAAGAGTGCAGTGACTGGAACAGAGAGCAATGCTGCAGAGTTTTCATTTCACCATGGGGAGAGAGAGAGAGAGAGAGAGAGAGAGAGAGACAGAGACAGAGAGAGAGAGAGAGAGAGAGAGAGAGAGACCAGAAGAGATACAGTGTAAACAAACTTGGTGGTGCCGGCCCAGTGGTACTGAGGATTGAGGTGCTGGACGCCACACCTCACTCCACTTCGGTGACCTGGGTTTAGGAACGGACTCAGGCCACCGGGGGTTGGCCCGGGGGGGGGGTTAAGGATCGAGCACCCAACAGCCTGCTCTCCTTCTCCAGGGAGGGATGGGGAGTTAGTCTCAATGCTTTACTGCCACCACTTCGGGATCTTGGGGGGTGCCGGCGTGGTCGGGGACAAAAAAGGAGTTGACGCTGGCAGAGGACAGGTGCGGATGCAAGTCTCAACATGCATCTGGCTCGTTGGTCCTCATTGCTTTCTGACATCAAGGGTATCAGAAGGAGGAAAATCCCCCAGACAGTCCTGGTGATGATCCCCCTCTCCGCTTCCACGATGAAGAGGGCAAACTCCACTCTGTACGCATGCTTCCCTGATGTCCAAGGAAGGTAAGGGGGCCTTCCTTGTCCCGTCCAGGGGTTTAACCAGGGGCTTGAAGTAACTTGAGACAGCATGCACTCTAGGGGCAGACTCCTCGGCGGGTTGAAGAGTGGATGTTAGTGGTTAAAGAGTGGATGACTTGGGGATCTGAGAGAAAGGAGGGTCTGGGAGCAGTAGGAGGATAAACAACGAGTGAAAAAAAAAAAAACTTGGTGCATCTATTCCACCACCACACAAAAGGAGCACCCAGACAGAGCCAGAGACAAATATGTGGGTCACATATCTGCACCTTCACACTGACTAGCACAGTATAGAGTGGGCACTGGATAGGCACCCCGGGTAGTTGCTACCGCCTACACCTCCAGCTCACATCAGCACATATGGAACAATCTGCAATAGTCACAGACTGATACAGGTTACTCATCTTCCCCTCCATACCCATCCCACTCTACCCAGGCTGGCACAGTGACAAGGTGACCTTCAGGTGGGCAGCCCAAGGTAAAGAGTGGACTGTGGCCTGGCAGAAGTTGGTGATTGGTACCCCTCCACAACTGTCCCACCACTGCACACTGGCTGCCCCAGCCAGAGACAGAAATGTGAGTTGCACATTTGCCATGCCACACCAGTTTCTCTAGGCTGGTGGGTGCCAGGTGGGTGGAAATTGGGTTGCGGTCCAGATCGGGTGGCCTGAGGTCACTGGCACCCAACACGTCTTTCCGCATTTCTGTGCACGTGAAGCATTTTCTCCTTCCATTCCTCCTCCTGCATGTTAGGAGCACTCTGCAGGAGCCAGTGACAGATGTGGTTGACACATCTCTCCATCTTCACCCATCTGAGTTCCATGAAAGCAGACACCGGCATTGGGTGGGTTCCAGGCAGGTGGCTCTGGGAGAATGATACCCCATCCCCCCACCCCACCTCCACACAACGGTAGCACACTGCAGTAGCCAGGAATAGAGATGCAAGTTGCACATCTGCCCCTTCATACCCGTCCCCGCTCCACCAGAGATAGCATGAAGGTTGGAGTGGGATTTTGGGTGACTGGCACTTCCTCACCCTATGCCACACCTCTACACTTGTAGAACACTCTGCTTCAGCCAGATGCTCTCCCACCTAACGTGCTCTACCCATGGAGGGCACTCTGAGGTACTGAGATATAAAAATAAAGATCTTGCATCCCCCCCCCACAACTGTTCCCACTCTGCTGGGTGGGTGGAGGGGGATAGGATACAGTGGGTGCTCCTGAGTGACTGGTGTACCTCTTGCACCCACACCTATCAACTCAATACTTTACAGCAGCCAGAGAAGAGATGCGGATTGCACATCTGCCCCATCATAAACTGTGCCCATTCCAAAATGTTTCACACACAGGCTGGAGTGGGGTCTAGGATGGTGGCCATTAAATGACTGTTCCCCCCTCCATCCCACCTCCACACATGGGAAGTACGCCTCCCCCTCCATTACACATTTGCACATAGACAGCACACCTCCCCCTCCATGCCTCCTTTGCATATGGGAAGCAATTCTCCTTCCCCAGCCCTCTTCCACATGGTGGACATAGTGTCTTATGTAATCATATTTGGTTTCAGTCCTTGTTGAATGCAACATTGTGCATATTGTAAATACTAATGTAAGGAAAATTGCTTTATTTTAATTTATATTATGTGTCCTTACTTTTTGTATCTCACACCATGTATTTATCATTGCTTGTACATGGGACCTCCTTGCAAATGAGCTTTCTCAATGGATTTTATCCCTTCACAATAAACTTGAACTTGAACATGAAAAGCACTCTTCCCTCCATTCCATCTCCACACATACTGTAGGTATCATTGCTCCACCTCCGTCCCACCACCATACATTATGAGAACTCATCCCGACCCCTCCAGTGCTTCTCCCACTACATTTCACCTCCCCCCCATGGAGAGCACTTCTCCCACTGCATCTCACTTCCCTCACATAGGGAGCACTCCTTCCTCCATTCAACCTTCACACATGGGGAGCTTCCCCCCACTCCATATCAGCTCTGTACATGGGGAGAACTCCACCCCTTTATCCCACTGCCCTTACATGGGGAGCATTGCTCCCCTTTCATCCCACTCCTACACATGGGGTCACCTCCACACATTTGCATCATTTCTCCTCTACCACAATCTCACCTCGGCATATAAAGAGTACTCCTAACCCCATTCCACCTTTGCACATGGGAGCACCCTGCAACAGCCAGAGACAAAGATGTCAGTCAGGCAATCTGCCTTTCCACACCTATTCCCACTCCACATAAGCTCCAAGTTGGGCAGAACATCGGTGGGGTTGAGATGTAATGAGTGGGTTGCCCTGGGAGATGGTGCCAATGTCCCTCACCACCTCTCTCAATAGGAGAAGTCCCCTCCTCCTGAATCAATCTTTGTTCTTTTCTCTACTCACCACTTTTCTGCTGATTATCCTCCTGTTTGCTTGCCTTACCAGTTGGTCTTCTCCCAAAACAGGACTGCAGGTCATTAGGCCAGAGCAGATTTTCCTTGACCTCTCCTGTCAGACACCACCAGTCCAGCCAGGATCCAGCACAGTCAAGAAGATGTGCCTCGCGCTACTCACAGCTCGGCACTGGATGGGTCAGTTCTCTCTCTAGTAGACCATACTTCATGTTCTCCCACAGTTCAATTGAGGCTAGAGAAGAGCAGCACACAGTCCCACTCTACCACCACAGCATTCAACAGGACACCACAACTTGCTAGGCGCTGTACAGACGACGCAGCACAGTAGCACGCTCACTAGTCTGTCTCACCAGGCTTCTCCTGCTCTCTCTGTTGATGTCATCTCCATCTCCTCTGGCCATCAATGGTCCCGGGCATGCACATTGTGTTGCAGCTAGCTCCAACCGCTATGGAGACTGTGGAGACATTGAGGTTTTTTTAGCAGCTGAGCCTGAGCCAACCCAAAAATGAAATACAGGAATCTGAAATTTTCTGAGGTAATTTCTGGGAGGGGGCTTGAACACCCTGGATACCCTCCCTGCCTACACCCATGCAATCCACAACAGTTCAGACACATGCAGTGTTTACACTTAAAGGCAGTCCTCCCAGCCCAGCCAGCCCCACTGGCACACAAATGAACACCAACTGCCACCCCTCCCACTTCCTCTGCAAGCAGCAAGGATCCCTCACTCTCAAGACGTCAGTCCCGTACAAGAAACAGAGTTGGGGGTCCGGGGCTCCAGTCGGACCTGCTGCTGTAATGGAGCTTGAGCCTGCTTGAATACAGCAGGACAGCTAAACTGAGTCCCCTTAATCCCTATAGATGGAGGGCTGCTGCACAAATGATTACTACAGCCACCATCGGGGTTTTAAAACAAGAGCTGGACTATGGCAGGCAGCCTGCCATCTGCCTTCTTCTCCTCCTCCTCCTACACCAACTGCTTGCAGCACTTGCCCAGCTCCTCCTCTGCTACCAGTGCCCACCAACGGTCAGTATTGCTGGTGGGAGGCCCCCGTTGGAGTGGTCAAGTGAGCTCTTCGACTTACTAGCCCCTGCAACCAATACTCTCTTTAGACTTCCTTCTGTGTCTGGTTGCAGTTGCGTTTTCAAACACCCAATAAACTTTTTTTTTCTAGTGTCTACAGAGATACAGAATATTAAATATATCAAAATAAAATATAATTGCTTTGAAGACGATAGAAGCCTTTATTATGGTTCAGTTTCAATGTATGGTTGGAGAACGCTGACATCTCATCTTGATTGTTTTACTTCTTTATTGTTATTTTGTATTTTCAGGTTAAATCCAATGTAATAAATTCTAATTTTTTTTTTTTGGAGAAGATAGATTTTATTATGTTTTTTTTTTGGGGGGGGGGGTTGATCCATGGACCCTGAACCACTGAAGCAGTGAGATCAGCACGATTTTGGCAGCCTTGCACCATTCCTCTGATCCTAAAAATATGTATCACAATGGGTGTATAATTGTAGGTCAATATTCAAATGGCTTTAATTCATTATTTATTTTATTTATTTATTGTGATCTCGGATTAACGCCTTTGAGAACAAGCTCATTACATAGGTTCCACGTCAGAATTACATTAACTGTGATTTAAAAAAACATTTAGGTATACAGTAGAACTGTAAGTGCAGGCTAATAACAAATATGAGTCTAAGTATAAATCTAAATATCAACAAGAAAACAAAGACAGTGGACCAAGTCAACAGGCTATTATAAGCACAAAGAGTATCTGAGAGGGTTAAGGCAGTTTAAGGGAGAGAGGACAACTCAGACTGGGGTGCCTGAAAGGCAGAGAGAGCGATACTGCAGCAGTCTATGTTGTCAGGATGGAAGGCATTGCACAGGGATTATAGCAGCCCAGGGTGGCCACACCCATTCAAGAAGTAGAGAAACATCAGCCCAGGAAGGCGTTGTCAAAGGTTTCTTTTTGGGGGGGGGTTGGGCTGAAGGCAGATGGAGAGGATTGTAGGAGAAAAGAGGGGAGTTTAATGGAGGAAGGATTAAGACACAGGATGGGAGAGAAACAACAAGTGCAGGATACTAGGGGGGCATGTGATCATGAGGGAGTGCTGCCTAGGCACGAGGTAAAACAGCAATGAGGCGCTAAGGGAAGCAGTCACAGCTGGCATTAGCACTGAGATGTTTTTGGAACTCTTGTTTGAAGGGGGCTAATGCTGTTATAGAGGAGATGGCAGGAGGAAGATTATGAATCCATTTGGGAGCATGGTGGGCAAAAGCTCTTTGACCTAGGGAGATGCAACACCTAGGAATTTTAAAGACCATGCTATCTGAGCTTCTGATGGAATGACTGTCTTCATAGGGAGTAAGGAGCTTCTGGAAACCCATTGTCATGAGGCCCAGACACACTTTCTTGGCCAGGAGGCACATTTGGAACCTGAGCCCACCTGTAAACTGGAGCCAGTTAGCCTGGTCACATAGGTCACATGTATGTGTGAGCCATGCAGAGCCAATTAAGAGTCAACAGGCTTTATTTGGAGTGACTTTTATATGGTGGATGGCTGTGTCCCTCGCTGAGCCATAGACTACTATGCTGTATTCAACAAGATAGACTACTGTACTCTGGATAGTGAGTTTTAGGGCCTCAGGGGTAAGACTTTGCTTACATCTATGAAGCAAACCAATACGGATGTTCATAGCCCTTGCAACATTTTCAGTGTGGTAGGCATATGACATAGTGCTGTCTATAGTGACCCCCAAATATCTGAAATGCTGGACAAGTTCTAATGTAGTTCCAGACTCATTTGTTATATTGAGTGGGTGTGAACGATGCCTATTCTGGGGACTTTTCTTTTTATAGTTCATAATGAGTTTTTGTTCTCTGAACCATCTTGCAACTGTAGTACAGCTGTCTTGCAGCTTGCATTCCAAGGTAAAGGGATTGGGGGTTACTTGTATAAAGCACTGCATCATCTGCACAGAGCAGAATCGGACAGCTACTGGTGAGTGGGAGCCTACTTGGAAACAAACTGAATAAAATGGAGCCCAGGATGGAGTCTTGGGGTACACCAGAGCAAACAGGTCTACTGTCAGATAGGGCATTATCAATCCTAACTTGTTGAGAGCAATTCATGAGGTAGCTCTTATATTTAGACACTAAGAAGAATGGTCTTAATTAGTTCATTTAAGGTTTCATAATTTGACCTTTTGCAATTTTAATGACTTCCCAATCCTGGAATCTTCAATTTGTTTTATCTAAACTTTTCTTTGCTCAGTTCATCAATAGTCATCAATAGGGAGGCAGTATAGCACAGTGGTTTGAGACACTGAGCTGCAAATCCGGAGACCTGAGTTTGAATCCCATAGCCCCCACCTGCATACTGCGTGACCCTGAGCAAGTCATTTAACTTCCCTATGCTCCCAGGTCACACCTGTAAACAAGCTTTCAGCTTAGTGTGCCACTCCTGGTTAAACAACTGAACAAAACAAAAAAGTTCAATAAGATCTGAATAAAATTACTTTAGAACACAAACTGTATAAACTGTGGGTTTGATTTTGTGCAAATATTAACTTCTGTCAGATTTTAATGTATTTATTTATTGAAATGTTTCACTAGGAAGGCATGCTGAACAACAAGTTGCTCATCTCCCAGTGCAACGTGGAGGGTAGGGGAGTATGAGAAATTGAATACAGAGATTTGATACAAAACAAAGGTAGCACAAGATATACGTATGAATACATAAAATAAAAGAGGGTAGACAGTACAATGAGTAATAAAAATAATAGCGGAGTGCTAGCAGTTTTGAGGGGTAGGAGAATAAGGATTAAATACAGAGATTTGGTACAAAACATAGGTAGCAAAAAATGTATATGTGAATACATACAAATGAATGCGAGTAAACAATACAGTAGCTAATAAAATAGCATAAAGTTAACAGTTATGCACTAAGGAGCTGGATGAAAAAACAACCGAGATAGGTACAGTCACCCTTCATTTACAATAGAATTCAAATGGTAAATAACTCCTAACTGCATAGGAAGTGACTGAATGGACTATATAGTAAAATGATGATCTAGGGCAGGTATGTGAGGAGAGCTTCAGATAGTGCTAGTTGCAGGGTATAGCTGAGGGCAAAATGGTCAGCAAGTGCAATAGATGTTGGTGCAGCCATAAATAGGGCTGAGGAATAGACGGGGGGGAGAGGGGTGGAGAATAGAGTGGGAGTTAGGGGGAAGGTGGGTAGTAAAGACCAGCCCTAATAGTATGAGAGCACCCAATACGGGCAAGGAAAAGGGTGCGTGTATAGTGCGGAGAGGGGGTAGGAGGAGATGATAGAGGGGTGGATAGAGGGGGGTTAGGGAAGAGGGAGGCTTGGCCACTCCATACTCTTCAGGATGCTGAGAACCCTGCCAGGAGATGGAGCAGGCATGGGAGAAGGTGGCAGTAGAGCATATTAGTGAAGAGATGGAGGAGTAGGTGGAGAGGTAGTAGTGGAGAGTAGAGAAGGGGTAGAGGGGCTTGCAGTGAGCTAGATACTCCTGGGGGGCTGAGAACCCCACTCAGGGTCCTGAGCAATCAAAAGTAGGTGAAG
Organism: Neoceratodus forsteri; assembly: GCA_016271365.2. Taxonomy (NCBI): domain Eukaryota; kingdom Metazoa; phylum Chordata; order Ceratodontiformes; family Ceratodontidae; genus Neoceratodus; species Neoceratodus forsteri. The sequence goes on along the minus strand of CM028135.1, from coordinate 575,436,821 downwards.
GTGAAGTGGGAAGGAGGAGGAGAGAGGACTGCCAGGGACTGACCCCTCCAGGGTGTTGAGTACCCTGCCTGCATAAGGCAGAGGTAGAGCACATCAGGTAGGAAGCATTGAGGAGAAGGGGTAAGAAAGAGGCTGTATTGGGGTGGATGAGGGGAGGATAGGGGAGGAGGGAGGCTAGATCAGAACATCCTCATGAGGATGCTGAGAGGCTTGCCAGGGGCTGAGGCAAAGCTGAAAATGAAAAGGCTGAGTTGAAAATCCATAGAAGACAAGTTGTACATACTTTTGTATTTCTCCACACTTTTACTTCAGAAACTTGAAAAGTAAGATATGAAAAAATAGCACTCAACAGTCCAATAAGATTTAGAATAAAATAACTTTTGAACAAAACTGCATAAGCTTTGGGTTTGATTTTGCACAAATATTTACTTCTCTCCAAATTGAAAATACATAGGAGAGTAGTTGTACATACTTTTCTATTTTCCACACTTTTACTGTGGAAATTTGTAAAAAAATATGAAAAAATAACACTTGACCTTTTGCACAGGTCTTGACCTCCCATAAAGGGAATGACTTAAAACTTATTTAGGAGTCATTCAGGAGTTATCCCAAGGTCAAGATTTAGTAACCTATACATTTAATGTGTTTTAATAATAGAAGTTGCCAAAGAGGACATAATAAATGAAAAAAAAAATCAGTGCTGCAGCATAGATGTCTAAAAGTTTTACAGACAGCCAGTGTTTTTCTTCTATCTTCCTTCCTCCTCCTATCTGGTCAGCGTCAGCTTCACATATAGATCTCATAGGATATTGCTGGCTAATAATTACTAAAATTAATCTTCTGCTTTTTTTTTCAGAAAAGATTTAACATGATCCCATCCTGAAAATATCTAATGTGACCCCAATAAGCAGATCATTTTGTTTCAAGCTGGTAAGCACTAAAGAATTTCATTGAAGTACTAGTAAACCATGATGATCTACTGTTAAATTAGGCATGACAAGATGGTTTGGTCTCATTGCACTTAAAGTGGCATAGTGCTTTACAGAAATGAGGTTGTTATAAGTTCAATAGGAGTCATGGCAAACAAATGTAAGTATCTCTAAAAGTATACAAATTATGCATAAACCATCAGTATGAAAGTTGTTCAGGACAAAATGACCTTTCAAATGAGCATATTCATTAAGCTGCACTAATTATATTTTTTAAACTATGGCCATCTGATTATCTGAATTTTCATTTTTCTTCACAATGTTCACCTTTTGGATGGCTATATTTAAAAAAAATCTAATGAATTCAGATTAAGTTCAAGCAAGTTTTATTGTTGACAAATAATTTTGTCATTACATATTTAAAATGTACCATAAACAGTTATTTTTCAATAAAAGTCACACATATTACAATAAATAAATGTCAATAACTACATACAGTACATCTCTATCTGTATAATAGAAGACTTTAAAATTGTACCTTGTTCTAAACTTTCAAAAACACCTTATATTTTGCTCTTATATTCCTCTAGCTTGTTTCATGTTTTACTTATATCCCATGTTTGTTTTTTTTGAATGTGCAACTTCTTTGTAACAATAATTCTACAAAATCTTGAGACATTTTCTATACAGTATGCAGCCCATTTGATGTTTTTAACAGATAGTTTAATTAATATTTGGGTTCCATATCTAAGTTCATCAAGATTTCTCCCAAGTATAATTTTTCTCTGTTGATTATACAACGGGCACAATAATAAGAGATGTTTAGGTGTATCTTCTTCTAATCCACAAGCACACATATTTGTATCAATAATGCCAAACTTTTTTCTCAATATATTACTATCCACATATCCAAATCCAAATTTAGTATAAGCCTTTCTATTACTAACATTTTTTATTCTGTTTAGGTAATGATATATTCCAAATTGACTCTTAGAATTTGAAGCTAACCATGAACTTAATTGGTAATTTTTGGCAAGTTCCATCTCCTTTTGCTTGTGAATTTTTTTTTTTTATTCAGTTTGTTTTATTGACACCATAATAACACATGAGTTATACAGCACTGTGCAGGTTAACACTTGCAAATTACATATGCCATTAACATGTAAACATATTTACCAAGCCAGTATCATTGAGGTAAACAGGATTGGCCTAACATATAACAATGTGACCAGCATAACTTTACCCTGTACCCCCACCAACCACCCATCCCCTAGACAGCATCTACACACTACTTGAGATACCACAAGGATTCTCACTAGGAGAAGAGACATGGATCAAAGAATGCATCTAGCAGGGGGATATTTCCTATGACTAGGTAATCTTAGCTTGCCAAGTAGCCAATACAGCATCCAATGGGCCCCACTTGGAGTCATATGACTGGGTTCTGTTACTCATCTTGACTATGTGTAACTCCAACTGTAAAGCAAGCATAATCTCTCTTTTACCATTCTAGGACTGGTGGAGTAGTAATGTCCTTCCAGTGCCTCAGGATAACAGCTTTTGCCGTGGCCGATATAATGGCCATGTACAATTTATTTTGTTTGGTCATGCCACTATGGAAGCTGTTCAACAAGCAAATTTCTGGTGTGAAAAAGTGCCCCAAGCCTGTAATCCATGATAATGAGGCACTAATTGCCTTCCAGAAGGATTGAATCTTAACGCACTCCCATAGCACGTGGAACAAATCACTTTCTTTGGTTCCACATCTGTTGCAGATAGGTGAAGATAATTTACCCATCCTGTAAAGTTTAGTAGGGAGTGTAGTACATATTGTGCATAATGTTAAATTGCTGAAGTTTGTATCTATCTTGTCTGATGTTTTTGTAATTATTTGCCCATATCTGCTCCCATATTCCCCTGTCCTCTGTCATCCCTAGTCTTTGCCTCCAATAATAACTAACACCAGAGGGTAGGTCCCCATCTATCCTTTGCAGTACATTATAGACCCTGGAAATAGAATGGGGTTGATCTGCCGCTTTAAGTAATAAGGACAGCTCAGTCCTGTTTTCTACCCATGTTTTCATTCTGTGAAAGTGGGCCTTTATTGACTCACAAATTTGTCGAAACTTGAAATCATGTCCTTTTAATTCTGGGAATTGGGTACAGGCATGCTCATACGATATTAACTTCCCCTGGGGTGCCAAATCCCCCCAGCCATAGTCCTTCCATTGGTCCCCAGAATCTGGAGGAGATCAGAGCCCGATGTATTAAAAAGTGGATATTATGTGTCAAAGTTTGTTCTGGTGAGTTCTGCCAGTTCACTCTAAGGAGCTTCTGAACCTGCTGCAGAGCTTTTAGCAACCATCCAATAGGCGTGTCTTTGAGCGGTTTGGGAAGGAGTTTAATAGTGGTATAGGCAATCGTGTTTAGAGACAACTAGTATTTAAAAGCTAAATCGCTTTCAATGTAAAACCAGGAAGGCACATAGGAGTTTGAGGTCAATGAGGTGTTCAGCTTGTTCCAATATACTACTTTACTGATATGTGAGGCAACGTAGTATTTGAAGAAGGAAGGGAGCGCAAGGCCTCCTGACTTTTTTAAACCTGTGAGTTTCGGGTAGGATCTCCTGACTGCTTTCCCTTTCCATAAAAATACATTGAGTTCTTGAACCAGGCTTTAGGTAGGTAGCATCCCAACATATTTAAAGGGTAAAAAATCCTAGGTAGTATGTTCATTTTAACAGTTTCTATTCTGGCCCATAGTGACAGGGGCATTAGGTTCCATCTGACCAGATCCTGTTTAATAGTTTTAATAAGGTTGTGGAGAGTCTCTCTAATCATTGAACTTATCTCTCTAGTGATTCTGACACTGAGATATGTCAGCATCTTTGATTCCCAAGTTAATCCATACTCCCTTGCTGTATTAGCATAACATCTATTATTCAGCGGAAAAAACTTTGTCTTGGAGACAGTGAATATTTTTAATCCTAGTCTTTATAATGTCATTAATCACTCTAATAGGTGTCCTGGTACTCTCAGTCAAATCTCCTAAGTAACCGTGAGGCATTATCAACCTTTCTAAAATGTGTGCATATGGATATATAAAGCCATTCTTTCTTTGTGATAACATTTCTTCGATACATATTCTCGGCAACCTATTTTCATGCAGGTGATACACTTTGGTCCAGTATGTCACTAGTCTTTGCTCTATATTACATCTGATTGGGAGTTCTCCTAATTCTAATCTCGTCAGACATTAAGATACTCCTATCGATAAACTCAGAATGCGTTTATAAAATCTGTTCATTGGGTTTTCTAATCCTTCTGTTTTCTCTATCCCCCATATTTCAGCCCTGTATAATATCTGCTTGTGGACTTTTGCATTTAATACCTTTATAGGTCCTTTGATTGAATGTCCTCCATATTTATAATTAAATCTCTCAAGGGCTGGTACTACCCCATCTATCTTATGTACTATCATAGATATATATTTTTCCAATTAAGATTATATGTATATGTAATTCCCAAATAACAGAATTTTGTTACATATTCAATGTTATAATTATTACACTTCAAAGAGCATATCCTGCCAGGTCTAACTGCGTTCTTATTGAGTATCATGTATTTTGTTTTATTATAATTAATCTCTAGAGATTATTTTTCACACTCTTGTTGGAACTTATTCAAACTCTTCCTTATTCCCAAATAACTGGTTGAGATTAGTACTACATCATCCTCATATACCAGGTAGGGGCACACCTTGGAGCCCAGCCTTGGTATGTATAGCTCTGGGTCCCTCAACACCTCCAAAACCCTATTCAGGAAGATATCAAATAAAATAAGGGAAAAAACACATCGCTGTCTGAGACCAATATTGGTTGGGAATTTGAGTGTACAATCTCCTTCATTGTTATACCTGACTGATGTATAATTGTTTTCATATAAGTTTTTTATTAAAATAAGCAATGCTGTTTCTAGATCATAGCTACGGAGAACTTCATAGAGTTTTCTTCTATTTACTCTGTCAAACACAACCCTAAAATTAACAAAAACACAATATCATTTTTTATATCTTTATTTTATAATATTTCATCTGTTAGCACCCTTTGCAAACTGTGTGAGAGGCCTTTTGGCACCATGCAATTCTGCTTAAAGTTGAACCAGCATAATATTCTGTGGTGATTTGCATATGCAGCCCATGATGCTTTGCATTGTGTGGGCATGTGTGATTTTGTATTTCCTTGAAACTTGGCTTCCCAGCCAAATGCCCTTTGGGGTAACCATTGCCTTAGTGTTTGCACACAGAGGTCCTTTGTGTTATAATTTTTTATTCTTGATATTAATATATTTGTTAATTAAGTGTGTCAATATGAAGCACTGGTCTAAAGTTGAGTGGCCTGAAATAAAACCAGCTTGAGCTTCATCCAAGATCTTTTCTTTTTTCAGCCACTTCATTATTCTGTTAAATATAATTTTTGTAAACAATTTTTGAGAATTATCTAATAAACTAATTGGTCTATAGTTACTTGGTTCTGAACAATCTCCTTTTTTATATATGGGGACAATTATATTCTCCCTCCAAGTCTGGGGTATTCTGCCAATCTGTAGTAGGATATTAAATAAACCTACCAGCACTGGGATCCATAAATATGGATAATCTATTATGATGTCCATAGGTATTCCATCGGGCCCTGGTGCCTTGTATCTTTTTGCCAGTTGTATTGCTACTGTTACTTATGCATCCATAATGTTTTGAGTATATGGGGTCCATTCATCCTTTGTTTTTGCCCGTATTAAATCCTGATTATAAAATAATGTCCTAAAATAATTTTCCCATGTTGAGGGATCTATATGGCTATCAATTTTTTCAGGAATCTCATCCCATCCTTTAGATATCATTAACCAAACTGTATTATTTTCTCTTGTGACTTTTTTAAACCGACCCCACATCTTTACTCTATATTTATACATTCCCCCCAATAATTTTTTTATATTCTTTTCTTTGTTTATTCAGCCTTATTTTGTTATTCTTAGTTGGCCATTTATGGGTAAATCTAGCACATCTATTTAATTCTTTTTTATTCCTTTTACATTCTGCATCAAACCATTTAGTCTCTTTCCTTTCCTTCGTTATGGTTACCTTTAATAAAACTGAAGAAATATTCCTCATAATTTCCACAAATGTTGCAACGTATTCCTCTTCCGTTTTCTGTTGGCCTATACTTATTATTTCTTCCCTTATTCCATAATCGGTCAATAATTGTATAAATTTGAAATTCTGCAATATTTCCCATTTAACCCCCTTTTTGGCCCTAATTATCCCTTCATTCTTTTTCAGACAATGTTTTAGTGGGGGTCCAGAGAGATTCATGTTTATTTCTAGTGGGCTGTGTTCACTGTCTGTTCTTAAGCCTATTTTAAACTTATCCATCATTGTTATTAAATTTACTGAAATCCAACAGAGATCGATTGTAGAAATCCCCTTATTTCCCATATATGTATATGCCCCATTATTATCCTCTTTATTTCGACCATTAATCAATATAATTTCAACATTCTCTCATTATGCAACTAGTTTAAGCCCTCTTTCACATTTCTTTGTATCTTTACACTTCCTTTTGAGCTTTAGAGAATGAGGATCCAGAGCCACACATGCACTAGCCAGGTCTTCCCGTAACTCCAGGCTGTGCCCCACCCTGGCATTAAAATCACCCAGTAAGATTATCCCACAATTTGCATCATTTATATAGCAATTGTCTATAAATTTTACCAATTTCTCTGTCTCCTTGATCTGCATAATTTGAATTATTTGGTGGAAGGTAGGCATTTATAATAATAGCGTTTTTCTTATTTACAACCAGTTGAACTGGCAGGATGTGTTCGGAGTCTAAAAACAGTTCTGTATATTCTACTTTGTCTATTACCTTGCACCATGTAATTAATCCCCCTGATAAATTGTCATACTTTTTAAAACATGTTGCCACTCTGTAAAATACCTTATAACCATTAAGTTTTAATTATTTTCTGGTCCAAGTTTCCTGAACACAAATACAATTATATTACAATATATAGTCAATAAATAAAGGGTCAGCCATTTTATCCTTTATACCTGCAATGTTCCAGGATATCATATTGTACATATTTATGTCCTCTTCGTCACCTATGATTATATCTTGATTCAACTGATGTCAATCTTCCATTTTCTGTAATGTCTGAAATCTGTTAGCTGTTTTGATTAAATTTAGCCAATGTTCGTTATTTTGGTCTTCCCATTTTTTTCCCTATCATTTCTGTCTCTCCCTTTAGAAATATTTCAACCTTATCCAGTATTTCCATTTTTGCCAAAATATATTTCTAATCCCCTTCATTTTTTACCCATACTACAATTTGGCTATTTCTTTCCCACCTTTACACTTTATTTACCATTCTGTTTAAATTAAATTATTGTCTCTTGTCAGGTTTTGCATCATTTCTATAACCTTACTCTGAATATTATAATTTGTTTCAGATAGAAATTTATTCAAACCATAAATTGAAATGACAAATTCATTCCCTACAGTTCCTTGATCAGTGCTGTTTCTGTAGAACTCTGGGGAAAATTGCTTTTATACTTACTACATTGTCAGTTTCAGTTCTCAGCTCTCACATTTTTTCTCTCTTATTCTCAATGGCTTTTAAAACGTAATATTGGTCTGAGAGCAAAAGGACCAGTTCGGTATCTATTAAAGGTCTAATAACAATGAATTTAGCCATTAAAGAGGCACTGTCAGCTTTTCCTCTCATTTCTGTCTCAAAATGAAGCAATGTCCCCACAGGCTCATACTAATAAAGTAAGCACAATACAATGACACTGTCTAACCTCAAAGTAACAAATGTACCTATATTTGCCACATTTTGACTTAATGTGTGTAGGGGTGGTCCACGGTAAATCCCCCATCCCCTGGAAGCACACTGGCACTGAGAATGTGCCTCTACCATGGAGTGCCATCCTGAAGAATTATTTTTTACATCAGCATTGGACCAAGCTTTTAATCTAGAAGAGTGAGGCATACTGAGCCATTTGTTTCATCATCAAAGCAAAACTGAGCACTCCTTGAGCTGTAAAATTAATTTAAATTCTGTCGCTGAAATCCCGCACATGCATGAGCGTGAGAGGAGAAAAAGTTCTCACTCTCGCGCATGCTCGGGATTTCGGCGACAGAGTTTAAATTCATTTTGCGGCTCAAGGAGTGCTCGGTTTTGCATTGATGATGAAGCAAATGGTTCAGTATGCCACACTCTTCTAGATTAAAAGCTTGGTCCAATGCAGATGTAAAAAATCATTCTTTGGGATGGCGCTCCATGGTAGAGGCACATTCTCGGCGCCAGTGTGCTTCCAGGAGACGGGGATTTACCGCGGACCGCCCCTACACACATTAAGTCAAAATGCAGCAAATATAGGTAAATTGGTTACATTGAGGTTAGACAGTGTCATTGTATTGTGCTTGCTTTATTAGTATATGAGCCTGTGGGGACACTGCTTCATTTTGAGACAGAAATGAGGGGAAAATCTGACAGTGTCCCTTTAAGTTGTCACAGCTTTTGTTAATTTGTAAAACTAAACCAATGAATTGTGATAAATTGTGAGCTGCTAGAGTGATAACTATCTCCTGGGGGCTGCTTTATACTTAACTGTGTGTTATTGAACCTTGGTAAACCTTTTAAAACTGTTCTTATTGAGCCCTGTTTCGAGCAGGAACAGGAAGAGAGTGAGTAGTTCACAGTGTTAATACTGTGAACTACTATATGTTATTGAGACCTGATTTTTGTACTCTATATCATTGGGGCACTTTATTTTAACTTAAGAGCATGATATATGTGCTTTGCTGCACTTTTTCATAGTTTGTTCTGGGAGTTTGTACTGGGCATTGCAGCATGACCTTTGGAGCTACTTCCAGCTCACTGGCCAATATTTAGTCTCGGCCTGTGGAGAGCAGAGTGAGCCCATGCAGGGCGAGCATGCGACGTTGAGCACAAAGACACGCCCGTCCAGTGCGTGTTTGTGTGTATTGCAGTGTAAATGCATTGGGTCAGTGCATATCCAAGATAGCAAATAAACAGCATGAAAACCACAGTCAGAACTGAGTGAGGTAATAAAAGTTATAGACATAAAGCATTGCATTTCATTGGAGCTTTTGAGCCTTTTAGGTCCCTGAATCCATATTTTGGTGTGTTAGTCATGGAGAATGTAATGACATTGGAGGGTGAACTGGGTATCAAATACACATGTTGTAATATGTTCCTCATCATGGAAACAATACCTAAAGAAATATTTAAATGCCCTAAATGCTTGTTAAATGAGGAACTGGTGAAAGAATTTAGCTTTTTTTAATTAAAGACGATTATATCTTGAAACCAGTCAAAAAGAAATATCCATTAGGTTAAACTCTGGACAGAGTATAACAAGCACTGCACCAAGCCAGATTGTTGTTTCCCAAGCCCCCTTAATTAAATGTAACTCCCTCCTCTAAAATAATGAATAAAGAATCAGCTGTAACACCTTCAATATATCCGTCTACAAATAAAAAGAGAGCATGTGATGAAGCTTGTAGCAATTCTCCTAATGATGATTGATACACAGTACAAAGCTCTCAAGTCTCAAAAAAGGGCAGGAAGGCAAACACATTTGAACTCCCTTTATACAATAAAGTTAATATTCTAGCCACAGATTCCCCTGACCCTGATACAAATCTTCCAATGTCTCCCAATACTTCAATAATAATCGAGACAGACACTGCTGCAAACCCTATTTTGGATTCCATAAGACCATTATTGAATACTGAAATTGTAAACCCTACTATAACAATGGACTCTTCAACTTCAGTAGGGGTTAGACTACACAGCAAAATATTAGTATTAGGTGACTCAATCATTAAACATCTGGACAGGGTAGTCTGTAATCCAGATAAATCCTGTACAACATTATCCAGTTTTAGTGGGGCTAAAGTAGTAGATATAGCTAGAATGTCGACTAAAATCTTAAACAATACAGGGCCCAATCCTTTAGTTATTGTACACATTGGAGCAAACAACATCTTTAAGGACCCAGTGGATACTATAAAACAAGATTTTTGGGCCTTACTAATAAATTGAGAGAAATGGGTTGTGTCCCAGTCTTAGAAGAGATTTTACCTATTCCCAAAGCATCATATTATTACACTCAAAAAATTAGAACAATAAATGAATGGATGCGGAAATGGACCCTCAAACAAAACATATCCTGCATTACACGTTGGGAAGAATTTTATTTTCAGGAAGGGTTATTCTGTTGGGATGGACTTCACCTTAGCAGGCGTGGTAGTTCTTTATTGGGGAAACTCATAACTAACTTTATTGCCAATGCTTTAAACTAAGAAATTTTGTGTGTGTGTGTGGGGGGGGGTCAATCCATGTCTTGCCCTCCTGAAACTAGTAAACCATATTTTAGTGATTTTAATCCTGATGCTACAATTAAGCCACCCTATAACAATATAGTCACTAGTAATAAGCACTCATTAAACATCCTGCTAGTTAATACACGCAGTCTGTCCAATAAACTGGATGAGTTAAAATATATTCTAAAGAAAGATAATATTGCAATCTGTGGAGTCATAGAAACATGGTTCCCCAGGCATGAATGGGATACTGAGATCCCGGGATACACCAAGTATTGTGAAAATAGAGTTACTATCGGGGGAGGTGGAGTAGGGCTATATATTTCTAACCAATATGCATCTCATAGTATAACACCACTTGAAATTTCTAGTAGTAAAGTAGAAGCAATCTGGGCCCAGGTTAATCTACAAAATAACCCAGTTGTTATAGGCCTCTGTTATAGACCCCCAAACTTAGGTTTGATGGAAAATAATGAATTACTAACAATACTACAAAAAATGGAAACTGTCCATTCTTATGGGTGATTTTAGTTTCCCCAGAATAGATTAGTCTATACTAGAAGGCCATGGACAGGCTGAATCTGCATTCATTGAACTCACTATTAATCAAAATATTTCACAAATAGTTAACAAGGGAACAAGAGATAACAACATACTCAATATTATTCTGACAAACATGGAAGTAAAGTTTTCCACTCCAATTATTGATATACCACTAGGAGACAGTGATCATAAAATGGTAAAAACACGTATTAATAAAAACAATGACACAATAAATCGAGTAACTGTTATTAATGACTTTGCTAATGCAAATTATAAAAAAAAAATCAATGAATACTTAAGTTATTGGGACTGGGAAACAGAACTACAAGGCCATAGGTTAAATCAAATCTGGGATCATTTATGGTATAAGATCAAATATTGTATTGACACTTGGGTCCTAAAGAGGCAAAAATACAATAAAGGCCTTAGAATGATGGAATAAAGGTATAAAAAGGGCAATAAACAAAAAAAAAAAGAAATATTTAAGTAAATACAAAAGGAATCCTACAGTAAACTCCTGGAATTTATATAAGGAAAAACCAAAAATAATAAAATATAAAATAAGAAAAGCAAAGAAGGAATTTGAACTAAATTTAGCCACTAATACTACTGATAATGGTAAATTCTTCTACAATTATATTGGCTCACTAAAAGGTAAGACTTCTACACTTGGCCCAATTGAAACAAGTGAAGAGATAATAAGTCATGAACCTAAAATGGCAACTGAATTTAACACATTTTTTACAAGTATATTTATGCCCCAAGATATTATTGAAAGTAAAACACCCTGGCCCAGATATTCAAACTCATGAGCTATAGCTTTTCTAACCTGAGCTCAGCTCAACTCTTGCCGAGGGGCGTGGACTGGGCGACATCTACCAGAGCTGTGCCGTGGCTCAGCATCATTGAATATCGCACCCTGGCCACCCGCAGTGTGCATGGCGCAGTGGCACTGCACCAGTGCCAGTGGCCAGAGTGGAGCATGGGGATGCACTAGCACAAGTTCCATTGCACAAGGTGCAGCAACCATGATATTCAAAAGTTGACATGCAAATGGGGCCATAATGTATTCAAGGCACACATGGGGCCATTTGCATGTCATTATGGCCCCATTTGCATGCAGGTGCGCTGATCCCCGACGACTTGCGCCTGGTGCCCTGCCAGGCAGCAGCTGTTGGGGACCGACACCCCCTGTAGCATGGCAATGTGCCCCACAGCCCAATCACTGGCTTCAGTAAAAAAAGAGTAATCCTAAATCCCTGGTGCTCCTGTGGACCACTGCCCGCCTGAACGTGGGCTTAAGTGTGAACAAAAAGATTGCTCCAATATCCCTGGTGGTCCTGTGGACCTAAATCTGCCTGATCGCGGGCTTAAGTGTGAATATAAATATTACTCCATGGATATTTATATGGGTAATAGAAAATTATCTTACCTAAGATGAATTCTAATCCACCATATTGGTGGCGAGCTCTATAAGGGCATCCTGCCTCCTGAGCTCGTTGTAGCCTATGAATCCTATGAAGATTCTCGTTCAGTCTTATCTCAGCTTCTTCTGGCATTATTGGGACTTTGAATAGTGGCAGAACAAAATCAATCTCCAGAGTTCTTTTTAAAATATTTCTTAAATTATTTTGCAGTGCCTTTTCCTTTTGTTTTTCTTTCTCGTTAACTTTCTTCCTTGTTTCCTTTTCTTTTTTATGTAAGTTTTCCTTATCCACTCTCTCTATGTTTTCAACATACTTATCATTTGGTGTTTCTTCTTTCTTTTTTCTTCTTTATTTGTTACTTTCTTCTTGAATTTTTGATTTCTCTATCTTACCTTTGTCTATCTCAGTTTTCTTTCTTAATTTCCTAGATGTTATTTTTTTGTTAGGTTTTGATTTGTCCCCTAAGGTATTTGGCCTTTTTTCTCCTTCTTTGTTATTTGATTTTTAGGTATCATTCTTTTACCAGATTATCTTCCAGGGATTTACCTTGTGCCAACTTCTTATCTGAACTTTTTTATTTTCCAGTGTATCCATTATATTCTCTGTTACCTCATTCATTCCTGTTTTTGAATTAATTTTCTTAGAATGTATATGTCTCTTCACTTTCTTAAATTTACATATACTTCCCTTTAACTTCTATGCTCCTTTCCTATATCTTTCTTGTTCTATTCCCTTTTCCCATAATTCAGGGTGTCTAGATCTTAATTCATCTATTAAACTGTCCTGCAAATCATGTCCACGGGCGGCATAATTAATTCAGATTCATTTTCAGTATTGTTTCCATCAACAATTATCCCTGAACCTATTATGTTTGACATTTCAATGTTCTTTTCAATTGTGGGTTCTTTCACTTGAACCTCCTCTGATACAATACTATTTTCTCTGGATTGTTTTTCTGTCATAATCGCTACGTGGTCATTGACTTCCAGTTTATTATTTACCACTATTTCCAATATCCAATCAATTTTTATTTTATTTTTCATGCATATTCCTTTTATAAAGGATAGGTTTTGGGAATTCTGAATCAGTTGTTCATAGATCACTGTTTTTGTTAATAATGGGTCTCTTAATGCATCTACACGCCCTCTGGATATTGTCTCCAATGGAGGGGTATTTAATCAATTGGGCTCATAAAACAAGTGACTTCATCTGAAGTCCACGAGGCTTCAATAGTCTCTTTCTCAGGTTCCCTAAAGTTATTTATTTTGTCCTTAAATTCTGATTGAAACATAGGGGAACTACACTTGTCAGAGAATCCCATCTTAATTTCATTAAATTCTTTAATTTTCTGTTTGATTCTATTATTAGTTTGTATTGTTTCTTTTATGCTTTCCACAGTTTTACACACATCATTATTTACTCGTTCAGTTAACTCAGAATTTTGAATTAATGACATATGTGAGCCATATTGATCCTGCTTTGGAGTGCTGTTTGCATTAATTAATATACTGTCCCTTAGTTTTTTCCCTGTTAAACAGGTCTGTTCCTTTTTTTTCCATAATTCCCATATTGATGGTTGTGTCATTTTTGGTTTATTCATTAAGTCATGTTTTTCAGTGGAGACATTTAACAACTCCTCACACTCTAATTTAATATCACTTTCCCTTCTCTCTTCACCCATAACTATTATCCTGTCTCTTATCAATTGCTGATGGTCCATCTCTCCGAATACTATTGGTTCTTTGTCACCTGATGGTCCTAAAGTTCCCTCAATGCTTATTTTCTGTGGATTTCTGCTCTTCTTATCCAAATCACTTAATTTTTCTTTTTTATTTTCTTTAAGTTTTCCCTTTCTGGTCTTTACATGCATATTTTAATATGTCAAAGTTATGGGAAAGACACCAAGACTCACCAAAATCCTTTGAATTACTGTATCACTATTTAGATCTTCCATTTTCTAAATGTAGCTCTATTTAATATAATGCAAGAAAAAAAAACTATAAACAGATAAACAGATTACCATAAACAAATATGTAAATATATCAGTATATATCAGTATATTTCCTATTTCAAGTCCAGTTGACTTCTCTTATATAATTGTATGATTAAATGAGTATGTTACTTTCAACAGAACATCAGTTTCATACTCAATGTTCCAATTCTGTTTGTTCTGTTCTTCGCTCTTCATTCACCTACTTTGAGATTTATCCTTTCTATGTTTTTTTTTGCCTTTTTCAACAGAGATGATTAACATACATTGAGTCTTGGGAGGTTTATTCCCTTTTCCCTTAGGTTTCAAATTTTCTTCTCCCACAGTTGCAAGAAAAAAAAAATAGTACAGACACTCCATCCAAATGTTGCGTGGTGGCACTTTCTTATGACAAAATGTCCCCTCTTTCAGGTTCCAAACAATCCACTTTGTTGTCACTAGATTTGGGGAAATAAATATATTGGCTAATAATACAAGAATAGTATCAACCTATATCTGTCACTTAAATCTATTAAATGACTCTAAATGAATGCTATTACCATTTATTCAATTTTACTCAATTTCCACCGATACTCCCAAGGGATCCTGTATTGCAGGTCTTTCAGTATGGTTTACCATAATTTTCCTCACTCAGAATTCATACCCTCACCTTGGTACTTGATACTTCTTAATTACTCAATTATCTTGATTATCTTATCTTATTTTTTTTAATTTTTAATTCTCTTTTATTTACTTCAAATAATTACCATAAGATTATCCTAAAAACATCAAGGACAAAAAAGGATAGAGGATAGAGGGGAAAAAATAGTCAATATAGATCACACAAAAACAGAGACTCTGTATTTTTAAAAAAAAGAGGATATCTTTCAAAGAAGGAGAAACTTACTTTTAGCTGTAATTGTAATGGCCTTAAGCAGAGCAGGTGGGGCAGGTGGAACTCTCACTATTCACTAATCACAAAAACCACTGAATCTCCAAATCACAAATTCGCAAAAGTGAAAAATGGCAGACTTCTTTATTAGCCTGCTGTGAATGCTCCAACTCCTCCAATTTACTGCTCATTCATTCGGTTGTTCGTCATTTTCACCAACTGCCACCTTACTATCAAGCCACTGTAGATTATTTAAAACTTATTTAAGATATAACTTCTAAAATAGCACTTCTCTTGTGCTGTTCCCCTTCTACCTACTGAAGGAGCTATTAAAACTTTAAACACAGAAAAAAAAGCAAAAAGCTTTTAAATTTAATTTAAAACTGAAGGATGCTTTCTCAGTGCGTAGCTAGACTGTTGTGAGGTGACTCTTAGATGCCAGAGCATGCGCACCAAGTACTAATTGGTCACATGCACAGCCATCGCCAATAGGAAATGTTTAAACTACTTCCTACTTCAGGTGGATGAATTAAAAAAATGCTGTATATTTTTATTAAAATCTTAACTTTAGACTACTGGGCTCAACATCTATCACATCTAATGCCTCTAACATACCATCAGAGCTGATGATCACTAAGGTGCAATAGAACACAAACTCAGCATACGAAGAGTACGGAGCTCAGGAATGTGAAATGCAAAACACAAGGTGCAAAATGCAAAATATAATGTACAAGTCATACAATTAAAATTCTTAAACTATCGAACTATACAGGACTAACTAAACTAACTAGACTATGCTATTAAAGCAAGTTTTGTGTATATAACTTATAGGTAACTTCTGTGGCTTCTGTAAATATCCTTCTGTAGCCTCAGTTACTTCTTTTTTAAAACTTCAATTTCAGCTTTTCAGCTTTTCAGTAGCCTTTTCTCCAATAACAGCAATTTGGCAGCACTATGACACAATTGCTACTCCAGTACAACTTCTTATGTGCAGTTATACAGCACTACAGTGTTATACAGTGGTATAAATTGTGATATTAATGTTACGGAGTCATTAGATATTAAGCTTTGCAGTGTTAATAGCACAAGGTGAGGTTATTAGACAAGAAGCCCCCTTGAAGATGGTGCGCTTTCTAAACTCAGCACAGACAAGCCAATAGACCCCCTCTCTCTGTGGAGTTGGCTCTGTCCACTGCTACAACTCCTCCCTCCACAGAGGGATGTTCAGGCCTGTCTCAGTCCATGGGGTTCTTGTTTTTCCTTCTTGAGATGCACAAAGGACACCAAAGCTATACTGGAAAGGTTAGCAACAATCTCTGCTATTTTGGCAACAATGGCATACCTATCATAGAAGAAAAAAAGCATATGCTAACTCCTGCTGCATTCATTCCTCCACAGCGATTCAGCGTGTGCCTTTTCTGCATCAACCTCCAAATTCAGATTAGAGACTACCCTCATTTGAAAGGTCATTTTGTCCTGAACAACTTTCATGTTGGTTGTATATTGATAACTTGTAAATATCTTGGAAAGTATACATTTATTTGGCATGACTCCTACTGTGTTCACTCGGAGAGAGAAAAAAATGAGGTTGTTTGGAAGACCATATTTTAAAAAATATAAAGAATTCAGATTAGTGACGATCTTCATGTGAAAGGTCTTTTTACCGTGAACAACTTTCACACTGGTTGTTTTTGTGCACCTTGAATATTTCTAAAGATATTTAGATTTGTTTAGAAAGTGTGCACATGTTCTCTCAGAGGAAAGCAGCTTTGAGTTCTGTGTCCATCATTCTAAACAGCAAGAAGGGAGTATTTTTAACTGCCATAGGGATTTGCAGTGTTATGGAAGGATACACTGAAAATTGCTAAGAAAAGGCGTTCTCTGGAAATCCCTTTTCGAGCTAAAGCAATGTGGCTGTAGCCTCCACTCATAGCCATAAAAATTATGTGTAGACAACTCTCAAGATCAAACCCACTCGTGTTATTATTTAAAAGTCACATACGCAGTTGTGGCTGGGATACTGGAGAGCAGAGACTTTGAGACAGGTGTGACTATTCCTTACAGTCTTGCAATTGTATGAGGACACTGGAACTTGTGAGAAGACACTGGAACTTACATCGGGCTCCAGTGCTGGGTTCAGCGAGGGGTTGTCTGGTCAATCTAGCAGCAGTTTCCTGGGCTACTACAAGCATGGGTGCAGGATGGGTGGGGGTAAAAGACTGCTAATTGGTTTGTAACTGCTATCATTACAAACAATTTTCATTTACAAAGACTGCCTGTAAGGATTACAATGTGCTAATGCCTGTGGCTTAGCTATTAAGCTGTTAAGAACTGAAAGAAAGAACATTTAGGTTAGACACTGGGGACAAGAATCAATTTTGGATGAGAGTTTCAGAAAAGTGTGGTGTGGATAAACAGGGTTTTACTGTATTTCATTTTTTGTCTTGCAGTTGACAAGGGGGTGAAACTATGAAGCTGGGGGGAGGCTGAGAGGAAATGTGAGGAAGTATTTCTTCATGGAAAGGATGGTGGATGCTTGGAACAGCCTCCCAGTGGAGGTGGTAGGGGCTAAAACAGTTACAAGATTCAAGAATGCATGGGATAGACACAAGGGGATCTTAGAAGTAAGGCAAATGGGGGGGGGTGCAAACCAAATAGGGTTTGCAGTGGCTCTGTAGGCAGGAAAAACAGGGTAGACTAGGTGGGCCAAGAGGTCCTTATTTGCTGACAATTTCTATGTTTCTATGCTCTTAATATGGGGGCCAGATGTGTTATTGTTAGTATTAGACATTTGTTTTCTGTTAAAATATGCTATATACATTTTGGCAACATGCTGGTTTTAGTACGTGACAATGCCAAATCAAAAAGTTTAAAAACAAAATGAAAATCCGGTTGTATAAATTCCGTTGCAGTTTGACATTTGCTACAGTATACTTGTATGACTAATTTATATGACCTTAAACAACCTTGTTTTAGTTCACTGACTTTTTTCCAGTTAGGTTTTTAAGTGAAGACACAAGGGAGTGGTTTTAAACCATGCTGTATGCTGCACTACCTGATATATTCTGCACTTAGCCAGACATGTCCCATTTTTAGGGCTGGCTGCTAAACCAGTTCTGTTACATTGATAAACTGGCTGAAGAGGTCATGTGACTTTGGAAATGAAATGGAAATACAGTGTACTGCCTAAAATTAATATTAGTTTTTAAAAGCAGTCAACTATTACCTTTTGTATCTGTGGTGCTTTTTGTTTTCCCTTTGGATAGTTAGATTTTTTCTGTGATGTTACTAGGTGTGATCTGTGGAACAGCACTGTACCTGGCAGCGGTTATATCTAGTTCTGCTCCCCCACCCCCATCCACCAACCTCCACCGCCCATAATCAGCATTTTGACCTCACTGACTGTGACATCACAGCTTCTCAAGAAGAGTGCTCAGTAGCTACCAGGTCAGTCACCTGAGAAGTCACAGTCAGTAAGGTGACAGTGCTGGTTTTGTAGTGGGGGGCATAGAACTTGATATGTCAGCTGCCAGGCAGAATGCTATTCCACACATCCAGCATAATACTGTCACACAGAAGACTGTATTGAGCAAACAGAACAAGAAAAATACTTCAGAAATACAAAGTTACAATTGACTACTTAAAATGTGTAAAATGTTCTTGTCTGCTGTTCTAAATTGTGAACTGGTGCAAGTGTCCCTGTTTTGTAAGGTATGCATGTAATGCCATCTGCTGTTCGGTAGTATTTGAACAACATGTTTTGCTGCAGTTCCATTATTCCTGCAAAATACTAGTCATACTTTTCTTAGAAACAAGCGCTAATAATCTTGGTTGTGTGTCTATACTAGAACTGCATTGTAATTGCCATGCAGCAGGAGGGGGGAAAATGGATACTATGTCAATGTGAGGGAGGGTGTTTCTTTGACTTGGATTTGATGATGTAAAGATTGACATAGGTGATTAACACTTCATTTTAAATAGAGCAGCACATTAACAGGCAAATTAATTGTTAATTATTAAGGCAGCTACAGGGAGTTTCAGCAAAATTGGGCAAGTCAGTCCACAGCTGAACATCAAAACTGAGGGAAAAATATGTATTTAAAAGGGATCTTTATATGTGTTTAACAGGTCTATTTAACATAGGAAGTATGGGGAAAAAAATCGAGATTTTGAAATTTTATGCATTTATGCAGGCTATGCGTTTATCACAATAGTTCTCGGACTTTGTCACAGTGAGCCTCCCCAAATCCATGGAAAAGATTTTGAGCCTCCCCCTGAATTTAAATAATCTTGGGCCTCCCCAAAGAAAAATAACGTACTGTACTTTGCGCAGTACACCATAAATAGATTGAAACCCCTTTGAGTACTTGGCTCACATTCAGTTCTTTGTCTTCTGCTTAAAGTTGGACCAGCATAACATTCTGTGGTGATTTGCATATGCAGCCCATGATGCTTTGCATTGTGGGGGCATGTGTGATTTTTGTATTTTCTTGAAACTTGGCTTCCCAGCCAAATGCCCTTTGGGGTAACCCTTGCCTCAGTGTTTGCACAGAGGTTCTTTGTCTTTTAAATAGTTTTTTATTTTAATGGGTTCACCACAATATATCCAAGGCACACTGCCTTAAGGGTAGCTGGTCCATTCCACTGGGGTGTCAAACAGACAAGGCATACTGAGGAGTCCTGGTAGGATGAAACATGTGTCTATGTCTTCTGTTAGCATCCTTTGCAAACTGTGTGAGAGGCCTTTTGGCACCATGCAATTCGGCTTAAAGTTGGACCAGCATAACATTCTGTGGTGATTTGCATATGCAGTCCATGATGCTTTGCATTGTGGGGGCATGTGTGATTTTTGTATTTTCTTGAAACTTGGCTTCCCAGCCAAATGCTCTTTGGGGTAACCTTGCCTCCAGTGTTTGCGCACAGAGGTTCTTTGTCTTTAAATAGTTTTTTATTTTAATGGGTTCACCACAATATATCCAAGGCACACTGCCTTAAGGGTAGCTGGTCCATTCCACTGGGGTGTCAAACAGATGAGGCATACTGAGGAGTCCTGGTAGGATGAAACATGTGTCTATGTCTTCTGTTAGCACCCTTTGCAAACTGTGTGAGAGGCCTTTCGGCACCATGCAATTCTTCTTAAAGTTGGACCAGCATAACATTCTGTGGTGATTTGCATATGCAGCCCATGATGCTTTGCATTGTGGGGGCATGTGTGATTTTAGTATTTTCTTTGTCTTATACTGACTTGGAACTTTTGAGAAAGAGCTCCTGTGCTCAAAGGTTTTATCTGAATAACAAATAATTAAAATATTATTATTCAGCTTATTGTACCCCCCACACACACACACACACAGACCAGCCTAATTGCTCTGCTTTTTTCATTCTTGAACCATTGTTACCCTTTGTTGCAGTACCTTCATGGGTCAGACTACTTCCTCTGTTTCCTCTCTATATAAAATAACCTTCCTACACACTTTGCCTCTCCTCCCTTCTCTGCTCCTCACAACTTCTAGGGGTTACTTTTGCTCCTTCTTGCTATTGCTCTTAGCACTTCTATGCTCAACCCTTGTATTGGGCTGTTCTGCCATCAGTTTACAAATTGATCAATTACCACCACTCATTATTAATTTGTTCACGTTAATTTGCACCATTGCTCATTCTATATTTCTTGATTGTTTTTCATTTACCTTTTAAATGTATTCACTCCCTACCCTTCCCCGGGTACACCTGAAATGAGCCTTGGCTCATTCACCATCCCTTGTCACCTATTAGTAAATAAATACATAAAATTCACCTACTACTATTATTCTCTTTCAGTTTGCTTCATCTCTTCACACAAAATATATAAAACTCAAAATTTAAATACAGTACTTTTTCAGACTTGCTTGAGCCTCCCCTGGAACAGGTTGGGGCCTCCCCAGGGAGGCTGGCCTCACCATTTGAGAACCCCTGGTTTATCAGGTATGTGTTTAAGTGAAATGCTCAGTATTAGGTTTTTATGCCACTATATTGTGCCCAAGCCACAGAAAAGGAAACAAAAGCAAACTTGTATAAACTCAGTTTTAACATGGGGTACTAAAAAGGAGTGGCCTGGTTGGCAGAACACCATCACCTGACTGTGCATTAACGCATGCTAGATAAACACACAGTTGGTGTGAAGCGCCGCCCCTACAGCAAAATCCCTGGGCAGGGAGGTACTCATTGGTATGTGGTAAAGTTAACTGGGAAAGGCAGCCATTGATGGTGGGGAAATGCATGGCAGAGATGGCAGTGAACATTCTCAGCCAAGGTCATAAAAGTATTGTTAACATGGGGTAAGGTGTAAGCGAGACACAGAGAGAAAGGCACACAGATAGCAAGGACTGTAGTGCAGACAAGAGAGACAGACTACAGCAATGCACTCAGGCACATTCAGCATTCCTCCCTGGATGATTCACAGTATGCCTTCCATGCCAGAGAGAGAGGGTATACCATCGCTACTGCGACAACTTTACAGCGACATGGTCGATATCGACAACATTGCCACATCACTGTAAAGTCCACCTGGGACCCCGGCACCCTTCCCCAAAGTTCTGCACCCCATCCCTGACTCAGCTCCATCTCAGAGTTGAGAATCCAAAAGAGAGGGGTGCAGGGGGCACAGCCCCCTGCAAAACAAGAAGATTGCACATGCCGGCACCTTCCCGACCACAATTGCGGTCAATGTAGTGGTGTTGGGGTAAGGTCACGTCGACATGAAATTGTTGATGCAGTGTCGTGGATCCAACTAGAGAGTGAGAGAGAGAGAGAGAGAGAGTGAAGTGCCCCAAGGACAGACCAAGTGTGCCTGTTGCCCCTCCTATTGCTGCTCTGTATGTGTGTTCACCCCTGGATTGCTGTAATAGCAGCCTGTAGTCCATTATCACCTCCCCCAACAATGCCCACTCCCCACAGTACATTGTTTTCTGTAGAAGTGCAGCAGGAAAACATCAACTGTTACTCTTCCCCCTTTCGTGTCAGGACTTGTGTTTTTTTTTTTTCTGGCCCCACGTTATACTATCTGCTATCTGCAGTGAGCTACAAAGAGCACCAGAGAGAGAGAGAGAGAGAGAGAGAGACACACACACAGTGACACACTGTGTAATTCAGAGAGAGAGAGAGAGAGAGAGAGAGAGAGAGAGAGAGAGAGAGACACATATACACACACACAAACACAGCGTTTAATTCAAAGTTGCTGCACTCTCCTTTGTCTGTGTGTCTCTTTCTCTCAACTGAGTTCCATAGTGAGCAGTCTCAAGAGATCAAGGGTTTGCAGCACTTCGGGGGGAGAGAGAAACAGACAGTGCCTGTGCTGTAACCAGTGTGGGATGTACTCGGAGGAGCGGGCGGGGGATTACAAGAAAGCATTTCTGTACGTGTTGGCATGTAAGTTATGAACACAAAATGTGAGAAATCATGGTAATACTGTTTTCTTGCATTTCTGTGTTCATAACATCACTGAAATATGCAGTAGTTGTTGGGGACTCTGACACCTTGGCAGGATACTGGCACATTTCTTGTATTTGCAGTGTTATAAAACAGTTTTTGCTAATTATTTTTGTTTGTTCAAAGACCCCATGTTATAAGCGCAATAACCCACTCCAGGGTAAGGGGTTATTGGGGATTAATCAACACCCCGGGTGCCATGAGGGCACTCAGCCTATGGCCTCATGCCTCACAACACACTCAGGGAGTTGATTAATCCCCAATAACCCCATACCCCATTGTGGGTTATTGCTTACATAGTTACTTTTTTCATAAGAAGAACTTTATTTCCCTATTTTATCACTTTCATTTTGGTGGCAAATGAACAGCCTTTATAAGGAACTGCAACTCATGAACAGCATGGCTGTGTTCATTTAGGACAGAACATACGATCACATCCATGCACCTACCCACAGTCTGAGCATTTCTGAGGACCTGAATGCCAGCTCCGGTGAAGGAGTTCCTCAAATTCAGCCCAGTAGGACCTATATGGCTTTTTTTTTTTACCTAGGGGCAGTCAATGTGTCCCACAGTGTTTTGAGAACAGTAAGTTTACCAATTTCTTTCAAGAAAATGTTGTTCACCTAAAGGAGTGCCTCTGTCTGGCTCATAGTATCTACCCGGGGATAAATTTCAGAAGCTCTAGCTGAGTGAACATTGTCGGTAGGAAACAATGTACCTTAGAAGGCAAAGCCTCATCCCAAAAGGGCTCTTAAAGTAGTGCTCCTGCCTTGGGCACTGTTAGGATTAAATAGTCACTATCTGATCCAAATGACTTGGATAGATGGTATTAGATACTAAATTATCCAATTTGATAGCATTCATTGGCTAGTGCTACTGTCCAAAACCAGTCAGGTACAGCAGTATATGCACATCACTAATTTAAATCCTATCAAACATGTGGTTGTTCACCACTAGTATTACAGCTGGTCCCCAGCTACAGTATGTTGGTATCATAACAGAAGCAATTTCTAATGTCTCCCATTGTAGCATATCGATGTGCAACACCAGCAATGAGAAAATGACATTTTGCTAGTGTGCATTCATAGATGCAGAGGCTTCCATTGACTATACATTCTTAGAGCCTCTTTACACAGCTCCCAGACTTTGTGTTTCTCCTTGTGCAGTATGAAGGAGTTCTACATGCTAATGCCCAGAATAGAAAAAAATCTTTACCGGCCACCAATGGAGGACTGACGTGTTATTTTTGTTTTTTTCTCAAGCATACTTGGAACTCATCCTGGGCATACCACACCTCACCCTGTCCTGTTTTATCTATTTGTTTGCCTTGGGAGATCTGGAGCCCATCCCCACCCCCCTTTCCCCGCCACATCCCGCTTTCTATTTGTTTGCCTAGGCAGGTTTGGAGCCAACCCCAGACCCGCCATCCTTCACCCTGTTTTGCCTGTGTGAGTCCTGAGCCCATCCCAGACTCTAAATTCCCCCACCCTATTCTGCTTTGTTTGCCCAGGTGAGTCCAGAGCCAGTCTTAGATGCTCCACCCCCATCCTAAACTGTTTTATAGTGTATAGTAGAGCATTGTTCTACAGAGAAATCCATCCTTTTCAGAATGCTGTTGTACCACAATTCAAAGGTCATGGAATGTGATTGTACCCTTCTGTAGTAGAACAGCCTTCTATAACCTATAGAGACTGCACAAGTCAGTTTAACTGTGAAAGATAAAAAAACAATGTGCACAATTCACATGATACTATACACTATAAAAAATACAGGATGAGCAACTTTATGCATAACCAGTGTGTTCTTCCACCTCAGGGTTATGATTCTCATGGACCTTTCAAGCTTCACTCTTGAGGCCAGAGTGAATCAGAACCCCTCTGTGGCACAACACACTGGTTGTGCCTAGTTGCCCATACAGTATTTTCTATGTTGTGCACATTCTAACTGTTGTGCGCATTCCAAGATGCTGTTGTGTGCATTCTGAGCAGTTGTTCAGCACAGTTCAAAGGTCATACATTTTTAAATTCCTCATTCACCCAGCACTTAGCTGATTACTAACCACCCAGTGACCAAATCTGTACCTTATAACTTGTAAAAGACTATGGGTGAGATATTCAAAAGGGTTGCACCATGCGCGATAGGGTTGCGCATGCGCAAGTCCAAAATTGCACCATTCTGCGACATTCAGCAGGAGACAGTTGCGCCACTGAAAACAGGCTGAGCAACAGCGCAATGCAAATGAATGCATGCTCAACTGGAGGGGGAGGAACCATGCATAAACTGCACAGCCCGATATTCAGCCGGGCTGTGCAGAGTTGTGCAAGCGCAACCCCCAAACTGCGCCTGCACGACTTTGAGCCAAAAAAAGGCTTAAGTCGAGGGCCACCCACAGGTGAGCTGCTGCATTGCAGGGTGCAACACAGCAGCTGCTACCTGTGGCTGGCCCCCAACCCAGTCCCTGTGCCCCCCCTGCAGCCCGATCGCAGGCAGCAATGTGGCTCCCCAATAGATCCCTGGTGGTCCAGTGGCCAATGCCTGATCACAGGCAGTATGTTCAATATCCCCCTCCTCGAAGGTATCCCTGGTGGTCCAGTGGACCGAAATGCCCGATTGCGGGCAGTATGTTTAATAACCCCACCCCGGATGGATCCCTGGTGGTCCAGTGGACGAGAAGCCCGATCGCTGGCAGTATGTTGAAGAACCCCCAGCGTATCCCTTGTGCTAGTGTCCCCACCCCACCCACACGTAGCTCCACCCCTCCCCCAGCAGGCGGTGAGCGGCATCCCACCCACCTGCCACCCTGCTGCCCGCCCGACTAACTGCCGGTAGACTGCATGCCGGTGGTGGAGGCGCATGAGGCCAATGGGCGTGCAGCCCATACCGTACAAGACAAGTCAGTTTTGTGAATGAACTCATTCACAAAACTGGACTGTCTTAATATGTATGAGCTCACACCATTAACTCATGCTCTCCACCAATGGGCGTGCAGCCCTACTGGGAAGTCGGAGTCGACGGCAGGGTGGC
This sequence comes from Neoceratodus forsteri, assembly GCA_016271365.2. Lineage (NCBI taxonomy): Eukaryota > Metazoa > Chordata > Ceratodontiformes > Ceratodontidae > Neoceratodus > Neoceratodus forsteri. Next base: position 575,411,161 of record CM028135.1, on the reverse strand, counting down.
AGGTGGGATGCTGCTCCGCCGGCTGCTGGGGAGCGGGTGGTGGGGCTACGGGTGGGTGGGGTGGGGAACACTAGCTACCAGGGATACATGGGGGTTTATTAAATATACTGCCCGCGATCGGCATTTCGGTCCACTGGACCACCAGGACTACCTTCAGAGGAGGGGGTTATTTAACTCACTGCCCGCGATTGGGCTTTTGGTCCACTGACCACCAGGGATAGGGGCGGGCGACACATTGCTGCCCGCCATCAGGCTGTTGGGGAATAAACCATGCCCGTGATCGGGCCAGTTGTGGTGGGGGATTCTACACTGTTTTGCCCGCGATTGGGCTGCAGGGAGCATCAGTCCCTGACGGCTGCTGCCTGGCAGGGGCCAGGCGCAAGTCCTCGGGGATCGGCGCACCTACATGCTAATGGCATGCAAATGGTGCCATAATCAGATGCAAATGGCCCCCCCTGCGCCTTGCATGAATTATAGCCCCATTTGCATGTCACCTTTTGAATATCAGGATTTTGCGCATGGCGCAATGGTACTTGTGCCACCGCAAGTTGAATGATCCACTCTGTCAACTTGCGGTGGCGCAAGTTCCACTGCGCCATGCACAGTGGCTGTGGCTGGGGGGTGATATTCAAAGGAGTTGCTCAATAGCGCAACTCCTTTGAATATCGCCCCGGACACACCCCTGCGCAACTATTTTGCGCAGCGCAAGGGCTTGCGCCTTAGAAGAGCGCAGTTTGAATATCTGGCCCTATAAATTTAATTTCAATAATAAAACAGAACAAAGAAATGGTAAGTTTTTTTTTGTATTTTCTTTTTCTTTTGTTTTTATATAGAGAGGTAACACTTTTGTGATTTCTGTGTACAAAACCACATACTATAGAAAATAAAATATGGGAAACCACACGCAACTCAGCATGCATTTCCATCTATTGGTTGAGATGGCAGCACGGACCTCTTGAGTTTCGCTCTCGAGGTCCATATGCTGTCATCTCAACCTCTTGATGGAAGTACAGCCTTGTTGTGTATAGTTGCCCATACTTTATTCCCTATATACTGTAATGTATGGTTAGGTTCTGTTGTGTATGGATTTCTATACAGGCAATATTCTTGTTGTGGTACAGTTCAAAGGTCATGAAAAGTCATCGTTGTGGTATCGTTTTGACATCACATTGATACCACAACTGTTTTCCCTTTGGACCATGTGGCTGCACTATCCTTTTGTACCATAGCCTGCAGAGACTTTCTGTTACCAGTCCTAGTTTCACTATAGCACTTGAAGCAAACATTAAAAAAAAAAAAAGTTTGTTTACCATTTATGTGTTTTTAATCAGTTAACAATAAAAAAACACTGAAAAATGAAATTGTGTCTCATAGCCTTTTTCAGTCCCTAAAGCCTTGTGTATGAAACTGTCCACTATATAAAACAATGTATGGGTGGCCATACGCAACTAAGGCTGTGTTTCCATCTTGAGAACTGATGACATCATAAAGACCTCTCGAGCTTCGTTCTCAAGGTCTCTATGATGTCATTACTTCCCTTGATGGAAACACAGCCTTGTTGTGTATGGTTAAGCATTATACAATGGGGTCTAAAATATAAGGTTTCTGATTGGTCGGCTGACAGTTTATGCCATGGGGTAATTTTTGAATCACCACTGCATAAAGTGCCAGCCAACCGCATGTTAGTAAAATCATTCTGTATAGAACTCTAAGAGTTCCAATACAACTCACAAAGCTGCCATTTTTTCCTCCCGCTAATTGCCCCATTTCGCAAAACAAATAGCTGTCGGTAAAAACAATATAAATGTGTGATCTAACCTGCAGTTTTAAGTGGGAGACAACTGTGAGTTAGTGTATTTTCAGTTTAAAATCACTGTTTATGACACTCACCTCACCTTGCTGCCAGCTGGCTTCAGGGGCACGAGAAGACTTCTGCCCAGCAGTATCAAGGAACTATTTTGCATAGGGGGAAGGACATACTATTACAATCGGCATATATACAATACAAAAAAAAAGATTTTCCTTCACTTTTTTGTGTTACTCTAATATTTACAAATTGTATAATCGAATAATCATTACTGCGGGCATGGACTTCACCCACGACTGGAGCATGGCTGGTCACCCGTGCTGTGCCCCTCATGACCGAACCGCCCAGCCGTGGCAAATCCTGGCCCAACCCACACCTGATCGGTGATTATTCCTTAAATAAACCATGACAGGGTGTGGATTATGCTGGGATTTATCCATGCCTGGTGCAGTTTGGCCATGAGGCTGTAGGCCAAGTGAGTAAACCACACAAGAAGTGGGTAAATCCCAGCATAACCCACAACCTGGAGTGGTTTATTGTGATTATTCAATGTGCCCCTTTTTTGGTGAGAATAAAAAGTAAACGTTTTTATTTTTATTTTAAATTATTGTTATTAATTTTATTGCTCTCTCAGAAAAAAATAATTATTTGTTGCTAGGGAGACTTTGCATAGCTTCCTCATTTCTATGGGCCTGCTGGTCTGACAGAAGTTTAGATCTGGACCACATGGAAAGCTCACTTAAAATAGACGAACTGTGCCAGTGACTGAATATAAACAATTCAGCATCAAGTCAGTTCCTGTGATTTTTCCAACAGCATGACTATAACTCAAATGATTGATCAGCTCCCGTATATGACTGAATGCAATGTCCACCTCCCTCCTTGCGCCAACCATCCACACCGCCCCCCCCACTGACAAATACAAGGAGGCAGAAAAACTCTGTACCATAGGTGCTGCCCTTCTTTTTCATCCTCATCTTGTTCACTGTCCTTATTGGCACTGCTGCTGGAGGTTCAGTATGGCGCTGAAGCACCAGGAGGCTCATGCACACCTCCCACCATCCCTGTTCTGCTAAAGGCATATTTTAAGACTTTGATGAATGCTGAACTGGGGAAGATGTCTCTTAATTAAAAACGGGGGCTAAAAGCTACAGAAATCACAGCTGAAAAGCTGAGCCATGATACTGGGTATGCATCTACGCATATCCACTGGGATCCTGAAATCTACATCACCTGGGACTGACGTTACTGCACTCGAAATGACCAGAGATCACTTCAGTCTGAATCTGCAATAGATTCTTCTGAGGATTTTTTAGACTATGAGGAGCAGGAGTCAGCGAGACAAGCAGCATACAACAGTACATGTACACCGAGATGCAACCCACGTACTGTTCAATTTCAAATAATGGAGGGTCAGCAACAAAGAGAATGAGACGAGGAGGCAGATGACATAGAGGCAAACAGAACTGGGGCCAAACTGAAGCAGAAGTGAAGTTACCAACGCCAGCCCCAGATTCCATGAACTCAGAACCCAGGAAAGGGGAAGAAATCATACAAGGGCAGGAAATGAAGGTATTCAATTTATTCTCACTTGTATTAACTAATGCTCAGAAATCTGTCCTCCAAAAGGGCCTGACTTTTGTCCCTACGTGTTCTTATGACCCTTTCAAATTATTCATTGACATTAAGAATTTCACAAGAAAACTTAAAGATTCATTTTGCTAAAAAAATTGCAATCTAATGACAACATTGAGTTGATAGATATTGATGTGACTGAACCTCCTGCTGATGCTGTACACTTCGGCTCATCTAAAACATCGCTCACTGCATTCAGACGGCCCTTCACTTTTGTTCCCCGTTATAGAGCTACTACTGTGACTTTAAAAAATCTTTATTTAAAGCACTTGAGAAACATCATTCTGATTTACCTGCCACTGATTTTGTTAATATCACTACAGCAAAGTTTTTGGCAATTGAGGAACTCAGGGACAATCCCCATGTCATATTAAAACCAACTAACAAGGGGGGGGCAGATTAATAGTTATTATGGACCTTGAAATATATAAACAAGACATTTTTTTAACAGTTGGCGGATACTAATTTCTAGGCTGGTTTGAAAAGTGACCCCACTATGAATTTTAAAGCCATAATTGATACATTTTTGAATAAAGTATATAATAAGGGACTAATTGATAGGACTTTGGAATTTTTGACTGTATTACATCGTGTCAGGCAAACAATATATACATTACCTAAGGTGCACAAGACTTTGATAAATCCCCCAGGACACGCTATTGTTTCAGGTATCAGTTCTTTAACAGACACATTGTCAATCTTTTTGGATAAACATGTTAATTTTATAGTACCTGAACTAAGATCATATATTAAAGACAATACAAATTTTGAGCATCCTGGGGGACATACAAGTAGAACCAGAGTGATTGATTGTGACCGTGGATATACAGTCACTTTACTCCAATATCCCTCATGTGGGAGGTCTTGGGGCATTAGGATTCTGGATGTCTAATTCTACCACTTATAGTGTGAAGTTCATAGAATTCATTTGCACATATCAGAACATATACTTACCAAAAATGTTTATGTGTTTCAAGAGCAACATTTAAATCCTTTTTTTGATTTGATTGACTGTTAGTGAGGCTTCATTGATGATGTGCTGATGGTGTGGTGGGCGAATGTGACAACTCGATATGAATTTGTTGCATACTTGGAGGAAACTGACCCAAATCTGAAATTTACTGTACATTTCAGTTTGGAGACTGTTAATTTTCTAGACCTGGAGATGAAAAAAATGCAAGATGGTTCAATAGAGACTGATCTTTATAGAAAACTGAATGATTGCAGCAGTCTCCTGTTGGCAAGTAGTTGCCACCTCCACCACACCATCAGCAACATACCAAAGTCACAGTTTATTCATAACAAAAGGAACTGCTCATAGCCTGGAACTTTTGAAGTAAGGAGCAAGGACCTTGAGAAGCGCTTTATTAAAAGGGGTTATAGTAAACATCTGATTAGACAGACTAAATGTTTGGTAAAATCTATGCCAAGGGAAGAGGTGTTACAATACCAGCAAAGAAACACAATGGAACAGGATAAGGTCTTGTTTATTACACAATATTTCACTAACAGTCATGTGGTTAGACAGTGTTTAAACAAGGTCTGGCATATCCTGGAAACAGAGCCTGTTCTGAGCCATGTTGCTTCTTTGCCACCACAGGTCACCTATAGGAGGAGGAGCAGCACCCTTAGGGGTCAGTTAGTGCAGAGTTTTTTTATCTATGGAAAAACAAGATTCCCTGAGTTGGTTGCCTGTAACACCAAATGGCTGCTACAAATGTGGTAGGTGCATCCACTGCACTGATGTGAATAAAACTAAAACATGTTGTACAGTGAACAACACTAAGACTTTTTATATCAATCAATTTGTTAATTGCCACACTAACTGTGTGGTATATCTGGCAAAGTATACATGCCATGCATTTTATGTGGGAAAGTCAAGTTGTGCTTTTAAAACCAAGATGGGGAACACCTTAGTGAGAGTGCAATAGGGATGTAGAAAATGCTCTGTACAACCACATTTTGAAACAAACTAATGCTGCTGAATATAAGTTCACATTCACAGAAATTGAAAATGTTAAGAAGGGACCTAGAGGCGATAACTTGAATAAAATACTATCCAGAAAAGAAAGCTTTTGGATATATACTGTAGGGAGTTTGAGATATCCTGGCCTCAATGATGCTATTGATTTGTCTGTATTCTTGCATAAATGCGGATAATCTACGGTATCTATTTGTAGATGTAGATTAATTTAGGAATGCATTCATAACCTACATTATATATCTTAAATTTCTTTAGGTCTTATTCTCCCCCCCCAGTTGTAGGATACATTATATTTATATGGGGAATTTATGGGGTTTCATATTATGTAGGACAGTGTTAATTTTATACATATAGTCAAGGGGATTTGAGCGATTTTGGGACCGTTATACTACTATGTATTTATAAGTCCTTATGTGTACATTTTAGGATGAACTACAGATATTTATTTATATATATTGGTAGTAACTAATTTATTTTATTGAAACATTGGTTTTCTTTCAGAAATATACACATAATGGATTTTACCATGCAATCTTTATGTATGATATTTATAATGGATCGATGATATGCTGTTTCTTCTATCTCCTTTTAAACCCTTTGTCAACCATGAGAATATCCATTTATGAAGCTTATAATGTATGGAATCATACTCATGTGTTCCTGTGTTTATAATGAACTTATTTATTTTATTTGCATGTTATATTGAGCTTTTGTGGATAACTGATGTTTAAACAGAAGTTTGCTGAAATTATAGCATGTCTATTGAAATATTGCTCTCTTAATCCCGATTAGCTGATCACTTTCGTGTTGTACATTGGTGTTTTATTTTTACATATTTTAGCACTATGGTACTTTACACACATTTCTTTGGTGTTTAGACACATTTTAGTACATTAATAATGTTAATTATCACTTCACAAGACAAAATAATATGTGTGTGCCACTTTAAGACTGCACTTTATAACTGTTGGTATTCATTGACGTTACTACTCCCTGATGACGCCTTGAGCGAAACCAGTCAGAGATTGATTGGTGAGTAAGGAGCTCCTGCTGGTGTCCCATTGAGAGGTATTGGACCCACAGACCTTTAAACTAATAAAAATGTGCTGGCCTGGTGGCGCTGAGGTTTGAGGTGCTGGACGCCACACTGACGACCTGGGTTCGGGAGCGGACTCAGGCAGTTGGGGGTCATCGGGGGGGGGAGAGGATCAAGCATCCAGAGGACTGCTCTCCTCTCCTGAGGTGGGATCCAGGGGTTCCCCAACTTGTAGCATTTCCCAGTGGAGACTGGAGGCACTACATTCAGGTGGGGAAGTGAGAGAGGGAGACGGCAGCAGACGTCTGCAGGTGGGGGTGGTCTCATTCCTTCCATGCACTGTCATTGCACATCCGCCACCTCGGGGCAACCAATTAAGGTGGAAAACCCCTGAGGCTAGGAGGGCGACGGTGGTCCCCAGGGGGTGGTACACACATTCTCTGCCGGTCCCTACCCAGTTGACTCTCTTGGGTCCTCTCTTCTCAGGATCCCGGTGGAGAGGATTCTGTCCCCGATTCCTCACCGGGTGGGATTCAGGCAGGATGGTAGCATTGGTTGAGTGGGTCTTGCCTGAGGGGGGCCCTAGCAACTGGTAACCGGAGTACAGAAAGTTGACACAAAAAAAAAAAAATTATAAAAATGTTTTTGCACCACATTTTGGTGTGAGACTGCCTTTTATAAAGTGCACTAATGGATAGTGCTGATTTTTCCCCTTTGAAGACCCCCCCACTACTCTGGGGACCTGCTGATGGAAGAAGGAAGAGAGGAATTGTCCTTCTTGGGGTGCATAGCCCACCATCCTCCATCCAAGCACATTTTTTTTATTCTATGTTTTGGATTCCTCTCCTCCCCACCCAAATTTTGGGGACTGCCCCAGCTGCACCCTTCTAATCATTGTTTTAGGCGCATTGCTGTATAATTACTGTTCAGCATGTTTATTAACTGGACGGACACTGCTTTCAGTTGCCGTAATAACTGGATGGTTATTACGGTGTGAGTGTCAGCCAGATCATCAGTAGTGCTCCTACTAGCTAACCATACTCATTTCTGTCCTTGGCAAAGAGGCCATTGCCTGGGCCACTCTTGCAATCATCCAGGTCACTTCTCCCTGAAATCATTAGTAAATAAACTTTTATATAAAAAATAAACTTATGTGTTTAAAAACCTGACTGTAGTGCTGATTCTGTGCTGTTTGTTGTGGCAGCAAGAACCAACAAGGTGAATATTTTTGTTTATTTATTTAGTTATTTAAAATTTTGGGAACAGGGAAAGGGACGCTGGGCCAAGGCTCATTTCCAGATGTGTCCAAGGGAATAGGGAGACAAACAAACAGAGGTAGATGTACAATTCCTAGAATGACATTAGAGGTACAGAATACCATTGGTAGGAGAAATAGCAGCACATTTTATAAGTGGAGTAAGTAGATCGCAATAACGGATGCTAGAAGCAGGTAGACCTGTACAAGCTGCAGCAAAATGTGACAAGTTGTTACCACCTAGAGGAACTAGAAGGAGAGCTTCAGCAACAGACAACTGCTGGAATAGCAGTATAAGTGCAGTATAATGGGGGGAGTAGTGCAATGCAGTGGATGCGGGGCAGCCATATTCAGGCAGACCTTCTGGACGCTGAGGTGCTGCCATATCTGCAGGCATCTCTCTGGGCTGTGGGACAAGGTAGCCAGACTCAGAACAGAAGTAAACTGGGTCAGGAGTACCTTCGCCCCTTTCCAGAGACCACCCAGTCCAATGCCGCTGCCTGAAAGGATGACAAGAATGAGGAGCACTTGGATTACAGTGGGTTCAGGGAGGGTTAGGGCAGTCAGGCAGAGCACATCCTAAATCCTATTCCACTCCAGAACTCAGATGCCACATTGGCAAACAGAGACCACCAAACAGAGATACCCTGAAAAGTGGAAGGGAAGGACGTGGAAGTCAATCGAGGAGGTGACCTCAGTGGGGAGAGCAGTGGACCCCAGAGGAGGAGGAGGAAGTGAATCCTGGTGGGGGACTCTATCATAAGAGGGATCCAGCTAGGCACACACGAGGGGGAGGACTGGGAGGTGAGGTGCCTACCAGATGCCACAGCGTGGAGGGATGGGGGAAAGATTCTGGGGATAGTCAGGAAGGCAAGATGGGAGGGTGAGCTGGATGTTATTATCCACCTAAGTACTAATGACCTTACAAACAGGGAGCCTAAGGAAGTTCAGTAACAGTTTAGGAAATTGGGGTGGGGTCTCAAGCAAGTAGCTACATCTGTCACCTTCTCAGAAGTACTACCTGTGAGAGGTATGGGAGAGCATAGGGGTGCATGCAGCAGGAACTTTAACATACGGTTGAAGAACTGGTGCTGCAAGGAAGGGTTTGGATTCATTGGTGACTTGGGAACCACCTGGAGGGATGGGGGCTTGTTCAAGCATGATGACCTGCATCTGTCCTGGAGGGGAATCCAAGCACTTAATGATAAGTTTAAATGCTACATGGACAAGAATTTAAACTAGCCAAGGGGGGGGTGGCAGGCCAACAAGGTGGGTACCTAATTGCCCACACCCCATAGCTAGCAGTGGAACCAGTGAACAGTAGGAGGGGATATCTCTAAAAAGCAGTGTGCAAAAGATGGAGATAGGCATCCAAGGGGTGGATAGTCAGGAAGGCAGCAAAATTCAACAGAAGGACAGACAGCAGGGAGAACCAGGGATAAAGGATAACCAGAGAGGGGGCTTGGGTAGAACAGCTAAACAATCCAGGGAGTTCACATCATGGAAAGTCATGTGTGCCAATGCCAGGAGCCTTTGCAACAAGATGGAGGATTTGGAGGTTGCCATGGTGCAGTCGGACCTGGACATTATGGCCATCACAGAGACCTGGTGTAATCCCACGACTGGGATATGGCCATACCCAGCTACAACATATTCAGAAGAGACAGGGCAGGCAGGAAGGGAGGAGGAGTGGCACTTTATGTGAAAGATGGCATAAAGGCTGGAAAGGAAAATGGGGTTAGCCATCCACACGGGGTGGTCTACAGACCACCAGCCCAGGAGGAAGAGACAGATAGGGAGTTAATGCTAGCCATCCAAAGGATGGCAGACAAGAGGGAGGTGGTGCTGGTTGTAGACTTAAATATTCCAGATGTGGACTGGAGCCTCCCAGTAGCAGCATCAACCAGGAGCAGATTTATCCTGGACTCCCTTCAAAGTGCCTTCCTTAAGCAATTGGTCATGGAACCAACTCAGCAGAAGGCAATACTGGACCTCGTGGTCACAAATGGGGAAAGTGTGATGGGGTAACAGTGGGGGAGCACCTGGGGAACAGTGAACACTGGTCACTGTGGTTCAAAATCACAGAAGGAGCAGAACCAACATGCACAAAAACACGTATTCTGGATTTTAGAAGGGCAGACTTTGGGAAAATGGGGACATGCTTGAAAGAGACACTAATGGGAATGGGGAGAAATCAGGGGTGGAGGAACGGGGGCAATATTTAAAACAGGGATTACTGAGCAACAGAATTATGCATTAAGCAAGTTAGCAAGGGAAAAGGAAGAGGAGACCATTATGGTTTTCCAAGGAGGTAGCAAAGAAAGTAAAAGCCAAAATGATTGCACTCAGGTAATACAAAAAGACGTAGGCAGATGGGGATAGGGAGAAATACCAGGAGAAGCAAAGGGAGGCAATGAGGTCAGTAAGGGAAGCCAAAGTTCAGACAGAAGAGCGCATCGCAGAAACAGTAAGTAGAGGGGACAAAACCTTTTACAGGTACATAAGTGAAAAACAAAGAGCAAAGGGAGGAATAGTGAGACTGAAGTGGGAGGGCAGGGGCCACGTGGAGGATGATAACAGTAAAGCTGACATACTGAACAGATATTTCTGCTCAGTCTTTACTGAGGAAGAGGAGGGTAATGGGCCTGAAGGAAGCACAAGGGGTGGAAATGGCACAGAATTGGAAACAAGTCCCTTCACACGGGAATGGGTCCTAAAGGAAGTGGAAGGAATAAGAGTCAGTAAAGCAGTGGGGCCAGATGGGGTGCACCCCAGGGTCCTAAAGGAACCAAGAGAGGTGATGGCTGAACCTCTGGCAATCCAGTTTAGTGAATTATTGGAAACAGGGAAGGTACCCAAAGACTGGAGGACAGCAGATGCAGTCCCTTTATACAAAAGCAGGAACAAAGAGGAAGCGGGGAATTACAGATCAGTCAACCTGACTTCAGTAGTACGGGAAGATCATGAAAGCACTACTGAAGGAGAGATTGGTGGAACATTTAGTTGCCAACGAACTACAGGACCCAAGGCAGCATGATTTCACTGGGGAGAGAGCATGCCAGACCAGCCTCATTGAATTTTTTGACTGGGTGACAAGGGAGATGGATCAGAGGAGGGCAGCAAACATGGCCTATCTAGACTTCAGCAAGGCCTTTGCCACTGTGCCACATAGAAGGCTATTAAACAAACTGGGGAATATTGGAGTGGGCAGGACAGTAGTGCAGTGGGTGGGTATTTGGCTGGGTGACAGGACACAGGGGGGTGGGGGCTATCACTCCACAGAGGGAAGAATGACCAGTAGGGTACCACAGGGATCAGTGCTGGGACCGGTCCTATTCAATGTCTTCATCAATGACATTGTGCAGGACCTAGAAGGCAGAATTTCCCTATTCGCTGATGACACAAAGCTCTGTAACAGAGTGGACATGCCAGAGGGTATAGACAGAATAAGGAGGGACCTGCAGAAGCTTGAAGAATGATTAAGGATTTGGCAGTTAAAATTCAACACAAGGGCAGAATAATGCATATGGGGCACAAAAACCCTAGAACAACATATCAGTTGGGAGGTGAGGATATAGCATGCACCAAGCAGTAAAGGGACCTTGGGGTTATCATCTATGATGACCTCAAGGTAGGGAAACAGTGTAGCAAGGAAGCAGGTAAAGCAAATAGGATGCTGGGCTGCATAGGCAGGGGCATGACTAGCAGGAAAAGGGAGGCCATAATTCCATTATACAAGACACTAGTGAGGCCCCTCCTGGAGTACAGTGTACAATTCTGGAAACTGTACCTACATAAGGACATAGACAGGGTAGAGAAGATTCAGAGGAGGGCAACAAAGATAGTACAGGGATTGCAACATAAGTCCTATGAGGACAGGCTGAAGGACTTGAATATCTACTCCCTGGAGGAGAGGAGGGAGAGAGGGGATATGATAGAGACATACAAGTACCGTACAGGGAAGAACAGGGTGCAGGAATACACTATTTTCCAGTGAAAAAGATGTTTCAGGACTAGAGGGCATGGGATGAAGTTGAAGGGAGGGTGATTCAGAGGAAACATGAAGAAGAATTGCTTCACAGAAAGGGTGGTGGACAAGTGGAACACCCTGCCATAGGAAGTGGTGGGGATTGAAACAATCACGGGATTTAAGAATGCATGGGATAGACATAACAGAATTCTGAAGGTCAGGGGAAAGGGGCAGCAGACTTCTAGAAAAATGTAAAGGGAACTTACAAGCTGAAGTGGGCAGACTGGGTGGACCATAGGCCCTTATCTGCTGACAGTATCTATGTATAAGTGCAGTGATGGGGAAAAACAAGGGTGACAAAAACTAGAAGGGAAGATGAGCAAGGAGGAGAGGTGGACGCCAAGAGATGGTAAAATTGTGTCCCGGGGGGGAGAGAAGAAGAAGAAGACTAAAGGAATTAGGGGCAGCAGCAAGTAGTTTCTAGCAAGGACTTGAGCAGATGCTTGAGAGTGGGGAACAAAGGGGTGAGTCAAAAGGTGGGAGGGTTGATTCCAGAGAGAGGGGAGGTGAAAGGAGAACGCCAGCTGGCCTGCTGAAGTGTGGGGATCAGGGTGGGCAAAGGTACAGGAACTGCAGGAGCACAGGGGGTAGGGGGTAGGGGGTATGGGTAGGTGGGAAGAGAAGGGAGGAAAGATAAAATGGGAGGGAGTAGAACCAGTATTTACAGATGAAAGTGAGGAAACAATTACTCACCGTAGTAACTGTGTTTCTTCTAATGGAGTCTTGCTGTATTCTGACATATGCAGTTAGCCCCAGCACTTGAACAGCTCCGGAGAGGAAATAGTTAAATTCTATGCAGAACATAGAACATTGAGTTCGAGCTCGGTTCAAACCTCTGTCTGCTGCACTTTGAAGTGTAACCGTCAGATTCTTACGAGCTAATACTAACTACCCCCACTATGTGGAAATTGTAAACATTTTAACAAGCCAAAAAAGCAACTAAATATTTGGGATCCCTAAAAGACTCAAGTCGAGAAATCCAAAACAAAAACTGGGTAGTGAACAACTAATTACCAAATTATAACAACAACCCACTCCCCTTGATAAAAAAGGGGCAGTGCCAAGTACACCCCTGAAGTGCAACACTGCACCTGCCCACCCACTTCCCAAAAACCAGGTTCTGAGAGGGATGGCAGGGAAGGTCAGAATACAGCAAGACTCCATTAGAAGAAACACAATTACTAAGGTGAGTAATTTTTTCTTCAAACAACATGAAGTCTTGCTGTATTCTGACATGTACAGACTACCAAGCAGTACCTCCATGGAGGAGGGAATCGAACCTATTTTGGGAATAGGCTTTGCAGTACTGCTGTACCAAACTGAGCATCACTCCTAGCCTGGATATCCAGAGAGTAATGCTTGGTGAATGTATGGACTGTTTTCCAGGTGGCTGCTTTGAATATCTCTAGTAAGGGTATATCTCTGGCAGCAGTCAGAGAAGCAGCTGTACCTCTAGTCGAATGAGCTCTCATGCCTGAGGGTGATGTTTTGCCTAGCTTTTCATAGCAGAATTGTATACAAGAGACAATCCACCTGGCAATAGTTCTCTTAGTGGCAGGTTTGCCCTTTCTCACTTCCCCATAAGTGAGGAACAACTGGAGGGAGTCAAACCTGAGCACCCTAGTACGCTCTATGTAGTAGCTAAGGGCCCTTTTAACATCCAAACTATGTAATCTTCTCTCTCCTGAAGAAGAAGAATGATCAGTGAAGAAAACAGAGAGGTATGGATTGGTTCAGATGAAAATCTTAAACTACTTTGGGTAAGAACCTCCTGTTGGTTCTAAGGACCACCTTATCTCTATGGAATGAGATAAAATCAGGCTCCACTGACAGAGCTTGCAATTCACTGATACGTCTGGCAGAGGTAATAGCTACCAGGAACACAGTTTTCCAAGTCAAATACTTAAGCTCTGCTGAAGACAAGGGCTCAAAAGGTGGTTGCATAAGCTGAGCACTGCAAACATTAAGGTCCAAAGCAGGAGTAGGATCCCTAAAGGGGGGACTGGTATGAAGCAATCCCTTGAAAAATTTACAGAAAACAGGATGAGATGCCAGAGAGGAGGGCTTTCCTACTGACAGAAAAGCATAAACAGCTGACAAGTGTACTTTGAGGGTAGCTGGTCTGAGGCCTAGACCATTAAGATGAACCATGTAATCCAGAACTGTAGAGAAGTCAGCAGTATCTGGGGACATATGCTTTTTGGAGCACCAAATGCTGAATCTTTTCCATTTGGAGTTATAAGTTTTTCTGGTGGCAGGTTTTTCAGAGGCATTGAGAATGTCCAGAACCCCTTGAGACAGATGAAAACCTGCATACTCCAACTCTTCAAGAGCCATGCCTTGAGGTTGAGAGACCGAAGGTTGGGATACCAGATCCTCCCGTGAGAGGAGATTAACAGGTTGTGATTCCTGGGAAGAGATAGGGGAAGATGGACTGTTAGGGACAGCAACCGGGGATACCAAGGCTGCCTGGCCCAGTCTGGAGCAATCAGAATCACTTTGCAAGATTGTGACCTTATCTTGACCAGGACCTTGAACAGTAGAGGAAAAGGAGGGAATGCATATAGAAATTTCCCTTCCCAATCCAGAATCAGAGCATCCAGAGGGATTGAGCCCAAGACTGAGGGTCTGCAACAGAAGAGAGGAGAGGAAGTTGGTGATTGTCTGGGGCTACAAAGAGATCTATCTCTGGAGTGCCCCACCTTGAAAAAATCACTTTTAACACTAGGGGATCGAGGGACCATTTGTGATGGCCCTGGGAAGTCCTGCTCAATGCATCTGCTAGCACATTGTCCTTTGCTGGGAGGTGGACTGCTACCAGAGAGGTCTGTAGAGAATAAGTCAGAGACCATAATCTCATGGCTTCCGTGCACAAGGCCGTAGACTGAGTGCCTCCCTGCTTGTTGATATACCACATGGTGGTGGTGTTGTCTGTCCTGACCTGAACCACCTTGTTCTGTACTGATTCTGAGAAAGCTAGTAGGGCCAGGTAAACTACCCTGAGCTTCAAAAGACTGATGTGGAGAAGAGACTCCTGAGTGGACCACACTTCCTGGGCTGTGAGAGTCCCCAGGTGAGCTCCCCACCCCAGGAGAGAAGCATCTGTGGTTAGGACCACAGAATGAGACTGAGTGATGAATGGGACCCCTTGCCTGAGATTGTCCTTATCCTGCTACCATTGAAGAGCCTGGATCAGGGTCTGAGTCACTGGAATAAGTCTGGTTAGAGAATCTTTTTTTCTGAGACCAAAAGGCTCTCAGGTGAACCTTAATGTCCCTCACCTGAAATCTGGCCCCTTGAACCACCGCAGTGGAAGCTGCCATGTGGCCCAGAAGCTGAAGGAAGTGTCTTGCTGGTCGAGAAATCAGAAGGTGGAAAGAAGAAGCCAGCTGTATGATGGCCCTTACCAGTAACAAGGAGAGAAATGCTCTTACTTTGGCAGTATCCAGTTCTACCCCTGTGAAGGTCAGACGTTGTACTGGCTCGAGAACTGACTTGGGAAGACTGAGAAGGAATCCTAGAGAAGTTAACACTTGCAGGGTCCCTTGCAGATCTGACTTGACTTGGTCTGGAGACTGACCCACAATGAGCCAGTCGTCCAGGTATGGGAATATGGAGATACTGCTTCTCCTTAGAAAGACCACTACTACTGCTAGGCATTTTGTAAACACCCATGGAGATGATGTTAAGCCGAAGGGCATTGCTCTGAACTGGTAATGGCCTGAAGGCAATTTGAACCTGAGGTATTTTCTGTGGGAGCACCTGATGGGAATTTAAAAGTAGGCATCCTTTAGGTCCAGGGAGGCTAGCCAGTCCCCTGGCCTTAGAGAGGGAAGAATTATTCCCAGAATCACCATTTTGAACTTTGGCTTTAATAGATGTTTGTTCAAGTATCTTAAGTCTAGGATGGGCCGCCACTCCCCTGTTTTTTTAGAGGTAGGGAAGTATCTGGAATACAGACCTTTGCCCCTGTTATTTGTAGGCACTTTCTTTATGGCCCTTAAAGCCAGTAGAGATAAAACCTCTGCCTCTAGGGCAATGGTTTCGGAGATATTTGCAGGTGGAAAGGACCTGGCTCTCAGCTTTGGAATTTTTTTGAAGCTGAGGGCCAGTCCCTGGCTTACTACCTCCAGGACCCACTTGTCTTAGGCAACAGACCTCCAGTCCTGGAAGTAGTAAGCCAGCCAGCCTGCCTTCTACAGGAATTGGGGAATCAACCTGGGCGGACACATCAGGGTATCTGCTTGGTAGGAGCCTTAGGCTGAGAGGAGGATGCAGCCCTGCTCATCCCCCTTCTGCCTTTCCCTCTGAAGAACCCCCTCTGGAAAAAGGAGAAGAGGCCTGTGCTTGGTAGAAAGGCCTATGGAAAGGACTGCCCCTGTCCCTAGCTTGCTGCCTCTGAGGAGTTGCCTGCCTTTCCTTGGCATGTGCACTCCTGTAGGTGGTCCTGTATTCATCCATCTTCTTCATATAATTTCTCGGTCTGCTCCCCAGAGAATTAATAACCACAGGGAAATCCATAGCCTTAGCCTGGGTATCCTGAGGTAGGCTAGTACACCTGAGCCAAGCTAGTCTCCGAAGAGCCACGGCTGTAGCAATGACTCTTGATGACACATCATTGGAGTCCACAGCAGCATGAAACTGGATTTTTGATGCCTTAGTCCCATCAGCAGCTACCTCCTCCAGCTCCTTGGCAAGCTGGGGGGAGGCCTGGTTAGCCAGTTCCAGTACAGTGTCCCACCTGGACGTCTGGTACCTGGCTGCATAGGCCATGTAATTAACCTGCCTGAGTCCCAAGGAATGCCATGTATTGTTTCTTTGCCATGGCATCCAACTTCCTGGAGTCTTTTTCTGGGGGTGTGAAGCCAAGGGTATGTTAGCCTTATCATAGGCTGTAGTCTGCACAACCCCAACATGGCTGCATTGCTGGTACAAGTACTCCATACCTGAATCTGACAAAATGTACCTCTTGTCCATCCTTCTCTCTATAGAAGGTAAAGAATTTGCAGTTTTTAACAACTTGTGTCCGTTTCCCAAAAGACTTATGAAGGGGAATAGATGACCTCTTGGACTCTGGGATGTCCATCATCTCCACCGTCAGGCTCCTCTTGCTCCTCGACAGCTTCTTCCAAAGGGAGCTGGAGGGTTTCTGCCACTTTTCTGCAGAATATAAAGTGGAAAGGGGACTCAAAGCCTAGGAGGGGAAACACCAGAAGGCCTGTCTGGGGAGATGTCTGGTTCAATGTACTCCTCCTCCTCCTCCTCCCCCATCATCATCATCATCCCACTCCAAATCCAGTTCATAAAAATCTTCAGGGGAATAACTTTGAACCAGGGGAACCGACTGAACCAAATGCCTGCCAGAAGGCGCCAGATCAGTCAGAACTGGACGAAGCGATTCAACTATGCTAATCGCTCAGGTAATTTCTTCAGCGGTCGGATGATGTGATTCTGGATCCAAACCGGCCAATTTTTCTTTTCTTTTTCTTTTTACCATAACCAACCCCTCAGGATCAGCTCTCCGTTTGCCTGAGGGAGTATCGCCCAGGTCAGTGGGCACTCCCTCAGGTTCGGCTGAAACCAAACCGGGATGGCCATCCGGGTCAACGGACTTCTCGGCCTACTTTTCCTTAAGCCTGCCCAATCTTTTGTCCAGGGTGGCTTAAGGGAAATTTTTACAGATTTGGCACGTCTGAATCCAGGTGGTCAAAACCCAGATAGTAAACATAGGTGATGTGGGGATCGGCCTTAGCAAAGGCCTCCCCACAGTCACTGCAGTGTTGAAACCCAGTGGGCCCAGTTTTTCTCTTGGCTTTCTCAGATGAAGCCATAACTAAACACTTACCCTTTTTTTGGTAACCGCCAGGCAAGACCCCCTTATCGGTTTCTAACCGTGTTACGGGTATTTGAAAAAAAATGATAAAACACGTTTTCTTTTTAAACCGATAAGACACAGCACACTAAATTCTTAAAGAAAAAGAAGAATAACACAATCTAAACAGTAACCGGTTCAGCTGAACCGGTTGAAACTCTTTAAATTACAATTTCCACAATAGTTTTAAAACAAGTCCACTACCTATACACTTACTGTACCACAGACAGGGATCTGAACAGAAAAAACAATTAAAGTATCGGTAAAACCGACGGTTTTTAAACCGACTGAACCGTGAGCAGAGGAGGAATCTTCGGAGCGACTGTTCAGTTAGGCGAAGTAAAGAATCTGATGGTTACACTTCAAAGTGCAGCAGACAGATGTTTGAACCAAGCTCGAGCTCAGCGTTCTATGCTCTGCATAGAATTTAACTCTTTCCTCTCCAGAGCACTTCAAGTGCTGGGGCTAACTACATGTCAAAATACAGCAAGACTTCATGTTGTTTGAAGCAGTGGGCCAGGAGCCTGTGCTGAAGAAAGGGAGGAGAGAGAGAGAGGGGGAAGGAGTAGAGGACACAGTGATGTGTACAAAAGGAGGAGCTGGAGGCAAAACAACAGAAAGCAATGAATAGTGTGTCAAGCCGACAAAGGACAGTGGAGGAGGCAGAACCACAGACAATGTCAGCATAGTCTAGAACTAGGAAAATCCATTTTGTTATCAAGTCATGGTGAACTGGGGGGAAAGAGAATTCTTATGTCTATATAGCACACCAAATTTAGGGTGGAATTTTGAATGTATGGCGTCAATATGGGCCGAGAAATTGAGAGTAGGGTCAAGCCATACCCAAGGTATTTATAGGAGGGAACCATGTCAAGGGATGCACCATCCGGGTTGGTCAACACAGGAGGCGAAGGAAGGCAGGCTAGTCTTTGCCTAGTGCAGAAAGTCATAGATACCATTTTTTTAGTGTTCACTTTAAATTGCTGTGCTTGGAACCAGTTTACTACTGTGTGAAAGTCTTGCTGCAGAGGGGCCTGGACGTCAGATGAGGAGGGATCAGACAGATAGAGGACGGTATCATCAGCATACATGTATACGCAAGAGTTGGAGCAGACAGAGGGAAGGTTATTTGTAAATAATGAGAAGAGGCTAGGGCTGAATATAGAGGCCTGGGGGACACCAGTGAAGATGGGGGGGACAGGACATTTCCCACCTGCAAAACCTGTTTCCTACCTGTGAGGTAGGAACTAAACCGTTGCATGGTATGGGCCAATAACCCTATGGAATACAGTTTATTAAGAAGGAGAGAATGAGAAACAGAATTGAAGGCTTTAGCAAATTTTATAAAGGTTGCTGAAGTGATATGACCATGGTCCATCCCAAAGAAGATGAAATCAGTGAACTGAAGCAGGGAGGAGGTAGTGGAATGAGATTTTTTGAAGCTAGATTGGACAGGAGAGAGCATGTTTGCAGAGGTGAGGAAGTCATCAAGCCTGGAGTGGACAATGGACTCCTGGATCTTGGCAAGGGAGGGGAAGAGAGAGAGAGGGGCCAGTAATTTCCTGGGAAAGATGGTCATCACATTTGTTTAGGTGGAGGACTTCAGCGAGCTTCCAGGCCAGTGGGACAGTTCTTCTGGAGAACAAAATATTTAGCAGGTGCGCGAGGGGATGGATGATGGCAGGAGCAGAAATTCTGAAGAGTCTGAGATCCAGGTCATCAGAGCTAGACTTTGCAGGGTTGAGGGACATCAGCACCTGGTAGATTTCCTGAGGGGAGAGGTGGGGCTACCAGGCAAGGGGGAGGGTCCTGACAGGGTGACAGGAGGGTCACAGGGAGTGCACATGTTGTAAAAATGTGTTGAAAATGGCTGCAACTGAGAAGGGATCAGTGACCAGAGTACCATCCACACTGACGGTAGGCGAGGTAGGCAAGGCAGGGGAGTCTAGTAGGGAGTGGAGGAGATTCCAAACTTTGGTAGGAGAGCAACTAGTGGACTGCAGGTATGATTTGAAGTACTCAGCATTGGCAGTGTGGATGACCTTGCTGCATCAGTTGTGAAGAGATTGGTATATTTGGAGATCAGAGTGGGATAGAGTGGATTTGAAATGGGACCATGCATGATCCCTGGATCTGCACAGGACTAGAAGATTAGCAGTAATCCAAGGGTGATGCTGCCGTTTTACCTTGATTTTTTTGAAGTGGGCATGGGAGTTTCATATTTACAAGAGGGTGTTTGTAAATAGGGCAAGTGCAGAGTCGATGTTGGGGGCAGAGTAGACAGGGGACCAGTCTTCCTCGGCAAGATCCTGGAGTAAGATGCACACATTAAGTGCTCTGAGAGAGTGCTGCCATATGTACTTGGGGGTCACATGTGGGAAGTGAACCTTCCTGACACAGAACGTCAGGTAATGGTCACTAAAATCATCAGGAAGGGCACCTCAGTAAAAAATGCAGTGCAGCAACAAAGTAAACTGGCACTACTCACCAATGTTTACAGAAGATGCAACAATGAGAACTCCAAGTGCATCAACTTTATTTTCGTTGGTATCATAGCAGCCGGCAGCTAGACATAGAAACAGGTGTACAATGGCACCTCAACATTTTGCACACATGCGCTTTGTCAACAGACTGTCATGTTGCCATCTCAGTCTGTATTTACCAGATGATTTTAAAAGGACAGAGACAGCATGTGAAAACAAATGAGAAAGCAATCCAAAAAGTGCAAATATTGCATGCAAATGATACATAATAGTAAACATTACACTAAAAATAGGCAAAAAGCACCAGTCCACTGGCGCAGCGTTAGCACTACTGCTTGTGACCCCAGTCACCTGAGTTTGGGAACAAGAGCTCGGGTTGTCAGGGGCTGGATGGGGGAGGAGGATTGAGCATTCCAGAGAACGCTCTTCTCCTCCTGGGTGGGAGGGTACCATCTTCTGCTGAAATACTGCTATCTGCGTGACCACAAGTGACAGTGCAGATGGAAGGGCAGTGGGAAGGAGGAGACATTGTTGATGCCGGCAACAGGATGCATGCACAGCATGGGAAGGGTCACCTTGGCATCCATGAATTTATCGTCTCCTGGGAAGGGTGAAAATATGGGAAATGGCCCTGGCACCTCCACAATGATGGTCCGCGAGAACTTCTCAAACCTCCACCTGTCTGGATCATGGCATCTACCAGACAAATGCAAAATTTCGGTGGAAGACTCCCCATCCTGCCCCTGGCTGGTGGGGCAAAGCCAGAGCTCTATAGAGGTAGGTGACTGTGCCCAGGGAGGCTCAGGGTGCTGCTCGCAGGGTCTGATGGATTCATAGGGGCTGGAGATAAGGGATAATAAAACAGAAATTAAAAACAGGCAAAAAGCAGTCATGAGTTAGTATGCAATGATTCATGTTTAGTAGCCCTTTGGGCTCTTACTAGCCATGTTTTGGCCAGTGACATGATGAGCATCGATACAGCCTAAAAACAATGTGGAATGGCTATCTTGTGCATTTAACTGTTTTTGCCTAAAAGTGCAGTGACTAAAAAACATAGGATGGCACAGTCAGTTGGTTAGCAATGAGGCGCTTATAGCTACAAGAAGCAAAAGTTAGCCTATAGAAAATTCAGGAAGACCAAGAGAGAGGTGGATAGGAAAAGTTACCTAAGGTTGGCTAGTGAGGCAAATAAGGAAGTCTGGGGAGCTAAGGCTCAGAAGGAGCTTTGGATTGCTGCAGGAATTAAAATGGTGGAGAAGGCCTTATTTCTCTATATAACTGAGAAAAGGGACAAGAAGGGTGGGATTGTTAGGATTAAGAAACGTGAGGAGTGGGTGGAAGATAACGGGGAAAAGCAGAGATACTAAATGAATATTTCTGTTCTGTCTTCACCAGAGGGAAGGATGGACCAGTGCCTTCAGGAAGGAGAAGAGAAGTGGGGGGGGGGAGACACAGATGTAGTGATAGAGGAGGATAGAGCGAGGGAGGGGCTGCTAGCATTGAAGGTGGACAAACCACCAGGCCTAGATAGAGTACATCCAAGGGTACTAAGTGAACTGGTCAAGGAGCTGACAGGGCCACTGGCAGGCCTATTTAATAGTTCACTAGAGTCAGGTGTAGTACTACAGGACTGGAGAACAGCATACGTGATGTCCCTTCACAAAAGTGGTCCCAAGGATTACCCAGGAAATTACAGACCAGTTAGTCTGACCCCAATCGTGTGCAAGCTCATGGAGACCATACTTGAGGAAAGGTCATTAGAATATCTAGAGGAGCATGGTCTCCAGGATGTGAGGCAGCATGGGTTCATGGGGAAGGGGGAGATTGTGTCAAACCTGACCTGCTGGTGGTCTGAATCCAAGCATGAAAGAAGGAGACTACCGAAGACTACAGAAAGTTCCTGTCACAGAACAGGAAGGGTGAGAGTTTTAAGAGCACATAGGCAGTAGGAAGGTAAGTGTAAAAATACATAAAGGAAGAAGACAGTAAGCATACAAAGCAACAGGAGAGGGGACACAAAATAAGTCAAGATGGGAGTGGTGCAGTGCAATGGCCATAGAGCAGCAGTGTTCCGAGAGACATTCTGGAGGCTGCGATGCTGCCCTGTTTGCAGGCACCTCTCTGGTCTGAGGGAGGAGGTTGCCCGGCTCCAGGCTGACCTGGCTAGGATTCATGAAACCTCTTCCTCCACCCAGGGACCACCAAGGCCACCACCGTTAGCTCAGAGGTTGCCAAGAAAGAGGAGCGGTTGGACCAAGGTGGGCTCAGGGAGGGAGAGGGTGGTGGAACAGATGTGCATCCCTCCAGTAGTACCTCTCCACAATTCATATGCTGTTCTGGCAAAGAGTGGTTCCTCTATGGAGGCACCTGCAGTGGAGACCAAGGAGGATGCTAGGAACCTCCACAAAGGAGACCCACAGGAGGGTGGCACGAGACCTCACAGGGGAAAGAAACAACTCCTGGTTGGGGACTCGATCATTAGGGGGGTAGAAGTGGGGGATGAAGGGGATAGGGAGGCAAGGTGCCTGCCTGGCGCCATGGGTCAGAGGGACAGGAAGCGAATTCTCAGGATCGTGGGAGTAGCTTCACAAGTGAGGGAACTAGATGTCATTGTCCACCTAGGGACAAATGACCTGACTGTTAATGGGATCAGAGCAGTGCAAGAGGAGTTTGTAGAGTTGGGGAGGGGCCTTAGATAAGTAGCATGTACGGTAACCTTCTCGGAGGTGCTGCCTGTCTATGGCAAGGATGATGCTAGGGTATTCCGCACCATGGGATTCAAAGAATGGTTGAAAAACTGGTGTGGAGCTCAGGGTTTTGGCTTTATTGGGGACTGGGGAGCCACCTGGAGGGATGCAGGCTTATACTGGCACGATGGCCTGCATCTGTCCGGGGAACCAGGATCCTAGGTGACAGGTTTAAATGCTTCATTGGCAAGCATTTAAACTAGCCAAGGGGGGAGGCACTGAAAAGGAGCAGGGAAATCCCAGCCTCCCCCAACAAAACACAGTAGTTAGAGAGATAAACAACAAGGTAGAGAAGTCAGTAGGGAGCAGGACAGGGATAAATGCAGAAAAGGTGGTAAGGGCAGGGATGGGGCTAAAAGGGATAAGGCCATAAAAATACATGGAAGGTGATGAGTACCAATGCCCACAGTCTGTGCAACAAGCTCCCTGAACTAGTGGCCTTGTTGGAAGAGGGATGCCTGGATATTGTGGCAGTCACTGAAACATGGTGCACAGAGAACCATGACTGGGATGTCAACATACTAGGATACACAGTCTACAGGAGGGACAGGGTGGGTAAAAGAGGAGGAGGAGTAGCTCTCTATATAAGGGAAGGGATTAAAGCAACAGAACTAAAGAGTAAACAGGAAGTTGATGCGTCACTATGGGTCACCCTGGAGACAGGAAATGGCACTACAATCCACATGGGGGTTGTGTACAGACCCCATCTCAGGGGGAGGAAATGGACAAGGAAATGACAGAAGGCATCCTTAAAATAGTAGAAAAAGGGGGGATATTGTTGATGGGGGACCTGAATATGCTAGATGTTAACTGGAGTACCTTTGCTGCGGGCACATCCAAGAGTAGGGTCATATTTGATGAACTACAGGGGGCATGGCTCAGACAGCTAGTGTTGGAACCCACTCGGGAGGGAACAATCTTAGACTTGGTACTCTCAAATGGGGAAGGAGAAAGGATCTCAGATTTAGAAGTGGGTAGCCATCTGGGAACAAGTGACCACCAAACAGTGTGGTTCACAATAAACACAGCCATAGAGTCGAGCCATACAAAAACAAGAGTATTTTACTTTAGAAAGGCTGACTTTGGGAAAATGAGAGAGTGCCTCAGAAAAGCACTAGCAAACGAGCAAGAAGGAGAGGTGGAGGAACAATGGGGAATAATCAAAACAGCCAACGCAGAGGCAACAAGCCTTTGTATGAAGCAAATCAACAAAACAAAATGAAGGAAAAAAACACTATGGTTCTCAAAAGAGGTGGCAGGGATGGTTAAGGAGAAAAGGATAGCATTCAGGAAATATAAGGAAACACAGAAGGAGCAGAACAGAGAACTTTATCAGTTAAAGCAGAAGGAAGAAGGAAAGGCAGTCAGAATAGCAAAGGCACAAACCGAGGAAAAGATAGCCAACTTTGTTAAGAAGGGGGATATAACCTTTTATAGGTACGTTAGGGAGCGAAGAAAGACAAAGGGAGGGATACAGAGACTTAATAAAGGGGAATGAATGTGGGCAGAGGGTGACAGTGAAAAAGCAGGGATACTGAAAGAATATTTCTGCTCAGTATTCACAGGAGAAGAGGAGGAGGAGGTACCTAAACCAAACAAGGAGAAACACTGAATAGGGCAGTCGATACCAGTCCATTCACAGAAGAAAGGGTTTTGAAAGAACTCTTGAAACTGAGGGTGGACAAAGCAATGGGGTCTGATGGGAGTCACCCAAGAATTCTAAAAGAACTAAGGGTAGAACTAGTAACACCACTAACTACTCACTTTAACAAACCATGGGAGGATGGGGTGGTACCCGAGGACTGGAGGAGGAGGGCAAATGTGATTCCACTTCACAAAAGTGGGAGCACGGCAGAGGCAGGAAACTTCAGACCAGTTAGTTTGACTTCAGTGGTAGGGAAAATCATGGAATCACTTCTGAAGGAAAGAACTGTTGAGTACCTAGAGGCCAGTGAGGCACATGACCCAAGGCAGCATGGTTTCACAGCAGGAAGGTCATGTCAGACGAACCTAATAGATTTCTTTGACTGGGTGACCAAAGTAGTAGACCAGTGAGAGGCTGTGGATATGGCCTACCTAGATTTTAGCAAGGCATTTGACACAGTCTCACGCAAAAGAATATACAAGTTAGCCAGCCTTGGAGTGGGTCCCAAGGTGGTAGCCTGGATAAAAAACTGGCTGGACAACAGTACACAAAGGGTAATAGTAAACAGAGTCCTCAGTGAAGAAAGAAAGGTAACTAGCAGGGTACTGCAGGGTTCGGTACTGGGACTGGTCCTTTTTAATGTCTTTATAAGTGACATTGGAGAGCACCTGGAAGGAAAGGTATGTCTCTTTGCAGATGACACAAAGATCTGCAACAGGGCTGATACACAAAGTGGAGTGAAAAGAATGAAAAGGGACTTGGCATGGTTGGAGGAATAATCAAATATGTGGCAGCTCAGATTCGATGCAAAGAAGTGCAAGGTAATGCATCTGGGAAACAAAAACCCAGGGGAAGAGTACACAATGGGGGTGAGTTAATAACAACAAAAATCGAAAGAGACCTAGGAGTAATTATATCAGATGACCTAAAGGTGGGCAGGCAATGTGAGAAGGCAGTAAGGAGGGCTGGGGGGATACGGTGATGCATAGGGAGAGGCATCAACAGTAGAAAACAGGAAGTTGTTATCCCTCTGTAGAGACAGTTGGTGAGAACCCATCTGGAGTACTGCGTGCAATTCTGGAGACCCCATCTCTGCAAAGATATAGACAGAGTGGAGATTGTTCAGAGTAGGGCAACCAAAATGGTGCAGGGTCTGCACCAGAAGACATACGAGGAGAGACTGAGGCAGCTTAACATGTATACCCTTGAGGAAAGGAGGGAAGAGGGGGGACATGATAGAAACTTTCAAGTATCTCAAGAGAATTAACAAAGATCTGAAACAGGGTTGATACACAAGGTGGAGTGAAAAGAATGAAAAAGGACTTGGCAAGGTTGGAGGAATGATCAAATATGTGGCAGCTCAGATTCATTGCAAAAAAGTGCAAGGTAATGCATCTGGGAAAGAAAAACACAGGGGAAGAGTACACAATGGGGGTGAGTTAATAACAACAACAAAAATTGAACGAGACCTAGGAGTAATTATATCAGATGACCTAAAGGTGGACAAGCAATGTGAGAAGGCAGTAAGAAGGGCTGGGGGGAATACTGGGATGCACAGGGAGAGGCATCAACAGTAGAAAACAGGAAGTTGTTATCCCTCTGTAGAGACAGTTGGTGAGACCCCATCTGGAGTACTGCATGCAATTCTGGAGACCCCATCTCTGCAAAGATATTTACAGAGTGGAGACTGTTCAGAGGAGGGCAACCAAAATGGTGCAGGGTCTGCACCTGAAGACATAGGAGGAGAGACTGAGGCAGCTTAATACAGTATGTATACCCTTGAGAAAGGGGGGGGCATGATAGAAACTTTCAAGTATCTCAAGGGAATTAACAAAGTACAAGAGGGTGGTATCTTTCAGAAGAAGAGATGTGCAAGAACAAGGGGGCACAATTTGAAGATAGAGGGGGGATGGCTCAGAGGTAACATAGAAACATAGAAACATAGACTTTGACGGCAGATAATGACCGCTTGGCCCACCTAGTCTGCCCATTTCCCTACCTAGAGGATAAGCTGCAGATCCTATTTAACCAACAGCCTATTTCTTCCTACCCTCCCTACAAAAATTGCCTTATGTCTGTCCCATGCATTCTTGAATTCTCCCACAGTTTTAGACCTCACAACCTCCTCAGGAAGGCTGTTCCATGCGTCCACCACCCTCTTTGTGAAAAAATGCTTCCTCACATTGCCCCTGAGCCGCCCCTCTATCTTCAAATTGTGTCCCCTTGTTCTTCCACACCTCTTTTTCTGAAAGATGCTACCATCTTGGACTTTGTTGATTCCACTGAGGTACATAAATGTTTCTATCATGTCCCCCCTCTCCCTCCTTTCCTCAAGGGTATACATATTAAGCTCCTTTAGTCTCTCCTTGTATGGCTTCTCTTGCAGACGCTGCACCATTCTAGTTGCCCTCCTCTGAACTGCCTCCATCCTGTCTATGTCCTTGCGGAGATAGGGTCTCCAGAACTGGACACAGTACTCCAGATGGGGTCTCACCAACTGTCTGTACAGGGGGAGAACAACTTCCTGTTTTCTGCTGGTGATACCTCTCCCTATACATCCCAGTATCCCCCCAGCCCTCCCTACTGCCTTCTCACATTGCTAGTCAAACTTAGGGTCATCTTATATGATTATCCCTAGGTCTTTTTCCATTTTTGTTGTTGTTACTACCTCCCCCCTCATTGTGTAATCTTCCCCTGGGTTTTTGTTTCCCAGGTGCATTACTTTGCACTTCTTTGCATTGAATCCAAGCTGCCATACTTCTAACCATTCCTCCAACCTTGCCAAGTCCCTTCTCATCCTTTCCACGCCTCCTTGTGTATCAACCGTTGCAGATCTTTGTGTCATCTGCAAAGAGGCATACTTTTCCTTGCAGTCCCTCTGCAATGTCACTTATAAAGACATTAAAAAGGACTGGACCTAGTACTGAACCCTGCAGCACCCCACTAGTAACCCCTCTTTCTTCAGAGTGGACTCCATTTACAATTACCTTCTGTGTCCTGTTGTGCAGCCAATGTTTTACCCAGGCTACCACCTTGGGACCCACTCCCAGGCTGGTTAATTTGACTACTAATCTTTTGTGTGGGACTGTGTCAAATGCCTTGCTAAAGTCTAGGTAGGCCATGTCCACAGCCCCTCCCTGGTCTACTACTTTGGTCACCCAGTCAAAGAAATCAATTAGATTCGTCTGACATGACCTTCCCGCTGTGAACCCATGCTGCCTTGGGTCCTGTGCCCCGCTGGCCTTTAGATACTCAACAATTCTTTCCTTCAGAAGTGATTCCATCACTTTCCCTACCACAGAGGTCAAACTGACAGGTCTGTAGTTTCCTGCTTCCGTCTTGGTCCCACTTTTGTGAAGGGGAATCACATCCACCTTCTTCTAGTCCTCAGGTACCACACCATCCTCCCATGATTTGTTAAAAAGCACAGTCAGTGGTGTCACTAGTTCTCTGCTTAATTCTTTTAGAATTCTGGGGTGAATTCCATCTGGCCCCATTGCTTTGTCCACCTTCAGTTTTAGGGGTTCTTTCAGAACCCTTTCTTCTGTGAAAGGACTGGGATCAATCCCCCTCTCCAGAGTGCTTCTGTTTATTGGATTAGGCACCTCCCCCACTTCCTCTTTTGTGAATACTGAACAGAAGTATTCATTCAGTATCCCTGCTTTATCACTGTCACTCTCTACCCACCCACCATCCATTCTATTCAGCCTCACTATCCCTCCCTTTGTCTTTCTACGCTCCCTGATATACCTATAATAGGTTTTATCCCTCTTCTTAACCGAGTTAGCTATCTTTTCCTCAGTTTGTGCCTTTGCTATTCTGACTACCCTCCCTGGTTCCTTCTGCCTTAACTGGTACAGTTGTCTGTCCTGCTCCTTCTGTGTTTCCTTATACTTCCTAAATGCTATGTTTTTCTCCCTAACCTTCACCACCACCTCTTTTGAGAACCATAGTGGCTTTTTCTTTCATTTTGATTTGTAATATTAGAAAGTATTTTTTCACAGAGAGGGTTGTGGATTCATAGAACAGCCTTCCTGAGGAGGTTGTGGAATTAGGAACAGTGGGAGAATTCAACAATGCATGGGACAGGTATAATGCAATTCTAGTGGGGGGTAGGAGGAAGTAAGCTGTCGATTAACTAGAATCTGCAGCTTATCCATCAGGTAGGGAAAAGGGCAGACTAGGTGGGCCAAGCGGTCCTTATCTGCCATCAAATTCTATGTTTCTATGAACATAACCCCTCAGCATGGTGGGCCCCATAGAGTCTCCAGGCAGGGGTGAGAACGCGGACACGGCAACACAGGGATCACATTGGTAACCGCTCCAGTTCACCCCATGAGGAGGGTATCCACCTTTCAGTGCTGCAGCAGGCATTAGTCCAGATATCTGGCTGGTGACCCAAAGAAGGAAGCATTCCAAAGGCATATAAGACAAAAAGACTCTGCACCCAGCTAATCTTGGTCAGAAAGGCACAATGCTTACAAGGCAATGCCAGATTTCTTCATGAGTTAAAAAAGTGCCCTGTGTGGAACTGTGCTATAATAGAAGTAAAACACCTCTCACAAAACCAGACATGTTTCACACCTAAACCATGCAGCTTTTTCAAGGGTGAAAAAGCAGCACAGTGTAGGTGCAAACCACATCAGGTTTAGAGGGAGGTGTTTTACTTCTATTATAGTCCTTCTGGTTCATCTCTCACAACACATCTCTTCTGGCTCAGCTATCATAGCGAAGCCCTTCTGGTTCATCTCATAGCGTATACATGAGCACTACGCAGTGGCTTCATGGTTCCCAAAAAGCCCAGACTCAAGGAATGATCTTCATGTTCCAACTCCCCTCTGGATCAGGACTACCCATGTGCTCAGGGCAGGTGCACCATGACTCGTCAATATCCAGCTCATCCCACTTTATAAGGGCTAGCAAGCCCCCTACCTGTCTTAAAAGCAGCTCAATGAAAAGGCAGGACTCTGTCTCAAATTCCTTAGCTCACCAGCTTTCTCAGGCTGGAATCTCTCAGGATTTGTCACAGCAGCTTCATCCTGCAGAAAATGCACCACAGGCACAGACTCTGGATGGATCTCTCAGCAGATGCCCTTCTGGCACACTTTCACTTAAAAGGTGCCTTCCCTGGCTCAGTCTTTCAACAATATGAAGCCAGGATAAGTCTCACAGGAAGTAGAGAAGTGAACCCTGTAGAGGGCTCACCAGCTAGGAGGCCTCACTAGGCATTCAGCTTGCTCACACAGTAGAAGGTCTGAGAATCTCAGAGTTTCTCTGCAACTGTGACAAGCTCCTTGTGAGCCCAGAAACTTCTTTCTCTCATTCATTGTTTGAATTGTCAGGCAGGGTTGTCCATCAGTAAGGGAACATAAGCATTTTCCACCAGTAGGGGACCTCTTGATCCATCTAGTGTGCCCAGAATACCTACCCCCTCCTCTTAGACTATTCCCTTTTTTGCGCGTAGTGTTTATCCCACGCAAGTTTGAATTCTCTTACATTTTTTGAGTTTACTATCTCTTGCTGTAGGCTATTCCAAGGGTCGACCACCCTCTCAGAAAAAAAGTACTTCCTGATGTTTCCCCTAAATTTACCTTCTGCCAGTTGTAGACTGTGACCTTTTGTACAACTCCCTGATTTCATCTGAAACAGGTTTTCCTTCAGCGTCATGTTAATTTCCTTCATATACTTAAACATTTCAATCATGTCCCCCCTGTCTCTTTGTTCAAGTGAGTACAGCTGTAAGTTAGCCAGTCTGGTTTCATATAGCTCCTGGTGCAAACCTTGCACCATTTTTGTAGCCCTTCTCTGCACCATCTCCAGTCTGTTGATAGCCTTCAGGTGTGGCCTCCAAAACTGGATGCAATATTCCATGTGCGGCCTGACCAGTGATCTGTAGAGTGGCATTATCACCTCTCTTTTTCTGCTAGTTATACCCCTTCCAATGCATCTGCGGATGCCATTTGCTTCCTGCGCTGCTCTTTCACATTGCTTGCTTGTCCTAAGGTCATCCTTATTGATTACGCCAAGATCCCTCTCCACCTGTGTTACTTCAAAGCTCGTGTCCTAGCAGCATGTATTCCTTCCTGGGGTTTCTTTCACCTAGATGCATGACCTTGCATTTTTTGGCATTTAACTTCAATTGCCAAGTTTTGGACCATTCTTCCTGCCTATTCAGATCCTTTTTCATCTTCAAGACTCTCTCTTGGGTGGGTATCTACCTAGTTGCAGAGTTTTGTATCATCCGCAAACACGTATATTTACCCCTCCAGCTCATCAGCGATGTCACTGATGAAAATGTTGAAGAGGATGGGGCCTAATACTGACCCATGTGGCACTCCACTGGTCACTTTGCCCTCCCCTGACTGAGCTCCATTAACTAAGACCCTCTGTGTCCTATCCTTGAGTCAGTTTGCAATCCAGTTGACTGTCTTATATTCTCTAACTTATTCATTAACCTTCTATGGGGTATGGTGCTGAAGGCCTTGCTGAAGTCTAGATACACCATGTCCACTGCGCCTCCCTGATCCACTGTTCTGGTCACTCAGTTGAAGAATTCTATCATGTTTGTTAGGCATGATTTTCCTGCAGTAAATCCGTGATGCTTGAGCTCAAACTTTCCATATTCTTTTAGATGATCCACTATTCTGTCTTTCAGTAGGATTTCCATATGCCTATCACTGAGGTCAGACTGACTGGGCGGTAGTTCCCAGGCTCTTCCAGCTTCCACTTTTATGTAACAGTACCACCACAGCCTTTTTCCAGTCTAGTGGTAGTTCTTCTTTCCTGTCCTGCACTCCAATTGGCCTCTGTAGCCCACCAGTACAAGTGAGGACAGCCTTTGATGTCACTCCCCCACAAGTCTTTGCTGCAATTGCCATGGCTTTCTAGTGCTCTGATTGGTTGGTGGGTTCAAGGGGCAGCAAGATTACTTCAGTCATGGTCTCATTCCTTGTGCCATGAGCATGCCTTGTCAAATCTTTAATTTTATATAAATGTATGTCTCCCAGGTATTTGCTGGCTTCCAGTATTTGTGATAGCCCTCCTAGGCTATTGTCTAGTTGAGCCGATGTGGTTATCAGGCAGTGGGTCCATTAGCCATGCTAGTCAGGGTCAGGAGGAGTGGTGAGTGCTGGGGAGGAGCCTCTACAGCAGGTGCTTCCACTCCTGTGCCGTTGGCAGCAGTCAGTTGGCATGGCACATGTGGTGCCAAAAAGGAATGGTATTGTGTTGTTCCTGGTCCCCTCTTGAAAAATTGGGGGACTAGAAATGGAAACACAGCTGCAGTCACAAAGATAGAAGGCCAAGAAAGTGCAAAAGATGCAGACTGATCACAATTCTTTGTCAATGCACCACACACTAGGGAAAGTGACAGGGCAAAAGGGAAAGAAGTCCAGGTAAGCCCCCTCCCAAATTTGGGGTTATGCCAGGAGTGCTAGAGATAGGGGGCATCTCAAACCAAGTGGTGGTATGATGGGACTCAACAGTCACAGGAGTTGAGAAATCTTTTGGGAAGCTGTAAGTCCAGGACTTATATTCCCTTTGTTCTGTAAGTCCGCTGCAGGTATTAGTAAGTCGCATCATTTTTATGCCTACATTTTTTTTTACCAAAACAAATATTTTTCTTTTGTCTGTTTCCATAGGAAGCAACAATGTCAGGATGACTTGGTCCAGGACTGGTAGGTTTGCTTCCAGCCCAGACCCAAAAACAAAAAGTAACTGCTGGCTTCTACCAGTTACCAGCACAGTCTTACCCAAAAGTAGGTGATAAGACAAAAATATGTCCTGACCTCTGCTCAGTTCAAACTGGGTCCACCAGAACTCTAGGCTTGCTTCCAGCCCAGCCCCACTAAATAAATTGACTGCAGCTGTCATCTGTCGCAAGCCCAGCTCCAAATTAACCCCCCCATCAAAAAAAAAATATATAAAAAAATATTTTGGATAAATATTGGAGTCCTTTAATTGCCATATTACACTACAGCACTCCTGCTTCCAAGTTGACACACACAGCGTCTCACTTTCTAAAGCAGCATGCCTGAGTCCCTGATTTAAAATTAGTTTCCACCCAATATTGATTTCATAAACCCAGTAGCCTGCCTTTTTTTAATTTAATTTATTTGTGGCAATAATTTCAGTTTTTACCTGTACTGGAGGGTCTAGAGTGAGAAAGACATGTCTGTATCAGCTCTCGAGTTAGATGGTGCGGTAAAGACATCCACACATGTGCAGATTGATCCAGCCACTATACAGCAACAGAATGTTCGCTCCTCTGTCCCGCGTTCATCTGTGCTCTGCAGCTGCGCACTCCACTCTGACTGCTGCGACAGAGGTAAGCAAGCTCTCTCAGCGGGGTTGCTGCTGCTGTTGTCTCCCAGCTGCTGTGATTGGCTCCCAGCGGGAGGGGGGAGAGGAAAGGAGGATTGCTTGCTTTGAAGTCCACAGAGCAGATGCTTGTAGTCCATTATCAGTACACCTCAGCGCATGAGCGGCTACAAAGCTGAAACAGGCAAGCAAGTCCGTCGGACTGAAGAGGGCTGAGAAGCTCAAGGCCGGCAGCAGATTGCAAGCGTCATGGACCTCGGACTTGGGGATTTTTCATCCCCTGAGTCAGTATGGTGGTACCTAGCTAATGAACGATAGTAGGATTTGCAAGTGGCAAAAAGTATGTTTAAAAAGAAAATTTTTGATAAATCTGACTTGCCAGGTTTTATAGTTTGTTACATAGAACTTGACTGCAGATAAGGGCCACTTGGCCCATCTAGTCTGCCCATTCCTCCCTACATACACTATTACCGCAGACTGTACCCAATCTATAGCTTTCTCCTCCTCTTCATTTCCAATGTGATTCTCTTGTGCTTATCCCATGCATTCTCACACCCAACATTGTTTTTTGCCTTCACCACCTCCGCTGGAAGTCTGTTCCAGGAATCCACTACTCTTTCTGTAAAGAAGTGCTTCCTCAAATCTCTCCTGAATCTACCCCCACTCCAACTTCACAGCATGTCCTCTTGTT
This sequence comes from Neoceratodus forsteri, assembly GCA_016271365.2. Classification (NCBI taxonomy): domain Eukaryota; kingdom Metazoa; phylum Chordata; order Ceratodontiformes; family Ceratodontidae; genus Neoceratodus; species Neoceratodus forsteri. The sequence continues at coordinate 575,377,657 of CM028135.1, read as the reverse complement.
CTTGAGCACTTTTCTTCGGAAAAATACTTCTGTCCGGTACCTTATTTACCCTGTGAGGTATTTAAATCCGAGGAGCCAAGCAGCCTATCCTTTACACTTCCCAGTTTGGCGACACGCCCCCACACTCTCCCATATTCTTACATCAAAACATGCAAGCATGGGGGCGTGCTTCATAGGCATGTTTGGTGCGTGTCCCCCATGCAAGCACATTGTGATGTAAGAGTATGGGAGAGTGTGGAGATGTGTCTCCAAACCAGAAGCGGAAGGGTTCAGCAGCTGGGCTCCTCAGAGCCAAAGTTCGATCCCTTCCTTCCCAAAAATGCCACCATTTAAAAATGTTTTTTAATATCATTGAACTCAGCGCTAGGTAAGGGTCCTTTGTGGCCTTTAAGGGATATTTTGTAACAGAGCACAAAAGGTGCTATTTAAGACAATAAAAAAAATGTTTTGCATTCATCACCTGCAGAGCAAACCCAGAAGTTTTCAGGGAAGATCCAAGAATTCAATTCCAAAAAAAACTTTATTCTTATACATCAAGTTGCCCTAGCATGCTGTATAAATGAATGTGGCGGTGCACACCTCACCGTGATACTTCACACCTCTATATGGTGCTTTTTGATCCTGCAAGGTAAAGACCTGCTGGGAGCCAAGGCGGATGTGTACAGATACAAACAGACTTTAGGTTGGTTTCCACGTCTGACCACAGAAAAAACATGGAAACCAAGCTGATCATCCACCTTGGCTCCCAGCAGCCCTTCAGTTTCAATGATAAACTTATTTTCTACTAACAACTTTCAGCCACCCCTTGTTTTCCCTAAAGTCTGTTTGTATCTGTACATATCTATTTTTATTTTTCACCAGATGTCTCCATCTTTGTCTCCTTCCCCCATATTTGTCACCTTTCAGCCTTCTTACTAGCCCTTGTTAATTAGTCCCCACCTGGGGACTTCTCTAGTTTATTCACTGCTATTATGCCTTGTGATTCCCATCATCACTTTTTTGTTTTCCAGATTCTCTCTTTAATCTTGCTATTTATCACTTCTCCCACAGCCTGACCCTTATTTCTTTCCCCACATATATATTCCTTATTTTACCCCCCTACACTAACTTTGCTTTTTTTCTCTTTTGGATATTTCCTGAAGAAGACCTAAGGTCGAAACATTGATTTTTAACTCTGTTTTCTATTTTCAGCGTGCCTTAAATATTACCATTTTATTTTGCTTTTAGACTACATACTGATGCAGCACCTTATTTCTGTTTCAAATAGTCTGACTGAAGTTGAAGGTGTTAGGAAATAGTTTTTTACACCTTTGGCTGCCCTCATGTTATCCCTTTAATATCTATCCAATATTCTGATATGTTTTTGACCTTTTTTTTGCTAAATAAGCAATTTAATTTAATTGCCTTTTAACTATCCTGAATCCCTGTCTCCTCAGTAGTTGCTGCTCTCTCTTCTCATACTGCCTGAACATTATATGACATCAATAACACCATTCAAACAACATGAAGTCTTGCTGTATTCTGACAATATGCAGTTAGACCGACTGGTTCAACTGGTCAGTCTAACTGCACATTGTCAGAATACAGCAAGTCTCCATTAGAAGAAACAATGTTACTATGGTAAGTAATTTTTTCTTCCAGGCCACTGAGATGAATAACAAGGAATGGTGTTATTGTCACAGAATGTCTTAGAAATATGAAAAGAAAGAGCAGCAGTTGGTGTGGGGGGTGTATCTCTAAGGGCACGCCAAAGTTTGTTTATTTATTGATCAAAAATTGGTCAAAGCATATCAATACCTAACTGGTGTGGAAAGGAACATGAAAGGGCAGTTAACTATGTAAAAATAATTTCTTATCTCCTTTAAGAACATCCATTTTAAGCAAATATATTCAGTGACTTGTTTTTCTACAAGGCAAAACAGTAAGACAAAATTTACTTTTGTACACAAACTACAGTACAAATGGGGGCAGACCCACACTAAATTGTGAGAGTTTTGAACGCAGACAATCCCCTTTAAAATGGAGCAGTCATTGAGTATAAATCTTTGCAAGTATGTGGTTGTCAATCAAGTCCAACTCTGCACAACCGGGGTATTAAAGTTCACCAAGTAGACTTAAAATAGAAGGCTTTGAAAGGGACATGGATAACTTAGTTTGAGACATGGTGAATGGTGGGAAAATAAAAAAGGCAGCAAGAAGGGCAGGATTCCTTGGGTACTGAAGAGTCACATGAGCCAGTTTTTTGAATGCAGAACCCTAGCAAAAAGAAATTACCTGAATGAAAGCAGCTGTGAGTGGAGATGCAGGTGAATGTTAAAGTAAACTACCAAATTTTATTTGGAACTGATCTAATGTACTGCTTTCCTACACTTTTAAAGACTTTCAAAGACTCTATATGACTTTAATAATATTACTTTGATTTTATTTAGTGGAAAGGGGTAGTAAAAATAAAGTTAAAGCACTTCTGATAGATCAATCTAAGTACTGTACGTCATGCCTCTGGAGAGTGAGCAGCGGGAGAATAGCGGTTATACATATAAGCAACAGTTATGGTAGGTTCCAGTGTTGTCTTCTTTTTATCACTTTTCCCTCACTTGAACCAGGCAAAGGGAATCATTTTTTTAATTTTTTTTAGCAAGGGCTGGAGTTGAAGCTGGAACTAGTAGTTATAGTGGCATAAAAGATACACAGAGAAGTGTCAGAGGAGGAACAGAAAATGAAGCATGTGCTATGGACCAGGAACAAATCAGTATGGATCATGCAAAGAAGGACTGATGCTATCAGTGAACCATGGATGCTGAATATGTGGTAATGCCGAGTGTGTTCTAGCAAACATTGGCCAGTTATAAACTAATAAAAAATATTTATTTATGTTTTTGGAAACCGGGTGGACAAACTGATCCAAAGGACCATTTTCAGTTGCGACCGGGGCTGTACAATGGCACAGATAACAGGTACAAGTTATAATACAGTAGGTACATATAATACAGTGAGTACAGTGGTATCAGAAAGTGAAATATCATATCTTAAAATAGGGGTTAAGGACATAAAAAACAAGTTCATGACAAATAAAGCAATGCTTCTCTGCTTGCAGAGAACTAGGACATACAGAACACTTATAGCAAATCAAGACATTATTCAGCCAGTCCAAGGTTTACAGTACAGTGCAAAAGGGATTACACTATAGCAATCAACATTTTCACAATGAAGTCAAATGGGTCAATTGTTTATGTAGTAGCCAGTACTTGGGAAATAAAGTAAATGGTACTCTGGGCTACAAGGCGGATTTCTGGCAAGGGTGTTTCCAAAGGAGAAAGCACAGGTGGCCTGAGACATGAGCCAATCTCTTAGCTTCGATTTGAAGGACTGATGAGAGGGTAACATATGGACAGCCGGTGGTATTCTGTTCCAGAGGTAGGGGGAAGAGACAGAGAAAGCCTTGTCATGACAGTAGATACAAGGGGACTACCGGGGGGGGGAAGGAAGAGACCCTGAGACACCGAGTTATCACCCTGTCAGTGAGAAGTAAGGAGTAAGGGGACTTATGTGAGTTCCTGAGAGAAGTGTCGACTAGACAGCCCATAGCATATTCAAAACGGCCCTTCAGAGAGAGCCAGCCTAAGGACTGATATAGAGAGCAGTGATGAGTGGAGGAAGGGACCTGAAGGACAAAGCAACATATAGAGTTGTATGTGATACTTAGAGGAGAAAGAAGTGAGGAGGACATGGAGGAGAACATTAGGGAGCAATAGTCAAGTAGGGGCAGTAGATTTCCCTGGGCAATTGCAAGATGAGCCTCTGAGGTCAGGAGGTGTTTAACACGGCAGGTTGCCCCCAGCTTCTGGTGGACTCTCTTCATAGTGTTAGAAATGTGGTTGTAGGTAAGGGAGTGATCAAGAGTCACTCCTAGATATTTGAAGGAGGATACAGTATCAAGAGGAGGGCCTGCATGGTTGACTATGTGTAACAAGGTTTTTGATTTGGTAGCCTTTGCAAGGTATGGCTTTGAGCCAAAGAGCATGGTCTTCATTTTTTTTCTCATTTATAAGATGCTTTTTGGAGTGGAACCAATGTTGAGCTGATCCATAGTTTGTAATGAGTGTAGAAGATATAGATTCGAGGGACTTGGCGCTATGGTAGATGACAAGATCATCAGCATAGAGGAGCACATTGCAGTTTATGCTTTCTGCAGGAAGATCATTTATGAACAGTGAGAATAATAGAGGCTCTAATATGGAGCCCTGGGGGACACCAGTATAGACAGATAATGCAGCAGAGGTATCTTTGCTATCAGAACAGACTGGGATCTGTTTACAAGGTAGCTGCTCAACCAAGCAGTGGCGTCCAGGGAGCAGCCTAGGTTTAGCAGGGTGGATTGGAGAAGGTGGTGGTCAACAAGGTCAAAGGCCTTTGATAGGTCCACAAACACCACACCTGTGGCCATACCCATGTCCATGTTTCTAAGGACATGGTTGGAGAAAAGGGCCAAGGCCAAAGACATGCTATGGTGTTTGCAGAAGCCATGTTGGAGGGGGCTCAGGAGGTTGTACGTATCTAAATGCTCGGACAGCTGGTGTGAATGATTTTTTCTAATAGTTTGCTTACAGGAGGGAGAAGGGACGGTTGTTTTTCCGGAGCAGTGGGATTACCGGATTTGAAAACAGGCACCATGTGTGCATACTTCCATGAGTCAGGCATAGCAGATGATGAGGGGGCAATGCCACCATCCCTCTTTCTGCCAGGCCTGTCAAGGCACAGCAGCGAGTAGCTGGGGAGTTGATAGGAGGCATCACTGTGGTATGGCTTAAGCCATGTTTCAGATAGACTCAGGACATTTAGCTTGTAGAGGGACACCGAGGCTTCAAGTTCTGAGAACTTAGCTGGGAGGCTGCAAACGTTTAGGTGTGCAACCCTGAGGCTGCACTGTCCTGTCAAGATAGCATTAGCTTGGTCAATATGCATGTTTGAGGGTCCAGAGTTGGCTTCCACATCCCCTGCGAGGAGGAGAAGTGAGAGGAAGTGGCAGGTAGGAGGGTGCCAAAGGGGAGACTGTATAGTGAGAGAGTGAAGAAACAAACTTAGTAGAAAACAATCATGGTTAGTCAGGAGGGCCAGTATGAGAGCACATGGGGGGAGAGCTGGTAGGCTTTGGCTTTGTGTGTGTGTGGGGGAGGGGGTCACTGAGCATAGGCCTACCAGAACAGTGACCCACTTGCGGCAGCTACCCTGATGGCGAGGGCGACCGGATGGGGAGGGTTCGCAACACGGCTACAGGATATTGCATATGTATACACGCGTGGGGGATGGGAGCGAGCATGCTGAGCGATGGGTGGAAGGGTTTGTGAGGGGTGGTGCCGTTGAGCTGACGTCGTGACGTGGTGGGTTGGGTGCTGGCTGGGGTGGCGGGGATGTAGGGTTCGGGATGGGGTGGCAGTGTTTTTTGTTGTGCCCGGCAAAAGACAGTTTTTTTGTTTTTTTTTTACTGAATGCCCCCCCGACATGCACCCCCCTTGGAATTGAGAATCTTAAGTTAGGGGGGTGCATGGGGGTGAAGCTCCCTGTGGGGTGGGGTGGGCGCAGCCCCCTGCATAAAATAAATAATTTTGTTTTTGTGCCGTTGTCACTGGCGCTGCAGTTGCACATCTCCGAAATTGAATTTCAGCGATGTGCACTCGCCATAAGGATGATCGCTGTTCTGCAATCACCCTTATGACATGGAACCGTAATCACTGATTGGGTAACTATGGCAGTAGATAAGGGGCAAACAGTAGATTTACTCTACTTTGATTTCAGCAAGGCATTTGACTCAGTGCCATACAGAAGATTGCTGAAGCAGCTAGGCAGCTAGAGGACCTACTGTAGGTGTGGCAAATTACATATTTAGATGGTTTGGTAGTTGGCTAGGCAGGAGACAGCAGAAGGTAGTGATCAATAGGTTTACATCTGGAGAGAGAGAGGACACAAGTTGGATGCCAAAGTGTTCAATCCCAGGTCCAGTCCTTTTGAATATGTTCATCAGTGACATAGGAGAAGGAATTCAGGGCAACATGTATCTCTTTGAAAATTACATTAACCTCTGTGGTAGGGTAGACAGCGAGGAGGAAGTAAGGCAGTTACCGAGGGACCTGCAAAGGTTGGAGAGGTGGCCCAGGGTTTGGTAGTTGAAATTCAGTGTCAACAAATGCAAGGTAATGCACATAAGGAACAGGAACCTCAGGAGAGAATGCTGGATGGGAGGGTTTAAACTGACTACTACAGTTGAGGAAAGGGATCTAGAAGTCATCATAAGTGACCCCTTAAAGAATCTATACAGTATAACAAGGCAACTAGAATGTTGGGGTGTATTGGGAGGGGATTTGATAGCAGGAGAAAGGAGGTATTACTACCTCTCTATAGATCACTGATATTGGACACAGTTCTGAGGTCTTCCCTGGAGGAAAGACAGGGACAGACTAGAGATGATGCAGCACAGGGTAAGAAAAAGGATTCATGGCCTGCAGGGCCGATCCTATGAGGACCAGATTAGGGAGCTGAACATGTACTCACCAGGGGCCAGAAGACAGGGGTTGGTATGACAGACCACATTCCTGACAGGAATGAACAAGGTAAACTGTAAGGAACTATTCAACAGTAACAGTGAATCTAGAACATGGGGGCATGTGTGGAAGCTGTTGGGAGAAAAATTCAGGAGGAGCACAAGGAAGTTCTTTTTCACAGAGTGAGTGGTTGAGCAATGGAACAGCATACCAGCTAAGGTGTGGGCACCAAGACCATTAAAGGCTTTAAATATGGTTGAAACAGCATTAAGGGCCTAATAGCCACCAAGGGGGTATGACCGATAGGTAACATGGGGAGAGTAGCGTGGGTATAATCCCCATATAGACACTAGGGCTAGATTCTAGAAGCTTGGCACAAGTCGCCGCCAAAGGCGCCATTGCGACATGGGCCCTGCGCCCTGTTCTAGAAGGGGCAGGGTCTCCGTGGCTATGTCCTGTGACTTGCAACATGCGGAAAGGTATGCCAACCTAAGGGCATACCTGTGGAGCATGTCACAAGTTGCAGCCCCCCCAGCACGCGTAAGTGCCCCCCAAAGCCCCACAGGACAGCTGTGTCTCCCCGATCCATGCCCCGACCTGATGTTTTGCCACAAATGACAAGTAAAGCCCTTGAGATCCCTAGTAGTCTAGTGGCCCTCCCCCTGCCCCACCTGGCAATACCAGTCCACCCACATCCCCCCACCCATCCCCAGCCGGCAAAAGGCACAGCTCACCTCTCACCTCCATGAGTATTACTGAATATTCATTCATTTCTGAGCGTGTCTGTACAGTAAGCGCTCATGCGGAGCTCAGTCGGCGGCTGGCCGTGGAAGTAAGAGGTGGGTTTTGCCAGTTGCCAGCTGGGGATGGGTGGGATCCAGGTGGACTGGCACTGCTGGGTGGGGCAGGTGGGTGGCCACTAGACTACCAGGGATCTCAGGGGGTTTCCTTTTTTACCATCTATGGCAAATCGAGTCTGGGCATGGATCGGAGGGGGACACAGCTGCCCTGAGGGTCTGATAGCAGTGTAGGGATCGGGGGCATGTTGTGTGTGGGCTGCCCTGCAGGGCATATAGGGTTTGGGGGTTCTGGGGGTGCATGATGCACAGCTGGGCACCTCTGCTAAGGGGAAATCAGGGGCTGTGAGGGTTGTGGGCTGCCCTGTGGGGTGCCAATAGGGGTGTTCTGAGCATGGGGGTCACATCCTGGAGTGGGTGCAGCGGGTCTACAGAACCCCTGGAGGACGTATGTACAGTTATGCCAGCTAAATGCTGGTGTAACTTACGTTGATGGTTCTCCTCTGGGGGTTCTTGTAGAATCCCGAAATTGGGGACTTTGTTGCTGCTGTACTAGAATAGAGCACAACTGCTGCCATACACCCCCTAGCACCACGTCGCTGGGGGTTTATGGCGCAACTGCTGGCATAACTGCTCTTTAGCACAAGTGGCCTACAGCGTGTCGCAGGCCACATTGTAGAATCCTGCACGTCGCAACTGCTGGCGTAACTTGATACTTGCGCCTTTTGTTTTGGCGCAAGTGCTGTTATGCCAGGTATATCTCTTATAGAATCAGGCCCTAGGTCCTGGTGGTAGGATAGGACATTATGAGAAGACTGAATGAACCAATGATCTTTTTCTGCCATCAACTTTCACGTTTCCATGTAGATCTCTTGCAGTAGTCAAACTTCTTATCTTATGCTTGTTTTCCAAGTATTTAGTTTGAGGGTTATTAATTCCAAAATGTAGTACTACACATTTTGGGGGATTAAACTTCAGTTTAGACTTTTTAGCTCATGCTGCTAGCTTTGTAAGTTTATCTTGAATCAGAGCAGTGTCATCGTAAGATTCAATAATGACCCACGCTTTAGCATCCTCTGCAAATTTAGTTTTCGATTCACATATACGTAAGTGGCAGGGAAAACTCCCTGTCATGGTAATGGATCATCTTTTCTCATTTACTGAAACTTCTGTTGCAACAGTTCTCTCATTTCTCCTTTTATTCTATCCCTGTATTTCCTAGTCTGGACATTTGGCCACCTTTGCCCCCCCTTCCTTAGCCATCGCCCACTTTTATTTCCTTTTTTCTACTTTAAAGGTCCAGCTATAGGGAGGTTAAGAAAACGACCTCCGCAACATTTTGATGAAAGGTGCCCCATGTGGGGATTATGAGGAAAAGTAGTAGTACCAGTAATGAAATGCCCTGAGCAACAGTACACTCAGGGCAGAAATGTATAACCTGTTATTTGTCAGAGCAAACGGCCCTGATGTTTGGTTGATGGAGCTGCCCCCTTTTTATGTTTCTGTATCCCTGTATTTTCCCTGCCGCTCCATAGTATTGCGTATAAAATTGCTGCGATATTAAGCCGAACCCCGGCTGAAGAGAGATGCAGCCGTCGGGTCCTGTACAAGTACAGTGGCCTCCTGTGCATATTAACCAACAACTAACTGGAAACCATCCAAAATCCGCGAAGAATATTGAAGTTATGTATTATTTTCTTCTCAGGTCTTTGGACATAAAACAAAACTAAGAGTGCAGTTACAAAATGAGAGGGCAGGTTTAATATAAGACTAACAAAAACATGTGTCTGCTTTTTCTAGATGTTAGCAGCCCCCTTCCAAGATATATGTTGCAACAGACAGCATGGGATAATATGTCCCTGCAGGAGAGTTTAGGAGAGCACAGAATATTCTGACCTTTTCCAATGCTGTACAAAAAACTGCACATCCTGTGCTCTGGGTGGCTGCCAACTGGACTGTTCTCTGTGGGGCAGCAGCGGCCCCTAGAGGCTAGTTTTATGTTATGTCTGCTGTTAATCAAAGGGCAGTGGAAATTTTTCTAACTTCTAGTAAACTTATAAAAGTCCTACCTCAGTTCTGAAAAGAGATAGAGGCTCAGTATTTGCTGACTAGGTGTAGGTGAAGGACAGAGGGGAGTCTATTACTGTACTTTGAAGTGGAAACTGAGGCAAAGTTTGGCACAGTTTGTATTATTTTTCTGCTTTATTTTATTTTTTATTTCTGTGCATCATTTGTTTATGACATAATAAACATCACACAAGCCAATGTGTGTTACTGAATTGAATGAGTTAGTGTCCATCTGTTATCCCACACTCCTACAGATGGTATCAGAGTGGGATGACTGCTGGCTGCGTCTTGTCAAGGAAGTGAGACATTGTTCCAGTGGGTACCACCCTGGTGCCTCAGGTGGACACATGTTCCATGACAAGGATTCTGGAAAAGTAGCCACAGGTGTCCTGATAAGGAGAATGGCAGACAAGACAGGCGACCCAAGATGAAGCTGAAACCAGAGTAAGACGATGCCAAGCTGGAGGAGGAAGAGGAAGATGGCTGTCCAGTAATGGTGAAAGTTCCCCCTGAGGATGTGGTAGAGCTGCTGAAATGGCTATGCATCAAGCAGATGCAAATGAACAAGGAGTGAGACCTGGAATGCAGAAGGCAAGATGCCAAGTGGGCAGATTTGATGCATGTGCTGCATGCCATCCAAACTGAGACAACAGACAGAGTGAGTGGCCCAAGAGACATTAAATTATCAAAATTAATGGACACAGATGATATTGAGGCATACCTCACAACATTTGAGAGGGTAGCCAGAATGTGTGGGTGGCCCAAGGAACAATGGGTCATGAGACTCACCTCACGACTCACTGTCCAGGCCCAGATCATCTATAGCCACATGGACATGAGAGATGCTGAGGACTATGACAAGGTAAAGAGGGAAATTCTGAGACGTATGATATAAATACCAAGACATACCATCAGAGGTTCTGTTATCTAATGATGCAATCACAGGAAACTTTTGCCAGATTGAAGGATCTTTGCTACAAATGGTTGCAACCTGATAGTAAGAAGGTGCATCAACTGCTTGAGGCCATCATAATCGAGCAGTTTGTTAAAGTGTTACCCCAGGACTTCCAGATCAGGGTGCTAAAGCACAAATCAGAGGGAGTGGAGAAAACAATAGCTTTGGCAGAAGATTTCCTGGCTGCTCGACCCTTAAGATTGCAACGCACCCAAGGAACCACCTCCACTAACCTGGTAAAAAACCCTTCTTTTTCTAATACTGCTCAGACTGGCAAAAGTGACTGGAGGGTGTAGGAGAAAAAGAGAGGATACCCCCTGTAAAAAATTGTGCACCATGGGTGTCAGAAGAAGGGTCATTTGATTAGAAACTGCCCAGCTATAAAGAAAGAACTGGGGAACTTGGTTTTAGCAAACTGGGGACCCTTTCTGGCCATGGTGGAGGTGGAATCTTATCAGATATTGGGGCTGATAGACTCTGGCAGTCATCAGACATTAGTATGGTCTGATTTGGTGGACACCCCAAGAAAACAGGGAAAAGGAACCACTGTGGTATGCATCCACGGTGACACCCATTGGTAACCCACAGCCCCTTTGGAAATGACTGTCCAGGGAAATACACATGAGAGAGAGGTGGGGCTAGTACCGTATTTGCCTGTGCCCATAATTATTGGACACAACCATCCATACTTTTCATCTTTTGTGGAATGTCACACTCTTCAGGCACCATTCGTTGGTGTTACTACAATGGCACAGGTTAAGCAAGGGCATTTATCAGATCTCTTTCCCTTTGATGAGGACATATGTGAGAGTCCTGGGGAGGACCAAAAATCAAAGTCCAAAAGAAGAAAGGACAAGAAGGATTGGCATGATAACCATGCTGTGGTCCATTCTGATGTGGGACACTTATTACAGGATAGCAATCTGCAGGAGGAACAAACTGTTGATCCATCCCTAACCCCATTTTTTTCACAGGTGGGGAAAGAACCAGTCAAAGGGGCCCCAAAATGTGTAATAAATGCAGGGTTGTTATACAGGGAATGTACCAACCCCAGGACAGGGGAGGTTGTTACCCAATTTTTGGTACCTGAAAGGTTTAGGGCACAGATCATACAGTTAGCCCATGATGTTCCATTAGCAGGGCATGCTGGTAGGAACAGCACATTACATCACATACTGTCCCATTTTTACTGGCCTGCTATCCATGAGCAAGTTGCTGCCTACATAAAGTGTTGTCCCAAATGCCAGAAAGTGGCTCGAATAGGAAGGAAAGATAAGGTCCCCCTTCAACCTATCCCTATAGTGTCCCTTCCATTTGACAAAATAGCCATGGATATAGTGAGCCCCCTGGAAAAAACTTCCAAGGGGAATCACTTTATTCTTGTCATCTGCGATTATGCCACCCACTACTCCAAGGCTATACCTAGGAGGACTGCCACTGCCCCTAGGATAGCATAGAAACTGGCCAAAGTGTTCAGCCAGATGAATATCCCTCAAGAGATATGAACAGATCAAGGAAGCAACTTAAATGCCAGTATGTTGAAGGAACTCTATCATCTCCTAGGGATAGCCACAGTATGCACCTCACCTTTCCAACCCCAGACCAATGGGTTGATTGAACGGTTCAACCAGATTTTAAAGACCATGTTGAAAAAGTTTGTAAGTGAGGAAGGTAGGGACTGGGATAAGTATCTCCCTTACCTCCTGTCTGCCTACTGAGAGATTCCCCAGGCATCTACCGGTTTCTCCCCCTTCTCCCTTTTGTATGGGCAGAACCCTAGAGGGCCCTTAGATGTGGAGAAGGAAGATTGGGAGGAAGGAAAAGCAGTGGGACAAGGTAACATCCTAGAATACATGACTAGATTCAGAAAACGCCTAGTGAGATACGTGAAACTAGCACACCAAAACCTAGGGCACAAACAGGCTGAACAAAAGGTTCAGTATGATCAAGCGGGGTACCAAAACATTCCAAGTAGGGGATCAAGACCTGTTGTTGCTCCCAAGCACAGAGAATAAATTGCTAATGAGATGGCAAGGCCCCCTTCCCTATCTTGAGACAGACAGGGCCAGTGAATTACGAGATTGGGATGCCAGGAAAGAGACCCCCCCAAAAGGTATATCACATCAACCTGCTAGAAAAATGGCATGAGAAGAGTACCCCCATGTGCTGCATCCATCCTGAAGGCAGGGAGTTGGAGTTGGAGACAGCATACCGTAGGTTAGAAAAACCTGGGAGTGTAAAGGAGATACATGTAAACCCAGAGCTAACCCCTCAGCAACACCAAGAATTAGAAGATGTGATGCAGAAGTATGCCTCCACCTTCACCAACATACCAGGGAGGGCTAAAGGGATTACCCATACTATCACAGTAACACAAGACAGGCCCATACATCAAAAATCATACTGGTTACCTGTAGAGGTAAGGGATGAGGTCTTTCAAGAAGTTAAAAAGCTGGGAATCATAGTTACATCAAAAAGTGCCTGGTCATCACCAATTGTGGTGGTGGATAAGAAAGAAGGAGAGATCCATCTCTGCCTTGTTTTCCAGTGAATAAACAATGCATCACTTTTCGATGGCTACCCTGTGCCTCAAATTGACAACATCATGATATTGTGGCAGTTACAGAAACATGGTACACAGAGAACCATGACTGGGATGTCAACATACCAGGATACACAATCTACAGGGGGACAGGGAGGGTAAAAGAGGAGGAGGAGTAGCTCTGTATGTAAAGGAAGGGATCAAAGCAACAGAACTAAAGAGTAAACAGGGAGCAGATGAGGCACTTTGGGTCACCCTGGAGACAGGAAATGGCACCACAATCCGCATGGGGGTTGTATACAGACCCCCATCTCAGGGGGGAGAATGGACAAGGAAATGATAGAAGGCTTCTTAGAATGGCAGAAAAAGGGGAGATATTGTTGATGGGGGACCTGAATATGCCAGATGTTAACTGGAGCACCTTTGCTGCAGGCACATCCAAGAGCAGGGTCATTCTTGATGCCCTACAGGGGGCATGCCTCAGACAGCTAGTATTGGAACCCACTCAGGAGGAGCAATCCTAGACCTGGTACTCTCAAATGGGGATGGAGAAAGAATCTCAGATTTAGAAGTGGGTAGCCATCTGGGAATAGCGACCACCAAACAGTGTGGTTCACGATAAACACAGCCATACAATCAAGCCATACAAAAGCAAGAGTACTGGACTTTAGGAGGGCTGACTTTGGGAAAATGAGAGAGTGCCTCAGAAAAGCACTAGCAAACAGGCAAGAAGGAGGTGGAGGAACAATGGGGAGTGATCAAACAGCCATCACAGAAGCAACAAGCCTTTGTGTAAAACAAATCAATAAAACACAACGAAGGAAAAACTGTTATGGTTCTCAAAAGAGGTGGCAGGAAGGTTAAGGAGAAAAGGACAGCATTCAGGAAATATAAGGAAACACAGAAGGAGCAGGACAGAGAACTTTATCAGTTAAAGCAGAAAGAGGCTGGGAAGGCAGTCAGAATAGCAAAGGCCCAAACCGAGGAAAGGATAGCCAATTCTGTTAAGAAGGGGATAAGACCTTTATAGGTACATTAGGAGCGAAGAAAGACCAAAGGAGGGATACTGAAGCTTAATAAAGGGAGGAATGTGGGTAGAGGGTGACAGTGAAAAGCAGGATACTGAACGAATATTTCTGCTCAGTATTCACAAAGGAAGAGGAGGAGTTACCTAAACCAAACAAGAGAAACACTCTGAAGAGCGGGCTCGATAACAGTCCATTTACAGAAGAAAGGGTTCTGAAAGAACTAATAAAATTGAAGGTGGACAAAAGCAATGGGGCTTGATGGGGTTCACTCAAGAATTCTAAAAGAACTAAGGTAGAACTAGTGACACCGCTGACTACTCTGTTTAACAAATCATGGGAGGATGGGTGGTACCGAGGACTGGAGGAGGGCAGATGTGATTCCTCTTCACAAAAGTGGGAGCAAGACAGAGGCAGGAAACTAGAGACCAGTTAGTTTGACCTCAGTGGTAGGGAAAATGATGGAATCACTTCTGAAGGAAACAATTGTTGAGTACCTAGAGGCCAGTGGGCACAGGACCCAAGGCAGCATGGATTCACGATGGGAAGGTCGTGTCAGATGAATCTAATAGATTTCTTTGACTGGGTGACCAAAGTAGTAGACCAGGGAGGGCTGTGGACATGGCCTACCTAGATTTTAGCAAGGCATTTGATACAGTCCCACACAAAGAATTAATACACAAGATAGCCATCCTTGGAGTGGGTCCCAAGGTGGTAGCCTGGATAAAAATTGGCTGAGACAACAGAACTCAAGGGTAGTAGTAAATGGAGTACACAGTGATGAAAGGAGGGTTACTAGCGGGTACATCGAGGGTTCAGTACTGGACTGGTCCTTTTAATGTCTTTATAAGTGACATTGCAGAGGAACTGGAAGGAAAGTATGTCTCTTTGCAGATGACACAAAGATCTGCAACAGGGTTGATACACAAGATGGAGTGGAAAGGATGAGAAGGGACTTGGCAAGGTTGGAGGAATGGTCAAATGTATGGCAGCTCAGATTCAATGCAAAGAAGTGCAAGGTAATGCACATGGGAACAAAACCCTGGGAAGCGTACTCAATGGGGGTGAGATACTAACAACAGTAAAAATAGAAAGGGACCTGGGGGTAATTTATATCAGATGACCTAAAGGTGGGCAAGCAATGTGAGAAGGCAGTAAGGAAGGCTGGGGGGATACTGGGATGTATAGGAAGAGGCATCAATAGTAGAAAACAGGAAGTTGTTATCCCTCTGTACAGACAGTTGGTGAGACCCCATCTGGAGTACTGTGTGCAGTTCTGGAGACCCTATCTCCGCAAAGACATAGACAGAGTGGAGGCTGTCCAGAGGAGGGCAACCAAAATGGTGCAGGGTCTGCACCAGAAGGCATATGAAGAAAGACTAAAGGAGCTTAATATGTATACCCTTGAGGAAAGAAGGGAGAGAGGGGACATGATAGAAACTTTCAAGTACCTCAAGGGAATTAACAAAGTCCAAGAGGGTAGCATCTTCCAGAAAAAGAGATGTGCAAGAACAAGGGGGCACAATTTGAAGATAGAAGGGGGATGGCTCGGAGGTAATGTGAGGAAGTATTTTTTCACTGAGAGGGTTGTGGATGCATGGAACAGCCTCCCTGAAGAAGTCGTGGGGTCAAGAACAGAGGGGGACTTCAAGAATGCATGGGACAGGCATAGGGCAGTCCTAGTGGGGGGTAGGAGGAATTAAGCTGTTGGTTAACTAGGATCTGCAGCTTATCTGTTAGGTAGGAAAATGGGCAGACTAGGTGGGCCAAGCAGTCCTTATCTGCCGTCAAATTCTATGTTTCTATGTTTCATCAATAGGTTGGGTAATGCAAGTATATCTCTACATTAGACCTAACAAAGGGATATTGGCAGATACCCCTCTCCCCATAGCCATGTGAAATAACTGCTTTTAGCACCCCACTGGGCATGTACCATTTTGTAAATATGCCATTTGGACTGCATGGGGCCCTTGCCATGTTTCAGCGGTTTATGGACCAAATGCTTAGGCTACATACACAGTATTGTTCAGCTTATCTGGACGATGTTGTGGTGTTTAGTCCTGACTGGGAAACCCACATGGTGCATCTTCTTGGGAGGGTGTTACAGGCAATTAAAGAAGCAGAGATGACTATAAATCCATTGAAATGCGCCATTGGTAATGTGGAAATAAGGTACCTGGGCTTCATTCTGGGAAATGGGCAGGTGAAGCCACAGATGGATAAGATGACTGCAGTAGCCAACAGTCCAGTACCATCAACCAAAAAGCATGTTAGGTCCTTCCTGGGGTTAACTGGCTATTATAGAAGATTCATCCCCAATTTTTCAGCTATTGCCAGACCCCTAACAGACCTTCCTAAAAAAGGTGCCCAATAACGTATGGTGATCCCCAAATGCAATGCGGCCTTTAGGAGCATCAAGGCCATAATATGTACAGCCCCTGTTCTCCAAAGTCTTGACCTTACCCAGCTCTTTGAAGTGCATACAGATGCATCAGAGGCAGGAATTGGGGCTGTACTGACCCAGAGAACTGATGAGGAAGAACATCCTATCATCTACATCAGTAGAAAGTTGCATGAAAGGGAAAGGAAAGATGCAACAATTGAAAAGGAATATTTGGCTTTGAAATGGGCTGTGGAATCCCTTGAGTACTATTTGTGGAGAACTGCATTTAAAGTGCTGACGGATTATAATCCCCTCTGTTGGCTCCACCAGATGAGGGAGAAAAAACTCTGCATCATGAGGTGGTATTTATTTATTTATTTAGTTTTTGTTTACCGGGTAGTTGTACTAGACACAGAAGTGACTATTTTCAGATACGACCCAGGAGGTTACAAAGTTACAGCTAGAAGCAAATGACGAACTACAGCAAACTGAATTGGGAACAAAAGTACACAAGTTACAGTTAGGCACAAAATAAAAGTACAGCAGATAGGGAAAAAAAAGTACAAAGGTATAAGCAAATACAGTTATGATGTCACAGCAGGCTGGGTACAGGGTGTAGTAGGCAAGTACCATAGCAATTTACAATATACAGATAGTTCACTTGTGAAGTGCAAGGTTAAGAAATATAGTATATATGATAAGGCACCTGACACTAGGGTGGGCAAGGCAACAATCCACAGGGACCAGGCAAGGAGATGCCAGACAATGATGTTGTTCAGCATACAATTATGTCTGAGTGGAGATTACTAATGGGTGTGATATCTAAGTAGTAGTGAGAAAGATGTGAGTGAAAGAGGAAGGTAGACAGAAAGATTACAGTGAGGGAGGCACAGGTCAGTGCTGCAGTGAAGGGAAGGGAAGGCAAGCATCCTAAGAAGGACTGAAGCAAGTGCATGGGGCAGGATTGACAAGGAGAGTTCAAAGCTTATTTTTGTTTGAAAGCAGCATGACTGGGTGCTAGGCGGATGGCTAAGGGTAGGGAATTTCGATATTTTGGAGCCGTATGGGAGAAGGCACTAGCACCCTTGGAGGTTTTACATCTAGGAACCTGTAGCAGGGATTGGTCAGCCGAGCAGAGGCCATAGGAGGAGGACTGAGGAGATAACGGAGAGGCAAGTGATAAGAGAGCATTAGACCTAATAATGCTGTCCATCAGGGGGCCAAGGGAGAGGAGCCGATGGGCAGAGGGGGAAGGCCAGTTAAGACTGGCATAGAGCAAGCAGTGATGTTTTAACTGCTGGGGACGAGAGGCGTAGTGGCAGATATTATTTTAAGTTTTATCCCATTTGCAAACTGTGGCCTTAGATGTATTAATGTAGGTGACGGCACCATAGGCAAATGATAATAATAGTAAATTTATTTATATGGCACCTTATCAATTGCCAAGGCACCTAGCAATACAAAACAATTACATCAATATAAAACAGTTACATCATTCACAAAGTACTTAGGTAAAACATTAATTCAATTAAAATACATAATCAAAACAGCAAATCAGATCAAGTAAGCAATAATACCCGACAGGGTGGGCGGTATTGTTCTATACCAGACCGCCCAGGGGCGTAATGAGGCCCGATACCGCAGGCGGAGGGCCTTATAGCCCCTGAAAGGTCTGGTATAGCACAATACCACCCACCCTGGAGGGTATTATTGCGCTTAGAAAATGGGCTATCAGCAACAGTTATATAAAATATTAGAAAAATTAAAAATAAATAAATGAAGAAGTAAAAATGAATACAAAAAGACGTTAAGTAGTTCCTTTACTAATGCCAATAGAGGGCACTGCTGCTATTTAGGTTTGTTAGTTTTTTCCCCAGTTCCATTGTTTCTTAGATTGTTTCTGCACCCTCTCCTACAGTAGTAAATAGATGCAGTATTTTAGGGCTTTTTGTTTTTCCTACCACACAACCCTCTTCGGAGTAGCTACCCTGCAGTTTCAGTCATCATTTATTTTGCTGTATGTTGTGATCGCAATCACGATCGCAAAAGGAACTGGGAAATTAGAAAATTAGCTATCTTCCCAGGCTATCTGATTGCTGTATTTTGCGATCATGATCGCAAAAGAACCGGGAAATTAAAAGATGAGCTGATTGCTGACAGTTCTTTTACCTCCCTATCCCACCTGGAGTTGCAGTGAGTGTTTCCTTTGTTCTTTCTTTTTTTTTGGTTAGCCACTGTAAGGTTTGTGAGCCCGATCCTTTCCCAAAAAAAAGATCCTGAAGTTAGTAAAGGAGTTGTGCCTGCTGTCAAGTGCTGTCTGAGTGTTAAACAGGATATGGTGCCGCAATGTGGTGGGTGTTGTGAGAGGAGCATGCTTAAGTAATAAAAAATGTGTGGTTTCTATACTGCCACTCGGTGCAATCTGGACCGTTAGTCAGGGCGTTGCATTTCCCACCCCCATCAGTTTACACTCGGTGCCATCTGGAGTCACGGCGCTGCATTTCTGATTGTTTCTGTCAGCTAATGGCTTGAAGTGATTATGGATGGCAGCCAAAATATTTATTGAGGTACAGGAAGGGGGGAAAAACAGTATAGACTGAGACTTCAGTTGTTGTAAGGGGAACGGCTTTCTGGGTTCACGGAGAATAAAATGGCGGCTTTTGCCAGCTGTCAAATTGTTGACATTCGAACAGCTGAGGGACCTCCGAGATGGGGCGCAAAGTCTGGTACCTTTTATTGACTGGGGTCTGTTGCCACATAGATTAGGGGTATGCAGGACCTATCAGCCAATCAGGAGGCCGCCCATCTTAATGCCCATTTTCTAAAGCAGAATATTCAATTGGGTGAGAACGCTTGGTGCCACAAAAGAGTTTTTAGGCCCCCTTTAAATCCCTCTACAGCCAAGGTGATGGTAATAAAATGCCCCGGGCAATGACCAGTCTCATGGAGGGAGTATGTGGCTTGTTTTATAGACAATAACGATTGTGCTATTTACCAATTTGCAGGTGGCCTGGATATGTTGGTCAAAGTCAAGAGTTTCATCAAATAGGACCCCGAGATATTTGAATGTGCTCACAGACCCCAAACATGAGCCACCTGGGCAGGGTATCTTAAGCTGAACACAACAGGTTTTTAGTTTGGCAGCAGAGCCAGAGAGCATTGCCTGTGTTTTATCCACATTGAGAAAAAGCTTATTTCTTGTAAGCCAAGATTGGGATCTGGAGAAAGGCAGAGGAGAGATTAAAGGGGACAGTAAATGTGTGCTAATTGGCAGCTGTTTATAAAGTTCTTATTCTCAAAAATTATATGCATTCATCTAAATTATCCATATTTAAATGTACCTGAATAAAAAGTAATAGGAAAAATTGTATTTTGCATTGTTTTGTTTTTATTGGCAGCATTCTGCTACAGTTCTGTTAATGGATTTAATAATTTGGAGTTTTTACTATGTCATGGTTTGTGTACAGAACGCGAATTATGAACTGTTGACCTATCAGGATTGTGTTTAGGGTTCTGTTCACAAACTGTGACATAGTTACAACTCCAAATTATTGGTTCTATGAATAGAACTAACAGAATGCTGCCCATAAAAACAAAACAATGCAAAATGCAGTTTTTCTTATCACTTTTTATTCAGGTACAGTTAAATAAGAGTACTTTAGGTGAACGCACATCATTTTTGATAATAAGTACTTCATAAACAGCAGCCAATTAGAAATGATTTCCTGTCCTCTTTAAAGTCAATTTCATGTACATCCCAGGAGCTGGCATACAGAACAAGATCATCAGACAGAGGATGGATGAGCAGGAAGGGATATTCAGCACAATCTGGTCAATAAAAATAGAGACAAGAAGCAGGCCTGGAATAGAGCCCTGGGGTACATTGACTTTAATAGAGGTTTGATCTAGTAAGGCAGATTTGAATTTCACTACTTGAACTCGATTTCTTAGGTAGCTTTCAAACCAGGCCACGGATTTTTGCAAGAAACCAAGGGATATAATGTTGACAAGAAGAAGAGGGTGGTCCACAAGATCAAAAGCTTTCGTGAGGTCAATAAATACTGCCCCGGTTAGAAGGCCAGAATCCATGGCACAGAGGGCGTCATCTGTGAATTGGAGCAAAGCAGTAGAGGTGCTATGCCCTTTTCGGAAGTCATGCTGCTTCGGCAATAGCAGATTATACTTGGAAAGAAAATCAGAGATTTGTGAGCCTACTAATTTTTCCAGGATTTTACACAGAACTGAGAGGATTGCTATGGTACGGTAGTTAGAGATGTCTTTTTTGTCCCATTTTGAAAATTGGGGTGACTTTAGCAGTTTTCTATATGTCAGGAATGGTATACCATCACCGCAGCGACTCCAACACTATGAAGACCATCACAGCAACAGGAATTGGGCAAAACCCGCAGGTCACTGTGATAGTCTGTGCAGTGACCGAGACTGCCTTGCTGAGTGTCCCAACCCCCAGTCCAACTCTGACTCAGAGTTGGAATATTAGAGATCGGGGGTGTGTGTGTGTGGGGGGAAGAGCCCCCTACATGGGAAGGGTTAGGGCCTCAGCCCCCGATATACACACGGAGGCATCCCCAACACCACAATACCAACAGTTGGCACTGCGGCTGTCAATGTTGGGGATGTCTCCATGATAGCTGTCACTGCGGCATGGTAAAACCGTCAGGGACATGGCCATGACACAGAGACAAAGTGAAAATTCTGGCTAGAGGTGAGGTAATGAAGGGAGAAACTAGTTTTAGAAGCTTGGGATCAAGACAGTCTGAACCTACACTAGTGTTATTCAAGATAGTGTTAAGTTGCTTGAGGATATCAGCTCTGGATATGGCTTTAAAGTAGAAGGGGGGGTGCTCAGGCATGTGGTTTGCAGTTGTGGGGTTGGACATGGGGAGTGAAGTAGGACAAGAGGTGGTGTATTTAGACAGATAAGAGAAATGTATATTAAAGGCATTAGCAATAGTAGCTGGATTATTGCAATGGACACCATTTAGAACCATGTCATTTGTAGAGTGAGATTGTTTGGATCCAAGAAAGGTTTTTACCAGAGTCCAGAATTTTCTTGAGTCCCCAGCTGCATCCAATAGGAGTCCTTTACAATAGGAGCTTTTGGCTAATCTGATTTGCTTTTTACAGGCATTCCATTGAGCCCTGTAGGTGTTGTAATCGGATGGGATGCCTGAGTTTTTAAAGCACTCTAACTTTTGTCCCAGGCCTGGAGGGAGGTAAGAAGTTCTTTGTGGAGCCATCTTGTTTGTTTTGCCTGAACACGCCACATGGGAGTGTGCCTATCCTGAAGGGACACAGACCTAGTGAGAAAGTAGTCTAGAGCAGCCAGGGCATCGTGGATCTGATATAGGTGGGACCAGTCAATAGGAAAGACCTCTTTAAGAAAAATTGCTTGATCCAGCTTGGCATAGTCCTGAATGGTAATATATCATGGCTGGGGGAAGGGGACCACAGAGTGACTCCAAATGCAGAAAATTGGAGCGTGGTCACTTATAATGTCAGGTAGTGTACCGGCCGCAATCCTGTCAATGCAGTTTGATAGTATACAATCAATAAGTGTACCGGAAGTTGAGGTGGATGTTAATCTAGTCGAATCAGCTATTACTTTGTGTAGGCTGTAGCTATGAACTAAGGAGAGGAGGACATTGTGGGTTTGACCAGCCCAGTTCAGGTTCATGTCACCAACAATAAGTATTTTGTTATGCCCAACAGCAGAAACACAGTGTTCAAGCAGCTCAGCGAGGCCAGAGTAGCCATTTTGAGAAGGATTATAAGCACAGACTATGTGCAGCTTTTTTGCACCTAGGAGGAGGAGGAGGAGGACAACGTGGAGTGACTCGTATGATGGGATGGGGGGTGGGAGTTAGGGAGAGGTTAAGATGGATCTTAAAGTATATCGCAACTCCCCCACTACACTTTGCGGATGGTCTGTCACACCTAACTAGATTACAGTTCGTTAGGTTGCAAGCAGCATTAGTGATAGAAGACTTAAGCCAGGTCTCAGATAGACAGAGAACATCAGCATGATAAAGTGCCACAAAGGCCTTGAGTGCCACAAAGTTACTTAGTAGGCTTCTGATATTGAGGTCCATAAAGTGCAGACCCTTCAAGTTAGTCCAATCGGCATTTGTATGTGCGTGTTGAGCCAGAGGGACGGGTTTCAGTTCAGTATCTCCTGACAGTAAGAGAGCAAGTAGCAGCAGGTACCAGAGCTTACGATGAGTTAATGGATGAAGCTGAAGCACATGGTACCTAAGTCATTTGGTAGCGGTAAATGTAGCAAGGTAGATGAAGAACCTCGGGAGAAGAATAGGGGGCACTTGGAAGGCATAATGAACAGGTTAGAAAAGGTAAAATCATTCTGATTTGGTGTTTACAGAGTTAAAACATAAGGGCAAGGGCCCACTGTGAGCCATGAAAGGATCAGTAGTGTCAGGCAAGTGGACAACAGGACCACGAGTTGGTGAGCCATGGGGTTAGAGTGTGTAGGTCACTTGGGGATAAAGTGATTAAGGATAGTAAAATCATGAAATAAATGGGAGATAGAGAAGTGATCAGTGTAGCAGGTGATTTTAAGGGCGGGAGGCGAGTAGAGCAGTGAAACGCCCCTAGTGGGCAATAAGTATAAGGAGCAAATGGGAAACTAGGCTGTCAGTCATATGACAGAGGGCGTATGTACCTATACAAGTAAGTACCCAGATACGGGGGTGGGTGGGGAGCCAGCGCAAAGCGCCAGCAAGATAGTAGTAGGCAGCTCTCCCTGGATACCTGTTTCTGCGGCCAAAAAGCTGCTCTAGGGAAAGCAGGCTGAATTCAGCAGTTGAAATGCTGCTCCGGGGAACACGGGCAGCAGAAAGCACAGGGTGACAACCTTCAGGAGGAAACAGTGACAGCTCCTGTAGTGAGAGCAGCAGGGAGCAGTATCTCCAGCAGTGTCCCCTGGGGTGAGAGTGGCACTGGGCTTTGCAGGCCTATCACTTCACAGTAGCCCATAGGGCAGGGACTACCCATTTGAATGCAGATTATTTGTCACGATATGGGGCAAGTGTTGATAAAAAAATCTTGAAAATATCTTGAATAATGTCAGTGTAATGTTTGATACAGTATATAATGTTTGTGTAGAAGACATATGTCATAAAATATGATGTACATATTTGTGTCAGGGTAATTGAATTGCTGTATATTCACTTTGGTTATGGTAAACCTTAGTGATTGTTAGTTATTAATAGGGACACTGAGACGGAGCTTCAGGAGTAGATGGGTGGAAGCTCCATCACTTCCAGGGATAGGAAGGTGGAAAACAGACTTAAAGAAAACTGTTCCCCTGTTAAGGTGGGTGATGTGTGGCAGGGGGAACTCCCTGTCATGGTAATGGACCATCGTTTCTCATTTACTGAAACTTCTGTTGCAACAGTTCTCTCTTTTCTCCTTTTATGCTATCCCTGGATTTTCTAGTCTGGACGTTTGGCCACATTTGGGTGCCCCCAAATTCTCTTAGCTATCACCCACTATTATTTCCTTTATTCCTCTGTAAATGTTTAGCTATAGAGAGGTTAAGAAAGCAACCTCCACAAAATTTTAATGAAAGGTGCCCCATGTGGGGATTATGAGGAAAAATACTGGTACCAGTAATGAAATGCCCTGAGCGACAGTACACTCAGGACAGGAATGTACAACCTGTTATTTGTCAGAGCAAACAGCCCTGTTGTTTGGTCGATGGAGCAGCCCCCTTTTTATGTTTCTGTATCCCTGTATTTCCCCTGCCGCTCCATAGTATTGTGTATAAAATTGCTGCGATATTAAGCTGTACCCCAGCTGAGGAGAGATGCAGCCGTCGAGTCCTGTATAAGTACAGAGGCCTTCTGTGCATATTAACCTCACAACTAACAAGAAACCATCCAAAATCCTCAAAGAATATTGAAGTTATATATTGTTTTCTTCTCAGGTCTTTGGACATAAAACAAAACTAAGAGTGCAGTTACAAAATGAGAGGGCAGTTTTAATATAAGAATAACAAAAACTTGTGTCTGCTTTTTCTAGATGTTAGTAGCCCCCTTCTAAGATATATTTTGCAGCAGACAACATAGAAACGTAGAAACATAGACTATGATGGCAGATAAGGACCACTTGGCCCATCTAGTCTGCCCATTTCCCCACCTACAGGATAGGCCTCAGATTCTAGTTAACCAACAGCCTATTTCTTCTTACCCCCCACAAGAATTGCCTCATGTCTGTCCCATGCATTCTTGAATTCTCTCACAGTTTTAGACCCCACAACCTCCTCAGGAAGGCTGTTGCATGCATCCACCACCCTCTCTGTGAAAAAAACTTCTCACATTGCCCCTGAACCACCCTCCTTCTGTCTTTAAATTGTGTCCCCTTGTTCTTGCAAGTCTCTTTTCTGAAAGATGCTACCCTCTTGGACTTTGTTGATTCCACTGAGGTACTTAAAGTTTCTATCATGTCCCCCCTCCCTTCTTTCCTCAAGGGTATACATATTAAGCTCCTTTAGTCTCTCCTCATACGGCTTCTCTTGCAGACCCTGCACCATTTTAGTTGCCCTCCTCTGGACTAACTCTATCCTGTCTATGTCCTTGCAGAGATGGGGTCTCCAGAACTGGACACAGTACTCCAGATGGGGTCTCACCAACTGTCTGTACAGAGGGATAACAACTTCCTGTTTTCTGCTGCTGATGCCCTCCCTATACATCCCAGTATACCCCCAGCCCTCCCTACTGCCTTCTCACATTGCTTGCTAACCTTAAGGTCATCTGATATGATTACCCCAGGTCCCTTTCCTTTTTTGTTGTTGTTACTACCTCCCCACCCATTGTGTATTCTTCCTCTGGGTTCTTGTTTCCCAGGTGCATTATTTTGCACTTCTTTGCATTGAATCCTAGCTGCCATACTTCTGACCATTCCTCCAACCTTGCCAAGTCCCTTCTCATCCTTTCCACGCCTCATTGTGTATCAACCCTGTTGCAGATCTTTGTGTCATCTGCAAAAAGGCATACTTTTCCTTCCAGTCCCTCTGCAATGTCACTGATGAAGACATTAAAAAGGACTGGACCCAATACTGAACCCTGCGGTACCCCACTAGTAACCCCTCTTTCTTCAGAGTGGACTCCATTTACAATTACCTTCTGTGTCCTGTTGTTCCGCCAATGTTTTACCCAAGCTACCACCCTGGGACCCACTCCCAGGCTGGTTAATTTGACTACTAATCTTTTGTGTGGGACTGTGTCAAATGCCTTGCTAAAGTCTAGGTAGGCCATGTCCACAGCCCCTCCCTGGTCTACTACTTTGGTCACCCAGTCAAAGAAATCTATTAGATTCGTCTGACATGACCTTCCCGCTGTGAACCCATGCTGCCTTATGTCCTGTGCTCCACTGGCCTCTAGGTACTCAACTATTCTTTCCTTCAGAAGTGACTCCATCACTTTCCTACCACAGAGGTCAGACTGACAGGTCTGTAGTTTCCTGCCTCTGTCTTGGTCCCACTTTGTGAAGGGAATCACATCCGCCTCCTCCAGTCCTTGGGTACCACACCATCCTCCCATGATTTATTAAAAGAGTAGCCAGTGGTTTCACTAGTTCCTCCTTAATTCTTTTTAGAATTCTGGGTGAATTCCATCAGGACCCATTGCTTTGTCCACCTTCAGTTTTAGGAGTTCTTGCAGAACCCTTTCTTCTGTGAAAGGACTGGGATCAACCCACCTATCAAGAGTGCTTCTGTTAATTGGATTAGGCACGTCCCCCTCCTCTTTTGTGAATACTGAGCAGAAATATTCATTCAGTATCCCTGCTTTTTCACTGTCCCCCTCTGCCCACCCACCGTTCATTCTATTCAGCCTCACTATCCCTCCCTTTGTCTTGCTATGCTCGCTGATGTACCTATAAAAGGTTTTATCCCCCTTCTTAACTGAGTTGGCTATCTTTTTCTCAGTTTGGGCCTTGGGATAATATGTCCCTGCAGGAGAATTCAGGCGAGCACAGAATGTTCTGACCTTTTCCAATGCTGTACAAAAAAGACTGCACGTTCTGTGCTGTGCTCCAGGTGGCTGCCAACTGAACTGTTCTCTATGGGGCCACAGCGGCCCCTAGATGCTAGTTTTAAGTTATGTCTGCTGTCAGTCAAAAGGCAGTGGAAATTTTTCCCACTTCTAGTAAAATGTATAAAAGCCCTATCTCAGTTCTGAAAAGAGATAGAGAGTCAGTACTTGCTGACTAGGTGTAGGTGAAGGACTGAGGGGAATCTGTTACTGCACTTTGAGGTGAAAACTGAAGCAAAGTTTGCCACAATTTGTATTATTATTTTTCTGCTTTATTTGTTTTGATTTCTGTGCATCAATTGTTTATGATGCAATAAACATCACACAAGCTAACGTGTGTTAACCTGAATTGAACGAGCTGGTGTCCATCTGTTATCTCACACTCTTACAACTTATATGCATGTTACTCACAACAATGTAATAAGGCTGATCCTACCACCGAGCACTGGGTAATGCCACTAGTGGCATAGCCCAGTTGAATACCTGTCTCTTAGCCCTTACTAGCTGCCTTCTGTTTGCTAACCAAGCAGCTATCCAGTTAATTAGATGATACAATGGAGCTCCAACCTGATGTAGTCTCTGAGTGAGTTCTTTGTGAGGCACAGTATCGAAGGCCTGAGATCTAAATAGAGCATGTCACTGAATTGCAGTTAGTTACAGGTTCAAAGAAACTAATTAAGTTAATTTGGCAGGACTTCCCATTCATGAATCATTGTTGGTTATTATATTTGTTATTAGTGAACCAATTTTCCAAGTGCTTCTTGACTATGCCCCCATTGAGAGTCACTAAATCTACAGTCAAACTGACCAGTTTATAATTACCAATGTGGTTCTTGGGTCCCTTCTTGTGGCTAGGAATCACATCTGCATCCTTGCATTCCCCAGGCACATTACCCTCCAGTAAGGAGGTGGTACAAATCTTCGTTGTAGGGCATACCAATTCCAGTGCTAATTTGATAATGACCCTTGGGTGCATATCATCTGGACGTAATAATTTGGTTGATTTCATTTTCTTGATTTTTTTTTTTATATAGAACAGTCTCTTCCTTAATTAGGAAATCCTTCATCTCATCTCCCGGTTTGATACCTTAACTGCAAAGTTTCTATTTTGTTAAATACTAAACCAAAAAATGATTGAAAAGGTTAGCTATATTTGTTTTACTGCTTATTGCATTACCTTTGGTTAAATAGGCCCACATTCTTCCACTCTGCCTTTTACTCATGATGTAGGATTAGAATTCCTCATTTTATATTTTTTTTTAAGAATTCCTTGCAGTTTTCTCCTGCATTTTACTTTTTGCCTTGGAAACTGCTTATTTGCATTCTTTTGGCTCTTCTCTGTAATGTTCTGTTTTGGAGATCATACAGGGTCTGCTTCTTTTTTAATGTACCTGGACTATAGTAAAGCCTTTGATTCTGTTATGGCTGGTCCAAAAAATCTGCAACCTTGAGGAAGGGTACAGGATTACAGGGTGGATAAGGAATTGGCTGAGTATGACAACCCAGAGAGCTGTCCTCAATGGAGAGTACTTAAAGGTCAGTGAGGTCACCAGTGGGTGTCACAGGGACCACTCTTGGGTATAGTCCTTTTTAGAATCTTTATATGAGACATTAGGGTAGGGACTTCAGAGAAAATCTGCCTCTTTGCAGATGACACAAAGATCTGCAAAAGACTGATATCATGAAGGGTGTTTGTGCCATGAAGGAGGGTGTAGAGAGAGACTGGAGAAATGGGCTAGGATGTGGCAGTTAAAATGTAATGCAAAGAAGTGTAAGATAATGAATATTGGTACCTAGAATCCAAGAACAGAATACAGAATGGGAGGAGCAGAGGTTAAAAGAACAATGGAGGAGAGGGACCTGTGGGTGATAACTATGGAAGACTTGAAAACACTGACCCAGTGCAACAGGGCTACATAACTTGTGCCAGTCAATTCTTTGCATGACACCACACTCCGGCATACTGGCTCCAGCATCAGTCACCTCCTCTGACAATACGTCTCCGGACAATTCGTCCCTGCTCAAATACTATAAAATAAACTTAAGGTGGGCACGATTCACCAACCAGATGAGACAGTGTGCCAGAGGATAGTAAAACAGGAAGGCATACTGTAAATATCTGAGAAATACAATACAATCTAAGTGAGAGTAAAATGTCCGGGGACGAATTGTCATAGGTGCCAAGTCATGCCAGAGCTAATAGTCCATTGCACATTGTCGGTGAACAAACTGACCAGCATGACTTGACATGTCCCCGTGCAACTGGGCAAACAGGATGGCAGATAGAATGCTGGGATGCATAGGAAGGAGGCTCAGCAGTAGGAGGAGGGGGATGATCCTGTTTATTTGCAGAGCACTGGTTCGACAACACAAAGGTTCCAAGTATTTTATTCAATCAGCTTTTATGACAAAAACGGAACAAATAAAATTTCATATGCAATTTTACCAACATTTGACAATACATGCAACCATAAAGCAAAAGCATTATGAAATGAAAGGTGCAACTGGAAAGATGAAATAAATAACACGACAATAAATAATTATTATTGAGCTACTTAATAGTTTGTGTGTAACCCCTAGGTGATGCTATCCCAAGGGCTACTACTGCTGCCTGCTTGGCTAGTAGCAGGTTAAGAGGCCTGGGTAATGAAATGGGTGCCTCCACCCAGACGTCAGGGTTGTTAATGGTCAAGCTAGCCTTGGCGTAGCCCTCCGGGACACTGTAAGCACCCTCTTTCCCTTCTAGTGGCCTGAACAATATACAATAATTATTTTCATAATGACCCTTATTCACCAGGCAATTACCCACACTGTGCACTTACCACCAGGGCTGGTTCCTCTAGCTTGACCCTGGGGACCCCCTGTAAAACAAGGTTAAGCACAGCAAATAGCAGCAGTACAATACTTTTGGCACAAACTGAAACCACAGTCAGGTTAAATGCAAACAAAGTTAAATCTGATTTATTCAGGGGACTTGAACAAGAGAGGGGTATAATCAGGTTGATTTGCTTGAAAGCTATATTAATCAGACAGTTATGCATGCAGTTCAGAGACCCTACACAGTCACACACTCTGGGTACCCAGGAAGGAAAATGATGGGCTAGCCAGGAACTTTGCAGCTGGTTGGGGCCCCGTGTTGGAAGAAAGCAACTTGCACAACATACACTATTTGTAATTCGGAGCTGGAGGGCTCAGTTCATGAAAGAAATGGCAACAAGACAATCACTTGACAACACTTTTAGATTTAGCTGTTGTTGCAGGGAGCTACCCTGATGTTTACTCACGATACCCAATACTGGACACAGGCAGGATGAAAACGAGACTGCAGGCTATTGAGCTGAAGTGCCCAGAGAAGCAGGGCCCACACGAATCACTGAGGTGTTGTTCCTGTTCATGGAGTTGAGCAGGGGGCTGATCCCCAGGCCGATCTCTTGTCGATGACGTTCTCTGCATAGCAGGTATTCTGGCTGGGCCAGTGTAGCAGAGCCCAGGCAAATGGAAATGGATATGGATTCAGTCCATGGAGCTGAATGCTGCCTCCAGCAAGCAAAACACAATTCAGACACACAGTGGGGAACCAAATCACGACCCACTATAAGCACACAGCACATTCACATGTAAGGAAATTCCACTGTACCAGGCAAATGGCTCTCCGGTCGCAGTTACAGAGTCTCTGCACAATCCAGGAGTTCTGAGGTAGCTGGAAGTCCTGACAGGCCGATTGCATTCAGCAAATCTTCGGTCTTCTTCAGGTTAAAGCCTGGTCACAATTCAGTGGCTTAATTCACTCTCCAAATTCAGATTCAGTCCGAAAAAAAAAGCACAAGTTCCCTCTCAGGAACAGCAGGCAGGCAGGCAGGCATGCAGGCCAAACTCAGACCTTTCCACAGTTCTCCCACACGAATCCACTATGGATTGCTGCTCGAACTATCTCGAGCTGTTACTTCTTCACTTCCCAACTCAGATCTAACTGAAACTGCAAACAGTGTGGGACTTTCCCCAAGATCCAAAAGGTTTGGTTGGCTGATCTGTCATTTACAACAAGGACTCCCCCCCAGGTTATTTTAGGCGCCAAAAGCCCAAAACTACAATTCCTACAAGTTTTGGCCCCATCCAGCCCCTGTAGGCAGGCTCCATTTTAGAGTCTCAAATGTGCTGATTGGCCCATTCTGCAGTCCAGGACCAAGATGATGGAAAGAAACAGAACTGTCCATGTTGCAAAGAAAGCAGGTTATTACAAACTGTAATATTATTACTACTCTAACAAATGATCAGCAAACAAGTACATCTTCTAACAGAGCTCCCTCTCAGATTAATTATGACTGCAATCCAGGCAGCTCTTAAAGAGACAGTACACAGAGGCTATACAGGCGATCTCTGGCAATACATTTAAACTGCTAAAATGCAGAACACCAGCCTGGCAGTGAGCATTTAGGAAAGCTCAAGGAAGACTTTTTGGGAACCCCCATTTGTAGGGGAGTTACATGTGTATCACATCTGAACTTGGAATCATGACCCTCACAACTAGATAGCCTCTTTGCACAATGCACGTATAGCATCCAAAGCTTCTTGATTGGGTCATACAGAAATCTGTAGCAATTTGCTATTAGATAAGTAACGACTATGGCATGGTAGAAGTGGGATTATGCTATATTAATGTATTGAGTGGTGGGTTGGAGTTCAACCATCATAAGATTCACTGACACAGCATAATCCCTGATGGAACTGCCTTATTCCAGCTTTAAAAAGTTTAGTAATGTAAGTTTTTTTTTTAGCAGTGTACTACTGTTGTAATTTGTTGCTCTGTCTTTAAATGGTTGACCGTTGGGTATTATCATAATTAAGACATGCGGCATGGATTAGTTTGCAACTGGTAAACTGCAGTAGTTGGGTATGGTTGCACTACAGGGAGTGAGTTATTTGTGCATGGTTATAGTGTATTTCTCACTTTTAACTTCTTGCACTTAACATCATAACAGATCAGACCACAATGTAATGACAGTCAAATGCAAGCACACAACTTATTTATTTGCATGTTTTTTAAGTCTGGAAAGGCACATTAAACTGACATCTTGTTTTCAGGAGCGTCTTATGTATGTGTGTATGTGGGGAAGGGGGTTGCATGGACCTGTGTGTATTTATGGGGGAATGTTGGCCATGGCACTGGGGAAAGCCCCTACTCTTCATCGATAAATGCCATGGGATCACCTGAACAGTGACGAGATGGGCAGAAGGGACGTCAGTTTATGTCTCATCCAAAAGAAGGTACCTTAACTGTTTAGCAACCCCCCTCCACCCCATACCCCAGTGCCATGGCCAACATTCCCCCATAAATACACACAGGTCCATGCAACCCCCCCCCCACATACACACACAAATAAGAAGCTCCTGAAAACAAGCTGTCAGTTTAATGTGCCTTTCCAGACTTATAAAACATACAAATAAATAAGTTGTGTGCTTGCATTTGACTGTCATTACATTGTGGTCTGACCTGTTATGATGTTAAGTGCAGGAAGTTAAAAGTGAGAAATACACTATAACCATGCACAAATAACTCACTCCCTGTAGAGCAACCGTACCCAACTACTGCAGTTTACCAGCTGCAAACTAATCCATGCCGCATGTCTTAATTATGATAATACCCTACGGTCAACCATTTAAAGACAGAGCAACAAATTACAACAGTAGTACACTGCTAAAAAAAACTTACAGCACTGTAGTGTCCATTATGGGTATTTCCCCAAGTGCCTGGTGTGGGGCTGGAATCCACAGCCTTGTGATTTTCCAGACACAGAGGCGAGTGTAACCCCCTTGTTCCCAGGGGATACTAGAATCCCACTTGGAATCAGTGGCACTCAGGGAGAGGCAGCTTGTGAAATGCCAGTTAAATGGATTTCACACTGTCACACTCTGTTTTCAGTCTCAGCTGAGCTGGAGTGATGATATCACTTTAGAATTTTTGCTGCAGCATAAGCCACATTGGAATGCTAACTGGGGAGGGAGTGATAGAACATTGAGTTAGAGTTCAGTAGTCTGTAGAGTGGAGTTCTTGGAGGAGGCTGCAGTAGGCAGCTCCTCAGTTTTTAGCTCTGGCAGAGAGCTACCACTGTGGTTTGGATAGTTTGTTCTCACCCTAGAAGAACACAGAAGACAAAGAGTGAAGTGGTAGAAACCATTCCAAGAGGGTTTCCAGTGCTCCATCCCCAGAGGGATGGGGGGAATTCCAGGATTCAGGTGCAATCCCCTGGTCCCACCTGGACTGTGTTGAAGCTGCCTGAGATTTATCTGCTCTGTGAGTACCCGAGACTTTTGTGTGGAAAAGCCCTGTGGCACCTGCATTCCTGTGGTGAGTTTTCTCTGGCAAAAGGACGCTGTCACCTAAACTGTTTTCTGTTTAAAAGTGTCTGCCTACTATGGGGTCCAGAAAGAGACTTGCCAAGTACAGAACTTTTAGTTTGTGTCTGATTTAAAAGTGCCTACTAAAGTTGGGGTCTAATGAAAAGACATTGCCAATGACAGAACTTTTAACTTCATGACACCTCAGAAGTGTGTAATGTAGTATGTTAAATGTGAAAGACATTTCAAGATAGCGTGTACAAGTTTTCTGTGAAGGGTGTTATTAACCAGATGAATAGCAGAGTATAAATTTGGAAGCAAAAGGTGGGAGACCCCCCCCCCATCTGGAGCAACCGGTTTACCTCTCCGGGTTCAGTTTGGGCACCTGTGCTTTCTCTCAGTGCACTGGGCCAGTGCCTGAAGAAAAAAGTTTACCCAGATGTGGGTTTGGATTTTCTGTGAGCCTGTATGTGCTCTTTGGTGGTCGAGGGTACCACCAGTAATTCCTCATTAAATATGGGAAAGGCCTCTAGTACTGGCCGAGAGTGCCTAGTCAGGGGAAGTGTACCAGATCTGGCTGTGTGTGCCAATATTCATTCAGAACCAGAGGGTTCGCTGTATAATTCAGAACCAGAGAGTTTGCTGTGTTATTCAGAATCAGAGAGTGTTCACTGTGTGTGTGTGTGTGTGTGTGTGTGTGTGTGTGTGTGTGTGTGTGTGTGTGTGTGTGTGTGCTCTGTACCTCAGTAATCTGCATTACCAGTGGGAGTAGCCCTGTGGGGGTCCATCTTCACTTTGTGATTATTCTCTGTGTATGTGAATAAAAACCACACTCTAGAATCCCAGCCTGATTTGGACAGTACTGTTATTGCTTCCACTGTGTCTGGATTTACTTGGGTTCCCCTGACCAGAAGTACAAACCTAGCATAATTGCGAGTAAACATTTTCTCCCAGGGATCCAGGTTGATGGCCATGGTAAATGATTCCCCCAGGTGTGAGCCATGTAGTTGCCACACTTGGTTTGCCTGTCTGAGGATGACAGGCTCCGAAGTAGAATTATTGGTAAACTGAACTGCTGTAGTGACAACCACCATCCCTCTGGTTGGCGCCATGTGTGAGAGGAGCAGCCCTGCTATTGAACAAGGGTGGCGGTGGGGGTAGGTTACAAAATGGAGGCACCGCTGAGGATGTGTTTGGAATTTGGGAGAAAACAAGAGATGTTTGCTCAGGTTATGGCTAGCATTTTGTCTGTCTGGCAGTTGGTAGCCCAAAATTGGAAGCTTTGTCCATAAGGGATTTGCCAGAGAAGTGCCATCCGTATGTATCGCTGTGTATCTGCTGTGAATGTGCCAATCTTTACCAAGGAGCTGTAAAGCCAGATTGTGTGGGCCCCTTGTCCTGCATCAAAAAGAATGTTTACTAGCTTTAATTTTCAAGTTGTGACAAGAAAAAGTATTGTGAACTGTGGGAAACAAAGAGAAATTTGTACACTGAATGTTTCAAATGCTTGCTGTGTGAACTGGGGGAGTCGCTAGAGAAATAGCCATGAAAAATGGTTCAAAATGGTTCTCCTGCTGTGAAGTTACATTTGAAAATAAAAAAAAGTTGTTTTGCAGTTTAAATTTTGCCTGCTCAACAATCGCCATGAAAGAGAAGAGTACGAGAAGAGAGAGAGGCTCATTTGCATGGCGCCGATTGATTGGTTAGACTGCAATCAGTCCCACCCCCAAGCCAGCTTCAGAGTGCTGCCCAGTGTTCGAGAGGGAGAATGTGAGTGGTGTGTTGGCTGGTTAGCCAGGAGGATAGATATGGTGACTGTGAACGTTCTAAAAGTTAAAACAACAGACTTTTCTGTGCTAAATCGGGCTCAACCCGTATTCTGATCGACTGGGGAGAAAGTGTGGAGTTTGTAGGGACATTCGGCAGGACTGCCAGCCCATTTCAACCCAGAGGCCTTCCAGGATTGGCTGTAGGCCAAGAATTTCCATCGAAAAACCAGCTACTGATTCAGTGAGTACCATTCAGCAAAACTGAGCTCAAACTTTGTGTGATTTTTCTATAGCTAGATGGATCTGTGTGTAAACAGTGTGATTGTTTTTGCAAAGGACTGTATAAAGTAATCAAACTCAAGCAAGAATTCTGAGCATTAGACTGTGAGAATGTATTATGGATTCAGCAACAGTGTCATTTTCTGAGCAAACAGAGAGGCTGAGAGTTGTATGAGACGCTGCAACAAAAAGGCAATCCTGTTCAAGAAATACTGTGGCTTTAGTGACTTTAAGCAAGTAAAACTGGTTAAAAGCTAATGGTAAAGTCCTAGAAAATCATATAGATGTACTGAGGAAGAAAAGCAGTGTAGTCTGTGCAGTTTGAGTAAAATTATCAGTATGTAGTAAATCGGATGCGCAGTGGCTTGATTCAGATACAGATTGTTGATGCATCCGGAGTGCTGCCGCTGCCATTACAGGGCGGGGCAGTAATGTAAACACAGCAGCAGGGAGCCATTTTGTGAGACTGTTCCAAGTAGAGTGAACTCAGTAATAATAGTTAACTTTTGTGTGTTTTTCTTCAGTCATGGCTTCGGGACTATCCTGCTACCTGGATCATGCCCGGGCTATGATAGTTGAAGAGGTTACCAAGCTGAAAGAAATAGAGAAATGTTTCTATTGTGGACATTTGCCTCCTCATGTTGCGATTCCTGGATACCCTGTGAGAGTATGCATAATGTGCCTCAAGGCTGGAAGGGACGTTTTCATGATTCCTCACTGTTCAGAGTGCTTAGAGAAGCAAGGTCTAACTAGTGCACCTAAGATTCATTTGGCTCCTACGTGGACAAAGCTTTAAGATCCTGCATGTAGCAGCACACAGCACCAGGTTGAACCTGTTGGGGGAGGCCCAGCAGAGTGTGGCACAAAGGAAGAGGGTGTAGATGTACTGCCAGAGCAGAGTCCTCATGATGTCTCCACACCTGTGTCACAGATGGACAGTGTGGAGGAAGAATCAGTGGATCCATGGAGAGAGGGTCCTAGTCCTAACCTCATTGGAGAAGATGAGGTTCGAGAAACCCTAGATTGGGAGGTATCTACCTCCACGCCCAGTGAAGAGTGGACTGTCTCGGGAGTGAGGACGACTGCTCACACCTGGGCCCAGGTCCTAAATGAGGAAGAGGAGGAGGAGGGAGCTATGTATCCTTACATTGAAGGTTCTACTCCACAGCCATGGGCTCTTGCCTCGGAGGAACCAGAAGAAGAAGTTGGTGACTCCACAGCCCTGCCTCCAGAAGGAGGGGTCAGGGACAAGTTCTAAGTAGCTTTGCCTATGTGACACTGGCAGAACAAGACTGGATGCCCCCAAGCCAGGCCAGGAGTCACAGACTGATGAAGAGTAGTAAGGGGTAAAGACTGGTTCATAGGAAGGTAGATGAGATCTATGGAATGTCCTTTCCTACCTTTCCTTGGAGAGTCTGGGAGGAGATTGAGAAAAACATGAGAGCCTGGCTAGTGGAAAAGGCAACCAAAAACTTGCATCCAGGTGCAATTTGATACATCAGAGACAAAGATTTCAGAGACAAACTCAAGTTTTGGAAGTTGGGCAGGACACTGTTCATAGACACTGTACATTTTGTGGATGATCAGGGAAATGAGACCTTCCATAATGTGAATTATAAGAGCCCAGACGGGGTCATGATTCTTGCACCTGACCCATTGTGGTACTACCCTCAATGTAACCAGCATCCTGTGAATATGCCCATGCCTACCAAGTGGAAAACAGAGCAGTGGTAGCCAGTGCTGCCATCCAGCCGTTGCCATACCCATGTTGTTCCACTAGTCTGGTATTCCGGGATCCAAAGGTGCATCCAGATTCATCAGCCTTGCAGTGTGCCTTTCCAGTTCTATCGCCTGGTCTTCCAGATGACATTGGTCCAAGATGACACCAACCCAGCTGTTTCCTGATTCATCGCCTGGGATTTTGGATTACATCAGTCCAGCTGTTCCTTTCCTGTTCCAAGGTTCCATCTCCTAGATGACATCGGCCAGAGAAGACATCATCCCAGCAGTTTCCAGACGTCCATCCTGTTGTTTCCGGAAGATTTCATCCCAGCTGTATTCGAAAAATGCCGCCAGGCAGAGTCTTCGGCTGGAAATCCAGGTGCTGGTTCCATTTTTCGTTCTTCAAGGGACTGGTACGTCTAGACTTTTCTTACTTTATTGACATTGCAATACACATCCTACACCTGGCAAACTACAGACTGTTGCACTGTCCACAAAGACTCTCCCCTTTGGGATTACAGTACATCCAGAACTGTGCTTCACCAGGCTCCAGCCCAGGAGAGACTCTTTCATGGACCTTGTCTTCAGGCACTGTTTATCACTAGTTGTGACATTTAGGGCATTCCATCCCCAAAAGGTGTATTGTGCATAATGTTGATATTCTCTACTGTTTCCTATTTTTCTAAAAAAATATTTTTTGGGATTCTCGTGTTTTGATGGTAAAGGTTATGGTTGTGTACTGTGTTTTGCAGATCTGGGGTGTGTTTTTGTCTTATCTCTTTCAAGTGGATCCTGATGGAGAAAGAAGAGAAGACAAGAAGAGGATTGGAGGGCCTCATCAGAGTTTTTCTGTGCTTTAAAGCATTTTTTAAAGCACAGTGTAGTTGTTAACATGTGTTAACCTTTTCCTTCCACAGGTGTAGTTGTGGGGGAGTGTGGGAGTGTAATGCTTGTGTATAGTGTTAGGTCCATGTTTGGTTTGCAGGTGTCCAGGGATGGGGGAGGTTCCCCTGTTTTGGATAGGTTTGTTTTGGTTAGATAGGTTTTCCCTAGAGGGCCAGGGGGATAGACATGCTGTGGCTCTGACCTGCAGTAGGGGCCGCAGTGCTGGTGTATTAGGGCTGTGCTCTGGACAGTTCTTCCAGGATCACTGGTTACTGTAGTAATATCATAGAGTAGGGGCTGATGCATCAGCCAATGGCCTCTGGGCCCTTAGTGTTGTCTGCCTGTGCCTGGCACATGGTAGGGGAGAAGGTAGTGCTACCTTCCTGTAGTCAACACATAGGGTAGGATGGCCTGGTGCTGGGTAGGTAATGACTGGGGACAGTCATTTTCCTGGCTGAGGGTGGGTGTAACCCCTTTGTTCCCAGGGGTTACTAGAATCCCACTTAGAATCAATGGCAGACAGGGAGAGGCAGCTTGTGAAATGCCAGTTAAATGGATTTCACACTGTCACAGTCTGTTTTCAGTCTCAGCTGAGCTGGAGTGATGACGCCACTTTAGAATTTTTGCAGCAGCATAATCTACATTGGAATGCTAGCTGGGGAGAGTGTGATAGAATGTTGAGTTAGAGTTCAGTAGTCTGTAGAGTGGCGTTTGAGGAGGAGGCTGCAGTAGGCAGTTCCTCAGTTTTTAGCTCTGACAGAGAGCTACCACTGTGGTTTTGGTAGTTTGTTCTAACCCTAGAAGAAGAACATAGAAGACAGAGAGTGAAGTGGTAGAAACAATTCCAAGAGGGTTTTCCAGTGCCCCATCTCCGGAGGGATGGGGGGATTCCAGGATTCAGGGGCAATCCCCTTGCCCCTCCTGGACTATGTTGAAGCTGCCTGAGATTTAACTGTTCTGTGAGTACCCGAGACTTTTGTGTGGAAAAGCCCTGGGGCACCTGCATTCCTGTGGTGAGTTCTCTCTGACAAACATACTCTGTCACCTAGACGGTTTTCTGTTTAAAAGTGTCTGCCTACTATGGGGTCCAGAGAGAGACTTGCCAAGTACAGAACTTTTAGTTTGTGTCTGATTTAAAAGTGCCTGCTAAAGTTGGGTTCTAGTGAAAAGACATAGCCAATTACAGAACTTTTAACTTCATGACACCTCAGAAGTGTGTAATATAGTATGTTAAATGTGAAAGACATTTCAAGATAGCATCTACAAGTTTTCTGTGAAGGGTGTAATTAACCAGATGAATGGCCTAGTATAAATTTGGAAGCAAAGGGTGGGAGATCCCAGATCTGGAGCAGCCGGTTTACCTCTCTAGGTTCAGTTTGGGTACCTGTGTTTTCTCTCAGTGCATTTGGCCAGTGCCTGAAGAAAAAAGTTTACCCAAACTTGGGTTTGGATTTTCTGTGAGCTTGTATGTGCTCTTTGGTGGTCAAGGGTGCCACCAGTAATTCCTCATAAAATATGGGAAAGTCTCATTGTACTGGCCGAGGGTGCCTAGTCAAGGAAAGTGTACCAGATCTGGCCATGTGTGCCAATCACCAATCAGAACCAGAGAGTTCACTATGTAATTCAGAACCAGAGAGTTTTCGCTGTTCCATTCAGAACCTGAGGGTTCTGTCTGCGTGTGTGCTCTGTACCTCAGTAATTTGCATCACCAGTGGGAGTAGCCCTGTGGGGGTCCATCTTCGCTTTGTGATTATTCTCTGTGTATGTGAATAAAAGCCACAATCTAGAATCCCAACCTGGTTTGAACAGTACTGTTATTGCTTCCACTGTGTCTGGATTTACTTGGGTGCCCCTGACCAGAAGTACAAACCTAGCATAATTGTGAGCAAACGTTTTCTCCCAGGGACCCAGGTAGATGACCATGGTAAATGGTCCCCCCAGGTGTGAGCCCAATAGTACCCACACTTGGTTTGCCTGTCTGAGGATGGCAGGCTCTGAAGTAGAAGTATTGGTAAACTGAACTGCTGTAGTGACAACCCCCATCCCTCTTGTTGGTGCCATGTGTGAGAGGAGCAGCCCTTCTATTGAACAAGGGGGGCAGTGGGGATAGGTTACACGAGCATGCTGCCTACTAAGCAAATGACACTGAAAATGACCACAGGTTACTTAGGGTCTTTTACTTCTCTTTGCACCCACCACCACTGGACTGGAAATACTGAGACGGTATGCACTGCATAGCTGACTTCCCAACCAGATAGTTGTGGGAATGTATGTGGGAGAGATGTACTGTATTAGACTGATACTGGCAACAACAGGAATTGTGAGAGTTGGATATCTGCAAAGTATGACACAGACACAGTTTTCAACTGAAATAAGGCTAAATTTACTGTTGTTCTGCCAGCTTGGCAGACACAGCTTGCAAAATAAGAAATAACAAAAGTAACACTCTTGCAAAATAACCTCTTATAATTGAATGTAACTTATACTTCATGGCATATACCCTATAATCTTTCTTCCCACAGGTCTGCATCTGTTAACCATGGAGACTGTAGGCTATACTAGTACCCACCAGCCCTCCAATATTACCAGTACTATGCCACCTCTTGGAGCTCATTCACTGCACTTTCTCTTACATATGAATTATTATACAATGGCAAGAAAGAATCCTGGTCTCTGATTGGTCAGTCTGAGACTGGACCCATGATGTTATCCCAGCATAACATCATGCGTGTGATGTTATCCAGCATAACATCACGGGTCTAGTCTCAGCACTGTGAACCAATATGGATGATCAGCAGCATGATGAGCAGCATGATTTTTTCACATTAACAAAAACATTCTTTAAAATTATTTTTTTTATTCTGTATAACAACGAGCCATTGTATAATAGGAATAATGCACTCCAGGGTGTGTGTCGTGCTGGGATAACATCACTTCTGGGGTGATTAGGCCCACTCGCCTGTGGGCCTCGTGCCCAATCACCCCAGGCATGACGTTATCCCAGCACGACACACACCCTGTCATGCATTATTCCTTTAATGAATTATGGACACACAGTGGCTACTAGGCCTATACCCTCCACAGTCAGTCCACTCACCCCTTTTACCCAGATACCCTTCCTTGTTATCTAAGAACTTAACATGCAGTTGTACTGTAAATTCACTTATACTGTACACTATATTCAATATACTGTATGGCAAAATCACTGTAATCATTGTACCATTTAAATCACATTTGGTTAACTAATACTTCTAGGCAAATCTCATTAAATTCTCCCCTCAGTCTCCAAGCAAAGTCTCTTTAATTGCTGGATAGTAGTCCATTTTGTAGCAATGGGAATCACAAATCCCTGTATAGCAGATGTGTACCTCATGAACTACTCCCAGAAATAAACTGAAATTACTGTACTGCTTTCCCCATGAGCTGTGACATTTTGATGACAAAATCTGGACCCTCTGGTGATAGCAGTGAACTCTGAGGTTGATGGTTCCTGAAGATGACCTGGCTGCTAAATAAAATGCTGTGCTGAGTCAGCCCGGTGGTGCCAAGGGCAGAGGCACTGTGCAGCTTACCTCTCACCATGCTGGCGGCCTGAGTTCAGGAACACGCGTGGATTGCCAGGGGTCACTGGGGGGAGGGGGTAGCTGGGAGTGGACTTAGCTGCCACCAGAAAGCTCTCCTCTTCTAGATTGGGGAGGCATGTCATCTCAGCTCTTGGCTACCACCAGGTGAAGGCCAGATGGTACTGCCGATGCACATGCAGCAGACTGTGGTCAGGGGAGAAAAAGACATGGTTCTGGGACACTTACACACCTTCACACTTATGCACAGCCTGTGCCACCACAGCTGGGGTAGGGAGAATCAGCAGAAAAATATGGCAAGGCAGATATACATGATATCCTGCACACCGAGCCCCTACCTGCCCCATCACCAGGACAAACCTGCTGACCAAACTGCATCTGGAATTCGTGGGAGTTGGTAGTCCACATCCTGACCCCAGCATGAGCAGGGAGGGAATCTGTGTGGTACACAGACCAATAAGGTAAGCCTGGGGAGGTAGTGGATGGTGGGGTTGGGGGGGCAGGACAAAAGGGAGCCAAACCTTGCCAAGTGAGGATAAACAGATATACTGTGTATATGTGTGTGTGTATATATATATATGTATGTATATGTATAAAAGCTGTGCTGAACTTGCTAGTTGCTGGCTGAAGCAACTTACAGGAACAGGCACCACTTGCAGCAAGCAATAACTAAACTATCCATGTTCTCACTTACTGCTCTACTTACTCTGGCACTGAGATACAGGCGATCCCCTATAGGCTAGGCTACTGCATGAGAGCTAGTTCCTTAGGCCCTGTCTGGTCATAGGCCTTTATATATTGAACTCCCTCTGGTCAGAAATTGATCCTATCTGTTCAGTCTCCCTTCTGAATCTCCACCAAAATGAGCTGTGCAGCTCCTTATATATTCAGATAACATTCTATTTCGCTAAAATCTGGCCCCTGAGTGGACCACTAGCTGATTCCTCTCCTAAGCACCAATCACTGCTGATTCTGTCTTGGAATCCTGCAGCAGCACGGGCTACAATGGACTCCTCAGAATTGAAATTACTGACCAGCTGCCTGAAAATGCTGAGCCTGCTCTGCTCTGTTCACATTGATACTTTACTATTACATGTTGCATAAATCACCGCAAAGCTACATTAAAATTAAAAGTAATCACAAATTCACTACCCCAGCTGGAGAGCTGACTTCTTTGGTTCTCTGTAGTATTTTTTTGTCACACAGGCACTTAATGCCCTACACTACCTCCATTGGCAAGTAATCAACTCCTTAATTTCCAAGTTCTCATTTTTTTGCCACATTCCTGATTATCTTTTGTCATTTGGTGTTCTTACAATGTATACAGTTCCCACAAGGGAAGTTGCCCCTGAGGTCCTCACTAGTTAAAAACCCAGTGATTTTTTG
The DNA here is from genome assembly GCA_016271365.2 of Neoceratodus forsteri. Lineage (NCBI taxonomy): Eukaryota > Metazoa > Chordata > Ceratodontiformes > Ceratodontidae > Neoceratodus > Neoceratodus forsteri. The sequence goes on along the minus strand of CM028135.1, from coordinate 575,335,324 downwards.
TGTCACAATTCTGTGATCAGGTGCTGAATGATATCCTCAGGGTGAGAGATCAAGGAAATAAGACAATCCTTATTCTCCTGGGTCTCTTCTCAGCATTTGACACTGTGGACCACTGTGTGTTGCTTGACTGCCTTAGGGAACTCTCATCTGTCATCAGCTGGTTTGAGTCCTTTTTAACCAACAGGAGGCAATTGGTTGTGTTGGGAGATTTTTCCTCCACCCCAGCTTCCTATCTTGTGGAGCTCCTCAGCGATCGGTATTAGCCCCAGTGTTGTTTGCAGTGCACATGCTACCCTTGGGAGGGCTCATTAGGAAGTATGGCTTGTGTTTTCATTGCTATGCTGATGATACCCAGCTATACTTTTCCTTTGCCCCAGGAACATCCAACGCAGTAGATGTGCTAAACAGCTGCCTTGCTTAGATTACTGACTGGATGGCCTCCAGCTGGCTGTGACTGAAACCCAATAAGATGAGGTATTGGTGGTGGAGTCAAACAGAGTGCGTGATAGGATAGCCTCTGAATCAGAGACTGGACTTGTTCTGGGATCTGTTTCATTGAAGACCTCCTCTAGGGTGTGAAATCTTGGTGTCATTCTGGATAGGAGTTTGACTATGGAGGCTCAGATATCCTCCACTGTCCGCTCCTGTTTTTTCCATCTCAGAAATGTTGCCAGGATAAAGCCCCTTGTTCTGCCTCTGGACCTCCCCACTTTGATGCATGCCTTAGTTACATTAAGGCTTGACAACTGTAATGCGCTCTACCTCGAGGCCACAGGAGAATCTCTCCACAGACTGCAGCTAGTGCAGAACGCAGCTGCCCGGTTACATACCGGGCAGCCAAAATTTTGCCATATTACACCAGTGTTGCGTGAGCTGCACTGGCTGCCGGTTAGGTGGAGGATCCTCTTTAAGGTGGGTCTTCTCACCTATAAGGCCCTACATGGTCAGGGCCCTGGTTATCTGTCAGACCTTCTTGTACCTGCTCTCTCTCTGTTTGCCCCCTCTGTTCCTCCTGTGGAGGCCCCCTAGCGATTCCAAGGATGAGGTTGAAATCTGCTGGTGACAGGGCTTTTACTGTCCCCGCCCCTGTCCTGTGGAATTCACTGTCCCTAGGGGTTAAGGGGGCCCCTATTTTGGAGGTATTCAAGGCCCGCCTTAAGGCCCTCCTATTTGCTCAGGCATTTCTGGATTAAAATGTTAATTTATTGATCTGATTTATCCGTAATTGTTTATATGACACATTATTATTTTGTTTTTTTAATTATTTTTGTATCCATTGATCTATTTCTGATGATGTGTTTACTTATTTGTGCAGCGCCCAGAGCCTCTGGGATTGGGCGTTTTTAAATAAATTTTGCCTTGCCTTGCCTGTATGGCACCAAAATACTGGTGAAAACAGACAATAATCCCCTCACGTATGTCCAAACCTCAGCCAAGTTGGATGGTGCTGAACACAGGTGATTGTAAGCTCTCTCTACATATGATTATTCAGTGGAATACCGTCCAGACCTCAATCATATTGACGCCAATGCTCTATCTAAAAGGCCTGCTTCAAATCCTGAGCGGGTGAGAATGCTAGAACAATCCATAAGGGTCCTATGCCAAAAGTTTGACCGGGATGAACACCCATCTGCTGCCACTGTGGACTGCCTAGTTGACTGCTTGGGGCCTCCTGATACTTGTGTTCCTGTAGCTTACTGCAACTTTGGGGCTTTGGATTTGAGCGCCCTGCCTCAACTCACTACAGCAGACATTCAGAGAGAACAATATCACGATCCTATGATCAAGCTTGTGCTGAATGCCATAAACAAGGGACAAGACGTTTCTAAGCTACGGTCAAATGATCAGAGAACTGATTTACTGTTCAGAGAGGGGCCTAGACTTAAGCTGCAAGATGAACTACTATACAAAGAGATCACAGATGAACAAGGGTAAGTTATTAAACAGCAGCTGGTGTTGCCGTCCAAGTTTAAATGTGTGGTCCTGAGAGCACTTCACGACCAGATGGGACATTTGGGCAGTGAAAGGACAGTCGAGCTAGCTAGAGCCCATTTCTATAGGCCCAAACTGAATGCAGATGTGAACCAGTACATCAAAACTTGCAGCAGGTACCTCCAGAGAAAGGTCCAGCCACAAAGAGCAGCCCCCTTGGTTAGCATCACCACTAGTGCACCCAAGGAGCTTGTATGTATTGATTTTCTGATTCTAGTACCTGGCACAAAAAACATTAGTAATGTACTTGTCATGACAGACCACTTCACCCGTTATGCACAAGCCTATCCAACAAGGGACCAGAAAGCAGCCACCATAGCCAAAGTGCGCAATGAAAAATTTTTCATCCACTACGGTGCCTGACAGCAGACCCCTTCCGACCCGGGAAGGGACTTTGGAAGTCATTTAATCAAGGAGATGCTATCCCTCTGGGGAGTGAGAAAGTCAAGAAGCACTTCTTATCACCCCAAGATGACACTCAACCTGAATGGTTTAATCGAACATTGCTGGACATGTTGGGCACCCTTCACCCAAAAGACAAGCCAACGTGGAGTCAGCAGATAAGTGCTTTAGCACATGCTTACAATTGTACTCATAACGATGCCACTTATTTCTCACCGTATAAACTGATGTTTGGCCAGGAAGCCTGATTGCCTGTAGACATTTGTTTCCGGAGTGTCTCCAGATGGGATTCAGGCTGATAACTACCTTCAATATGTGCAAAAACTCAAGGCTCAGCTCAATCATGCCTACCAACTGGCTTACACCATGGCTGCCAAGAAAAACCTAACAAACAAGGTGAGACACTATAAAAGAGTAAAAGCCCAAGAGTTACAACCTGGAGACTGTGTTCTCATGCGCAACCTAGGCCTGCATGGAAAACACAAAATAGCTGACCAGTGGAGTCACACCCCGTACATTGTCATCAGCAAGCTGGATGATCTGCCAGTCTATAAAGTACATCCAGAAAATGATGCATGAGCTGTAAAGACAATACACCCGTAATCACCTTTTGCCCATTGGATAAATTATTATAGACTCTGCCCATCAAGCTGATGTTCCCACTAGGCCTTTTACTAGATCTGCTTCCAGAATGAGACAGTTAAGCCCACTGCCTATTCCATAGCAGCCTGAGGCTCCCACAAGTATTGCTGCTGTCAATAATGATACTAATTCTGAGTCCAATGAAAGTGAATATAGGCCTGTGTATTACCCTTCCTTTGAGCTGGTGCACTTATTTCAGGGAATCCCTGCTGTTAATATGGGAGATGACATTGAAGATGCAGAATTCTCTGGCCTTCCAGCTCTCTCAACTACCCCTGTACTTCCTGACAGCGAAATACACAGTGTAACTTCAGAAGTAAGTGACTCGCAATTTCTTGTAGAACTGTCAGAAATTGACATGGATACCTCTAACCAAGAGAATGAGGACCCAGCTGATGAGTCCTTACTTGAAGCTGAGATATCTGGGCTTAGTGAACCTGACCTCAACTCAGAAAGTATTGCTAATTCTGAAAGTACTAGCAGTGTGCTAAACGATTTAAATTTTGTTGAAATACCTCTTACTGATGAACCAGAGCCTACAGAAAAAGCAAATGCAAGTGCTACTACCAATACAAGTAATACTTCAAACTCTAAACAAAGAGTACAGAGGTGCCCCTTTTGTCAGAAACTGTTTTTTTGCTGGACAATAAACCAGGAGTCACGAACCCGAATGCAGATGTTGAAAGGACTGTGCCTGTGCCCTCTCCACCTAGAAGATCTGAAAGAGTTGTCAAGCCTGTGGTACACCTCACTTATTATTCTCCAGGAGAATCTGTAGACCTTCCTATGAATGTGGTCCATAAAGAGGATTATATTATAGCCAGTTCCCTTCCTAAGATAGCATACACTGCAGCTGCTAAGTTAGTAATAAAACCCTCCAACCAATATACCCGTAGTCATTTTGCAAACGGTCCAGAGTTAGCTGACAAGTTCAGATTACCAGCCATGTGGGTTAGTGTACAAAGAGTGGTACAGACAAGGGTAATGCATATAAGTAACTAACTAACTGAGATAGAATAAAGGTAAACAAATAAAATGTTTGAAATAAAAATGTAATTTTGTTTAAATGATACCAGTGTTTATGAAAATGTTGTTTACGAATAAGGCATGCTTATTATAAATCTTAACAATAATACTGTGCAGTAATGTATATAGTGATTTATGGTTGCAACCTGTACGTAGTAAAAAGTAGTATTTCACTAGTTAAAAATGTTTGTGGTATATAGACTTGATGTGGACGCCAAGTTTCCTAGGCAGGAAGAGTGTAGCCCCCCACCAATTTGGGCTTACCTTAAGTGTCTCCCAGGGCTTCATCAATGCCCACTGCTAGGCAGAATTCCTGCAGAGATAGTAAACCCATGGTTATTTGTTTAGTCCTGTTGGTCTGCGTGAGAGTGCCACGATGTGCCTCCGCACCTGTCCCTTTAAGGCTATAGCCAGTGTGTATACAGTAAATGGTCTGGGCTGGGTCTGAGTGCTTCAAAGCCTGTGACTGGCCAGGCATTGTTCCAATTTGCCCTACTCTGTGATCAGTAGTGAAGCAGAGGGAGCTCTAACTAGTGCTGTAAATATTTACTTCTAATCTGTTGTTATATTTAAATTAGAGTGTTTGTTTTACCTGCCTTCTTGCAGCTTATGCATTTGAGTGGGAGCCACCATGTTTGGTCCAGAACTTCCAGGAATTTGGACCAATTGGGACACAGGAGATCTCAAGGAGTCCTTAGTTCAGGTGCCTCGTGGGAAAGAACTGTAGTTCTTGTAGTTTTACAGGCTGGCACCTAAACTGACAAATGGGAGCACCAGAACTGTGACTGACAGCACCCCTAGCCAACTGGAATCCAGAGAAACCAGACTAGTTCAAGAACTGTTAGAAAAAAGTAGTCAGTTGCTTGGAGAGGGGAGAGAGTGAGCAGCTCGAGCCATCAAGAGGCAGCTCCAGGAATGGAGCTGAGGAGAATTGGCAGGGAGAGGCCTGACTTGCCTCCCTGCTGTTGTTTCCAGCATTGGACTGCCTTATAGCAGTAAAATGGACTAATCTGAAAACTAATCTTAAGCTGGGACAGTTATCCCTGAGACTGAGGAGTGCAGCTCAAGTTATTGGACTGAGAGGAGCTTCTGTGGAGTGTTCAGCCCAAGAACTGTGATCAGAGACTATTTCTACAGATTAAGAGGTTTGCTCAGTGAATCAGCAGCAATTGCAAACTGGACTGAAACCAATCTGAGAGGTAGAGAAATGAATGCTGTTTTCATTAAATGTGCTGAATGTTTGTTGTGGGTCAAGGCCTACTGTCCAGGGGCTCCTGATTGCCAGAAAGGAGGCCATCTTTAGCAGTGCCTGAACTGTCTGCCAGCTGAAGGGGTCACCAGCAAATAAACTGAACTTTGCCAGAAGTGTTCATCTAGCTTTGGGCTCATGCCAAACCTGGCCCAAACCGACTATCCTTGCACCAATTACTGTTTTCTCAGCAAGAGACCAGCTTGGGGATTCAGCCCCTGTGCAGCCAGCAATCACAGGTTATGGACACCTGGAGGGAAAGGCCATCAAACGGTGATGAGTCGTGCAGGCCCAGTTTCCCCATGCTCTTCAGAATTCTCAGCATGTCTTCATATCACCAGGCCAATTGCTACCAACTGGTGTTGTGAGTAAACTAAGGGGTAGCTCCCTGCAACATTTCTTTAAATAATTTTGTGGTACCATCTGATTTTGTCAGTGTATTACAGGGTTACAATGGACTGGGCCAACTGGCCAAGGCTACAAATAGCCAAAGTCTTTGTCACTACATACAGTATTTAACTGCCTTTCTTTCCACCAAGGGCCCCAACAACAGCTGCAACCCTGGGCAATGATCAGGCTAGCCACCAACAGTCTGAGTGCCCAGCAGCTGCAAAACTGTACAAGGGGACTAAATGCATGCATGCAAATGTGCCCTGGTTTAAATCCAGTATAGCAATCATTCATCTAAATCTGCCCCTTCCCTTGTTCAAATCCTCCTTAATAAATTAATTGTTTTGTTTCACTGTTACGTTGCCTCATGAATATCTCATTGTTGGGTTGAGGTTGATGTGTTTGGGGGAAATGCATTTAAAAGTGCATGCCTGTATTGAATGCTGTTTTACAGGGGGTTCTAGGGGATTTGCTGAAGACCAGACCCTGGTGGTAAGTGCAAAGGTTGTGTGCACATTGCAAATGTTTATTGCCAACTGTGTGTTAACTGCTAGAAGGGGCTGTGTTTATTTCAAAGGTCCTTGGTCACTAGGTGGGTTTGTGGGTGGATATAGCTTCCCAGCGGCCTATACTCGGTTAGGTAGATACCCCCACATTCTTTACTCTGGATGGAGGCACCAAAATAGTGAAACCAGGCCCCTCAATCTGTTGTCCAAAGTACAGGCAGGGGTAGTAACCCCAGAGATAGCGCCATCTAGGGGTTACACATGACAGTTACATATCTCCTTATAAAGAGCAGCTGACACCTTCAGGACAACTTTAACAAACCATAATATTTAGAAACAGTTCAACTTGTGTTTCACGTTAGTTCTGTATTCCTCTTTCCCATTGTTTATTACTGAGGTCATTTGCATTAAAACAAAATCTTTGTTCCCAAAGAGTTTATCTATTTTTGTTGCTTTTCTCGCTACCTAAGGTCTAATGCACTGCTTGTGATATCACAGTTAATTTCATGACAACACATTGTGATGTCACAACAGAGGATTATGACTTGAAGTAGGGAGTAAGTTATAGAGGCAGATGAACTCTAAGGGAACTCTAAGGGACAAAAATCACTTAGTCATGCAAATGTACTCAGTAATAAATAATGGGGAAGAGAAATATATAGAATATATGTGGAATGCAGGCTGAATTGTACCTAATTATTATGTTTTTCAAAGTTTTCTTTGAGGCGTCAGTAGCTCTTTAAGGGCAACAACATTGACCACGATCTAAGTTACCTGGGTTTGCTTTGCTTCAAGAGGTTTACATCTATATATGGTATTACTAACAAACATGTTCTAACATTGCAACTACATATGCATTTTTCTTGCATTTTGACTGTATTGCAACCCTACTGTGCATGAGGCTGACCCGCTAGGATTGAGTATCCTAGGAATGTACGGTTCTGTAGTCCATATTTCTCTTCGGCCTAAAACTGTAACTCTGTATTCCTTGGCTTACCTAATTTTCTGCTCCTTCTAGCTCTGTCAATGAAGTTTGCACATCTGGTGCACCCTCAGATTCAACCTTGGTGTAGTCAGTGCTGTCTGTAACTCTAAACTGAATAAGACTGCTAATATGGTGTACCCCCATCTAGACCAGTAGCTGGATCTCTGACAAGATATGTGACTTCAGAACATCTCGTGGCAAGCTGGCCCGCCAGTGTAGTGGTTGGATTTCTGCTGCGATGCTGATAACCAGGGTTCAGGAATGGATACAGGTCGTCCGAGGGCCAGCCGGGGGAAGAAGGATCAAGCATCCCCAGGACTGCTCTCCTTCTTCAAGGGGGAGGGTAGTGTGTGCTCGGTGCAGGAGCAATGCCTGATGGAAGCTGGGTCATTGCCAAGCACTGACACAAGCAAGCAACACTTGGGCGTGACAGACGCAGGACATCATTGCACATCCCAGCCCCAGCCTACAGGGGGAAAAACGCTGCCCAGCCGTCTCCATAAAGCCCTGTCCCTGGGCTTCAATTAGTCATCCAGCCAGCTCTCCCAACCAGTTACCAGTATCATGGCACTGGTACCCATACGGTGCCGTGACCCCACCCTCTGGGGGTTAAGCCAGGGGTAACCAGGAGAGTGCAGGCGGATATGGGTGGTGGAAGTCTGAGGAACGCCATGACCAGGGCTGAACACCGATGACCGAGGCAGGCAAAAAAAAACAGAATTGGAAAAAAAAAGAACATCTCATGGCAATAACATGAGGTCCTTCCCATCTTCTTTCCAGCTTGGCCAAATAGTTCTTGGCTTTGTCTGAGTATGGATGTCTTCTTAAAAACAGCTTCTCTCCACATTCAATGGTAACTTTCCTCCTTATTTTGTCATAATACTGCTTTTGATGTCTGTGCATCCTCCATGTTCTAACTGGTGAACTTCTAATATTTCCACATGTTGCTTCTCAATCTCTGGGTGTACTCCGGTCCATTATCCACCATCTCTGCTTTTTCTGAAGGCTCTCTGTTCACCAGTAGCATCATCTCTCTTCCATATATCAACAGTGCTGAACTGCATCCTGTAGAATCTTGCACTATGCTAATCAGTGCTGTTAGCATTCTTATTTATTAATTATTTATATATGTATTTATTTATTTATTTATTAAGATCTCAGATGAAACACTTTTGAGCAAGAGCTATTTTACATAGGTTCCATGTCAGAATAAATTACAAAGGTAGAAACACGAGTCAAGGAATGTACAATAACTCATGGTATTACAAGAAAACTGATAAGCAACATTATCTGGCATTGTACAATATACGCCAGGGAACAGATTATCACATTAAAAGTTCTAAGCACATACAGTGAAAGAGGACAAAGCATAAGTGGAGAACAAAGTAGGCAGTCAGGAGGCCTTGTCTGGTGGTAGGAGGAAAGATTGATAGTTGGTATGGAGTGAAGGAGTAGAGAGTGAGGAGAAAGCAAGATGAGGCAGCCAGGGGGTCTTGTCGGGTGGAAAACAGGGGTGCTAGGAGGGTGATAAGGTGGGGGTGGAAGCGAGGTGAGTTAGCTGGGGAGGAGAGGGAGGAGGGGTGGGTGGGGATGAGCAAAATAGGGAGGGAAAGTGGGTGTGAGAAGGGAGGGATGGGGGAGAGGTAGAGGCAAAGTGAAAGAGGATGGAGAGAGAAGTTCTTGTGAGGCAGGGCAAGAGAATATGTGCATTGTGTGTTGGAAGCAGTGCAGATCTGAGGTGCATAGTGTAAATATTCTGAGCAAATACTGGTCCCATCTCTGTTGATTGTCATGTAGCTAGGTTCTCAGATAGGAATTGATATTTTGTTGGTTCTCTCAGTACAGTTAGATTGCAGTTGATATGGGGTTGTGTAGTTTGGCTTGACTCCCCAAGCACTGCACAATTGTTCCTGAATTTCAGATTTGAATTGTGGTCCATTGTCAGATAATATGTGCTTTATGAACATACGAACATGCGAAATTTGCCAGCAGATAAAGGCCTAGAGGTCTATCAAGTCTGCTCGAATGTGCAGTTAGCACCCCTTATTCTGCAGCTGCCCCTTCCTTCCACCCCTTCCCTTCATTAACCCTCCCCCTTGTCCTGTCCCATCCCCTTTTGAAGCAGTCCACTATTCTACTGGATACCACTTCTGCAGGTAATGCATTCCACCCAGCCACCACCCTCTCTGTAAAAAAGTGTCTCCTCATCTCCCTCCTGAACCTTCCTCCCTCCCTCCAGTCTCATATCATGGCCCCTGGTGTCCCTCCCCTCCCTTACTTTGAACAGCCCCTCTGTACCTGTCTTGTTTATTCCTTTCATGCACTTGAAGGTTTCAATCATGTCCCCCCTGTCCCTCCTCTCCTCCATTGAGTACATGTTCAACTCCCTCAGCCTCATCTTGTATGATAAGTCCCCCAGCCCCTTGATCATCTTTGTCACCCTGCGCCGCACCCCCTCCAGTAACTTAATGTCCCTCTTCAGATACGGGCGCCAGTACTGCATGCAATACTCCAGGTGCAGTCTAACTAATCACCTATACAGTGGCAGAATCACCTCCTCCCTCCTCGAGGATATACCCCTTGCAATACAACCCAACATTTTGTTGGCCATTGCAGCTGCCTTCCTACATTGTGCTGAGTTGTTCATTGACCCTGTAATCAGCACCCCAGATCCTTCTCCTCCTCTGTATGGGCTAGCCGCACTCCCCCCAGCTGGTAACTCCTCCTTGGGGTCTTCATCTCAAAATGCAGCACCTTGCACTTTTTGGCATTAAACCCCAGCTGCCAGGTGTCTGACCAGGTTTCAAGCATTGCCAGATCATCCTGCAACCCCTGCCATCCCCCTAGGTCATCCACCACTGCTCCTACCTTGGTATCATCAGCAAACTGATCTTGCTCTTGATGTCCCATGATATGTCTGCAGTGAATATTCCAAACAACACTGGTCCCAACACCAAGCCCTGTGGAACATCACTCGTCACTACCCTTGGGAGTGAGAGCTCCCCACCCACCACCTGTTGCTTTCCCTGAAGCCAGTTTCCTACCCATCTCACCAGCTTTACACCCACCCCTGTGCCTACTAACTTACTTCCCATCCTTCCATGTGGCACCGAGTCGAATGCCTTACTGAAGTCCAGATACAGGGTATCCACTGCATGGCCCCTGTCCAGTTGCCTAGTTACCCAGTCATTGCTTTACGGGACTTCTGGTGATATCAAAAATGGCATAGCTGTGGCAGTGCAGATTTCTGAGTACTGACCAGAACAAAATCCAATGAAACCTTTGATTCTACCTTTCAAAACCACAAAACCAACAGAGGCTGGGATCTAGCATAATAATGGGATTCCCAAAACGAAATAAAAAAAAGCAGACAAACAGCCTTCAGGGAAGGAAACTTAGGACCATTATGAAACTACGTAGAGTAGCCCTGTCTTCCCCCAGCAGCAGTATGACCTTCTCATCAGTGGGAAACCTGCGTGGCACTCCTCCAGACCCCACTAATGTGCAGATCTGGCCAAATTAAAGGTATTTCGATTGGACTTCACATCACAGCTTACCACCTTCAAGGCTAATCTTTCAAAAGTTCAGCAAGAGCAGAGCAAACTAAAGGGGAAAGTCTTTGACCTAAAGCAGAGATCTGACCAGCATACTGACATGCTGTTAGTACTTTATAAAAAGCTCCTCCAGGTTGAAGACAAAGATACTGACCTATAGGTCAGGCTGAGGCAAAAAATCTTCATATCTTCAGATTTCCAGATGGAGAGGAAGGACGGAATATTGTGGACTATGTAGATCACTTTCTTCCTCAAGTTCTTGAAGTCCCTCCCTGGACTTACAAATCAAGAGGATCCACTGGGCACTTGGCCCCAGACTTGACTCAGATGAGATACCATGCTCAATTATAATGCAGTTTCTAAGCTGTAAGGTGAAAGAGCTAGTATTAGCAGCAGCCTGGAAAAAGGAAACAGTGTTATGGGGGAGCCAAAGACTTTATTATGACCAAGACTACTCTCCACCAATACAGGCCAAAGAGCAAGCATACTCCCCTTACCTGATTAGTATGTATTGAACTTGTACTTCTTTCTTTTTTTATTTTTTACTTTATTTTATGATGCTTATTTTGTTGTTACTGTATTTTGTTAAGCAGCCTGAGTCCTTGGGAACAGATGCATTGTAAATAAAAATGCCTTGCCTTACCTTAAGGCCCTGGGATCAGCAGAAATAAAATTTCAGACAGCATTTCTAGCCAGATTGAGAGCCTATTTTTCCAACTGGGACAGTGCTTTTCCATTTGGCTCTGGAGGTAGAAATGGACATCAAAAGGAAGAGGATTACAGTACCATAAGCTCAGCACGAGCCTGAGGATCAATGGAACAGGAGAAAGACCACAGAGACTCTAGAACAACAAGATACCAGAATTCTGGCAAGCCATTTTGCTAAGGTTACAGATTCCGCCAAGAAACACCAGCCCCAGGACTTAAAAGCTATACAGAATATTTTGGTCCAGTTTCATAGACAGTAAAGGCTGATCTACTACCACCATGGGGCAGTTCCTAAGAATCTTATAAACAACAGTAGTAGATTTTATTTATTCCAAGCGCCCTTTCCCGGAGGCTCAGGGTGCCCTTACAAATATAGGACAGGCATTTAAATAGATAAAGCATAGTCATAATAACATAACAAACACTATTAAATAATAGAGTCAGTTTCAATACATTCGTCAAATATAACATGCTAGCATATATAAATAGTTCTATCATTCAGAACCCAAAAGCTTCTTGGAAAAGAAAGATTTTTAAACCTTTTTTAAAAATCTCAAGGGAGGGTGCCTCCAAGAGGTAGCCCGGCAGAGAATTCCAGAAAACTGGGGTCATAACCTGGGAAGCCCTGTCACTGGACAATTTTAGCCTCACCCTGGGCACCTCCAAGAGGGCCTCCCCTGCTGACCTAAGGGGAAGACTCAGGGTGTAGAGATGCAGGAGCTCTTTCAGGTAACCCGGGCCCAATCCATGTAGGGTCTTATGGGTTAAAAGACCTATTTTAAATTAGATGTGCCAACACACTGGCAGCCATTGCAGTTCACACAGAACCAGCATTATATGACTGGATCTTGACAGATTCGCAATAACTGGGCTGCAGCATTCTACAGCAGCTGCAGGTGCCTCAATGCACCCCCACTGACCCGAAGGTAGAGTGCGTTACAGTAGTCAAGCCTGGAGATGACAAACACATGTATTAGAATGGCCAGATCATCAGGGGGACAAGGGACTTAATTCGGGCAATGCTGCGGTGACGGTAGAATCCGACATGGACAATGGCTGACACCTCAGAATCAAGTGTCAGCCCGCTGTCCATAACAATGCCAACATTTTTAACCATAGGGGAGACCTCTAGTTCAGTTGGGTCGATAAAGAGCCCTAAACGTTCCCCAGAGGCCCCCCTCCCCCCGGATGACCTGGATCCACCACCAATACTTCAGTCTTACCTGGGTTGAGCCCCAGCCAGTTAGACAACATCCAAGCCCAGATCTTGGCCAAGCACTTATTCAGCATGTCGACAGCATCAGATCTTCCAGGATTGAATGACAAGTAGAACTGAGTATCATCAGTATAGCAATGACAACTCAGCTCATACCGCCTAATGACCTCACCCAGGGGCAGCATGTACACTGCGAACAAGATGGAAGAAAGGACAGAGCCTTGGGGCACTCCACAAGGAAGAGCTGTCAGGCCGGAGAAATAATTCCCTAAAATGACCTTCTGGGAACTGCCTCACAGGAAGGACTCTAACTAGCTGATGACCTTGCTGGTGAGTCGTACATACTCCCGCAGCCTGTCCAATAACACCCCATGGTCCACAGTGTCAAATACAGAGGAGAGATCGAGGAGTATGAGAATAGTTCACTCTCCTCTATCCCTTGCCCTGAGCAAGTCATTCCACACTCTAACTAGCACTGTCTCCATGCTATACAAAGCTCTGAACCTGGACTGGAATGGTTTGTAGATCTGGAAGTCCATGAGGTGTCTCTCAAGCTGTTCCATGACCACTTTCTCCAGAGCCTTCCTAAGAAAAGGAAGGTTCAAGATAGGACAATAGTTCACCAAGACATCAGGGTCCAGAGATGTTTTTTTCAACAGGGGCTTCACCAGAGCCTCCTTAACTCATTCACACCACAAGAGCTCTTTGAGACTTCCACCACTTGCGCCCTGTATACTCTTAGCACTGCATCCTGGGCCTTTCTAAGCAAAATCAAGCCATAATCAGCATGCCACAAACAAATGTTACTACCTCTTGAACCGTAAGTGCTACACACATAGTAGGAGTGGCAAAGTAGTTCAGCAAAACGTTATCTTTCCAATGGTGCTATGCAATCAGTTGTAATCAATTTAGTTTTTATTTTATACTAGCTGAAATACCAAACAACTGATTATTTTCTGATTTTTTTCAAGGTGCTTAGGTGACGCATGACAGACAAATGTAGCCATGCACACCATACCTTAAACAAATGCAAATAACTCCTAAAGTATATGTGGTAGATGCAAAGTGTCGGTGGAAAAATTGTTCAGTACAAAATAACCTTTCTAATGGTGCTATGCAATCAATTGTAATCCATTTAGTTTTTATTTTATAGTAGCTGAAATACCAAACAACTGTTTTTTTTCAGATTTATTCAAGGTGCTTAGGTGAGGCTTGAGAGACAAATGTTAGCCATGCACACCATACCTTAAACAAATATGAATAACTCCTAAAGTATACATTATAGACACAAAGTATCTGCAGCAAAATTGTTCAGAGCAAAATTACCTTTCTAACGGTGCTATGCATTCAATTCTAAGCAATTCAGTTTGTTTAATAGTTAGGTAAAAACTGCTGACTTCCTCAGACGTTTCTAGGCCTGAGTGAAAGTCAGTTGAGTACGTCTACAGGCATTATTGTCCTGAGTGGCTGTGCTTTCAGATGCCGCCTACAGACGTCTCTAGGCCTGAATGAGTTTTAAGAGGCTTAGGGGAGACCCCCACTGTCGAAGAACTCCCGACAATCTCAGTGAACATCAGACCCAGGACTCTGATGCATCCAACAAGTAGACACATCAGGCCTGGTTCCAGGTCACAGAATGTTGGTTTAAGTCCCGAGATCACCCCACAGACCTTCATTGATGAAATGGGTGGAACTGGATCATTTCCACAGGGGACAGGACAACTGGGGTGGGGTGCTGAAACTGAACCTGATGGTGCAGTGATCTGACTAAGTGACCAGATCAGTCCTGAAGGAGTTATTTTCAAGACCCAGTGAAAACACCAGGTCAAGGTCATGCCCAGAGATGTGGGTCCAAAAAGTGGATGCAAGAGAAAGGCCAAGAGACTTCAAGCTGGATAAGAAGTACCTCACGCCAGCTGTGCTCTAGTCATCTGCCCAGGTGTTGAAGTCACCGAGAATAAGCCATCTTGGTGACTCCAACACCCTCTCGGTGACAAAAGCCATCAACTCCTGCAGAAAAATCCTGTTCCAACCAGTTGGACAGCAGACAAGAAGAATTCTGATATCCAGCCCGGGACCCCCCATGCACCACCACCACGCACTCAAATGCACTGGTGTCCCCCACTGGGTGCACCATCAGGCACAGCTTAGATTAAAAAAATCGCTACCTCCCCTCTGTGATCCTTCCTCAGGCAGTGTACCACCGAAAAACATCTAGGGATGGATGCTGCCAGCACAGGGCCAAATGCATCCCCCAGCCAAGTCTCGGTTATGCATGCCAGGTGCATGGAAGCCACAAGCTCCATTATTATGGCGATCTTATTTGCCATAGACCTGCATTGCATAACACTGCCCGAAGTGGATGAAGGGTGGAGACCGGCCGCCCCCCCAACTACCAGTCCTCTAGATCTGGAGGATTCCCTGGGCAAAGAAATAAGGCAAAAAGGACCCCACTCCAACTGCCTTCTCATTCCAGAGCATCTTCTGATCACGTATCTGGTGGGTGCCTTTTTCCTGTTGGCCTCCCAGGGGGGTGGGGGCTCCCTGCCATGGTCCCAGGCATGCACTCACCATATATTTTATTTGGCTGCTGGTTAGTGGCAGAATGGAAGCCACTCGAGTGAGAAGTATCTGTTGGGGGGGAGGGGGGAGTCCTGTTGGCCAGCCCTATCTGTGCTATCTCAAGCTACAGTATTGCCAAGCCTATCACTTGCTTAACATAATCTAGATTTGTTGGGGACTGTGGACTGATGCCAGAGAAGGGGAAGTGCTGTTTATTTGGCATGGTTCCTTCTTGTGCACCACATAAGCATTCTGTTATACTAACTTTAGGGGTTGTGCTCCTGGGGGAGCATTCCAGATGGGGGCAGCCTTTCTGGGTGTGAGGCCTTCTAAGACTAATAGACCGGCTGCCAAACACTGAAGCAGTAGAAACATATTTTCAGGATGGATGGGCAGGGGCCCAGCACTGTTTTCTCCCTCATCTGGTTCAGATAATCTAAAGAGTGGCAATTTATAGTCCATGAAACCTGACTTTGGGTGCTACCAGGACTGCGGGGGGGGGGGTAGCCCCTGGTACAGTTCCTTCTCTTGTCTGGGCTGGCTGGGGGATGGGGGGACATAACTTTAGCTGTAGGACTATTGTGTGCCTTTTTATCATAATTGCTGAGCCTCTTTCATTCAGATGTTATAATAGATCTGGAGACTTATTAGACTTAATCTCTGGGGAGCTCAAATACCCAGCCCTATGGAATATGTACCTATAATATATGATTCAAAGTCATGCTTGTCTAGTATTCTCTCTGTATGTCAGAAACTGATAGTGGCTAGTCTGTTTTAATACCTCACAGAGTCTTTTCTTAACCGACAATGCCACTATTTTGCTTCACAGTTACAATTTTGGTGACATCTTTAATCCACAGGAAACCCAGTGTAGGGAGCACAGTACTTTTCTGTATATCCCCTTTCCAACACCTCTGTCATCTATGGTGTTGGATAGAAGAGCTGGTATATACCGCTGTTCCTCCATTGGAGGTGACATTGGTTTCACACATGGTTGATATTTAATCTTTTATGTCTGTCTGCTGTTTCAGGCCCTGTTGGCCAGTGTCTTTTCTACTGTTCTTGCTCTGTTTTTCCCCGAGTATTTTGGATGTTGTTGAAGCCTTTTGCAATAACAGGTGTGGGAGTGGGTGTATTGGCTATCAGTCTCCGTTTGAAACACTGTCTCATAATGATGGCCACCTCTGGTGCTTGGTCAGGCCCTCCATTTGGATATTTCTCTATCTGTTCAGCGATGGCAATGCCCACAAAAAATCCTCTCATATACTGTAAATGGTGTCCATGGCCCTATCAAATGGTATAGGCGGCTACAAATAACTCTGAGACCATCCCAAGGTTCTGCATACAAGAAACTCACATCCTTTGTTTACCATCAAAAGTTTTTGAAGTTTAAATCTGACAGAGTGGAGGCCTCCTCTCGTGGGAGTGCAGAAGACAGACGGATGGCCATTCTTTTCCCCAGGGGCACCCCTTTTCTTCCAGAAGATAAATTTAGTGATGAAGATGGCAGGTTTGTTATTCTGGTAGGTCATTTGTATGATGAATTGACCCCTGATTTGGATAAAAGGGTGGTAAAACACTATTCTGATAAATTATTGGATATCTCACAAGGTGTGCTTATCCTAGGAGAGGATTTGAATATGTTTATGAACCCAGCATTAGATACCACTTCTGTGGGCATACCAGGTTTCATTGGACCAAAAATATTTCAAATCAGTGGTAACCATCTTGGATATCTGGATGTCTAGTGACAAATTTTTCTTTCCAACCAGATCTATATCCATTATTCTGCCAGACATCAACTGGCTGTCTGCCTGAATTTATTTTGTTAACAGTGGAACATCTAGAAAAGGGTCAAGAAATCAGCGTAGGCTCAAGTTTTCTTTTGGATCATTCCCCAATATATCTGAGAGTGCAACTGAAGAACCTAATAAAATGACTTATCCATGCTTAAAGACTCAGAACTAACAACTTTCATTGAGGACCAGGCACCCCCGATTCTGGCCATTCATTACAAAGGTACTGACACATCTCCAGTATTATAGGACACTGTTAAATCAGTTCTCCAAGGGGTACTTATCGAATATCCCACTAGGAAAAAGAAGTGGAGAAAGTATTGGGAACTGCAAGAATGATTAAAAACTTTTCAGTTTCTGTGTTCTCCCAGTAATAAAGCAGTGGCTTATGATACAGCCTAGATTAAAAAGGACCTGCAACTTCTTATGGAGCTGACAACTGAACAAGCATTATTTTACCTAAAACACTATTTTTGTGAGAGAGGAGCCTATGGGTCACTGTACTAGCTAGGCAACTTGGGTCCTAGAAAAAACAAGCTTACATTCTGTATCTGCCTGACCTGATAACTGGGCAGCTGTCCAGAAACCAAAATGACGTTAGAAAGATTTTGAAAGATTGTTATGGCACACTTCATTTAAAGGACACACCCCATAATCTGTCAGCGAATAAGCAATTTCTGGAAATGTTACTGTTCCCTGGGTTATCTTCTGAGCTTCAAGCACACCTCCTAGCACCAGTTTCCCAAGACAAAGTTATGGAAGTGCTCAAAAACTCAAAAACAGGAAAATGTCTGATACTTGGCAGGTTCCAGGCAGAATTTAATAAAAAAAAAATTCATGAGACCCTTCTCCCCATGCTCCATCAGAGGTTTCAAACATTAAAGAGGGTGATGTTTCCCCTACTTCCTGGAGCTTTACTTCTATCTCTGCCTTACTAAAGCCAGGGAAAGACTCATCTACCCCTTCCCCATAGACCTATTTCAGTTTTAAATATTGATTATAACAGGGCTCTGGGCCAGGAGATTGGACCACATCCTACCGTATCTGCTGGACAGAGACCAAGCAGCATTTGTATGTTTATGACAACCCCACAATAATGTATGATGAACCCTCCTTCTGGCAGATTATGCAATACAGCAGTCTATCCCCCCCTGTAGTAATCAGTTTAGATGCTGAAAAGGCTTTTGCCAGGGTGTCCTGGTCCTTCCTCTGGAACACCCTGTCAACTATAGCCTTCCCAAAGAAGTGTATCTCCATTCTTCAGACCTTATACCATGCCCTCAGGTGTATATCAGAGCAGATGATGCCATATTGTGTCCTATTGCCTTGTTGCAAAGGCACTAGGCAGGGGTGTCCCCTTCACTATTTTTTTTTGCACTTTATATTAAGCCACTGGCAATGACCATTCACCAGGCTGATTGGGTGGAGGGTATACCTCTGGGAGGCCATT
The DNA here is from genome assembly GCA_016271365.2 of Neoceratodus forsteri. NCBI lineage: Eukaryota > Metazoa > Chordata > Ceratodontiformes > Ceratodontidae > Neoceratodus > Neoceratodus forsteri. Next base: position 575,316,846 of record CM028135.1, on the reverse strand, counting down.
CAATTAAAATGTCTTCGTTTTGCATATGATCTCATTTTGACACTTTCTTCTTCAGAAACCTCACTGCCAGAGACCTGGGAGATTATAGAATAATTTGGGATGTTATCAGGTTTTAAACTGAATATGCTAAAAACAGAGCTTTTGACATTCAACTTTATCCCCTCTTCTGCCAAGAACACTGAATTTCCTGTGCTTTGGAATCAGGGAGCTTTGAAATATCTTGGAATTATCATACAAACTACTTCATCTCATTTAGAGCAATTTAATTATGAACCCAGCACCCACCAAATTAAAGAAGCTCTGCAGCAGTGGACACTGCTTCTGATTCCATTTTTGTCCAGTGTGGAAACAAATTGGCAAAACATTCTGCCTACATTACTGTATTTTTTTCAAACTTTACAGATAGTACCATCAAAAAATTAATTTCAATATTGGAATACTATTATTTCTAGATGTGTGTGTGATGGGGCACCCAAGTACTAGGTTCTCATTGCTTTAGGTTCCGAGAGACTGGGAGGGCCTTAATCTCCCTAATTTTTACTGTTATGTTACCATTGCTGCACAATTGCAGATTGTCTGTTGGATAAAACCTTACTACCATGCACATTGGAAAGCTATAGAATTTATTCATAATGACTTTGACAGCACAGACACACATTTATTCTTGAACCCTCTGATGGGAGTTCCACTTTCCCACTTTACTACTTTTACTGCCATCTCCCTTAAGTACTGGAGGATCTGTTGCTACCAATATTTTATTAATATAGAAGTGATTTGGTTAAGGACACTGGTATGTGACACTGCATTCCTTCCTAACTCCAGTGATATCAGTTTGCAACATTGGAACTCCTTAGAATTGAAATATACTTACCAGCTTATTACTACCCAAGGCAAACATCCCTTGTTAGACCTTGCCCAAGAATTTTCCCTGCCCCGGGGAGCCCATTTTAAATACATTCAGCTTAAATCATATATTATGTGGCTAGGCCCAGATTATAAAAGCCTTCTGGGTTAGCAGTCCCTTTTGTTTACTTTGATCAAGAACTCTCAAAGGTGTAATAATTGGTGAACATTCATTCACAAATCTGGACTGTTATGTACGGTATGGGCTGCACGCCCATTGGCTCTTGCTCTGCACCAATGGGTGCAGCCCTACCGGCAGTCAGTCGGCGTGCAGGGCGGCAGGCGGGTGGGATGCTGCCACCGCCGTCAGGGGGGAGCGGGTGGGGTCGTGGGTGGGTGGGGTGGGGGACACCAGCCACCAGGGAGATGTTTGGGGGTTCAGTTTACTTTCTGCCCTGCGATCAGGCACAAGGGAGATGTTCGGGGGTTTCAGTTTACTTTCTGCCCGCGATCGGGCACAAGGGAGATGTTCGGGGGTTCAGTTTACTTTCTGCCCATGATCGGGCATTCCAGTCCACTGGACCACCAGGGATGTGAATGGGAGGGAGCCACATTGATGCCCGCGATTGGGCTGGTGGGGAGTACACTATGCCCTTGATCGGCTCTGCGGGGGCACAGGGACTGAGTTAGCCAGCCACAGGTGGCAGCTGCTGTGTTGCCCTGCAATACAGCAGCTCACCTGTGGGTGGCCCTCGACTTAAGCCTTTTTTTGTCTCAAAGTCCTGCAGGCACAGGTTGGTGTTGCGCCTGCACAACTCTGCACAGCCCGGCTGAATATCGGGCTGTGCAGTTTATGCATGGTTCCTCCCCCTCCAGTTGAGCATGCATTCATTTGCATTGCGCTGTTGCTCAGCCTGTTTTCAGTGGCACAACTGCCTCCTGCTGAATATCGCAGAATGGCGCAATTTAGGACTTGCGCATGTGCAACCCTGTTGCGCATGGCGCAACCCTTTTGAATATCTGGCCCACAGTGTTTACCTATTAAGTGCAATTTGCTAGAGAGACTAGCAACTACAGAATAGGTTGTAGCAAAGACAAGCTGAACAGTTTGTTTGTTCAGTGGTCTAGTTCAAGTTCAAGCTCAAGTTTATTTATATATATATTTTTTCAATGATATATTTATGCTTGGCTGGCCCGGTGGCACTGATGGTTGAGGCGCTGGACACCACACCTCGCATTACACTGGCAACTCAGGTTTGGGTGCTGATTCAGATCATTGGGGGTCAGCTGAGGGAGGAGGATTGAGTGTCCTTGGGACTGCTGTCCTCCTCCGGGGAGGGTGGGGAGGGACTCCCACAAAGGTGCTGGCTCCTGGCAGTGGCTAGAGGGTATCACAACTCACAGCGCAATGGTGGGGTTGGCACAGGCAGATGTCCAATGTGCAGTGAGCGGGAGCACATGCTGCAGTATCCTTGGCATCATTGCATGCCCGTGCCATGGGGGGGGGGGACTCAGTGAACAAAACACAGCTAAATTCTCCAGTGCATATGATGGTCTACATGTGGTGCTGCACCAGATGCTCCAAGAGCTGTCTGGCCGTGACCTCTTGGCCTTCAGTGAAGAGGTCTGTGATGTGGCCTGAGAGAGGGAGAAGGAAGAAGGTAGTAGCTCGGGCACAGCACCTGATGTGGAAGGCGCCAGTGGACCAGAAAAATGGGGAACCATAGGAACACCCCAGGCAAGGAGGCAGACACATACATAAATAAATAAATAAATATTATATATTTATGCTTCCCAGGCATGCTGGGGGCAGGAACTCCATCCCACATCACCTGTCCACCAGCTCAACAGCCTCGACCATACCTGAGACCCTCCCACAGATTACCCCCATGTGGCAGGGCCAGGAAGGAAGCTGCCCCCCCCAGCGCACAATCTAAATCTGGGGAGGCCATGATGGCAGACCAGCAGAACGGGGGTGGGACCTCATGGAGCCCCCAGCCACCATTTTCTGCTTTTCTGTGCCCCTCCAAGTGCAAAGTGTAGCACACACGTGTGGGGGCACATGCACACCATGCCCACCGACTGCTCTGTCTCCCTGCCTGCATTGCCCCAGCCCCCACTAGAGAGTGGTCAATGGGCAAGACAATGATCCCTCCTTCCCCAAGAGAGAGAAGAGCAGTCCTCTGGATGCTCAATCCTCTCTCACCCCTGCCGCCGACTCCCGACTGCCTGGGTTTGTTCTCAAACCTGGGTTGCCAGTGTAGTGCGAGGTAAGACATCCAATGCCTCAACCTTCAGTGCCACCAGGCCGGGCCAAGTTCATTTATATTTTATTTTATTTATTTATTTAGTTTTTGTTGATCGGGTAAGTGCACTAGACAAATCCTGCCTATTTTCAGGCACAACCCAGTGGAGGGGGATACAGATGAATGCCAACTGACCTTGAACCAGAATAAGCTGTTGGTGGTATTTTTAGTGAATGAGGGAAATTTGGCCAGGACACCGGGGAACCTCCCCTTCTCTTTTCGATAAGTGCCATGGGATCTTTAACATCCACCTGAACTACCACCAATTCAGGCAGATGGGACCTTGGTTTAAGGTCTCATCCAAAAGACGGCACCTCAGAAATGCAGCACCCCTCTCATGCTGCACTACAGTGTCAGTACTGGGATATTAACCCAAGTGCCAGATGTGGGAACTGAACCCACAGCCCTCTGATCTCCCGGCCTCAGAGGCGAGTGTGCTACCTGCTGAGCCACTGACATTGACAGGATAAGGCACTAGGTAAGCCTATTTTCAGGATTGTCCTGTATTACATAGCACCATACATCACAAATATTACATTAGAGACAAGTAAATACAACATCACAAGGAAAAGTTACTAGAGTTAATAACAATCACACAAAAAAGATACAATTCCATAAAAAGCTGTTTTAAAACTAAAGTAAGTGGGCATGTTATGTAATTTTAGAGGAAAGGAATTCCAGATGGTTGTTGCAATATGGTCAAAACACATTCACCCATATCTAGTTTTCACTCAAGGGACTTTCAGACCTCCACCTTTGATGTCTTGTAATAAATAAGCTGTTATATTAGGTAACATTTTAACGTTGAGGTATTCAGGGGCAAACCCTTCTCACATTTGTATAAAAAGTTACTTAGAAGTCTTTCACTCCTAAGTTCCAGAAATGTCCAATTCAATTGAAGGAGCATGGTATAATGATGATACATTACATGGGGACCTGTTAAACCCATGATAAATCTTGCCAATCGGTACTGAAATCTATTTAATTTCTGCAAAATAGTTTTACTTGCAGACCGGTAAATAATACTTCTATAGTGACTTAGGAAACCAAAATCCCCAGAAAAGAGTATTAGATGGAAAGGGTTCTGCTGCACACAACATCAGATGAAGTGGACCTAGGAGCCATCATCAGTGACTCCTTTAAACAAACCAGCCAGTGTAACAAGACCTTCAGCAAGGGTAATAGGATGCTAGGGTACATTGGGGGAGGGTTTGACAGCAGGAAACAGGAGGTACTGTTACCTCTGCATAGATCACTGGTAAGGCCACACTTGAGTACTTTATCAAGTTCTAGAATCCCCATCTAAAAAAAAGACAAGGGCAGGCTAGGGACTCTACAGCACAGGGTGATCAAGATTATTCAGGGCCAGAAAGGCAGACCATATGAGGAACGGCTAAAGGCACTGAACATGTTTTCACTCAAAACCAGATTGGGGGGCGATATATGATTGCGACCTTCAAGTTCCTGAAATGAATAAACAGGGTGAACTGTGAAGAGTTATTTACCAGGAACAAAGTAGCTAGGACATGGGGTCATGAGTGGAGGTTAATGGGGGAAGAGTTCAAAAGGATGTGAGGATGTATTATTTTACAGAAAGAGAGCATGAACCATGGAATGGTCTTCTGGCAGAGGTGGTGGGTGCTTGAACCATATACGGCTTCAAACACAGCTGGGATAGAGCTAAGAGTACAGTAGTTACTCAGCAGAATGAGGGAGGTAGAAATATCCAGAACAAAATGGGGAGTAGGCTATGCACAGACATCCCCAGAGACAGTTGGTTCCGGGATATGATAGGGTAATATGGGCAGACTAGTTGAACTGTCTGTTTTTTTTCTGTTATCATCATCTATGTTTCCATGTTTCCATAGTTTTGTATCAATTTGGCAGCTGTAATGAGTACTGTGTTGTTGCCAATCAGTTTGGACTCCACAAATTTACAGTGCACAAATTCATACTATATATCTTCTATAAAGGTTTTGTTGCATCTGTTGTTCCCAGTTTGATACATGAACCAAGCAATGAAGAGGCTGAAAACATGGGCAACAATTTGAAAAAGTACACAGACTGCCAGAAGTCATGGTTTGCATAGACTGAACCTATGTACACTTCAGTGGATACAGAGGCTTTGTAAACAGAAAGGGATGACCATCATATGTTTTGCAGGGAGTGGTTGATCAGAAGTATTGGTAAGTTTATGTTTAAAAAATATATATATTTAATTTTTTTTAATAGGTTCTGAATTATGTCATGTAATGTGTCCTGGTAGAGGAGTGGTGGCACTAATGACTGCCCCACATGTGACTTGGGTTTGGCAGTGGGCTTGGGTAGCAGCATGTCCGAAAGTGAGAGAGGATAGAGCTTCCCATGTACTTAATTACTTAGCTGTGTAGTGGGGACATGCCGACACTACATTTGAGTGACACTGGTATGTGGCTAGATGTAATGCAGACACTGGAGTCATAAGGTGGAAGGTTCATGAATCTGTAGTACATGTGTGACAGCACACTTGAGTACATAAGTGCCATTGTGAAATGTGGATGACTGTGAGCAAAATGGAAAAAGGCCAGTGCGGAATTTGTGAAATCCAGGCTGCTCTATACAGGCTAGTGCCTTTGTCAGGTGGACAGGCTCTTCTTAACATTAAAACATTGTTGTAACAGTCGATGATGATATTTATTGCTTGGTTTCAGTTTCTGGTGCATTAACTGTGGAATACCAGGCAGTAATCATGATTCTAATGTACTGCAGAATTCAAGATTATTTAAAAATTCTTTGTCTTTGCCAAAGGTATTTTTTTTACAAGCTCATACTATAATTACATTTTAACTATAATAACTGCTATTATACCAAGATGATATAATGCTGATAAATATTATATCCATGTCTCTGTAGGTGTCAAAACTGATAAATGGGAGAAGCATTGACTTATTTATTTTTGGAGGTCCAGCGTATCTTTGTTGGTCTGGCTGATAAAAGGGTATACTAACAGTCCCAGGCTAACTACAGAGCAGGAGTCATGCAACTACTACCTTAGCTCTGTACGCGTGTCTGTTGAAATTGATTTCAGGAGACTCAGAGCAAGGTGGCATGTGCTGCAAAAGAGGAGTGACATTCATTTTGCATTTTCACCTCTGTTAGTCATTTTTGTTGTGGCTTACTTAATTTTTATGAAAGTGAAAAGAAGTCCTACATTGCAAATGGCTCAAGGACGCACAATGGACAATTGATTCACTGTAACACTCAACCTCCAATGGCCTCATCTGAATCTGCATCTGATAATGGGCTGACAACTCATACCATTCTAAGCAATTACAATGTAGCAAATTTTCCATTGAGGCAGCAACACCAACACCACCACCACCACCAATGGCACTTTGCTGTTGATCACAACACTTTAATGAGTGGGACAATCTGACAGAACCTACTATTACTTATGAGATATTGATAAGGACCAACTGAAATCAACTTTAAGTCAAATATTTTGTATTATAGTCCATGTACACCTTATTAGCCAATCAGAGTACTTGTTTATATAGCTCATGAAGCAGTCTTATATAGGAAATAGTGCTTCACGAGCTATGTAAAAAAAACGTGTTAGAACTGTCTAAAATCAAAATTCCACAAGCCCACTATCCGTAACAGCACATTTAAACTCAAGGGGTCTGATTCCAAGATGGCTTACACATGGCGCAAGCCGATTTATGCCAAACCCCACGGTGTAAATCACAACTTGTGCCATGGGTTACACTGTTCCCTATTCAAAAAGGCACCTTGTGCCATGCCATATGCGGGGTGCAACAAATGTGGGTTACGCCTTCCACTACACCGCAACCCACAGCAGCATGGCGCAAGGGTGGGTTACAGCAGCAACTGTGCCTTATTCCAAAAGGGTGGCTGCCGTAACCCACTTATGCTATTCTAAGAGCCGCATTGGTGCAGCAGAGTAAGACCATCTTGGAGATGGTCTAAGGGGCATCCGTTTGTGCCAATTGATGGATGCCCACTCTGCAGCGCCATGGCAAAGTTTCTGCAGTGCTCCCCGTGCTCCCCAAACACACTCATGCACCCATCCCCCCAAAAGTTGGGGACCCCGGGGGGGCATTTTCTAAAGTACCCCCCAGATGCCTGTGCCACCTGTCTAGCCCCCCCATGCCCCTTGGTGCTTGCCGTGGTGTTCCAGGGTGGGGGCTCCAGAGGGGTAGTTTGCAGTGGGCCGCGACTTGCAGCATGCAGGGCTATTGTGCCATGCCCATGGTGCTAGCCTACACCTGCCACAATTCGCAGGTCATAGGTGCCAAAACCCTGCCACTCTTAGAATATGGCACAGGGTCCCCAGCATAGCGGCAAATGCTGCAACTCACGTACGCCTGCAAGTTGCGACATTCGTCTTGAAATCGGCCCCAAACAGTACAACAGTATATTGCAATAAAGAACTATCCTGTATACCACACTGATCAATAAACTATTTTTGCAGAAGAAAAGCCAGAAATAATAAACGTAAGTAAAATGTATGACAGTCATCACACTGTTCCCATTCTTTACTTAGAGCAACACAGAAAAGTTGCATGACGTGTCATCACCGACTTCACAGTGATTTCCAAAAGTGACCTAGTACCGCTAACCACATAACTCTCATTGCTCTAAGTCTGCAAAGCTGCCCAGTAATATTAAAAAGTATTTGAGATGTTTTAGAAGGTGTACTCACCTAACGCAAAATTACCTATTGAGCCATGACCCATTCCTTGTAATTTCCTTCCATTTCCTGTAGGTACCCCTGTGTTACACAAATCATGCTCGACTGTGAAGCACTGTCAAATAAAATGAACGTTTTCTTTAAAAAGCTCAAAAAGTGGTAGCGTACATCTAAACATGTAAAAGGGCAGACTGTTACTGTAGTAGAATACTACACATTTAGTTCTTAGCTGAATATGATAGCTGCATACAAATCATAGCTTACTGTACGCTGAGAACCGGGTTTTAATCCCACAGCTCTCATTTGCATACACAGGGACATGTTTATACAGCGACCTTTTCCTTTCAATAAATCAGTTTGACACCTGTATAGAATTATTCACAGTATAACTACTGATTAATGAAAAAGTCAGCTTTAAGAAAACAAACCTTGCAAGTTAAAGCTGTGTAAAAAAGTGCTCAGCAGTTGTAATGTAACAGCACGAGACTCAGATTGCAAACTCACACAAAAATCAGCAGGAAATGAAAGAGATTAAGCTTGTAATAAAAAGCAGCTTAGTATATTGATAAAGTGTACTGATCTACATACCTCCATGCATAGTTTAAAAGCCCATAAGTGACAGCTTAAATAATGTGTGTCCCTGTGCAAGTATTACCAGACTAAAAAGTGATAACATACGTATTCATATGTCCCACAGAGTCGCTCACTGCTAGATAAGAGTGGTTTCACGTGCATTCTGCTTGTGACAGAACTGCTGTCATAAACATGACATGTGCAAAACCACTGTTATCCAGCAACTTAATTGAATTTAATCCATGTAATTTTTTGGAAACAGCAGTCCATTTTTGGGGGGGGGATGGGTGTGGTAGGATCACAGTAGTGAAGCAGCAGTGTTGAGAAGCTGAAATGTACTTTTGACCTACAAAGTAGTATTCAGTAATCCAGCATATTTCGAATTCTCTGCCCCCCCCCCCATCTGGAGTTCAAATGAGAGGGTGGGTGGTAAAACAATGGTTCCGCAACAGCTCAGGTCATCAGGGGTCAGTAGTGTAGTACATGACTGATCATCTGGAGGAGTACTCTCCTGTCATGGGAGGGAGTGGGGGTCACAGATCCTGTTCTTTAAGTGACTCCTGGTGGTGACTGGGGGCACAACAAGCTAGTGGATCCTCTAGTGGGTGTATTGGCTACAATGGAGATCCAGCGTGCATGTGCATAAACATGCACATACCAGGCATGTTGCATGTCTGAGTCAATCAGGTAGGGACAGAACAAGAGAAAAGCCCTGAGCGCAGGTAGGCAAAGGTGGGTTTAATGGCCGACCACCACACCCAACACCGAGTCCTGCATCCCACCTCCGGTTCACCCTCCACTGCCTGGTTGACCACTTAGATTTCAGGGTTCAGTGAAGAAGATCATAAAGAAAGTTTTAAAAAAAAAAGTGATAGGGTGTCCCAGTCTCGTAACGTACTCCACGTGCTTGTGAGGGCGTAACAAGTAAACAAGTTAGTAACCAGTGTGAAAAAGTGGTATAAAAAATACTGAAAAAAAAAAACCTGATGATCTGTCACAAATAGAGACATTTAATATGTCTATATGTTATGTGACACCACTCATTGGTAGTTAAGAGTGTTTTACACATGCGTCCTGCTCATGCCAAAACAGCTTAGCTTCACTTCCCTGTTCTCTCACAAGTAGAATGCATGTGAAACCACTCTTACTTAACAACAGGTGGCTCCGTGGTGCATATAAATACATATTTTGGGTAATGCATACTTGCAACCACACCAACAATGTCCTTAGTCTTCGTGTAAACATATATATGTGTATGCACCACACCACCACCAGTAGCTGTGTATAAGAGTTATCACATGCATCCTACTTGTGAAAGATATGTGAAGCAAAGCTGACCTGTGCAATCACAAGCAGTACGCATGTGGAACCATCCTTATCAAACAACAAGCAGTTTTTTTTTTCTTAATGCAATAAGGCATGACGTGGAGTTAAATTGACAGTCTGTTAATCATCCCCTATAGGTGTAATACAGCACAAGGTGGCACTAATTAACATAGTGGGCCCCATAGAGTGATAAACTCCTTAGAGTGCCTTATTGGTATAACAAATTTGTCCTCAAAAACAAAACATTTTAAAAGAATATTTTTTGTATGTGTACCTTATTTAGATTGACGTTTTTAATGAAGTAGTTCCTCCACCAATAGTTTAAGAATACTGGCTCAAAATCAGAATACATTATTCCAGTCATCCGGCAGTGCCAGAGGACTGTAGTGATGGTCAGAAGTATCCATGTTCCATGTTCAGTAGGTTGTACATGCCAATCTAATATAAATTAATTTGAGGCTGTTAGAATTTTTATTTTTTTTATTTTGTTTTTGTTTACCGGGTAGGTGCACTAGCCAACAATATGACTATTTTCAGGCACGACCCGGGAGAGTATAGAACATGGTAAAAACAAGTACAGAACATTTCAAATGGTGTGAAACAAACCTTAAACTTTTAGGTGGCAATACATTGTACATTGATGCAGAGAGTTAAATGTTAAAACATAATCGTAACAGAAGAGCACAGGGCAGTATTACACTTTCCAAGGTATTGACAGCTTAACAACTGGTTGTCTAATGTATCTGCACCTTTGATAACCTTTTGTGACACCTATGGATTCACACAGCTAATTAAAGACCCAACTAGGATTAACCGAAGAAATTCCAGCAACAGCTCACTCCTGGATATTATGTTGGTAAACAAGCCTCACTTATACTCATATGCAGGAGTACTGCCAAGTGATGTGAGTGACCATTACCCTATAGCTGGCATAAGATCCACACTCAAACCACCAAATCCTGCAGAATTTATCCTCAAAAGGTCAAAAAAGAATTTCAATATCTCAGGTTACCTCCATGACCTGAGTACTACAATATACTGGCAAGATTTCTATCTTACAACCTCTGTTGAAACAGCACTCCAGACTTTAAAGGATATTATCACCAATGTTCTCAATATTCATGCACCTATCACCAGTATCAGAACTAAGGTAAAATCCTGCCCTTGGTTCACCTCTGAGCTTAAAGCAGCCTTGAGAACCAGAGACAAGCTGTGGAAAAAGGCAAGAAAAACAAAGGACACCAGAGATTGGCTAAATTTCAGAAAAGCAAGGAATTCATGTACAAAAATAAGAACTGCCAAAACTGCCTACTATACAGCTGAATTGGATGCCTCCTACAATAACCCATCCAGACTCTGGGTACAATAAAAGGACTTCTGGGCCAGAATTCTACTCCTGCCTTAACCACCAAATTGCTACTAAATGACACAGAAATTACAGGTAAACAAGAAATCTTAAATACCTTCAATGTTCACTTCACCACTGCTGGCCTAGCATTTGACTCATCACCTGCAAATATCCTGAGATCTTCCTTGAACCTGCAAGCTACTGTGGGACAAATGGCCACTTCAACTTTTCCTTCATCCCAATATCCGTGAAAGAAGTGGAAGATCTCTCTCTAATTTAGACACAACTAAAAGTGCAGTGCAGACTCCCTGGATCCCTATTTCCTGAAAATTGCTTCACATGTCTTATCTGCCCCCTTACTCATCTCTTCAATCTTTCCTAACTACTGGATCCATTCCATCTACTTGGAAAACAGCTCAAGTAGTTCCATTACTCAAATCTGGTGATACTAGGGATCTCAACAATTACAGACCTATCTCCATCCTACCAGTACTATCTAAGATGCTCGAAAACTAGTAAACTCTCAGTTAAGGGACTATCTGGATAGCAATAACCTTCTAAATTCTGCACAATCTGGATTTAGATCAAAGCATAACACCATTACTGCCTTAGCCAAGGTAACCAACGATTGGCAGACTAATTTGGACAAGAAAAAATTTTACCTGTGCTGTGTTTCTGGATTTGAGTAAAGCCTTGACACAGTGGATCATGACTTATTACTCACCTCCCTTAACTCATTAGGCCTGGATTCCTATCACTCAACTGGTTTAAGGATTACCTTTCAGATAGGTCGCAACTGGTTAGAAATGGAAATTACCTATCCACCTCAAAACCTCTGCTAAGGGCGTACCACAAGGCTCTATTCTTGGCCCTATCCTCTTGCTATTTATATAAACAATATTGATGCCAACCTCACTCAATCTAACATTCATCTGTTTGCTGATGATACTGTATTGTATGTCAGCAATCCCTCACCTTTCAAAGCCTGTGAACTTCTACAATCCAATTCTCATTCTGCAGCACAATCTACTTGACAAAAACTACTTCTAAATGCAAAAACAAAAGCTATGTTCTTTACCACAAGAGTTGTACTACCACTACCCCAGCATCCAACACCCTACATATATCCACCTTACTTGGAAGAAACTTGAATTTGTTGATAACTTCAAATACCTTGGAGTCTGGATAGATAACAGGCTTGACTATTCTGTCCATATTGAAGAGCTACTTAAAAAGCTAAGACAGAGGCTCGGACTATTTTTTAGAATAAAACATTACCTAAACAGTGATTCTAAAAAAAGGTTAATTCAGGCCTCATTCCTATCCCTCATTGATTATGCTGATTTTCTCTACTGCCATTGTTCAAGTCATCTCTTACATAAGCTGGACACTCTGTATCACAGGTCCATAAGATTTATTACTGACCTTCCTCCAACACCCATCATGCTCCCTTTATAGGCAGTCAACTGGACATCATTGCAACACAGAAGAAATAGGAATTCTGTTATCTGGATATTCAAAGTGTTAACAGGCAAGCTACCACCTATATCACTGATTGCTTTACCCAAATTACAACCAGGCCATACACCTTAAGGATCAGTAAACTCATCACATTAAAGGTCCCCAATGCCTGCACCGGTATGGGAGGGCTGCTTTCAGCTATTCCTTAGCAGTTGCATGGAACCTCTCAAAAATCCATGAAGCTAGATAGCCTACTACCTCTGGCATCCTTCAAAGATTGTTCTCGCCCTTTTTCCAGAGCTCTGCAATTGCTTTTATAAAGCATAATCCCTACCTATCTGACCCAACTAAACCTCCTTTTCTATCCATTATATTAACTCAATTTCTTTCTTCCGAATCACCTATTATATTCTCATAAAACTAGTTAGACCATATAACTTATATTTTAGGACTGCTATACCCTTTGTCCTCTTTTTTCCTACAGGCTAAATGGTTCTATTGTTACTTGTATATATGTAAATTGTTGTATATAATCATTCCATGCCATTGTATTACTATTTATTCTATTCTTGTCTATGTAATAATACTTGTATCCTCATTTGTATGACCACTCAGGTCCATCTTGTAAATGAGCTTTGCTCAATGATGTTAGCCTGAATAAATAAAGATTTTGATTGATTGATTGATTGAATGGTACAACATAGGGAGAACTGGAGACATAACAGTATACAAGAACACAGCTGTCATAATAAGTTACATAGCTAGGTCATACAATAATACAAGCTAAATACAGTAATGGGAGAATACAGGTAGCAACTTAACAGCAGCAGTTGGAATTATACAAGGTAGAAGGAGTTAGGCAGGAAGAATACAGAAGGGTGGCGCAGTGGAGTAGGGTGAGGTAGGGCAGGTAGAGCAGTTTTAAGCTGTGCAAAGTAGGGGAGGATGAAGACAATAGGAAGGTAGAGGGGACAGGAAGGTAAGAGGAGAAACTACCTATAGGCGAGAGTGGGTAAAGGAAACTTAAAACTTATACAGTATGTAGAAGATAGGAAAGAGGAAGGTAGGAGAAGCAGTCTGAGCTTTTGTGGTCATGGCGATCATACAAGATCCACTAAGTAGGGTCGAGACAAGTGCCAGGGGCAGAGGAGCAGGGGGCAATGAGGTAGGGGAGCCTACAAGACAGTTACGGTGGGTCAAAGCAAGTACAAGGTTAAGCCTGCAGAAGATATCACCAAAGCACAGTCTTAAAGTGTAGGTGGGATCCAGTCTGCCTAAGCTCAGGGGGAAGCATATTCCAGAACTGAGGAGCCACATGTCTGAAGGCACCAACACCTTTTGAGGTATAACATCTAGGCACTTTTAAGAAGGATTTATCAGATAACCTCAGTTCATGAGAGGAGGTGAGAGAAAGTAGCATCTCCACAAGTGATGTTGGGGTTTTCAACCTGATAATAGAGTCTACCAGAGAGCCAAGGTAGTAATGCCTAGAGATGTAGAGGGGGACAGCCAGCCCAGGTCATTGTAAAGTTGACAGCGGTGCTTTAGTCAAGTGGACGAGGACGCGTAGTGGCATATGTTGTTGTATGTAACATCTTACTTCTGAAGGGAGGTTTTCTGGGCAACAGTCAGTATGGGGGCACAATAGGTGAGGGTAGAAAGTAGAATTCCCCTTGCAATGTCAAGTTTAGCTGATGGCGTTAGCATGTAACTAGTCTTGTAAGCAGCACCCAGTTTATTATTTACTGCTTTACAGGTAGTTTGAATATGAAGGTTTAGATCCAGGGATTGATTCAGCAAGACCCCAAGATAATTAAAGGATGTGACAGATTCCAGTTGTGTTCCACCCACACTGCGGACCATAAGGGATGTAGGACAGGTTCTAAGTTTAGGGGCTGAACCAAAAAGCATGGCCTTTGTTTTCTTAGAATTTAGAACCAGTTTATGATCATAGAGCCAGTTTTGAATGTTCTTGAAATCATCAGAGAGGGTAGAGTTTAGGTCAACAACTCTGTTTGAACTGGTATAGATGACAAGATCATCTGCATATAGGAGAGATGAACAGTCTTTCAGGGCACTAGGAACATTATTGACAAAGAGTGAGAAAAGAAGTGACCCCAGGATAGATCCTTGAGGCACACCAATGTTTATTGATGCTTGGTTAGATATAGCTGAGTCAAATTTTACCATTTGAGACCTGTTTGATAGGTAGCTGTTAAACCATTTGACAACCAGAGTAGAGAAACCCAGGTTTAGCAGGCCAGATAGGAGCAGGGGGTGGTCTACCAGGTCAAATGCCTTGGTAAGGTCAATGAAAACAGCTCCTGTAAGACACCCTGTGTCCATTTTGGAGTGAAGGTCAGAGGTAAGTTTTAGCAGGGCAGCAGATGTACTATGGTTCTTTCTGAAACCATGCTGGGCATCAGAAAGGACATTAAGCTTTGAGAGGAAGTCAAGTGTTTGGGTGGCAACAACCTTCTCAAGTAATTTAGACAAGACTGAGAGAATAGCAATGGGTCTGTAATTACTGATATCCTTTTTGTCACCTTTTTTGAAGACCGGAGTTATGCGAGCTATTTTCCAGAAGTCTGGGACAGTACTGCAAGAAAGGGACAATGTATATATTTTTGCCAGAGGAGAGGCAATATAGGAGGCCGCAAGCTTGAGAAGGCGAGGCTCGAGGTGGTCCAACCCAACACTAGTATTGTCAGACACTGATTTGAGAAGCTTAAGCACCTCAATTGGCATTATAGCCTTGAAGTAGAAAGGCAGAGTATGTGCAGATTCTGGTGAGGATGTTAAGGTGTCAGGCACATTGTTCAGTCCCCAGGGGTGGTGGTGATTAGCTAGGGGTTGGAAGGAGGAGGTATATAGGGACAGATCCAAGAACATCCTGTTAAAACCATTTGCTATGGTGTTCAGGTCATTGCAGTGAGCCCCATTTAGTATCATATCCACTGGTGTGTTGGACTGGGAGGACCCAAAGAAAGACTTGATATGTGCCCAGAATTTCCTGGAGTCACATGCAGAGTTAATAAGCAGGTCCTTGCAGTACTTGCTTTTAGCTATTCTTATTTTCTTTTTGCAGAGATTTATGTGGGTCATGTAGGGGTTGTAATCAGATGACTGCCCATTTTGTTTAAAATGCCTCCAGAGTTTGTCCCACATGTGTAGCTCTGCCAGAAGGTCCTTGTGTAACCACCTGGTTGGTCTACCTCTGACTCTCCTGGTGACCTTAGGCGCATGCCTAATCTGAATGTCAGTGAATTTTGTGAGAAAGATGCATAGGGCCTCTTCAACGTCATTTGTGAGGTATATCTCAGACCAATCAATAATGGAAATGTCATGAAGGAAGGCATTTACATCCAAATTTGCCAAATTCATGAAAGTAATGTAGCGTGGTGGGGGAGATGGAGGGGGCACCTGAGGCCCATATGCAGAAAATTGGAGCATGGTTAGTTATAGCATCAGAAAGGATCCCGGATATAGGCACATGCTCCAAGCAGTTTATAAGTAGTCAATCTATCATGGTACCTGTTTTTGGTGGATTTGGAGTCATAGTCAGTTCAATTATCACCTGATGTAGGTAATAGCTGCTAGCCACCGATACCAACAAGCTATGGGTAGGTCCCAGCCAATTTAGATTTATGTCTCTGAGGATTATAGTCTAATTTTGGCATACATTAACCAGGGTTGTGTCGAGTATCTTTTGAAATCCAGCCACACTCCCAGAGGGGGGTTAGAGACACAGATGATATGTAGTTTATTTGAGCTAGGGGTGACAGTGGCATGTATAAGTTCACATAATGTAGGCAAGACCTGGTCATGGATGGCAGTAAGGTTGAGATGTTCTTTATGATGGATAGCAACACCACCTCCATGTTTGTCAGTTAGCCTATCCCTACGGATGATGGAGTAGTTTTCTATAGAGCAGAGAGAGAGAGAGAGTCGGGTATCTTGGGTTTCAGCCACCTCTCTGTAAGGCAAAGAATGTCAGGGTTGTATTCTTTCATCCACACCTCTAGCTCATCCAAGTGACATGTAAGGCTTCTAATATTCATATGCATAATGAAGATACCTTTACCAGTTAGCCTGGTAAAGTCATCAGCTGCAAAGTGGACAGGTGTACCAGGATTTGATTCAATGTCCCCCAACAGAAGGATTATTAGCAAGGCTAAGAAGCAGAGCCTAGCAGCGTGGTAAGCCTGAGTATTTGCTGCCCACCGCCTCCATTTTTCAAGAACTAGAAGCACATAACAGGAGCAGCCTTTTGGGAATAGGAAAAATTGGCAGGAGGATACTGGCCACAAGCTGGAGACAAGGATGTTTGGGAAGCCAAAATTCTGGCAGTCAGCTACTATGCCCTGGTAGTCACAGGGGATAGAGAGTGAAAATACATTCATACAGAGGAGTGCTAGAGGGATGAGGATTCCCCACCCCCCCAGACTGTAGCTAATCATAGCTTTAGGTACCTGGCAAAACAGGGGGACAGCAGGGAGGCAGAGCTCAGTGATTTGCATGGAGTTTGTCAAATGGACAGCGTGACAGTGTTGAAATTCAGAGTCACAATGCAATTGGAATTATTGGGGAGAAGGCTTCCTTTGCTACGGAGCAAGACAAGCTAGAGTTAGCTATATATCAGTAAAGAATAGGTCACTGCGGTAGACAGAAGACAGTGCAGGATTCGAACCTAGCTCTGAAAATAGACATAAGTTCCAAATAGTGTGACCATGTATAGTGCTTAAGCCTGAAATAAAAAAAAATGCTTTGCCATCTGTGTAGTCAGATAGGACTATGAGATCAGCCCGACTGAGATATTTTTCATCGGCCCCTTAGTGGCACAATTTTATAAGAAGCCAGTGGAAGTCTAGGCACTTAGTCATGTGACACAAGGACACTATATAAGTGAGAGCCCACCCAGGGTGGGTTGGGAGCTGGCGCGAAGTGCCATTGGGATAGCAATTATGCCTTCACCGCCCGTTGAGCCAGAAGTCAGCCGGGCTCGTGGTCTTCCACGCTGGGGTGATGCCTTCAGGAGTTGAGCTCCTACAATGAGGGGACACCTCAGGAAAGCAGTGACCGAGTAGAGATCCAGCGGAGCCACGCTGGAAGCGGGCTCACAAGAGGGATTTTCCCAGTGGGTCCGAAGCCCTGGTGGGCTCTGAGGAGACTTAGAGGGCACAGGAAGGGAGAGGGGTTAAGTAGCAGCAGGTAGTGGGGGGGAGTAAAGTCTAACAAATGAAACTAGGTGGCCAGTGGACTAAGGTGGGAGTAGTCAAGAGGAACAATTTGTGGGAGTATTTGCTAAGGTACAGTGGAGGGGGGGAGAAAGAGAGAGAGAGAGAGAGAGAGAGAAGGAGAATCAGAGAAGTTTAGCACAATAACCTCAAGATAGTCTTCCTACTACTTTAAAGCATTACCAATTTATTTGAGTCAGACTGAAAGCGCTAAGATTTTCAACAGTTTAGTAAAAAAAACCTAAAAGAGCAGTAAAAAATATCCCAAAAGAGCTGTAGACACAATTTAAAAAATGCTCAACAACTGTGATACACTAAGCTCCAGGGGAGAACATATGTAACAGTTTAAGCTACAGGAACTTTTACTTAGGTAAGCAGCAATGCTAAATATTTAAGGTATAGTCAGGCAGAAAATTGCAGTTTGAAAAGGCACAAATTTAGAGGGCTCCCAGTCCACAGGTAACCAAGTTCAGTTCAGAAAAGGCATTCCAATCAGAACAAGTCCAAAATGGTGAAACAGCCAATCAGATGCAGGGTGCTCTCGTTTGAAATTCCCAAAGGAGCACTAGGGGGAAAGCGGACGTACCTTGTCAGCAATTACGCCTTCACCGCCCGCTGAGCCAGAAGTCAGCTGAGCTCATGGTCCTCCGCACTGGGGTGATGCCTTCAGGAATTGAGCTCCAACAATGAGGGGACACCTTGGAGGAGCGGTGGCTGAGTAGAGTTCCGGTGGAGCTGCGCTGGAAGTGAGCTCATGAGAGGGACTTTCCCAGCGGGTCCGAAGCCCCGGTGGGCTCTGAGGAGACCTTGTCAGCAATTATGCCTTCACTGTCCACTGAGCCAGAAGTCAGCCAGGCTTGTGGTCCTCCACACTGGGGTGATGCCTTCAGGAGTTGAGCTCCTACAATGAGGGGATGCCTCTGAGGAGTGGAGGCCAAGTAGGGATCTGAATACTAACACCCAATCAGATTGCAGCATTTCTGAGACCCATATTTTTTTGTTTATAATTTTTTTAAATTTCATGTTCCGTTTTTAAAAAATGTTGACTACAGAGTAACGACTTGTTGTAAAAGAGAGTATATTTAAAAATGCTAATTTGCAATGGAAGTTATTAAGCATCAGTGTCAAAAAAGCATATCATTTACACAAATTTTATTTGTTGGTTTTTTTCCCGGCACAATGGAATCTATAAATTTTGACATAAGCACCGATAATATATTTGAAGGAGAATTTACTGAAGACGACTTGTCACAAATCTCAGAGATTGAGCAGAGTACTTCTGTTCTGGCAACAGCCCCGGAAAGCAACATACAAAGGTTTTGTATATTGACGGAAGAAGCCATAGCAGAGTTGGAAAGTTCAACAACCAAAAAAGAACACAAAGTACCAATAAAACTGGACTGAGCACATCTTAAAAGAGTTCTGCAAAGAGAGAAAGAAGCAAGAGGAATTCAAAATGCTACCTACTCCACTGTTAGCGCATCTCCTTTCAGAGTTCTATTTCTCGCTTCACCGAGGTGATAGTTCCCTAAATAGCAGAGGAAGCTTGATAAACATCCAAAGCAGAATCAATAAACATCTCCAAAGACAGCTATAGACAGAAACATAAACATTACAACAGACCCAGAATTCCGGCAAGCGAAC
Source organism: Neoceratodus forsteri (assembly GCA_016271365.2). Classification (NCBI taxonomy): domain Eukaryota; kingdom Metazoa; phylum Chordata; order Ceratodontiformes; family Ceratodontidae; genus Neoceratodus; species Neoceratodus forsteri. The sequence goes on along the minus strand of CM028135.1, from coordinate 575,297,415 downwards.
TAGAATCTTAATCTTCAATGTACAAATGCCGCTGTGCAGGGGTTAAACATAGTTGAACATAAGACACCTATTAGTAAGAGGGGCTTTAAAAAATGTATGCAACTAAAACATTGAGCTGTGTGACACGCTTGAACCTACTATATAAAGTATGGTTTGAATTACAGGGTTTTTTTTTGCAGATGAGGACAAGAAAATACCGCAAACCTACTGGTGATGGATTTTGCAATATGCTATGACTCTTCCGGAGCAGAGTATATTACAAAGATGACTGCTGAGCTGAACGAAAACCACCAAGGAGGACTGAATGATGTGCCCAACATATCAGACGTATGGATGTATGCACAGCTCGGTAATCCAAACTGTCCAGTCACCAGTTCCAATCTCTACATCTCAAAGCTCCACCCCAAGCAACAAAGACTATTTCAGAAGCCCCACAATGCTGAGAAACAAAATGAAATATAGTATGCTAAAAACCCAATTGGAGCAAAAACAATCAGTACCTTAATGAAAAACATTTTAGCACCAGCTGGCCTATCCCATGTGTACACAAACCACTGTGTCAGAGCAACCTACTGCCAGCTACTGAGTGATGCCAGAGTAGAAGACATACACATGATATCAATTTCAGGGCATAAGTCAGAAACAAGCATAGAGCATTATGCAAGTAATGTGGATGAGGACCAGAGACATTTTAATCAACTCCTGTTTGGCGCCCTTCAAGATTGTGAACCACTTAAAGATATGCATTCACCATCACCTGTTCACAAACAAATTATGACTGCGGCAATGGACAATGAAACAAAAGATATATTTGGACCCTTGTTTGTAATGGGTGCTAACTTCAATAGCTGTGTTTTCAATTGTTTCAAAACAGTAAATTCTTTTGATAAACATTGGAATATGTATTTAGTATGACCCACTGCGTCACTTGTTGCTTGCTAATTTCTAAATTAGTACTTCCTCAGTGCAGTACTAGAATTGTTATTGTGTTAATTTATTGAGTGGTGTTATTTATTTATTAAATAAAGTAGAATGTTTCCTAACTATCTAGTGTGCAAGCCCAACATACATAAATGTATTTATGTCATTATAGTTAAACTTATGAATAAAACAGAAAGTCTACTTTGTAGAGTTCTAATAAACCAGATAAAAATAGTCCTCTAAGATGTTTGTAATGTGTGGTATCTAAATAAATGTTGATAGCCTATTTACTCAACACCTGATTTCTTGTCAAATTTTTCAAGTGGTTTAAAGTTTAGCAAACTGCATAACAAATAAATCTAAACAGTACTCGAGTGCCAAAAACTGAGCTGATGTTGAGTGTGAGAGCTGTGGGATGGTATGGTTCATCAAGGTTGTATGTGTTTAAACACATTATTACCAGATCAATAGAAGTGTACATAAATATGTAATCAAGTGCTAAGGTACAAGGATGTATTGTCGATACTCAGTTTATCACTCAGACAATGGGGTGCTTAGGCACAAGTCAAAGATAAGTACATTCAGTGGCCTTACTGTGTGGTGAAACCCACTGCCACAAACATCCAGGTAGTTTTTGTTAAGTGCAACTGGAAAAGTTGTAAGATCGTACAAATTTATTTTTAAAATGTTGCTAACTAATGTTAAGTGGCCCATCCACAGATGGAATTTCCACAGGACAATTGTCTGTCTAGTAATTCAGTAAGTTATGTGATTGTGTACCATGAAATAAAAAAATTCAAAGAACTATATGATTGCAGTAGTATAAGCATTGTCCCTTCCCACCAACACACACACACACACACACACACACACACACACACACACACACACAATGGTAACATTAAATACAAAGGTTCAAAAGACTCCAGATTAACACTGACGAGCATAGACAGCAAGACATACAGGCCAGAATTGTATCCAGAACACATTGTTTTCATATGTGATGTACAGTGAAGCTTGCCAGGATGAAACCCAGTTCTACAGCATTCAGCAACACTCTGCAGCATGTTGCAGCAGTTACTGTAGAAAACAATGTAATTTCAAAGTCAATTGGTCCCTTTTGTCATGCAGGAAACCATGACATTCATTTCATCCTGTCAGTGTTGCATTTTCCTGCATAACAAAATGGATACATTTCCATTGAAATAGCATTGTTTAGTTCAGTAACTCTGATGCAGCATACTGCAGAGTGCAGTAAAAGTGAGTTTCATCCTGGCAAGCTTCACTGTACATTTTACTCTTTTTTTTTTTTTGTCTGAAAAACCACAGTAGATATTATGGGGATTACTTATGTCAGTCAACTAAAGATCAGTAATTTAAACTCATCATGGTACTTCATATTTGGAAATCAGTTTCTATTGTGTAAAAAAAAAACATAACATCAATGAGTCCGTTTATGGAGGTAGTGCACATCCAAGAGTTAAATATTGAGTGTTGTATACACATCAATTACATCAGAAGTTTGCATGCAAAATGCAGTGTAACAAATATTTACGTAACCAGAGACAGAGAGAGAGACAAAATGCATTGTAAAAATTGATAATATAATCAAGCTAGCATGCATTTACACAAGGCAGTAAATGCATTGAATCAGCACCTTTTGCACATGCTTGCAGATTAATGCAAGGGTGCCGGAAGATGGTGAAAGCTGAGGGGGCTGAGAATCAAAAGGGCACTAATGAGGATACAAAGGGCACTTTTTTATATTAGTTTTTACCATGCAGAAATAAAAAGTGGAGGGGCTACTGCCCCTTCCGCCCCCCCGGTTCCGGCACCTATGGATTCATGTAACACAAGAAGGGTAATTTTGTTCTTCCTCCACATTTGATAGCAAAACTTAACTTTGACTGAATAGTTCTAAAAATTGTTATTTTGCAATTATCACATGACAGTATCACAAAAATGGCCAGATGCAGAATCTGCTGCCCACCCAAAAATGATGGAACTGCCAAGGGTTCTCAGAGCTGCTTTCAGCAGCAGTTGTTCAACAAAGAAAATATTTTATTAAGGCCACATGCATCCAATCAGTCAATATAAACTGGGACTAGCCCAAATAACTTAGCAGAACGAAATGGTGTCAAAGTGCTGTTCCAGACTCCCCTCAAAACACTCTTCAGCAAGTGTATATTTGCTGCATGTTGTCTGTTGGTAAGCCATGCATAATGTTCAGATAAAATCACTCTGTCAAACTAAAAGAAGAAAAAATGCTTGGCATGACCCTCATACATGAAAAAAACATTTAGTTTAATACTGTAAGTCTGCTGGCACTTCATTTAGAGTCCGCTCTGCAGCAGCCCATTTAATGAATTTAACGCTGCATCATTTAGTCTCAGTTTCAGCAGTATTTATAGTGATATATTTGCCTTACCTGACAGAGTACCCCAGTAAGCTCCTTTGCCGTGAAGAAAATTAACTGTTAATTGTTTTAGAAACACTATATGAAATGCACTTGATTCACCATCACCGATTACCCCCGACCTGTCGGGAATCAAATTTCGAGACAATGACTTTTGACCCCCCTTCCCCCCATTGTGAAATACAGTGTTGCAGCCTACGCACAGGGCAATAAAAAAAGAAGTATAATACAGGTAAACGTAACATTTTTCCACTGCGTGAGGACAAGAGGAGACCTGCAAAATGAAATTACCACTTCGGCTGTTGCCCAGTTGTTGTTTTTTCAGCAGTCGTCATGGTAATGCTCCAGGCAACAACCTTTCATCCCCACAGTTCAATCGACGGCAGCAGCAAACTAACAGGGCTAATCAAAATGAAAAAAAATATATAACAATCATACTAACCACTGTGCCAGGTCAAAATTAGATTAAACAATCTGTGGAATGGTCTGTCACCAGTGCCTATAACCTGAACCCCCGGACAAAAACACAGAGGACAGATGCCGTCAGTCAGTAGGGCATCTATCTGACAGTGAGTACACCGAAATGTTTCACAATGTTCTAACTTTATTTAACATCTATTCACTTTTTTGTGATCATGCATCTGGATATTCAGCTACAACTCTTTCATAGACAATAATATTTTTATATGTCCCATGTTGCCACGCGTTGCTAGATAAGAGTGGTTTCCACATGTGTCCTGCATGTGCCAGAACAGCTCAGCTTCTCTTTGCTGTTCTCTCACAAGCAGAATGCACAGGAAACCATTCTTATAGCAACAAGTGGCTCCGTGGGGCATATAAATACATAAAATGTATTAATGTTGCATGACTGGTGACCTCTTATAATGGCTGGAAAAGCATTCCTGATAAAACGCCATGATAAACCACAAGGAGTTATTACGGCATTTTTCTCCTTGCACTCTGACTTCATTGTATTTGTGTGAGTATGCTGGCTGCTCAGGGACACACTCACTTGCACAAATACAGCTTAGTTTTTTTTTCTGTGTTGAAACCTTGCACCAGTTATAATAAAAAATAATGCCCATGCAAAGTTTGTTTTATGAGGCTTTTTCACACACCCTTTGTGTGTGAAAAATCCTCACACCTGCACAGGCATTATTCTATGTATTTATATGTTCCACAGAGCCACTCATTGCTAGATAAGAGTGGTTTCATGTGTGCTGTGAGAGAACAACAATGTGAAGCTGAGCTGTTCTGACACGAGCAGGACTTGCGTGGAAACCTCTCTTATCCAGCAATGAGTGGTGATGTGGGACATAGAAAAATATTGTAAAATGAGCATCCAAATTTAAGCTTTTTCATTGGCCAGTTGCTGTGCGATAATGTGTCTGATGCACAGGAAAAAAGTCCAGTAATGCCAGTGTGCACTGATTCTGGTAAATCTGCCATTTAGAATGTTGGCAAAATAAAACTCAGCCATCTTGTTTTACCAACTGCAAGTGAAATTTCAGCCAGCATTTTTTCCTCAAAGTATGAAAAAGATGTTGAAAGGGATTGGTAAGGGAGGAAACTATCAAGTGGCCAGCAGGTTGGGGGGCCAATAAGCATAGTGAGAGAGCGAGCGGGTGTCAGGGGAATCATTGTGAAAAAGAAATCAATACTTGACACGATCTCTCCCTTGCCTGCCAGCTCACTCACTCACTATGCTCCTCAGCCCACAACCTGCTGGACACTTGCAAGTTCCCTCCTTTATAAACCCTTTTCAACATATTTTTCATACTTTTAAAAGGAAAGAAAATGCAAGCATAATCTCTCACCCACCCGCTCTCTCACGCAACTCCTTTCCACTCAACGGTGTCTGTCAACTCATTGGCTCAGCTAGGTCTCACAGTAGGCACATTCACTCATTCTCGCTTACATACCGCTGTGGCATGCCTGCTCATCAGACACTCGCTCTATGCTTGCCACGCTACTCCAAAATAAAAATTAAAAAAACATTTTCAAGATGATTAAATGATAGAAGTGATATGCATGTGTATGGGGGGAGACCGTGACAACCACCACAGCAAAGATTACCGATGATGGCCACAGTAGGACCAAACTACTAAACTAAAAAAAACCTCAGCCAGGCAGAAGAACTATTTTACTTAAATTAAAGACGAAGATGTAAGTTTTCCATCATTCAGTCCAAATAATTTTAACTTTAACATCTATATACAATTTAGAACCCATTTCATTAGCGCAGTAAGCCATTCCAGGGTGTGCGTTAAACACTTTAACACATGGCTAGGAGGCTGGATGCACTCAGCCTATGGCCTTGTGCCTCACTACGTCTCCTAGTCATGTATTAAAGTGTCTAACACACATCCTGTCATGTCTTATTGCTTACTTATTGTCCATGAAACAGTTGTAGCTGAATATCCAGATGCATGATCACAAAAAAGCAAATAGATGTTAAATAAAGTTAGAACATTGTGAAACATTTCAGTGTACTCACTTTCAGATAGAAGCCCTACAGACCGATGAAGTCTGTCCTCTGTGTTTTCATTGGAAGGGGTTACGGGGGCTGGTGACAGGTAATTTCACAGATTGTTTAATCTAATTTTGACCAGGCACAGTGGTTAGTACAGTATGGTTGTTATGTTTGTTTTTTTCATCTTGATTAGCCCTGTTATTTCGTAGTTGCTGTCAATTGAACTGTGGGGGTGAAAGGTCATTGCCTGGAGTGTTACCATTATGACTGCTAAAAAACAAACTTGGCGACAGCAAAGTGGTAATTTCTTTTTGCAGGTCTCCTCTCGTACTTGCACAGTGGGAAAATGTTATGCTTACTTGTATTATACTTCTTTTTTATTGCCCGGTATGTAGGCTGCAGCACTGTATTTCACAGTGTGGGGGTTCAAAGGTCGTTGCCTCAGAAATTTGCTTCACGACAGATCGGGATAATCAGCAATGGTGAATTGAGTGCATTTCATACAGTGTTTCTAAAACAATTAACAGTTAATTTTCTTCACAGCAAAAGAGCTTACCCAGGGTACTCTGTCAGATACCGCAAATATGTCACTATAAATACTGCTGAAACTGAGACTAAATGATGCAGCGTTAAATTCATTAAATGGGCTGCTGCAGAGCGAACTCTAAATGAAGTGTTAGTAGACTGTACATTATTAAACTAAAATGCTTTTTTCATGTATGAGTGTCATGCCAAGCATTTTTTCTTCTTTTTGTTTGACAGAGTGATTTTATCTGAACATTATGCATGGCTTACCAACAGACAACATGCAGAAAATATACACTTGCTGAAGAGTGTTTTGAGGGGAGTCTGGAACAACACTTTGACACCAATTCCTTCTGCTAAGTTATTTGGGATTGGGCTAGTTCCAATTCATATTGACTGATTGGATGCATGTAGCCTTAATGAAGTCTTTTCTTTATTGAACAACTGCTGCTGAAAGCAGCTCTGAGGACCCTCTGCAGTTCCATAATTTATGGGTGGGCAGCAGATTCTGCATCTGGCCATTTTTGTGATACTGTCATGTGATAATTGCAAAATAACAATTTTTAGAACTATTCAGTCAAAGTTAAGTTTTGCTATCAAATGTGGAGGAAGAACAAAATTACCCTTCTTGTGTTACATGAATCTGCAAGCATGTGCAGAAGGTGCTGATTCAATGCATTTACTGCCTTGTGTAAATGCATGCTAGCTTGACTATATTATCAGTTTTTGCAATGCATTTTATCTCTCTCTCTCTTTCTCTGATTATTTATTTATTTATTGAAATGTTTCACCAGGAGGGCACACTGAACAACAAGTAGCTTTTCTCACAGTGCGATCTGGGGGAAGGGGTTACATAGGGTTGTGAAGGATGATCAGTTACAATAGTATGTGGGTAGTACAAACAATACAACATTGTAAGATTGTGCAACAGTTTTGTACAATAAATAGTAGTGGAACATTGGGTAAATTATAATACATGTCCAAAATCATACAAAAGAACATATGAATGTACAAAACAGTAATAATGTGATAGAACCATTTATAGAGCATGAGTGTACCAGTGTACTCAAAGGTAGTACACAAGTGCTGTTGAAGTAAAAAGGATGGTGTTAGGCTGAGCACACTGGTGACCCAGAAGGGCAGGTGAAGAAGAGAGGGGGGAGAGGCAAGAACAGAATATGAGGAGAAGGGGTAGCCATTTCCTGATTTCCCCCTTCAGGATGTTGAGAACCCTGTCGGGGGAGGGGGGTTATGATAGGAAGGCAGAAACTGGGGATAAGTATTAAGGTGGGTTAAAGCAGGACCAGCTGAGGGAAAGGTAATTGTGTAGGGCAGAGGTAAGGGAGTAGTTGGAGGAGGAGTGTCGTATTTTGGGGGGAGAGAATTCCAGATTTTAGGGAAATGATGGGCAAAACCAGTCTGACAGATGAGGGTGGAGTGGCTAGGGACTGTCAAGGTGCGGGCGTCATTTGATCTGAGAGAGTGGGTGGAGGGAGGTGGAGTGGAGAGAGAGGATGAGAGATGGGAGGGGAGCCCCCCAAACCAGAATTTAGAGGTTAGTTTGGGCACAGTGAGAGATGCATCTGTGAGATAATGGAAGGAAGGTTAGAGAGCGATAGAGTTCACAGTGGTGGGAGCAGGAAGGGGAGTCGATAACAAAGTGGCAGAAGGAGTTAAAGAGAGTGTCCAACTTGGTCAGGGAAGATTTGGGAGCAGCACCATAGACTACATCACAGTAGTTAAAGATGGGAAGTATCATCTTCTGGACAATTTCACGCCTCATAGTCAGCAGGATGCAACTACTATTCCTGTATAGAGCACCAAGCTTGGGGCGCAGTTTCTCCAGGATAGCATTGATATGCCCAGAGAAGCTGAGGTGCTAGATACTTAAATATTTGTTATGCTGCATTTTGTATGCAAACTTCTGATGTAATTGATGTGTATACAACACTCAGTATTTTACCTTGGGTGTGCGTAACCTCCTTAAACGGACTCATTGATGTTATGTGTTTATTTATTTTTACACAATAGAAACTGATTTCCAAATATGAAGTACCATGATGAGTTCAAATTATTGATCTTTAGTTGACTGACATGAGTAATCCCCATAATATCTACTGTGGTTTTTCAGACAAAAAAAAAAAAGAGTAAAACATACAGTGAAGCTTGACAGGGTGAAACTCACTTTTACTGCATTCTGCAGTATGCTGCATCAGAATTACTGAACTAAACAATGTTATTTCAATGGAAATGTATCCTTTTTGTTATGCAACAAAATGTAACACTGACAGGATGAAGTGAATGTCATGGTTTCCTGCATGACAAAAGGGACTAATTGACATTGAAATCACATTGTTTTCTACAGTAACTGCTGCAACATGCTGCAGAGTGTTGCTAAATGCTATAGAACTGGGTTTCATCCTGATGAGCTTCACTGTACATCAAATACAAAAACAATGTGTTTCTGGATACATTTCTGACCTGTATGTCTTGCTGTCTATGTTTGTCAGTGTTAATCTGGAGTCTTTTGAACTCTTGTATTTAATGTAACCATAGTTTGTGTGCGTGTGTGCATGTGTGGGTGTGGGTGTGTGGGTGTGTGTGTGTGTGCCTGTGTGTGGGAAGGGGCAATGTTTATACTACTGCAATCATATAGTTCTTTGAATTTTTCTATTCCATGGTATACAGTCACATAACTTATTGAATTAGAAGAAAGACAAACAATTGTCCTGTGGAAATTCCATCTGTGGATTGGCCACTTAACATTAGTTAGCAATATTTTAAAAAGAAATTTGTACGATCTTACAACTTTTCCAGTTTACATCTTAACCAAAAGTGCCTGAATGTTTGTGGCAGTGGATTTCACCACACAGTAAGGCCACTGAAGGTACTTATCTTTGACTTGTGCCTAAGCGCCCCACTGTCTGAGTGATAAACCGAGTATCAACAATACATCCTTGTACCTTAGCGCTTAGCACTTGATTACATATTTATGTACAGTTCTATTGATCTGGTAATAATGCGTTTAAACACATGCAACCTTGACGAACCATATCATCCCACAACTCTCACAGTCAACATCAGCTCACTTTTTGGCACTCGAGTACTGTCTAGATTTATTTGCTATGCAGTTTGCTAAACTTTAAACCAATTGGAAAAATTTGACAAGAAATCAGGTGTTGAGTAAATAGGCAACATTTATTTAGATACCACACATTACAAACATCTTAAAGGACTATTTTTATCTGGTTTATTAGAACTCTACAAACTAGACTTTCTGTTTTATTCATAAGTTTAACTGTAACAACATAAATACAGTTATGTATGTTGGGAAATAAATAACACTACTCAATAAATTAACACAATAACAACTGTAGTACTGCACTGAGGAAGTACTAATTTAGAAATTAGCTAACAACAAGTGACTCAGTGGGTGATATTAAATACATATTTAAATGTTTATAAAAATAATTTATTGTTTTGAAACATAATTAAAAACACAGCTATTGAAGTTAGCACCCATTACAAATAAGGGTCCAAATAGGTCTTTTGTTTCATTGTCCATTGCAGCAGTCATAATTTGTTTGTGAACAGGTGATGGTGAATGCATATCTATAGGTAGTTCGTAATCTTGAAGGGCGCCAAACAGGAGTTGATTAAATGTCTCTTTTGGTCATCATCCACGTTACTTTGTTTCTGACTTATGCCCTGAAATTTATATCATGTGTCTGTCTTCTACTCTGGCATCACTCAGAAGCTGGCAACAGGTTGCTCTGACACAGTGATTTGTGCACATATGGGATAGGCCAGCTGCTGCTGAAATGTTTTTCATTAAGGTACAGATTGTTTTTGCTCCAATTGGGTTTTTAGCATACTATATTTCACTTTGTTTCTCAGCATTATGTGGCCACTGAAATAGTCTTTGTTGCTCGGGGTGGAGCTTTGAGATATAGAGCTTGCAACTGGTGACTGGCGGCAAAGGCAAAACTCAGCACTCTGAAATTGGTGTGAATGCAAGCATAAGTTTAATATATCAGGTAAACGCCAAGCCTCACATTCGACAGGTAACACAGGTCATACAACTAGGAAGTTCCCAACCGGTTTCGTGCACAGCATGTCATCAGGGGGTGGTCACTGGTGATATCAAACGCAGATTTATAGGGTAACACTTAAAGGAACAGTACCTAACAAAGGCTATTCACATCAATCCACACACTATACATACATATAAGTGCATAAAAAATGAAAATAATACACTACATGATACACTGTGATATAAGCAGCACTACTATATCCATACCTGTGTGTCATATTATAAATTCCCTATGTCTCAAATATCTGTATTAATTTTTTTAAAGTTATTATTTGTTATTTTAGAAAAATTTTTAGCTTAAAAAAAGAGAATTAGAGCAAAATATGCAGCAAAACTAAAGAAATAAGGTGGAAAAGCAATTCAGTATGGATCTCATCAATCAGTCCCTACATTCTTTTATTATCAAAAAATAAAGAATAACAGATATTCAAAAATAAATATGTTATACAGTACTAGACAGGAAATCAGCTTCCAGCCATCGGGACACACTGAATATTCCATGTCCAGGTATTTTGTAAACAGCAACATTTATCTGTAAAATAAATCAAAATATATGTTGGTGCTATTCTATTTCAGCTGTAAGCAACTCATCAATTCCATCTTATCATTTAATCCTGGGGCAACCAAAGCCCCCAGCGTATAGATCCAAAAGGACTCTCTATATTTCACCTTAGCATCTAAGTCCCCTCCCCAAGGTCCTAACTTTACTACTTCGATTCCACAAAATCTAAATACATGTGCCAAATCTGTATTAGTATTTTGGTCACAATGTATTGCAAGTGCACTTCTGGTATCTTTGAGATAGATCTAAGATGTTCACCCATCCATTCCTTTAATGGGCGTATGGTTTTACCTACATAAAATGCTCCATATTGACAAGTGGCTAAATAGACTACATTCATACTGCTACATGTAATGAAATCTCTGATTTCATACATTTTAGCACAATTGCAGCTGGTAAAGGTTTTGCATTTTAGTACAGACTTACAAAATTTGCAATTACCACAATTGAACATGCCACATGGGGCATGGGAAACAACCTTGTCATCACCTTTGTTTAAAGGTGTAGTGTAACTATGCACCAACCTATCTCATAAATTCTGACCCCTTCTATAGACCATCCTAGGACTATGTCGGGTGACTTCCAACAGCCGTGTTTCACTCAACAAGACATTCCAGTTGTTATGGATGATCTGCTCAATAGCTTTGGAATGTCTAGTGTAGGTGGTGACAAAATTTGCCCTCTGCTCCTTAGGCATCTGTGTTTTTTGTTTAACAAGATCAATCCGCTCAGTACATGCAGCAGTTTGAAAGGCCTCCTGAACTATGCTATAGGCATAGCCTCTTTTTATAAATCTATCACACAGGTCTGACCCCTGGGTAATAAAATCTACGTCTTTACTGCAATTGCGTCTCACCCTCAACATCTGGGCCTTCAGTATACTGGACACTAAATGGCGTGGATGGCAACTAGATGCATGTAACAGAGAATTCCTATCAGTTTCTTTATGAAACAATGTGGTACTGAGACTACCGTCACCTTCCTTAGTTATACTAACATCTAGAAAGGATACACATGTGAAATCCTGTTGTATAGTAAATCTCAAATTCTCATTACTTTTTTCTAGATAATTCACAAACAAAAAAAGTTCTTCCAAAGTGCCACGCCACACCAAAAAGATGTCATCAATATATCGACGCCAGATGTCAATATTGTCATAAAATAGATTGATATCCCTATCATAGATGAAATTCTTTTCCCATAAGCCCAGATATAAATTAGCATAATAGGGTGCAAAAGTAGCACCCATTGCTGTACCTTTAATTTGAATACTACCATGTGCGTAACCTCCTTAAACGGACTCATTGATGTTATGTTTATTTATTTTTACACAATAGAAACTGATTTCCAAATATGAAGTACCATGATGAGTTCAAATTATTAATCTTTAGTTGACTGACATGAGTAATCCCCATAATATCTACTGTGGTTTTTCAGACACACAAAAAAAAGAGTAAAACATACAGTGAAGCTTGCCAGGGTGAAACTCACTTTTACTGCATTCTGCAGTATGCTGCATCAGAGTTACTGAACTAAACAATGTTATTTCAATGGAAATGTATCCTTTTTGTTATGCAACAAAATGTAACACTGACAGGATGAAGTGAATGTCACGGTTTCCTGCATGACAAAATGGACTAATTGACATTGAAATCACATTGTTTTCTACAGTAACTGCTGCAACATGCTGCAGAGTGCTGCTAAATGCTATAGAACTGGGTTTCATCCTGACGAGTTTCACTGTACATCAAATACAAAAACAATGTGTTTCTGGATACATTTCTGGCCTGTATGTCTTGCTGTCTATGTTTGTCAGTGTTAATCTGGAGTCTTTTGAACTCTTGTATTTAATGTAACCATAGTGTGTGTGCGTTCGTGCGTGTGTGCATGTGTGGGTGTGGGTGTGTGGGTGTGTGTGTGTGTGTGTGCCTGTGTGTGGGAAGGGGCAATGTTTATACTACTGCAATCATATAGTTCTTTGAATTTTTCTATTCCATGGTATACAATCACATAACTTATTGAATTAGAAAAAAGACAAACAATTGTCCTGTGGAAATTCCATCTGTGGATTGGCCACTTAACATTAGTTAGCAACATTTTAAAAAGAAATTTGTACGATCTTACAACTTTTCCAGTTTACATCTTATCCAAAAGTGCCTGAATGTTTGTGGCAGTGGGTTTCACCACACAGTAAGGCCACTGAAGGTACTTATCTTTGACTTGTGCCTAAGCGCCCCACTGTCTGAGTGATAAACCGAGCATCAACAATACATCCTTGTACCTTAGCGTTTAGCACTTGATTACATATTTATGTACAGTTCTATTGATCTGGTAATAATGTGTTTAAACACATGCAACATTGACGAACCATATCATCCCACAACTCTCACACTCAACATCAGCTCACTTTTTGGCACTCGAGTACATCTAGATTTATTTGCTATGCAGTTTGCTAAACTTTAAACCAATTGGAAAAATTTGACAAGAAATAGGTGTTGAGTAAATAGGCAACATTTATTTAGATACCACATTACAAACATCTTAAAGGACTATTTTTATCTGGTTTATTAGAACTCTACAAACTAGACTTTCTGTTTTATTCATAAGTTTAACTGTAACAACATAAATACAGTTATGTATGTTGGGAAATAAATAACACTACTCAATAAATTAACACAATAACAACTGTAGTACTGCACTGAGGAAGTACTGATTTAGAAATTAGCTAACAGCAAGTGACTCAGTGGGTGATATTAAATACATATTTAAATGTTTATAAAAAGAATTTATTGTTTTGAAACATAATTAAAAACACAGCTATTGAAGTTAGCACCCATTACAAACAAGGGTCCAAATAGATCTTTTGTTTCATTGTCCATTGCAGCAGTCATAATTTGTTTGTGAACAGGTGATGGTGAATGCATATCTATAGGTGGTTCGTAATCTTGAAGGGCGCCAAACAGGAGTTGATTAAATGTCTCTTTTGGTCATCATCCACATTACTTTGTTTCTGACTTATGCCCTGAAATTTATATCATGTGTCTGTCTTCTACTCTGGCATCACTCAGAAGCTGGCAACAGGTTGCTCTGACACAGTGATTTGTGCACATATGGCATAGGCCAGCTGCTGCTGAAATGTTTTCTATTAAGGTACTGATTGTTTTTGCTCTAATTGGGTTTTTAGCATACTATATTTCACTTTGTTTCTCAGCATTACGGGGCTACTGAAATAGTCTTTGTTGCTCGGGGTGGAGCTTTGAGATATAGAGCTTGCAACTGGTGACTGGACAGTTTGGATTACCGGGCTGTGCATATATCTGCATGTCCGATATGTGGGGCACATCATTCAGTCCTACTTGGTGGTTTTTGTTCTGCTCAGTAGTCACCTTTGTAATATACTCTGCTTCTGCAGAGTCATAGCAATATTGCAAAATCCGCCATCAGTAGGTTTGCAGTATTTTTTTGTCCTCATCTGAAAAAAAAAGCTGTAATTCAAACCATACTTTATATAGCAGGTTCAAGGGTGTCACACAGCTCAATGCTTCAGTTGCGTACATTTTTTTAAGTCTGCCTTACTAAGAGGTGTCTTATGTTCAGCTCTGTTTAACCCTTGTACAGCAGCATTTTGACATTGAAAATTAAAATTCTTCTTCGCTTGTCGGAATTCTAGGCCTGTTGTAATGTTTATGTTTCTGTTCCATGGCTGACTTTGGAGATGTTTATTAAGCTTCCTCTGCGATAGAGGGAACCATCATTTTGGTGAAGCGAGATATAGAACTCTAACAGGAGATGCGCTAACTGTGGAGTAGGTAGCATCTCAAATTCCTCTTGCTTCTTTCTCTTCTTGCAGAACTCTTGTAAGATGCACACTGCCCAGTTTGTTTTGTACTTTGTGGGTTTTTTTGGTTGTTGAACTTTCCAACTCTGCTATGGCTTCTTCCATCAATATAGGAAACCTTTGTATGTTGCTTTCTGGGGCTGTTGCCTGAACAGAAATACTCTGCCCAGTCTCCAAGATTTGTGACAAGTCATTTTCGGTGAATTCTCCATCAAATATATTATCATTGCTTATCTCACAATTGATAGATTCCATTGTGCTGAGAAAAAAACAACAAATAAAATTTGTGTAAATAATACACTTTTTTTTGACACTGATGCTTAATAACTTCCATAGCAAATTAGCATTTTTAAAAATATTCTTTTACAACAAGTCGTTACTCTGTAGTCAACATTTTTTAAAAATTGAACATGGAATTTTAAAAAAATTATAAACAAAAAATAATATGGGTCTCAGAAATGCTGCAGTCTGATTGGGTGTTAGTATTCTAACAGCCTCAAATTAATTTATATTAGATTGGCATGTACAACCTGCTGAACATGGAGCATGGATACTTCTGACCATCTTTACAGTCCTCTGGCACTGCTGGATGACTGGAATAATGTATTCTGATTTTGAACCAGTATTCTTAAACTATAGGTGGAGGAACTACTTCATTAAAAATGTCAATCTAAATAAGGTACACATACAAAAAATATTCTTTTAATTTTTTTTAAGACAAATTTGTTATACCAATAAGGCACTCTCTGGAGTTTATCAATTCTATAGGGGCCACTATGCCACTTAGTGCTGCTGCTGTCAGACACACCTGTAGGGGGTGATTAACAGACTGTCAATTTAACCCCATGTCATGCCTTATTGAGTTAAGAAGAGAAAAAAAACTTGTGATTTATCTCATGGCACCGCTTGTTGTTTGATAAGGATGGTTCCACATGCATACTGCTTGTGATTGTACAAGTCAGCTTTGCTTCTCAAGTCTTTCACAAGCAGAACACATGTGATAACATTTATATACAGCTACTGGTGGTGGTGTGGTGTATACACATATACATGTTTACATGAAGACTTAAGACATTGTTGGTGTGATTGTAAGAGTGCATTACCCGAAATATTTTTTTTTATATGCACCACAGAGCCACCTGTTGTTAGGTAAGAATGGTTTCACATGCGTTCTACTTGTGAGAGAACTGTGAAATGAAGCTGAGCTGTTTTGGCATGAGCAGGACGCATGTGTAAAACACTCTTAACTAGCAACGAGTGGCATCGCGTAACATATAGACATATTAAATGTCTCTATTTGTGACAGATCATCATTTTTTTTTACAGTATTTATCTTGCTTTTTCCACACTGCTTCCTAACCCATTTACCTGTTACACCCTCGTAAGCATGTGGAGTGTAGCTTACATTATGAGACTGGGACACCCGATCATTTTTTTTTTTTTTTTTTTTGTAAACCTTCTTTATGATCATCTTCACTGAACCCTGAAATCTAAGTAGTCAACCAGGTGGTGGAGGGTGAATGTATCTATTTGTGGCAGATCATCAGGTTTTGTTTTTTCAGTATTTATACCACTTTTTCACACTGCTTACTAACCCATTTACCTGTTATGCCCTCATGAGCATGTGTAGTGTAATGTACGTTATGAGACTGGGATGCCCTATCACTTTTTTTTTTTTTTACTTTCTTTATGATCCTGTTTATTGAACCCTGAAATCTAAGTGGTCAACCAGGTGGTGGAGAGCGAACCGGAGATGGGATGTAGGACTCGGTGTTGGGCGTGGTGGTCGGCCATTAAACCCACCTTCGTCTACCTGCGCTCAGGACTTTTCCCTTGTTCTGTCCCTACCGGATTGGGTCGGACATGCAATGTACCCAGTATGTGTTCATTTACACACATGCACGCTGGGTCACCATCACAGCCAATACGCCCACTAAAGGATCTACTAGCTTGTTGTGCCCCCCCCAGTCACCACCAAGAGTCACTTAAAGAATGGGATCTGTGACCCCCACTCCCTTTCATGACAGGAGAGTACTCCTCCGGATGATCAGTCATGTACTACACTACTGACACCTGATGACCTGAGCTCACTACCACTACGTGGTCACCAGCATGGCACGAGGTGTGGTGTACAGTGTCTCAGCCATCAGTGCCACTTGGCCTGCTGCCCTACCACTGTTTTACCACCCACCCACACTCTCATTTGAACGCCAGCCTGTGGGGGGAGGAGAACTGGAAATACACTGGATTACTGAATACTACTTTGTAGGTCAAAAGTACCTTGGAGCTTCTCAGTACTGCTATTTCACTACCGTGATCCTACCACACCCATCCCCCCCCAAAAAAACGGACTGCTGTTTCCAAAATATTACATGGATTAAATTCAATTAAGTTGCTGGATAAGAGTGGTTTTGCATATTGTGTTCATGACAGCAGTTCTCTCACAAGCAGAACACTCATGAAATCACTCTTATCTAGCAACGAGTGGCTTTGTGGGACATATGAATACATATTTTATCACTTTTTCAGCTGGTAATACTTGCACAGGAACACACATTATTCAAGCTGTCACGGATTTTAAACTATGCATGGAGGTATGTAGATCAGAACACTTTATCAATATGCTTAGCTGCTTTTTATTACAAGCTCAGCCTCTTTCATTTTCTGCTGATTTTTGTGTGTGTTTGCAATCTGAGTCTCATGTGCTGTCACATTATGACTGCTGAGCACTTTTTTACACAGCTTTAACTTCTAACTGTTTCTAGCTGTACTAATTCGATGATCACTGTAGTTCAGGATAGGCTCTCATGGCATGCTAATATACACGCCCTACTTGTATTTATTTTTGATGTATGCTCTGCCTTGATGTTACCTGTTATTATTCAACCTCTCAGTTGCTGTTATGTATTTTGTGCCAACTCTCTGAGATGATGTTCCTGTTTATATTCTACCCCTCTTTGCCATTATGTATCCCGCTGACATACTGCCAAACTGTACCTTTGTATAGCCACCTGTACTGTTTGCTGTTCGTCCCATCTGTCTGTGGGCCAGCATGTTACCCTGACTCTGTATTTTGTACTCTGTGTCTTATGTACTGTAACCTCCCTGGTCACACCTGAAAATAGGCACTTGTTGTCTAGTGTGCTTACCTGGTTAACAAAAGCAAATAAATAAATAAATAAACTTACAAGGTTTGTTTTCTTAAGGCTGACCCTTTTTATTAATCAGTAGTTATATCTTGACTAATTCTATACAGCTCTCAAACCGATTTATTGAAAGGAAAAGGTCGCTGCATAAACGTGCCCCAGTGTATGCAAATGAGAGCTGTGAGATTCAAACCTGGTTCTCAGCGTAAGCTATAATTTGTATGCAGCTATTATATTCAGCTACAAACGAAATGTGTATTGTTCTACTATAGTGACAGTCTGCCCTTTTACATGTCTAGATGTACGCTATCACTTTTTGAGCTTTTTAAAGAAAACTTTCATTTTATTTGGCAGTGCTTCACAGTCAAGGACGAGTTGTGTAACACACCTACAGGAAGTGGAAGAAAATTACAAGGAACAGGTCACGGCTCAGTCTACAACTTTTTGTTATGTGGGTACACCTTCTAAAACATCTCAAGCACTTTTTAATATTACTGGGTAGCTTTGCAGACTTAGAGCGATGGGAGTTATGATTAGTGGTACTATGTCACTTTTGGAAAATACTGTGAAGCCATCTGATGCTGCATCATGCAATTTTTCTGTGTGGCTCTAAGTCAATAATGGGAACAGTGTGATGACTGTCATACCTTCTACTTATACTTGCTCTAGCCAGGGGAGTCCTTCTACCCATGCTTTGCTACGGACTAATCACCTTTGCCCACGTTGCAAAAACTAGTCTAGTAAAGTGGGACTCAGCGTACAACAACATATGCCGTTTTGCGCTCTCAGCCTCCCACCTCACTCACCACTGTGAGCTTTACTCCCGGCTTGAGTGGCTCTCACCGGAAACTCACCACTCTTATGTTGTGGGCAACTTCATTTACAATATTGTCAGAACTGCCACCCCTCAAAACCTTGCTGAGACCCTTGTTCTTTCTACACCCTCCTACAACCTGCGATCCAGCGGCTTCCATGCCTCCTGGTACCTAAACCCGCACACAAATGGGTGATCAAAGCCTTCTCACTTCAAGCGTTGGGCGTTTGGAACTCTTCCACCTACCACTCCACTCTCCTTCACACCAAGAGCTTTAAAGCCTCCTCTGGGTTTCTTCTAAACGGCTGCCACCTGTCTCTGCACTAGACAAACCCTCTCAGCCTGAGATGCCCCAACTAACTGAGATGCTACCTAAACATTACGACTTGGGCAGAGCACAACTGTGCTCATACTCCTCCTGTTCTCACAGCATATATAAAAATAGAGTATTTAGGCCCACCGGCAAAACAGGGTGAGCACTATAACTGTGCACTCCTTTCTCTCGCACTGGGCCCACTCTATCCCAACTGTGACTCCTCCTTATTCAAACTGCTAGCCTTACAACTTGGTGCCTGGAGCGATGAATTCACACTGCACTTCTTCCTACTAACTGCAATGTTTATAACTGTATTGTAATACCTGTTTTTGGTATTGTTGTCTTACAATGTCCCTGTGTTCTGGTCACTTTATATTAATTTTTCACTAATATTTGCCTGATGAAATCTGATGCTTGTAAAGTCCCTGTTGGGCTAATTCTATGTAATGTAATCCTCCACTTGTATTTGCCTGATGTTCATGTATGTACCTTGTAATGTACCTTGTAATCTCCCGGGTCGCACCTGAAAATAGGCACTTGGCTGTCTAGTATGCTTACCCGGTTAACAAAAGCAAATAAATAAATATATAAATGTTTATTATTTCTGGCTTTTCTTCAGCGAAAATAGTTTATTGATCAGTGTGGTATACAGGATAGTTCTTTCTTGCAACGTACTGTTGTACAGTTTGAGTTTAAATGTGCTGTTATGGATAGTGGGCTTGTGGAATTTTGATTTTAGACAGTTCTAACAAATTTTTTTACATAGCTCATGAAGCACTATTCCCTATATAAGACTACTTCACAAGCTATGTAAACAAGTACTCTGATTGGCTAATAAAGTGTAGATGGACTATAATCTAGTTAAGTAACAGATTGCAATCTGGTATCATTGGTAATGTATCATAATATTAGTTCTGTGATAAAGTAACGATACCATGCAGTACCAGCAATGGTGATTAAAACAATTATTCAAATCATGGAAGTAATTTTGCAACAAAACTATAAATCTAAACTAAGATCATTCTTTACAGTGAGGTAACTTTTTTTTACGTGTTTATGACAGTGGTTTTAACTTCAGATAATTAGATGTTTGCAGATAGATCCTTTCCGATGCCATGCACACTGTACATATATTGATATCACAGATAATTTACCATTTCTAATAGGCTGAATATGTAAGATATACAGTACAGTAGTTATTTTTTTGTTTTTTTGATATTGTAATTGTTCTGTGTCCTCCCTGGTTCTCAGATTTCCCCCTCTCCAAAAGTTCAGTTTCTCACACATACACACTCACGTTATATTTATTTGTCTAACGTTTTCCATAAATAGATTAAATATTGTCACACTGTTCTGTTCAGTGACCATTGCCATATTAAAGTGATGGCAATCCAAATGCTGTGACAAGTACTGGAATGAGTAATTCTTAACCAAAACCAATCTATAGGGATATTAAATCAGATACTGTATCCAGTGGATTGGTTCTGTCAGCATGACTGTCTTGTCCAAATATTTAGGAGTAAATCAAATTAAACGTTGAATGGATTTTAACTACTTGTTATATAAAATAAAAGTTAGTTGCTTGATGATACCTAAATACTTCATCATACTGTAATTAATGTTGAATTATTATTATTAATTATATAGCACCTCAACAATCATTTTGCCACTGCAGGATTAGCCTTTAACACCTCTCCTGCCAGTAAACTATGATCCCAACTTGGTGTCCAGGACCAAGGAGTCCCAGTCTCTAACTCCTCGCTCCCCTTGCACCCTGTTTTGCTGAAGGAGGTTGAATACCTCCTGTTATGGCTGGATGTCAAGAAAAGTGCTGGAGCTGACTTTCTTGACCCTTACTACCTGAAAATTGGTTATCAGGTCCTAGCTGTCCCACTTACTCACCTCTTCAATCTATCACCAGGCTATCATTCTGCCCATATGGAAGACAGCTCATGTCATCCCCCTGTTTAAATCCAGAGATCCTGCAGACCTTAATAATTACAGGCCTATCTCTTTACTTCTGATCTTATCCAAACTCATGGAGAAAATTGTGAGTAACCAGCTCAAAAAATATCTTGAATCTGTAAATCTAATTAGTCCTTTGCAATCCGGTTTTAGATCATGACATAGGACCATCACTGCTCTCGCTAAAGTGACTGATGACTGGCAGCATGAACTGGATGCTAAAAACTTTGCATGCACAGTATTTTTGGACCAAAGCAAGGCCTTTGATACTGTAGACCACAGTCTGCTTCTTACATCCCTCAGGAACATTGGCCTGGGCCAACACTCCCAAAAGTGGTTCTCCAATTACCTTACAGGCTGGTACCTGCAGGTTAAGGCAGAAGAGGAAATTTCCCCTTTAAAACCTCTATTGAGAGGAGTTCTTCAGGGCTCCATACTGGGTCCTCTACTCTTCACAATTTATATTAACAGAATTAATGACAACATCAAAGCTGCTAACATTCATCTTTTTTTCGTAGACGACACGGTGCTCTATATCAAAGGATCCTATCCTAATGCTGCACGTGATGATCTGCACATGACTTCAGCTACAATTACAACTGTTAAACCAAAAACTATTACTAAATGCAAAAAAGACCAAGGCAATGCTATTCTCACCCGACGTGTATGCTGCCACCTCTGTAATGACACCTCAGATCATTACACTGCTAGGAGAACCTTTGGAATATGTGACTAAGTTCAAATACCTGGGAGTCTGTATTGATCATAGGCTGTCCTTTAGTGACCACATAGAAGAGCTGCTAAAAAGCTCAGACAGAGACTAGGTCTCTTTTACAGAATTAACCAGTTCTGACAAGAGAGGCTAAGATGAGATTGGTTCAATGCACTTTTCTTCCCCTTCTTGACTATGCAGACTTCTTGTACTGTCAGGGCCCATCTGCTGCACTCACAAAGCTGGATACCCTTTACCACAGAGCCCTAAGATTTATCACTGGTCTTTCTTACTCGACCTATCATGGTTCCTTATATACAGCAGGATGGTCATTTCTTAAGTACACACGACAGAGAAATGCAGCCATTTGGATGTTCAGAGCCATTTCTAGTAGGCTGCCCCAGTATATTTCAGATTGTCTACCACTATGTGCAGTAGGCAAGTACTCATTAAGAAGTACCTCTCATATTTCGCTGTTTGTACCTAAGGTGAGATCTCGCTTCGGCAGGACCTCTGTAGGTGATATGCTCCCCTTACTGTGGAATATGATACAAAAATCCTTGAAACTGGTCCACCCTGTGACCGTGGCTGCTTTTAAAACAATCTATGCTTACTTTTTCAATGAATCTTGTAATTGTCATTGATCCTGACCTGACCCTGTTATGGAGAACCAGGGTCTAAAGCTGGATACACATTCTTCTCTCTCCCTTTTACTCACCTCTAGCACTTGCCTGTATTCTTTATCTACTCTGTGAATGTCCCCCAACCTGACTTGGCATACTCGTTTAACACCGAATCATTCTCTAGACCACAGTACCACCTGACCTTGACCTCCCTGGTTACCTCCTATCTAGTGTATGCTCTGAAAATTGCTCCACTGCATCAGTACTTTTAGGCTTCTATACTTCCTCACTCCCCGGTTATCCCTGTCTAGTACTTGCTGTAAAAACTGCTCCATTGCATCAGTACTTTTTAGACTTCTCCACTTCCTCACTCCCTGGCACTTCCTTTCCATCCCTCTTGTTGCTCTGCTTCCTCCCCCAGACACCATCCAAAGATCTGGTTCTGTACTATTTTTGCCTCCTTCCTCCTCTGTTAGCTTTAGG
This sequence comes from Neoceratodus forsteri, assembly GCA_016271365.2. NCBI lineage: Eukaryota > Metazoa > Chordata > Ceratodontiformes > Ceratodontidae > Neoceratodus > Neoceratodus forsteri. Next base: position 575,274,528 of record CM028135.1, on the reverse strand, counting down.
CTTTTATACTTTTACTTGGGTACAGTTAACACAGCCAGTGCATTTATCACTGAAATGTTTATACACTGTATATATTATGTCTTGTTTTGCTGACAGTATCAATTAGTAAATATTATGTCTAGTCTTGCTGACAGTATCAATTAGTCTTTGGAACCCTATGCTATTTTTGTTTATTGTCCGATGTACTTTATGACTATGTATCCTGTCCAGGTCCATCTTGAAAATGAGCTTTGCTCAATGATGTTCACCTGGTAAAATAAAGATGTTGATTGATTGACTGATTGAATTATTATGAATTAATTGAATATATGTTCATATTTACTTAAACTATTTAATCATTTTTCATTACATTTTTATTCATCAGGTGTCAACAACACAATCTGCAGCTACACCAAAAAACACACAAAATATTGTAATTTACTGATACTGTTGTTTGTGCCAGCAAACTGTCAGAAAGGCAATAATATTCTTAGCAATACCGATGACACAGGTTCTGGAAAGAATTTGCATCATAGGTGGGCTGGTCAGAAGGCAATATAATATCATCACGCAAGACAGTTTAGAGTTCTTGGAGGATGAAGGTTGGGGGGGACACTAATGCTGCACAACCATCACCAGAGAGACCACAGGTGACAATACTGCAGACAAAGTGCATGCATTATGGACAAGGTGCTGAGTAGACAAACATGATTCTGGTGGAAATGCACACCCAATCAAACATACCTTCAGTGCAGAATGGGGGTTTGTCCGTAAGAAAACAAGAAAACAATCAGGTGTCTGAAATGGGACTATAGACTATTTAAGGGAGTTAGAAACAAGATGGAGATACAGAAATTTAATTTGTAACTGAAAATTGTGCTTTCACACTTATTTACAAACATTGTGTTACATAGAAATCATCATCCCCTTGATTCGCAATTAATGGGCTGCCAGGACGTACTACTGACTGCTGAGTTGTTGATACTGTGGAAAATATAGTGTTGTGCTCCGTGATTTCTCCCTAAAATATAAATGTCTGTTGATGTACTGACTTTGGTATACTTGTTGGGGAAAGCTTGTACTTGGTTGGCCATTTCTGTCATACCTGTTTAGTTACATAACAAAAAAAGGCAAATGAATAATACATATAGGTGACTGTCAACACTCTTACATCCTCTAACACCCATCCACCACACACACATATCCACCAATGTTCAGCTGTTATATGTTATCATTGCAAAACATTGTTTCTGTATATGGACACTCAATCATATTCAAAATATCTCTATTTGCCCCTGTGCCCAACTATCAACAATCTAATTGTGCTACATAAAAATTTACTAATTGCATGCGGGAAGCAGCGCTCATACTCAACAAATGAGTATTACAGAGGGAGAAGTGACATGTTAGTGAGAGTTGGCATAAGTGATACTGCAAAGCAAGTTGTTTCAATAAATTATGCTTTAGCAATTTACTGAAAAATGTTGTTTTTAGGTTGCTCTGCTTACTTCCTGCATTTGATCTCCTTGTACACAGACAGTCCTGTTCATTTTCTCGTGGACTGTTCCTCCACCCTGATCCATAAATGTCACCAAGTGGTGAGATGGTAAGAAGTAAGGCATCAGACGCCTCCATCATTCTCATGAATATGGACAGACAGGATTAAATACTACCATATTTGATAACATCAACAGAATGATCACACCAGAGATATAGGGGATACACAATATCTTGTCTAACAAATATGCAATTTATTACCAAGTATGAAGAAGCAAGCCTATAAGTCACAGTTTGACAGGTAGATAAAATTTCAATTTTAAATGTATCCACATTTGTGGTGTATGGATGATTTTATCCTATATGGGATGTACTCGGCTGCTGAGTTAGTCTGCATCACACATAGTACAAAAGACAGATGGCATCTTATTGCATTATCACAGAATAATTTGTCAATTTTGCATCAACTGCTTTGGCATCAGCTAGCAAGTTATATGCAAATATAATACACAATTCTGACATATTTTACTGGAGAGGCTGAGTACTCTTTCTTGAGTTTTGCCTTAGTAGTCCCTATATCCCTTGGAAGAACTGGGACTTGAGTTGGCTTGATGCATTCTAGGATGATTTCCTAAAGGTTGCTGACATTTTTCTTCCCTTTCCACTCTTTGCAAGTGTTTCTGTTCCAACATTTCATAAAATTTCTTATTCTCATTATGGATGAATTCAGTAATATTTTCCATCTTTCCATTTTACTTTGCAATTGATCAGCTGTACTAGAATTTATATAATCAAATGCATTGAGTAAGATACTTTTTCAGTAATTAGCATCTATCAATTTTTATCCAATTTTTTTTTATGCATCCAAATGAATCAAGACACATTTATAAATGAACATGGTGTTGGTACAGCAATACACCAGTCCACCATCCCCATCGGACTAAGTGGTCCACGTGATGCTCAATCATCCTTCAGTCTGACAATCACAACACACAGGACGCAGGTAGACCCATGCACCAAAGAATGAGTGGCTGCTATCCCATCATGTAAACAAGAAAAATCACCGAAGGAAGCACTCTGCCAAAATGGCCATGATTCACTAAGGGGTGGGTTACATGCTTGAAATGGCATAACAGCTCCACACCCATGGACAGGTGCACAGTGGCAAGCATTCATAATCACCGGCCACCACTCCCTTCCCATCCATGGACTCACCCTCCCCATGTGCTAGTGCAGGAGTACTGGTCACTGTGCACAGCAACTGGGAAGGAACACCAGGTGAGTGCCTGGAAGGCTACTCCCTGCCCCCGGTCCATGGGGATGGGGCAGTATAGGGAAGGGGCCAGCACTGGCCACAGCTGGCAGCAGCACCAGGAGGGGGATCATAACAGCTATTCATCTGTCCCCCTTGTGGAGAGGATGCAGCCCCATATGGCACACAGTGCCACTGTGATTGAGCGCCAACACAGGGTGCTCCCCTAGCATGCCCTTGGCACAGCTGGCCAGGAATCCAGTGTGAGGGGCACTAACACACTCATTGGTGAATGCCACCGGGGGTGCACAGGGCACCACTGCGTGGCATTCGGTCATGGGAATGCCTATGTGCTGCCCTTGCATTTCACGTAGGCATTCGTGAATCATGGCCAATATGCATAGAGAAATATAACAAATGAAAACAAACTCGGCTAAAGACGGAGTCCACAGCACTTTACCCTATCTGGTCAATCACTTTCCCCCCTCCTTCCCACATCTAAGATTCCCTTTTGAAGACCCATTTATTTAACCAAGCTTTCTCAGTGATTTATTAATGTGCACATTGTTATGTTTTTATCTGTTTTAAACTGTAATATTGTGTGTTTTTATCTTGTACTGTAAAGGCACCCTGAGCATGGGAAGGGCACCTTATACAAATAAAATATTGATTGATAGATTGATTGATTGATTGATGCCTGTTCCAGGCAAGTTTAAATCCTTCCACTGTACTTGCTTCCACCATCTCCTGCGGCAGACTATTCCATGTGTCAACCACCCTCTCTGTGAAGAACATCTTCACATTTCCCCTCGACCTGTCACTTTCCAATTTCATATCATGCCCCCTTGTTCTTGTACTCCTTCTGTATTGAAAGATGTCTCCCCCCTGCACCTTGTTTATACCCTTTAGGTATGTGAATGTTTCTATCATGTCCCTCCTCTCTTCCAGTGAGTACATCGCCACTATTTTGTGCACGGCATACTCCAGCGGCACTTGTGAAAGCTCGGTGCAGCCGTACCAGCTCTGACCAAATCTTGTACTAATTTGGAAGGGGGATGTAGCCACTGCATCATCTTTTATTGATTTTGTTAATCACAGTGAGTTTGGTTTACTAGTCACTTCTACAGTGGAAATGTCCTCTATTTCATTTCTGGATCTACTTTTGAGTGGTAAGGATGGGCAAACAATGAAGTCTGAAACATATAGGAAGCCCACTTCAGGCAATACTCTATTACATGCCATGAGTGCCCACCCACACCACTTAAAAAGAGCTATTCCATATGGCCAGTTTGTCTGCCTAAGGCACAACTGTTCCTCCCTACTGAATTTTGATAAACAAGAAACTGAGTTAAAAACCTGCTTCTTAACAAGAGGGTTTACTGATGATGTGTTAAATTCATCTTTAAATAGGGCTATGAATCTGAATAGACATGATATATTTTGCCCTAAACCAAACGCAAACCAACCTGTGACCTTTGTCACAGAGTATTATCAAATAGCTCCAAAGATTTCTGCCATCATTGAACAGTTTTGGCCAGTTCTTCAAGGGGCTCCTGCCCTAAGACAGGCAGCTGAGGAAAGCCCCAGAGTGACCCGAGAAGGTGCAAGAATTTGGGGTATTTGTTAATCCATAGCTTTTAGGAAAAACCATCAAATTTAACCTGCCCTGTTTGGATGCCCCCTAAGCCACTGGGCAATTTTTGCTGTGGTAACTGCAGTGTATGTTGTTATTGCATTCAGGATAAGGTCTTTACCTATCCTATCTCCCACAAACAGGTGAAGAGTAAACAATTTATTACGTGTTCCTCAACTCATGCTGTTTACATAGTTATGTGCACTTGCCCAGTTCTGTATGTGGGATGGACAAAGCAGGCCCTAAAAGAATGAATGCAAGAGCACATGTATGCTATTGCAAAAGCAGAGCCCAACACACCTACAGGAGAACACTTTGCAATTCACCACAACCATAATGCATTAGATTTGCAATTTTTGGGCCTGGAACATGTGGAGCCCCACAAACAAGATGGGGACAGGGTAAACAGACTTTTGGAAAAAGGAATCTAAATGGATTTACACCCTTTACAAGAGTCCTTTCCCCAGAGGGACTAAACAACTGTCTGGATATGACTCCATTTTTATGATTTCATACATACATTCTTTCCTCTTTTCCACCCTTCCCCCACCACCATTCCCTACTTTTCAGTCCCATCTTCTTCCTTCCCTCCTCCCTTTTTTCTCCCTCCATCCCCTTTCTGCAGGATCCTTCTTTTAATTTTAATTTTCTAAAAACTGTATATGGATGCCAAGATATTTTGTCTCTTACATGTAGCATTTGCTATTATTGGTTATACAAGGCTTAAAACGAATTTACAAGCTTAGAAAATCTATATATAGATATTTTATTATTAGATGTGGTACTTTGTTATTTCTGTCTATACAAGACTCTTAAATTGATCTAAAGTGCATTTGACCATTTGCAAAATCTACTGACCTCTCAGTATTGTCAGATGTTTGCCTATACTTCATTACCTTCATTGCTCACTTAGAGGAGCACTAAGTGTTATAATAAGAAATGTATATGATTGTCTGTCTTTTTGCTGATGGTGCACTTCTTGTGTGACTGCTCTTTTAAGAAACACATAATAAATTGGGAGTACCATGCACCATAGCCCTGCAACCTATCTAAGTTTCTCGGAGAAGACACGAAGCACTGGGGTAAAGTGCTGTGGACTCCATCTTCAGCTGAGTTTGTTTTCATTTGTTATATTTCTTTATGCATATTGGGCCCTATGCATGAAGCCAATGCAATGTTTTAGGGTGAGTGCGTAGGAAGCAGGGGAACATACGTGCATGCTGTGCACAATGCCACATGCATGACAGGTGCACAAGGCACTGCGCAAGGCATGATCATGCAGGCACACATCCCACAGGCATGCCAAATATGCAGGGGCATGACCGCATAAATGGTGCAAGCGCTGAGCGCATGCATGAATGCACGTGTGGCATGCGTACATGTGGCACACGTCGCATACAGATACGCATGCCACAGAGCAGCCATAAACCAGTGCACACACCAGAAGCAGAAGCAGAGACACAGCGCTCCACATGCTAGTATGGGCATAGCACCAGCATGCCAACCCGCACAGTCCCGGTCTGCCCCCACATACACAACAAACACCTCAGCAGGCAGGCCAAGCCACATGGCCCCAGTATGTGCGGGTCACCAACAGCCACGTGCAGTGTGTCCCAGTGGTTGAACTGTGCCATGGACCTGTGGCAGGGATGGTGTACACAGCCACCATGGCAGACGCTGGTGACTGCACAAGCCACCATGTCTAGGGTACCCACCCATCCACCCATCAGCCCTGCGGGAAGTGCCTGCCTGTGTACACCCCTGTATGGCCAGCAATGGCATGACCACCCCATGCCACAATGAGCACACTGGCCATGACCGTGCCACCCCCAAACCCATGCAGGTGTACAGCCAGCTGTGCCAACCCCCATCCCACTATACAAGCTGCAGCTAGGTCCGGACCATGCATGGCCCCCCAGTGGGCCTCCCCATGCCACATGCTGACTGCAGCCAAACACCAGGGTGTGCCCCCCACCCCAGACCTGCGAATGGCATGCCCGGCCAGCAGCCCCCCCACACACATGCATGCACGCTCACGCAGGACAAGGACCAGGCCATGTAGTATTGAAATGTGTTTAATACATTAGCAACAGTAAGGTGAACAGAAACACAGGAAGGCAGAGGTCACCCACTGAAGGCCTGCCCCCACCCCTCGCCACAGCCAAAACAGTGCCAAAAGCTGTTACAGGAGTCCACAGTGCAGAGCACAGGTCCCCCCAACAACACAGTGCAGGCCACCTCTGTCACCACAGTCCAGGTATGTCAAGAGGCAGCACCAGCGGTCGACAGCCCTGGCAGTTCTCCAGCCATCCCTTCTGCCAATGTATGAACCATCATGCAGTGGTGTTTCTGCCACGGCCATAACTCCTCATCAGTGCTCAGCTCATCCTTGGACACTGTTGGCCACTCCTCCCTCCACAGAAGCATCTGGCTCACAGGTTCCCTGTAGTGCTGTGGAGAGAAGAGCACAGTAAGTCATGGGTGAAGACCTCCCCCGCCACAGGGACAGTGGTCCCCAGATTTGTGCAGGCATGCAGCACTTACCCATGATGGGATGGTAACCTGCCACAGGGTAAAAAAACTAGTTATGGTGGGTAATGGATCTATACATTCTTATAGGGACATCTGTAGCCTCCCCCAAAAGAGGTTTAGAAACAATAAAGTCAATGAATGCGGGGGGGCCCTTGAAGAATTCTCAAACGAGTTCTCTGTGTTATAATTTTCTTTTATTCTGAACAGTCCCCTACGTTTCACCCAGCTAGTGGGCTTGTTCACGGGGATAACTTGTAGATACTTGTATTCTTAGTTTTTCTGTAAATTAATACAAGCATGTTCAAATACATAAATATTCATATAATTACAATATGCTTATAAGGTAATTTCAAAAAAACATATTTTTCTCTCATACCATACCTTGTTAAAAATACAAAATTGTAACCACTAAGAGGCCTATAAACAAGCTTGAAGCTGTAACAAACATAAGCAGCCATGTTTGGGGAACAGCAAGTTGAGTACTTTGCTAAGAATTTTGATTACAACAGCCATTAAGTAAGTAATAAGACCTTTTTTGTAACTAAGATTACATCTATATAAGTTATACTTTTAAATGGAGTAATACAAACCCAAAATTTTTTGTGGTTTCTTTACAGAAATTAAGCAGTGTTTTGAAGCACATCTGTTTGCATTAAAAAAGATATAATGATTCAGGTATGCATAGTCTTTGATAAAAAAGGATTTTTACAAAAACCATCATAGGTTGTTTGTTAAACTTTATTAGAGGTGATGTAATTCAACCTTATTTTCTTTTGTAGAAATTGTATAGTGCCCTAAAAAGCATATTTTGGCTGTATTAATAGAATATATGTTTACGGTATGTATAGTGCTTTTAGATATGAAGCAGTACAAGATCTATGACCAGTATAAAATTACTGCCACGGTGATTGTTTCAAGTATTAAGACTACTGTTTTATATATGTTACAGAAAATTGAAACGCCAGTACCCTTTATAGAAGTTTTTTGAACAACAAGTTTATAAAGTGGTTACAATTTTGTATTTTTAACAAGGTATGGTATGAGAGAAAAATATGTTTTTTGAAATTACCTTATAAGCATATTGTAATTTTATGAATATTTATGTATTTGAACATGTTTGTATTAATTTACAGAAAAACTAAGAATACAAGTATCTACAAGTTATCCCCGTGAACAAGCCCACTAGCTGGGTGAAACGAAGGGGACTGTTCAGAATAAAAGAAAATTACAACACAGAGAACTCATTTGAGAATTCTTCAAGGGCCCCTCCCCCGCCTTCATTGACTTTATTGTTGCTAAACCTCTTTTGGGGGAGGCTACAGATGTTCCTATAAGAATGTATAGATCCATTACCCACCATAACTAGTTTTTTTACAGTGTTTAGATCTGCCTTAGGGGAAAAGCGGATTTCTGGTGGAGGTTGGTTCTTTTGAATTATTTAAGAATAATTGTTTAATGCTTGGTATATCATTTAAGTGCCAGAAGGTGGAATTTTTTCTCCTAAATTAACATACCTGATAAGAAATAGTAACATAGTTGCGGTAAAGATTGTTTTATTAAATTTGGAACTACAGTTAAATATGAGTATAACAGACATTTTTCCAGATATTGGTTCGAGTGTTCAAAGTAGCATACATTTCACCACCTTTTCTGATGAAGAAAAAAAGAAACTTTTTACCATAATGAGAGGGGACAGAGATTTGTCCTTGCAAATGGGCGAAGACCCCAAACAATTAAGTCAGAAATTAGATAATTTGAGATATAAAAGCTGTCGTTTAGAGTGGCATGGCCTCACATTGACCCAATATTTAAAATATAACTGGATTCCAAGGGGTCTTAGAATTAGCGTTGAACCCAATTTGGGCATAAATTCGTCTAAATTGGACAATAAATGGGATGGTATCCGTAACAGAGCCTCATTTGATTTTATGTATGCTTTAATTGAAGCTATTATTGATGAAAGACAGGTTCTAGATAAAGAGATTAAGGATACAGAGGATTTGCTTAAACTTAAAGTCCAAGAAGATGAATTTAAAAATTAATAGAGGACATTAAGCAGAAATTGTCTGACTATGAAAATAGATTAAAAGAACAAAAGATCAGAAAATTTATTAGGATAATTATCGTGATGGTAGAGTTTACACATACAAAAAATTTAAAAGACAATATACTTATAGCACTCAAAACACTTATGATAGTTCTGATAGTGATTCCAGTTATACTAAAGACACTCAGAAATCTAGTGAGATAGTAACTACTCATTATGGTGACACAGAACAACCTAGTACATCTAATATTACACATAAAGAAGTCAGATATGACCTGAGAAATCAAAGTTCAAATAGAGAATTTTTTCAACAGGGGGAAGGATGGAGAGATACAAGGGGAAACAGGGGAGGTGGACGAGGTGGAAAAAACGCAAGATGTTTCAAGTCAGGGAGAGGGAGAATGACATAGGAATTATTCCAATTTTTAATTTAAGTAATAGAACATTGACACCAATAGAAATTAGAGTGCTTAGCTTGGGTCTCACATTTGCACCCACCCAGCCTTTGAATCTTTTTGATCTAGAAGTGGATTTACAAAGATTTTTTAGAAATCTTAGATTAAAACATTTTTTTGGAACTTCAACTAATATACCTACAGATTCTTACCAACAAAATTGAAACAAATCTTACAAGTAAAATCAAATCAGTTGGGAAAAATCATGGCATAGAAGCATTCTGTTATAATGTAGAAAAAGAAATCTTAGGATTATTTAACAATAAAGAAGTGTTAAAACCATCACATTATAATTTAACCAGACAAGAAAACCAAGCCCTAAAAAATCTTGAACAGGACGAAAATATTGTAATTAAACAAGCAGATAAAGGGGGTGGGATAGTTATACAAGACAGGTTACAATATAAAGAAATGTGTTTAATATTATTACAGAATCAAGAAAACTATGTATTATTATCTGAAAATCCAACTCGTAATATTCAAATGGATATTAATGGTTTATTAGAAGAGTACACCGCAAATGGATGGATTCAAGCTTGGGAAACAGAGTTACTGTATTGTCAATACCCTAGGATTCCAACATTTTATTGTATTCCAAAAATCCATAAAAATATGTCTAATCCTCCAGGAAGGCCTATAGTTTCCGGTATTGGCTCCATTTTAGAACCCTTGTCTAGATACATAAATTATCATTTACAAACTTTAGTAGAAATTACCAAATCATATATTAAAGACACATCAGATATGATAAGACATTTACAACTACTATCTGATAATGGTATTCCAGAATCCAGTATTCTAGTTACCTTTGATGTGACAGATTTGTACACTTCTATTCCACATAAGCAAGGTATAGAATGTATTGGACACATTCTTGATAAGAGACCTAGTAACTGTAAACCAAAAACCATTGTTTTACAAGAATTGGCACAATTAATTCTTAGTAAGAATTACTTCGAATTTGATGGGTGTTATTATCAACAAATTAAGGGTACAGCCATGGGGTCAACCATGGCACCAGCCTATGCTAACTGTTATATGGCTGATTTTGAAGAGAAATATATATTTGATGAGTATACTAATACATTTCTTGGTAAAATTGTGACATGGGTACGCTTTATTGACGACATATTCATGTTATGGTCTGGAACTACCATGGAACTGCATATTTTCTAAGAAGAATTAAATCAAAAAGACAGTAATTTGAAGTTTGTTATGAACTATGATACACATAAAATACCTTATCTAGATTTATTTATTATTTATGAGAATAAAAACATTGAAACATCTTTATTTAGGAAACCAACAGATAGAAATACATTGTTGCATTATAAAAGTTTTCACGAAATTAAACTAAAAAATAGTATACCTTATGCACAACTCACAAGGGTTAAACGGAATTGCAGTAAAACAGATAATGTTGTACAAGAAACACAACAAATGTTAGACAAATTTAAGGCATGGGGATATAAACAACATATATTAAAACAAGCAGAGATTAAAATTAATCAAAAAGAGAGAAATGACTTATTAAAACCTAAAATATCTAAGGATGATACTCAAAGCATGATTTTTTCAACAAAATATAACCATAGAATGGCAGATATAAGAAGAATTATAAACAAACATTGGTATTTAGTCCAAACTGATAATGAACATATTGCAACACTGCAGAAAAAACCTATAATAGTAGCGAAAAAGGTTAAGAATTTACAGGACACTTTGGTCCATTCACAGTTTAAAGCACAAGAAGTGGTGGGTAGTCAGCTTTTGCTTGGTCCGTTAATGCCAGGAATGGTCCCTTGTGGCAGGTGCAGCGTTTGCAATCATACATCTAAAAAACAGATATATCTACATCCACATACACAAGAAAAATTTTTGATTAAACAACATATTACTTGCACTTCAGAAGGAGTTGTGTATTTGACACAATGTCCTTGTGATTTATTATATATTGGACAGACAAGTAGAGAATTACGTACTAGGATTCAGGAACATAAAGGTGACATAAGAAAACATGATGAAAACTCACCAGTAGCTAAACATTTTAATGAAGCTTCACATTCAGGAGCTTCTCTCAGATTTTTGGGGTTTAGAAAAGGTATACATCCCAGTTAGAGGAGGTAATATAAGAGAAATATTATTAAAAGCTGAAATGAGATGGATTTTTAAAATGCATATATTGCATAGCGATATAGGAATGAATGTGGAAACTAATTGGCATGCTTGTATTTAATGTAACTAATATGTATAATACTATCATATATTGGAAGGATTTATCTAATTGAGGGGTTTCTGTTATAGTGTTTATATAAAAGTAAAATTAATAGAATATAACATTTACCATTATGTAGGTATATTGTTACACATAAATTCAGCATCTTACTGCATAAAACATTTTTTTGTGAGTATTAATTTAGGGTGTTCCAGGAACAATAATTTAAAAAATTATAAGCTAATCCTTAATGTTCTTCATCTAGTATGTTAAATTGTAATTTTCATTTTAGATCCAGTATTGGATTTCACAAAGAATCACTTAAGAATAATCATTTTGTGGTGGTGCAATCACAGTGGCAGTTTTAGTGCCCAATTTGGCTTTATAATCCATGGCTCTAGGGATGAGCCAGCTATTTGACTGCTGTAGCAGTCTGCTCGCGCATGCGCAATGGCACGATGGTGACGTCATTGTGCATGCGCACTAGCACGATGGTGACGTCATCACGCATAGACGTCCTATCGCGGGATTTGAGCAAAGCGGGCACAAGAGGCCTATAAACAAGCTTGAAGCTGTAACAAACATAAGCAGCCATGTTTGGGGAACAGCAAGTTGAGTACTTTGCTAAGAATTTTGATTACAATAGCCATTAAGTAAGTAATAAGACCTTTTTTGTAACTAAGATTACATCTATATAAGTTATACTTTTAAATGGAGTAATACAAACCCAAAATTTTTGTGGTTTCTTTACAGAAATTAAGCAGTGTTTTGAAGCACATCTGTTTGCATTAAAAAGATATAATGATTCAGGTATGCATAGTCTTTGATAAAGGATTTTTACAAAACCATCATAGGTTGTTTGTTAAACTTTATTAGAGGTGATGTAATTCAGCCTTTATTTTCTTTCAGAGAAATTGTATAGTGCCCTAAAAGCATATTTTGGCTGTATTAATAGAATATATGTTTAAGGTATGTATAGTGCTTTTAGATATGAAGCAGTACAAGATCTATGACCAGTATAAAATTACTGCCACGGTGATTGTTTCAAGTATTAAGACTACTGTTTTATATATGTTACAGAAAAATTGAAACACCAGTACCCTTTATAGAAGTTTTTTGAACAACAAGTTTATAAAGTGGGTACAATTTTGTATTTTAACAAGGTATGGTATGAGAGAAAATATGTTTTTGAAATTACCTTATAAGCATATTGTAATTATATGAATATTAATGTATTTGAACATGTTTGTATTAATTTACAGAAAAACTAAGAATACAAGTATCTACAAGTTATCCACATGAACAAGCCCACTAGCTGGGTGAAACGTAGGGGACTGTTCAGAATAAAAGAAAATTACAACACGGAGAACTCGTTTGAGAATTCTTCAAGGGCCCCCCCCGCCTTCATTGACTTTATTATAACCTGCCACAGGGACCAGGGCTCAGCATCCCCATGCTGCCCCTCATAGTAGGGATGTCCATCCCTAGAGGTCTGCCAGAGGTACCTTGGCATCACGTGCTGCCAGTGGCAATGATACAGGCCATGTGGGTGCGTCACCATCACCTCAGCTCCATCTGGCTGTGGCGACTGATGAAGTTCTAGGCATCTCGGCATGCCAGTATCATCCTGTATGGGGTATGGCAGGAAGACACAAGATGAATGCAGTGGTCAGTCAACAGGCAGACATGGTACAGGCAGTAGAACAGCCATGGTTAGCATGGTGCAGCATGGCCGTGATACTCACCAAGTCGATCCGCTGTGTGGCCCACAGGATGCCATACCTGCCGCTGTCACTGAACTCCCCCTCGGTGACACACCACAACATTCTTGGGAAGCAATCCATCCTGCACCACCTTGACCAGTGCACTAGATGCATGCCTATATATCCCCGTCCATGGATGCAGTACACATGGCATGTGTGCACACATCTGCTAGCTGCTGAGGCATGCCATGACACATGAGATGAGCTCCAACATACACAGTGGCACTGGACCAGTGAGACATGGCACCCTGACATACCACCACATAGGCCGGCATGCATGCACCTGCATGCTCTGTATGTGCCACCAGCCCATGCAGCCACAACTGGCAGTGTACAGGCACAAATCAGTCACAGGGCATGCCACCATGGTGGAAAACCATGCCGACAGTCAAGATATGATTGCACCTATGCATCCGTGGACAGGACGATGCTAGGACCATGGAAATACATCCCTCTGCACCGCGATGCCCTTGAATGCATGTGTGGGTGACAGTATGACTGTGAGGTCCATGCATCAGACCCTGCCACATGGCACTGGAGGACAGACATGGAGGTCCACAATGGCCATGTCTGCATGCATACCCATGTCCCATACACCCGCTACATAGCATGTCATGGTAGTGTGGCATGCATATGCATGGTATGACTCACAGTTCTGGGAGCAGCAGCCATGGTGGCCCACGGCCATGTGGTGCACATGGTGCATGCGCCAACTGGTGGGAGGCCATGCACAGGTGCACACCAGGTGGACATTGTGCCCTACATAGGTGATGATGCCATACTTGTGCACCATACCATATACACACCTTTGGCCGTTCAATGTCGGAATGTGTCCTGGACTGCTGATGAATGTCTATCTGCAGCACGCAAGGCATGTGAGGGGGTGGGCGTCCACAGCCACGGGAGCACATGTTCAGACCAAGTATGGATGTTAGTGTGCTCCATGGCACCCACTGCCTAGAATGCTTCCAGTTGCTATGGCACATGGTGCTGCAACTGTGCAACCTCATACGCGATGATGTAGCTCCACAGGCATGCTGATCCAAGGCCATGTCCATTGAGATGAAGGTCAAGTGTGCCCTGTCATATTATGCCACCGGGTCCTTCCAAAGCATGGCGAGCGACAGCATCTGTGTCAGCCAGTTGTCAGTGTCCCATGCTCTTGCACAGGTCACTGACGCACTGCTGATACTCACAAAGGAACACATATGCCTCCCAATGTCTGATGCAGAGGTCCATGCCACCAAGCAGGCATTCTGTGGCATGCATGGGATGTCCAGTGTCCTTGGCACTGTTGATGGCACACACATCACCATCCTGACCCCATCCACAGCTGAGAAGGCATACTGCAACTGCAAGGGCTTCCACAGCATGAACTGTCAAGTGGTCTGTGATGTAGATGCACTGTTCACAAATGTGTGTGCCAGGTTCCCTGGGTCGTGCCACAATGCCTACATATTCGACGCCTCAGGGGTTGGAGCATTGCTCCATACAGGCCGTGTGAATGTCTGGCTCTTGGGTAGGTGTGCTGCACCCATGTCCAGGTGTCTTTATCGGTGTGCGTGTCACCCTACATTGCCATCCTGACATGTCTCTCTTCCCAAAGGTGACAGCGGATATCCACTGCGGCCATACCTGATCGCACCCATCCTGGCACCTGTGACTGTGGCTGAGGAGGTGTACAACACTACACACTGTCAGACACAGTCCGTCATGGAGTGGAGCATTGTGATGCTGAAGATGTGGTTCCGCTGCCTTAACCACACAGGGGGGACCATCATGCTGGCTCCACAGTGTACCTGCTGTGTATTCGCCATCTGCATCATGCTACACAACATGGCCATGTGCTGTGGGCTGCCAATGCCTGACATTCATCCTCCGGATATGCTGCAAGGCCAGCCGCATTATGACCAGGCACGTGGACAGGAGAGAGCAGCAGGATGGGCCGCATGGACAGCGGTGGTGAGTGAGACCTTCAGTTGGTAGTCACCATGCCATCACCACACCTTATGATATTTGTATCACCTGCTGGTGTCCTGCATACACCACCGGTCCGCATATGCATTGTCCTCCCTCACAGTGCTACATTGTGTCAGGCCCCATCCGTCCAATGATGACACCAACTAAGGGCGTACGTCGCCCCCAGTGTGGCTGTGCTGTTAGGGGTGGTCGGTGTTGGCTATGGCCGGCATTTGGTGACAGGGCACGCATGCCTCTGTAGTAAGCCCCTGTTCTACGGCATAATAGTCAGCTGCACAGGGTTCCCCCCACCCCCTCACACCATCAGACATGTGCAGCTCTTGTGGCCACTGCAGTCTCCTCATCGCATCACCCTGTGCATGTCATGTCCCACCACTGTGTCTGTGCATGTGTGTGTGTGTCTGTGCATGTGCGTGTGACCCTGCATGTGTGTGTGCATGTGTCCCTGCATGGCACTGCCTGTGTGCCACTACTGCCACATCAATATGCTGCAGTACCTTCCTGGTCCATGCTGGCTGCTGTTCCTCATGGCTGTTGGGTGCATCTGGTGCCACTGGGTCATGCACCACTGACCCTGTCTCTCAATGGCAGGTCGGTCTGAGGGCCCATCCATCCCTGCCCCTGTGGGCTGGTGGCTGCCATGTGACAGCTCCATCACCATGCTAAAGGTGGCACCCTGCAATTCCATGTCATTGATGCCTTTGCCCCTGGACTGGCTCTCCACAGTGACCATGCTTTCACCATCGGCACTTGTTGCTGACTCCGTGCTGTGCCCTATGTGGTGCATGCTGTCATCCCCCCTGCACCTCAGGTGGCCACATGTCACTGTCTGTGATGGCATCCAGTTGATACTGAGTTACAGCACAGGTCCTACCAGTGGCCACTGTGCCCTGCCCAATGGTCGCCGCACCACCCGCTTGCCATGGTGGTGTGCCCCAGCCACTTAAGATGTTGGCCATGCATTCCAGTGTCCATGCCATATGTGCTACATCATGGCCCAGATCACGGATGATGCCCATCTGCTCTGTGATGGCCTCGGTGTTGTGGCGCTGTGCTTCAGGGTGGTCCAGCTCCAGCTGCCACAGCTCTCCTTATTGTGGGTCCGGTAGGTCCATGCCCCCATTGCAGCCCCACACGTCCCATCAGCTTGCTCAACAGGCCCTCATCCATGCTGTCATGCCCACCTTGCTTGACTGGCTGCCTGCCCAACGCTGGCTGTGGTGCACCACTACCACGGGCCACCCTGCTGCTGCACGTTTGTGGCAGCTGTGTGGGTATGGGTGCTGCCTACTGTGCCTGGTACTGCAGGGTCTTTGGCTGCATCATCATTGGCTAGCTCTGTCGCAGTATCCATGTCATCGCTGTCCGTATCTTGGGTGGTGTCCTTGTCTGTGTCTTGCAGGATGTCCGCTGCCTGTCCAGGACCTGCAGGTGTTGGGTCGGGAAAGGGTGGTTACTGCCCAGAACATTGCGCCATGCTACTGTCTTGGTCATATCATGGGGGGTACTCACCTGTGGTGCTGTCCTGTGTCATCTGTCCTCATTGGGCGCCTGCTGCAGTCCTGTGTGGACACCTCTGCAGCGGCCCGGCACCATGTCCACCACCTCTGGCATGCTCTGTTAGCATAATGGGACACCATTAGCCATTCTGCATGCAGCCTTGGTGCTGCTGGTTATGCTGTTACTGAGTGCCATACTTACTGGCCAGTGTGTCCACTCCCTCTAGCTCACTGTGGATACTCACAGTGGTGAGGGTGTCCACCACCATCCTCTCTATGGGCATCAGCTGGGTGTCAGGCCCCGGTGACCCTCCACCTGTATCCCGCCATGCCCATGTGTAGAAGACTTGGTTTGCTGGCCAAGGCACCTAGCTTCACCTGAGCTCTTTCCTTCTAAGACTGCTTGAAAGGCAGAGTAGAGAAACTTACCAGAGCAAGGGAAAAGGATTAAGACTTATTTTGGCTAAGCAGATTTACTGTGTGGTGTTGTTTTTATTTTTTACTCACAGGGATTGCTACTGTTTGTTGCTAACATTTCATTGCTTTATTTTCTCTGTTGCAAAGTGTTTCTTACAGCGTATATCTTCTCTGAAATTATTACAGGTGGTGCTTTACAGGTTTTACAGTTTTATCTAACATTAGGATAAGCTTTCAGGGTTACTGCATTTGTTGTTGACTGATTGTTTCTGCTCTTACCTCCGTGTTCTTTCGGCCCTGGTTCTTCTTTTCGCAGGAAGGGCCCAGTCACCCACCCCATCCCCAACCACCCCACACTACACCTCCTTTATAGGGTACCACAGTTGTGACATTTCCTGTGGCAGAGCAGGAAGGTGGATCAGTGGGCCTCCACAAGGTGAGCTCATTTACAGGGCACTAGTAATTTAACTTGTTAAAACAAGTTAAACAAAACAAAACACAATCAAACCATTACTTGCATTTTTTCCGTTTTTTCCTTCTAATTACTCTGACTAGGTTATAAACCCAGCAACTTATCTGGAATGGATATCATTAACTGCAGGTACTGTGGAACAATTTTCAGAAGGACAGTCTTACAAGATTTAGGACACTGTCCTACATGCTGGGCCTTTGGAGATCTTAGGGCTCAGCTCCGGACAGCATGGGCAGAGATTGCATGCCTCAAATTTCATATTCAAGAGGAAATACATTATAAGAACCACCCGCCATTTCCCCAGCATCCAACAGAAAAACCTCGACCACAGTGGGCAGTTGGTCCAGGAGGTTGGCAGGTGGTTAGGAGGGGCAAATCGGGTGCCCCATCACTCTCTGCTCTCCAACATATTACCTCCAAAAACCATATAAACACTACAAACAGGTATCTGCCTCTATCTCTGAAATCAAACAAAGAGGCAGAAGACACTGCAGAGCAGGACACTGCAGCACAGGAGCTAGCACAACAAAACTCACCCAAATCAGGAACCAAAACAAAAAAAGCAAAAAGGAACTCCAAAAAACTTCTGATCATAGGAGACCCATGATTCGGGGAGTTGATACCCATCTCCAGCCAGGGGTAATGGCCAGATGTCTCCCAGGTACATCAGCATGGAGAGACACTGACCACATTGCTAAAATTGTTCACAAAGCAGGAGAAAACATTGATGTCCTAGTACACATAGGGACTAATGATCTCGCCAGCTAGTCAGTTGTGGAGACCAAGGAACACCTGACCAGGCTGGGTGACAAACTATCATCCATTTCGTCCGGCATCTCCTTCTCTGAGATTCTGCCAGTCTGGGAGAGGGAACAGATGGACGGAAGGTCAGAGAAGGGGAGATAGGGGAGCTAAACATGTGGCTCAAGGGCTGGTGCCAGGAAAAAGGACACAGATTTGTAGTGAACTGGCAACAGTTCTGGGAGCGAAAGTTCTTAATTTGATGGACTGCATCTGACTAAGGAGGGAGTCAGTGCATTGGGGCAGAAGCTTGACATTTTGCAGAATATTTAAACTAGCAATGGGGAGAGGGTGCAGCACCCCATACAAATTTAATGGGAAGAACACCTCCCCCTCAGCTAGTGGTCAAACAGGGATTCAGCATGTTTGCAGTTCATTTGTATCATTAGGTAAGAAAAAGGTTTGTCTCCCATACGACGTTGACAGGGTAATGCCAACCCCACCCAACAACTAACACACCAAATCTGGCCAATGGAAAATCATGTACACAATGCTCACAGCCTGGGAAATAAGATCCCAGACCTGCAGGCAATAATGTCAGAGGCTAAACTGGACATAGTAGCAATTAGTGAGGCGTGGTTTACAGTAACCGCGCCGGAGACTTCAGTACCTGGCTACGTGTATTTCCAGAAGAGACCGAGTGCAAAAAGGGGGAGTGGCCCTGTATGTCAATGAAAATATCAAAGCTACAGAAATTCAGAATACACATAAGGAGCCAGAAGAACTGTGGGTCACTCTGGAAACAGGAAATGGGACAGCCATAAGAATTGGGGTTGTCTACAGGCCCCCAGACCAGGGGAGGACATAGACACATTACTGTTGGAAGATATACAAAACATGACAGCTAAAGGGGAGGTTCTGATAATGGGAGACTTCAACATGCCGGATACAGATTGGTCAATACCAGCAGGAACATCTGCCAGAACTAGACACATGGTGGATTCCCTGCAGGGGAGGGCCTCAAACAACTGGTACAGCAACCCACAAGAGACAGGACTATCCTAGATCTAGTACTGACTAACAGGAAGGGATCACAGATCTCCAGGTAGAAGGTCACCTGGGGCCAGTGACCATCACATGGTATGGTTCAATTTGACTACTACATCTAAATCATCCCATTCCAAGGCAAAAATATGGGACTTCAGAGGAGCTGACTTTGATAAGATGGCCAACAGAGTTAAGCTAGCCCTGGCAAAAAGAAACACAGGTGAGGGGGTACAGGCAAAGTGGGCAAGCATTAAGGATGCAATACTTGAAGCAACATCCCATTGTGTTAGACAGAAAAGGAAGTGCAAAAGAAGAAGGAAACCACTTTGTTTCTCAAATACAGTAGCAGAAAAGGTCAGAGCCAAAAGGCTGGCCTTCAGGAAATATAAGGGAACACAGCGGGATGAAGATAGGGAGGCATACCAAACTGCCCTAAGGGAAGCAGGGAAGGCAGTAAGGCAGGCAAAGTCACAAACTGAGGAAACACTAGCATGAACAGTAAAAGAAGGTGACAAGACTTTCTATAGATACATTAGTGAAAGGAGAAGGTCCAGAGGGTTATTAAGCTTAATGGAGAAAAGGGAGCATGTGAGAGGAGGACCATGTAAAGGCATCTATCCTAAATAGATACTTTTGCTCAGTATTTACTGAGGAGAAGGTAGGGCAGGGCCCACAGCTCAGCATCATGGACACGGGGAGGGAGGTGAGCACTACTCCTTCACAAAAGAAAGGGTCCTACAAGAGCTTGCTAAGCTCAGGGTGGATAAGGCAATGGGACCTGATGGTATACATCCCAGGGTACTTAAGGAGCTAAAGGTGGAACTAGCAGGCCATTAGCAGAACTGTTTAGTGAGTCTCTGAGCACAGGAGAGGTCCCAGAAGACTGGAGAAGGGCTCATGTGATCCCGCTCCACAAGAGTTGTAGCAGGGAGGAGGCAGGGAACTACAGACCAGTCAGTCTTACCTCAGTAGTGGGCAAGATTATGGAGGCACTCCTTAAGGAAAGGATAGTGCAACACCTGGAATCCATAGGGCACAGGATCCAAGACAGCATGGGTTTACAAAAGGAAGGTCCTGTCAAACTAATCTCATAGATTTCTTTGACTGGGTAACCAGAGTGGTGGACCAAGGGGGAGCAGTTGATGTCACCTACCTTGACTTCAGCAAAGCTTTTGACACTGTTCCACATAGAAGATTGATAAATAAGCTGGGTAGGCTCAGGGTGGGTCAGAAGTTGGTCAACTGGGTGGCAAACTGGTTGACGGGCAGAAAACAGAGAGTGATGGTAAATGGTATACAGTCAGAAGAGATGCAAGTCACAAGTGGGGTACCTCAGGGATCAGTCCTGGGGCCAGTCCTCTTCAACATCTTCATTAGTGACCTTGCAGTTGGACTAGAGGGTGAGGCTTGTCTGTTTGCAGATGACACCAATATC
The DNA here is from genome assembly GCA_016271365.2 of Neoceratodus forsteri. NCBI lineage: Eukaryota > Metazoa > Chordata > Ceratodontiformes > Ceratodontidae > Neoceratodus > Neoceratodus forsteri. Next base: position 575,253,564 of record CM028135.1, on the reverse strand, counting down.
TGCAACAGAGTAGATGATCCAGATGGGGTGGGCAGAATGAGAAGAGATCTGGATAAACTACCAAAATGGTCAGAAGAGTGGCAACTGGGATTTAATGCAAAGAAGTGCAAGATCATGCACATAGGGAAGAGAAACCCTGAAGCCACCTATAGGCTGGGAGGGGAGTTGCTAGCAGTCACAAAGGAAGAAAGAGACTTGGGCATCATCATCACTGGTGACCTGAAATCATCCAAGCAGACCTCTAAAGCAGTAGGTAAGGCTAGGGGGGTGTTAGGGTGTATTAGTAGGGGTATCACAAGTCGTAAGAGGGTGGTAATAATCCCTCTTTACAAGACACTGGTTAGGCCCCATCTGGAGTACTGCATGCAGTATTGGAGGCCACACCTTCACAAGGACATTAACCAAATTGAGGCAGTCCAGAGAAGGGGAACCAAAATGGTGCAGGGACTGCATCAGAAGACATATGAGGACAGATTAACAGAGCTCAATATGCATACCTGACAAAGGAGGAGAGAGGTGACATGATCGAGGCATTCAAATACCTTAAGGGCATTAACAAGGTGAAAGAGTCTAACATGTTTAAATATAAGAAAATAGCAGGACAAGAGGACACAGCATGAGATTAGAGGGGGGCGATTAAGGAGAATGTGGGAAATTCTTTTTCACAGAAAGGGTGGTGGATGCATGGAATGGCTTACCTCAAGAAGTGGTGGCTATGAATACAGTGCAGGGCTTCAAACAGGCATGGGATAGGCATAAGGGAGCAATACAAATGAGTATGAATAGATAGGCCACTGACAGAGCAAAGGCCGATGGCACATTTATAAGGTAGAAAAAGAAATGGGCAGACTGGATGGGCCCTGCGGTCCTTATCTGCTGTCAACTTCTATGTTTCTATGTTCCCTCTGCAATGTTCCATTTCATGGTGGTGCGTAGGTCACACCATTTATGTTTAATCACTGGCAGGGTCCAGGCATCCGGTCCTGCTGCATTTACAGCCGCCTGCAGCTCCAGCCAGATCTGCGCCTTCACATCCATGGGATGGGCAGTGACAGGGCACCGAACAGCCTTTTGTGGTTTGCACTGATCTCACTGACCATTGCAGCCACCTGTGGTTGCGTGAAATTCAAGAACCTGGACCATCCAGTTCTGCCGTGGCCTCCAACAGCTGCTGGTCCTGCCACCTCATGCTGTGCCTCACATGGTGCTTTGCTGTGCACGCCACTGTCCATGGGTGCATTGCTTTCCACCATCCTGCATGTCTTGCTCCAGTGTCCCGCATTCGCTTCCACGGTGGGCAGCACTCTTGCCCTTATATGGTGGGGTCAGGGGGTGGGGTCACAGTGCTGGGGCAGTCTTCTTCCTCTTACGTGTCCCACTCCATGCTGATTGCGGTTCTGCCCCTGCCTCTGCATGTGGCACATACTGCTTTGTGCCTGCCACATCTTCCTCTGCCCCTTTGCACCACGCAGCTGCGTGACACATGTATGTTGGTTTTCTGAGCATTTCACACCCATTCATGCATAGGGCCCATTGTTGGCAGAGAGCTTCCTTTGGTGCTTTTTTCTTGATAGTCACAACAGTAGGGCTACCACTGATGATGTCCGCAACCCTGGTTCTAGAAAGATCCTGGGTTATCATCAGCAGGACAGGGATTAGGGGGTTAGAGCATCCCACAGTGCTACTGCCAACTGTAAACATATGGATGACTGAGCACTAAGGACACAGAGATGGAGGGACAATGTGCTGTGAATCAATGGAGATTGCATAAGTACGTTCTCTTCATAGACTGCAGTCCAGAATACCAGCATCTCTAAAGGGTCAGGGTAGTCACCTGAAGAATGGGGAAACAAAACTAAGGTAAATTCCATGTGCCCTGTAGTCTCATGAAGGCCAGTGTATCTATCACAGCCAGGTACATCCGACTGCAAAAAGTGGCACACCCTCTGCCGGGGCAAAAGAGCAAAAATAGTAACAAAAAAAAGAATCGGCTACCTTTAAAGATAATAGCTGTTATCAACATGAATGTCCAAATGCAATGTAGATAACATCAGAACAGTATTGAGTTATTGTATCTGGCTTATTTTTCTGATTTCTTTGATGAAATTCTTTGCAACTACGAATCCAAGAATCACTTGAAGCTGACATAAGGAATAGCTTGAACAAGCTGGCCTGGTAGTGCTGAGGGTTGAGGCACTGGACATCATGCTTTGCTCCACGATGGTGACACGTGTTCAGGAATGAACATGGATCACTGGGGGTCAGCTGGGGGTGAGGGAGGGAGGGAGGGAGAAGGACTGAGTGTCTGAGGGACTGCTGTCCTCTCCCGGGTAGGTGGGTTGCTGCTCCCTGCCGAATGACTGCCCCCAGGTAGAGTTCTGAGGGGTAGTGTGGGACAGGGGAAAGATGCAAAGGGAGGACATTCAGGGCAGCAGCATGCATATGCTTCCACACACGCGTGTGCATGCCTGCAGTGAGGGGAGGGGAAAATGTGGGATAATGGAACTAGCAGGCTCCATGATTGCCTATACACACCTCTGGTACCAGCCTCCCTGACTTCTGGATTATACTCTGGGGGGAACCAGCACTCTTCCCTCTGGTCCTGCCATGGGGGGGTAATTCATGGGGGAATTACTGTGGCACAGCTGGATTGGGGATGGCCAGGCTCGAAGATGAGTCAAAGCCACCTGCCAGCTCCGCAGAGAAGGAGAAAATAGAATAATAATAAAAAAAAAAAGAATGGCTTGAACAGTGGGAGATGCAGTAGCCTGCAGCGTATTATAAAGAATTTTATAAGCTCAAATCTGATGTTTGCCATTACACCTGTTCACTCAGGACTGGGAACAGTCATCTGTGACCATTCATAGACATGGGAAGACAGTGGACCAGTAAAAACAAAACAAAATAAACCTATTCTAAGTCATAAAAAAAAGCCTGATACAATGTACGTCACAAAACCGTAAGTTAAAAAAAATGTATTTGCACACAAAATGCAAATTTGGAACCAGTCCCACATCTGAGTGTTGGACTCTTTCTGCTGACTGTTCCACTGCAATCTAATCAAATTAGAAAATCATTTACCACAACTTGCTGAGATTTGTTGTTCAGTTTGTTATTCTTCTGGTTCCAAATCAAGAAGCTTGGTCCTGGAATTGTTAATGCAATTGGAGTCATCGCCAGATAATGTCTCTTCAAATGTTTGATCTGTGCTGATCTGGGTTTCAGTGACTTCCGTCTCCAGCTCTGTGTCTTCTGTGTATCGGAGACATAACATCAAAGACATAAATAAATAAATATAACATGAACATTATTCAGTTACATTCATTTGCTTTAATGACTTCTAAATATATTTGTTACATTTATGCATCATTATTCAACAGCAGTCATGATAGAGGAGAAAATGTGGTTCATGGGGGCTGATCCTGCAACTCACCTGCAACATCCTGCAGCCAATGTCATGTTTTTCAAACCCTTCTTTCATCTATGTACAATGAGCTTACGCCTACCGACGAACTATACTGTCTCACTGCTTGCCATGTGAACTGCACCTCCTGTGCTCCCATATGAGGAGCCCATGCACTGGCTCAGTCAGCCCTCCCTCACAGAAGAGGAAGTACAACATATAAGACTCTGACCATGCTTCCCCTGACCAGCCCTATAGCCACTCGGGCTCATGTCATGTTAGTTCTGATTCTAGTTTCTTAAAGTCTTTGTTTGCTTTTTGCTTCTACGGTTCTGCCATTGCTTCCTTTATTTCTTCTGTAACTCTGTTGCTGTATTTTTTCTGTAGCCCTCAGTTTCTACTGTCATGTTGCCTTCTGTTTCCCTAGCACTCAGTGTCAAATCTAAGAAGTTCAATGCGAGTTGATCAGTGGTGTGTGTGAATCTCAAATGTTTTAATCACCACAGTATGAGGGTATTTAATGATGTCATACAACTTGAGGTATTTTATGTGGAGCTGCTGTCCCTCTGACCACACCCCCTGACGAAGGCTCACTAATGAGCTGATACACTGGGGAAAGGTTCCATATATAGGATGAGCGGACTAGCATCTAATGTTCACTGTGTTGGTACAAATGCTTTATATGTATGTGGAGCTTTAGAGATTTAAAACCGTGCAAATAAAATACAGTTTAGCTCAATTTCCACCGGTGACTCCTACACCACTAATAAGCATACTATCTTAGATCTTCTTAACAACCACTTTGTCACTACCGGTCTAGTGTTTGATTCTTCCACTGCCTACAACCTTCGAGTGCAGCTCTGTGCACTGGACTCTTCTTGCACTGCCTCGGCCTCGTCTGCTTCTGTTGCCCTCTTCTCCTTCCATCCTGTATCCATAAAGGAAGTGGAAGACCTTCTCCTTGATCCAGACACTAAGAAAAGCAGAGGTGCTGACCACATTGACCCTTACTTCCTAAGGCTGGGGCATCCTGTCTTGTCTGCCCCATCACACACCTTTTCAATCTATCTCTTATGCAGGATGTTCTCCCGTCTGTTTGGAAAACTGCCCATGTTATCCCACTGTACAAGTCTGGAGATCTGAGCGACTTAAATAACTACAGACCCATATCTCTTTTTCCTATTCTATCCAAAATACCTGAAAATATAGTCAACTTCCAATTTAGAAAGCACTTTGAGACTTGTAATCTGCTTAATCCTGAACAATTAGGATTCAGACCATGTCACAGTACAGTATCTGCACTTGCTAAGTTATCTAATGATTGGTTAAAGGCCTTGGATGCTAAACATTATGCATGTGCCTTATTCCTTGACCTTAGCAAGGCTTTTGATACAGTGGACCATGACTTGCTACTACACACTCTCCAAAACATTGGCCTAGATTCCACTGCGCTGTGTTGATTTACCAGCCACCTAACGGGTCATCATCAGCAGGTCAAAGCAGATGTGGAACTCTCCCCATTGAAATCTCTCCAGAGAGGTATGCCTCAGAAGTCTATTTTAGGTCTGCTGTTTTTTGCATTATACATCAACAACATCAATACTGGCATTAAATCAGCAAATATTTGCCTTTTTGTCGATGACACTATCCTTTACATAGATGGGCCCACCCTGGAACTGGCATGCAAGGATTTGCAATTGGAGCTTAACCTTCTGCAGCAAAACTTCCTGCATCTGAAACTATTGTTAAATGCCAAAAAAACTAAGGCCATACTTTTCTCACCCTTAGTCTATGTCTCCAATCACTGCCCTGTACCTCAAATTACCACCCTTTTGGGGGAGTCTTTAGAATGTGTGGCCAAATTCAAGTGCCTAGGGTTCTGGATTGACTAGAAACTGTCCTTCCTTGACCACATTGATGAATTAGCAAAAAAATTAGAACAAATGCTTGGTCTGTTCATCTGCATCAAACATCTTCTTACCCAGGAAGCCAATTATATTGTTTCAGTCCACTTTCCTTCCTCCACTTGATTAACTTCCTTTATGGCCAAGGTCCCAGTACTGTTCTTTCCAAACGCGACACTCTTTACCATCGAGCACTAAGATTTATCACTGGAGCCCCTTATGCCACTAATCACTGTTCACTGTATTCTAAACTAGGCTGGTTATCACTCAAACTCAGATGCAAAAAAAAAAATTCCACTTGGATTTACAGAACCATTATCAACAAGCTGCCCCAGTACATTTCAGGTTGTTTTCCCTGCTTGCCCTGTGAGTTGCTACCCACTCAGAGGTCTTACATCTCCCTTGTCATCCTAGAATTAGAGTACACTTTGGTAGGGCTTCCATAAGCCATGCCTTACCTGTTTTATGGTATAACCTCCAAAAAACCTTAAAAATATCAACCTCTGTCAAATTGGCAACCTTTAAAACTCTAGTTGCATGCACCCTCAATGAGTCCTGTAAAGCTTCCCATGACAGCCCATTGTCCTACTTCTCGTATCCTTCCCTCTTCCGCTCCTCCAGCTGAACTGTTCCTATCTTCCTCCTTAGCTCTAGCCACTCACCTGTTGCACATTGTGTATATATTGTGAATATTATGCATGTTGAGAGATTCTTGTACTGTTGTTCTACAATACTTTATATAGAACTTTCTCTCTTGTATTTTCCTTATGATGCTATGTAAAATAATTATTGTATCATCTGGTACTTCTGTTGATCTATGTGAACCACCCAGGTCCATCTTGTAAATGAGATTGACTCTCAATGATGTTTTGCCTGGTAAAATAAAGGTTGATTGATTAATTGATTGATTGAAATGTTGCAGTCTGTGGACTCTTTGCCTGAGTGTGCTATCATTTTTAATTTTAAGACATTATTGGGCTAACAGGCCTGATACCAGCACTGACAGTCACAGCACCTGTCTGGAGGGGGTTGAACTGACTAATTGGAACTGCAGGTCGGGTGTTCTGGAGATATTGTGGATGAAAGCAGCCAATGTCTTGAACATTCTCGCTGAACTCCTATTCCCTGAAAGAAACCCTCCATGTCAGAGCAGTAACCGAGAAGTAAACCTAGGTAAAGCACCAGAAGAATGGAAATGGAGGAGCTTCTATACCTCATACAGAGAAAAGTGAGAAATTCAGCAGGGAAGAGGTTGAAACACCAGAGAGTAGGAGGCAGAAAGCCAAGAAGAGACTGTCAATGACAGATGAAACAGCAAACCAAACAGGTGACAATAAAACATTATTCTTTAAATTGGAAAAGTTATTAATGAAAGGATTAGACTTTATATACACTATAATAACACTGGAAAAATATTCAGAAAAACAACAGAAACTGTACCGAGGGGTCTAAGGATTTTGGTAATAGTCTCTTGTGGCTTTGATAATTTTGAAAGAAGTCAAGAGTGGAAAGCAGAATCTATTAAGTACTTGAACACCTATATTGACTTATTGATCAAAGAAGATGAGGAGAAACATGAAAAAGTTACAGAAGAAAAAAGGAAGTAAAGGCAGAACTGTATAAGCAAAAAGCCAACAAAGACTTCAAAAAACTAGAATCAGGACTACAAACCAAACTAAAAAACTATGAAACAAAACTAGTTGAATGAAAACAAAATGAACTATTACATGATCAAGAAGACTATGATAGTAATCAGGTGTTTAATTGGGGCTCTAAGCGTCCCTGTAGTAGAGGGTGCACAAGGGTAAGATTCAATGAATCTAAAAATAAAAAAGTAGGAAGATCAGCATCAGCAACAGGTGAATCTGAAAATAAAACAAATAAGCCATCAGGAAACACTGATAAAGCTGAAAAAAAACATTTTGGGGCAAAGAAAACAGGGGAAAGATCAAGTAGAAGAAAATGGAAGACAAGAAGAGGGAAGAGGGCTGGCAAATGAAGAAGAACACACACAGTGGGAACTGAAGGGGAAGAACACACAAAATTACAAATAGTAAACCTCTCAGAAAAGACATTAACAAAGAATGAAAGATCAGTTGTGCAAAAAGGGTTAATGTTTGAGCCCACTCCCACTCCCAATCATTTTCAGAGTCACGTAGACCAACAAAAGTTTTTCAGAAAACTAGAATTGAAACAATATTTTTTCAATAAATTTAAACTAACAACCATGAGTTATACTGTTATAAACACAGAACAAAATGACATTGGAGAAGATTTGCGTTACATCATTAGAGTTTTGAATGGAAATAATGGAGAGCACTCTTAGGTGGTGGAGGGACTTGAACTTGGCACCACAGCAATTTTACTTGACGAGATGGAAAATGAGGAATTGGAAGACTTACTACAAGCACAGGACTTTGATGTAATAAATCCAACTCAGGGTGTTTCAGGTACTGACTGTTCAAACCTGGACAATGATATATAATTACAGAGGAAAATGATATTCAGAGAAAAATCCACATTCTGTCCTTATAGTAATAATAACATCATAAACTATTTTGAAAAAGTGGTTATTAAGCAGGTAGAGGAGTTATTAAATAGTAGCAATGCAGTTCAAAAGCAGAACTTAGCAGGTGAAAAAGCAGCATTGAAAGATTTAGCAAGTAATAAGGCTATCATAATCAAACCTGTGGACAAAGGGGGAAATATTGTTATAATGAATAGGGATCATTATAAGTAAATAGCACTAATCATCCTTGAATATAATGAGAACTAGATGGTGGAAATCACTTTCAAACCCATGTTAACTTTTAAAAAACAATTGTTTGTGATGTTGAATAGAGCACTGCTTGAGAACCAGATCACAGAAAATGAATGTAAATGTATCAGGAACAAAAACCTTGTTACTCCTATCTTCTATACCCTGCTGAAAGTGCATACAATTTTACAGCCCCCCTCCCCCCGGCAAACCGATTGTATTGGGAATTGGTTCCCTGACAGAGAACCTTGGAAGCTTTGTGGATTTCTTTTTAAAAAAGTGTGTGGTACAACTACCTTCGTACCTGAAAGACGCAGTTGATGTACTATGGAAATTTAAGAATTTCCAATGGAATAAATGTTATCACTGGTTGGGCATAAACGCTGAGGCCCTGTACACGTATATTAAACATAGATGAGGAATAGAGGCATGTAGATATTTCTGATTAAAACCCCCATGTAATGATCAAATACCTATTGATTTCATTTTGGAAGCCCTAAAATTCCCATTAGAGTGAAACTTCTTTGAATCTGTAGGTAGATACTTTTTACAGGTATGTGGCATGGCAATGGGGGCAGCAATAGTGCTGTCTTATGCCAGTCTCTTCTTAGGACTGTAGGAGAAGCAAACAGTAATGAACGCCAGTGAGAATCCTCACTTTCAGAATATCACAGCGTGGTTACACTTTATTGATTATTTGGTGTGTGTATCGGGGGCTGGAAATTAAGATGTTCCTTAACTGGTTAAATATAAATGAAAAAAATATGAGATTAACACACACCACTGATCAACTCAAGTTGAACTTCTTAGATTTGGCATTGAGTGCTAGAGAAATACAAGGCAACATGATAGAAACTGAGGGCTACAAAAAAAGTAAAGCAACAAATTCACTTCTGCAAGCACAAAGTGCAAACCAGAGGGCATTGAAAAACTCAATTCCATATAGTCAGTTTGTGAGAATAAAGCACAACTGCAGTTCTATAGAAACATTTGAGAAACAGGCAGTGGAACTAACTGTTAGTTTTTGCAGAGGAGCTACGATAAAGACCTATTTGAGAAGTCCAAAGAGAGGGCAATAAATTTGAACAGACAGAACTTGTTAAACCAGACTGACAAACAAAATGAAGAATATGGTCCGATAACCTTTGTAACTGAATATAACAGCCTTGCAAGAAAAACTGGGAACATGATCTATAAGAATTGGTCAATTTTACTAGGAGATGTCAATGTAAGAGCAGTAGTAGAAAAAACACAGATTACATTCAGTAGGGCACGCAGTATGAGGGACACATTGGTTCACAGCCAATTTGAAAGTGAACATATACCTAGAACTGGGAATTGGCTCCCCACAAAACCAAAGGATTTTATAAACACAACAGTTGTAATATTTGCACATATGCTGTACCAGGGAAGAGACTTAATCATCCACAATGTAGCACGGAATTGGACATTAGAGAATTTATTAACTGTAACATGACTTTTGTAGTCTACATATTGTGGTACTTGTGCAAAGTGATCTATATCGGCAAACAGTTCGAAATGTAAAACTCAGGATTCAAGCACATGTAGGAGCTATTGTAAATAATAGATGAGATACACCAGTGGAAAAACATTTTTTTTTAAAAACATGGATCAGACCCCAACTATTTGAGTTTTATAGGACTAAAAATGTTTTTCAACCCCAAGAGAGGGGGAGACAGAAATAATTTAATCCTAAGGAAAGCAAGTGCTTGAATTTTCATACTAGGCAGTATCAAATCAAAGGGCATGAATGAAATATGGGTTCTCAAACCCTTTTTATAAAAAGGGCTAAAGTAATGAGAATGGATGCTGTATTTATGTGAAAAGAATTGGCATAGTTGTAATATAGTTTTTACATAGTCTGACCATTTTTTCCTTATGTGACCTTTTAACTTCCTTCCTTCTTTTCAGAGATGAGTTACTCATCACTTCTATATCTGGCTGGTTTTAGTGTCCATGTGGATCCCCAGTTACTCCGGGATAAAAATGAAGGAAATGAGAATAAGGGTGATCACATATGATGCTCCAGCAATCTACACCTCCTTGTCTCTCTTACGGTTTCAAAATGGCAGCCAGTATAAAAATATGGGTTACAAAGATACTCTATGAATAACTAGTGCTATACTGTGTTACTTGATGTAAATGTATTTAGTATTACTATGAAGTTATTTTAAATTGCAATAAATGTTTTGTAAAATTAATCACTTCAGTATGAGGGTGTTTAATGACATAGTTCAGCTTGGGGTATTTTATGTGGAACTGCTGTCCCTCTGACCACACCCCCAATGAAGGCTCACTACCAAGCTGAAGTGCTGAGAAAAGGTCTGATACATAGGATGAGTGGACTGCCATCTAACATTCCCTGTGTTGGTACAAATGCTTTATAGGTACATGAAGCTTCAGAGATTTAAAACTGTGCAAATAAAATACGGTTTAGCCTCAAACGTTGCAGTCCATGGACCCTTTGCCTGATTGATACAGTCTACTATACTGCAATAAACAGTCTATTAAAAGACAAGATCTGGTCAGAGTCAAAATGGCTATGGAGAGCTTTTGGGGTGCTTTTACCTATTATTTCTAATGAATTTGCACTATGCAGATTTGCTGAGAGGCAGTTTCAATGTGGTCTTCCTTTTACACATTTTTGCAATGTGTTTTCCTAGAATATGCTTGCTGATTGCTATATATTTAGCCTGGACAGTTCACAAAAGAAATGGCATCTCATTTTCAGTGGGGCTCTACATCTACACAATATTATGCTGCATTACGTAAAATCAGAACACATTGAAAATATTTTATATCTGGACTAGGCTACCCTGAATAAATACATTATAAAAATGATAAAATCATGACCCACTGAAAACAAGATTTAATCTGTCACATACTGAGTAAATACAGTGTAAAAATGTGTAAATGAAGATCCCTATGTCAATGAGATGTAGTATCTCCCCTGCGCTATCTGGAAGGACTTTAGCTAATAGGAATAGGAAACCAGTTGGTTTGTGAAGATGGCAACCACACTGGCCTAGCCACAAGATGCAGCAGCCTTAGAACAGAATTTTGATTAGTTTTTAGTTTTAGTTAACTTGGTTAACTTGTTATTTTTATGTTATGTTACGTTTTATTTATTCATTAATTATTTTTGTTGAGCTAGTGCTAGTTAGGGGTGAATAAGTGACTTAGTAAGCTTGAGCAGCGTGTCAGGGCAAGGTTTTATATTGTTTTAAGTTACATAGTTTATATGAACATTTATTCTGCTTCCCCAGTGGTCATTGGTTTATCACTGGGATATCTGCTTTTTATCCTGACTACTATCGTGGTTATGAACATTATATGCATTTCCTTACCCAGCTGGTTGTTTTTCTGGCCTGGATAAGAAAAAGGAAGGGAGAGTTGATTTGACCGTTTTGAGAGCTGCAAGGAATGAGGTGTTGATTTTGGATGTTGAAGTCTGGCCTGGAGTCATCGAGGTGCCTGAAGATCCCTGCTGGAACTGTGGAGTGGAGGTTCTGTTCATGGTGGTGGCATTAGATTGTGGGACTAGGACTGGAATTGTCTCTCTGGTCTGTTTCAGCTGAAGGACGACAGATTTTGTGGGTTTTCTGGATTTGGGGCCCACTATCCTTTTGTTAACTTCTTGAAGGACTGGGGTAGTGTTTCGGCCTGAACCTGGGGGAGAAATTGCCAGGGTTAATGGCTGCATGGGAGCCTGAGCCCAGTGCTGCTGGAGACTGAGCACTGTAGTGTCCGTAGCTCTTTGGTTTCTTGGGGGGGGGAGGTTGGAGGGCCTGTTCTCTGCTGAGATTAACAGCAACAGCCTGAGGGCTTAGGGCAGTGACCTCTTGGGGAACGGATGAATTGCCCAAGTTTTTCTCATTGTAAGACGTTTCCCCAAATTGCCTGAGATGTGGTTGCTTTTCGGTGTAAGTCCTTTCTTTTTAATTTTTTTTTAAATTTCAAAGTTTATTAATTTTACACAACCAAGCATGTACACGTCAGTCGTCAACATGTGCCGTACACACAAAGTAGTAGAATCAATCTAGTCTATACATAGGCCAACTAGCTGAACACCACCCCATTACCCTCCCTCCTCCCTCCACCCTCCCCTCTGAGGTGCCAAGTTTATTATGTTTATGAGGAGAAGGAACAACCCTTAACAGAGAGCACTGGAAACATTAATCAGTCACCATACACCTATTGTAAGTAAACCGTGTAAAGTTTCCCCCATTTCTTGTCGAAACCTGCCATGTTATTCTGGAAACCAGCTATTAACCTTTCAGATCTAAAGAAGTTGGACATATCCCTTAACCACTCCTTGTAGGATATTACCAGTTGGTCCCTCCAATGTTTCAGCACAAGCTTTTTGACAATGATAGCTATTACAGCCATGTGATATTTGTGCTCCTTAACCCCACTATCCTCATAGCATCCCAGAAGGCAAACTTCTACCATAAACAAGTCCTCTAGTCCTAAACAGGGATCTAGTTTGGCCCTAATTTCCAGCCAGAGCAGAGCTATCTTCTCACAGTGCCAGAATATGTGTACCATATTCCCTTCTTCTTTAGCACACCTTATACAAGTAGTGTCTGAGTTTCTCCCTAATCTAGCCAGTCTCAAGGGGGTATAGTACATATTATTTAATATATGATATTGTGTCAAACTTGAGTCAGTCTTGGGTGAGATAGATATAGAGGTCTGTCCAGATCCTAGCCCAGTCCAATTTCATCCCAGGGAGCAAAGACTCCCAAATCGATTAACCCTTTAATGGATCAGTATGAACAAAGGTCAAAAGTAAAGCGTATACTGCAGCTACAGCATGCGGTTTCCTAGAACATTCGCTAACTTGTATTAGGATAGGTTTAACTAAGGAAGGCTGGCCATTAACCCCAAACAAGGTAATTATAGTATGTCTCAGCTGGTATACATTAAAGATCTTCAAACTCGGGATATCATACTTACTGAGAATATCGGGTGAGGATAGGAGATTATTCTGAATGAATAACTCCTCCACAACTACGTGCCTTAACTGTGGGAGCCATTGAGGTAAAAGGTTCATCCCTCCTACCTTAATATTGGGATTTAAAATGACTGGCTGACCTGTATCATCTTTAAGGGGTATTCTAAAGTATGAGCAGCATTGAGAAAAAACTTTCAGGGAAGTACCTATCACCGAGTCCCATAAATCTTTTGGCAATAGATGTTGTGTTAAATAATAAACCGAAAGGGGATTAACCTTACTAGCATTTAGGAGATCTCTCTCAATCTGGAGCCAAATCGGTATATACTCCGTGTCACCCTGAGGTATCCACCTACCCAATTTAGTTAGCTGACTCGCCCAATAATATAAAAGAAAATTTGGGAGGCGAAGACCACCCAGTGGCCTAGGAGCACTAAGCTTACAGAAAGCTCGATGGGGGGGGGGTTTACCCAGCCAGATAAAATTAGAAATCATGGCATGCACACCCTTAAAAAGGATATCAGGAGCCATAAGTTTAATAGGTTCAAAGGATAAAACAGACGTGGGAGAATATTCGTCTTAATTATACTTATCCGGGCCCATAATGAAAGAGATAGACTCTGCCATCTCCTCAGGTCCTGCTGAATTACCCTGACCAAATCATCAAGGTTGAGCTTTTGCACCAAAGCCAGGTCCCTGGCCAGACAGATACCTAAGTACTTAAGGGTCTGTGGGGACCACTTGATTCCTAAGTAAGTAACATCAGATTTTAAGGCCAAATTATTCAGAGGGAAGATCTCAGTTTTAGAAATATTTAGTTTGTAATTAGAAAGCTGACCAAATTACTCAACCACCCTCAGAACCCGCTCTAATGAGGCAGCTGGATGAGTTAGATGCAGAAGAATGTCGTCTGCATACACGGAGAGCTTGAGGGTCTGGGTGTGAATTGGGATGCCCGTAATTAAAGGGGACTGCTTAATATATATAGGAAATGGGTCTCCAGGTATAAATTAAATAGGAAGGGTGAAAGGGGGCAGCCTTGCCTGGTGCCCGTATATAGTAAAAATCTCTCGGAAAACACCCCATTGCAATAAATCTTGGCTGAAGGAGAAGCGTAAAGAGACCTTATCATTCCAATGAATTGAGGGGGAAATCCCATTTTCCTCAAAGTTAGCCATAGGAATTCCCAGCTAACTCTGTCAAATGCTTTTTCGGCATCTAACGAAACCAGCGCCATTGGGAGCTGAGAAGGTTGAGCCATCTGGAAAATATGATAAAGTGTTCTGAGATGGTCTGCCGGGGAGCGTCCTGCCACAAACCCAACCTGCTCCGGACTTAGTAAACGGGACCAAAACATCTTTATCCGGAATGAGAGCAATTTTGCTAAGATTTTAATGTCACAATTTAACAGGGAAATTGGCCTGTGACTAGCTGGATCCAGGTGAGATTTGTCAGGCTTAAGTAAGAGAATGATCGTGGCGTCCATAAGCGATGGATCTAACTTGTCTGCTACAAATATATAACTGTATAATTTAAACAGGAAGAGAGCTAATTCTTTCGAGAAGGTTTTATAGAAATTTGAAGGAAAGCTATCCGGTCCTGGTGCTTTATCAGGGCTGAGACTGTTAATTGCCATCTCTATTTCAGCAATGGAAATTGGTGAAGTTAAAGAGGCTTGACAAGAGACCTCCAACACTGGAAGATTTAAGGAGTCAAGATAATCACTAATGTCCTGGGGGTTTAAATCAGTAAGACACTTTCCATACAACGACTGGTAAAAGCTCTCGAAAACCTTAACTATATCCCCGGGCTCTGTTTTGATAGAGCCATCAGCAGCCCTTATAGATGGGATTAAACGGGAACTTTCCAGTTGTCTTAAACATAAGGCCAGCAGTCGCCCGGCCTTTTCCCCTTGGTCTATATATATTTGGCCTTGGTTTTTCTGACGGCTTATTCTGCTTTTTCCCTTAATAACTCCGCGTAATCATTACGCAGGTGCAGCAATTACCCCATGGCACTCATGGAAGTCTCCAGAGACAGAGATATTTCTCTCTCTTTAATCTGGGGTAATAAGGCTACAGCCTTAGAGTCTCGTAACTTCCTCCTCCTGGAGGCAACTTTAATAAATTCACCCCACAGGTAACACTTCAATTAGCACCACAGGAGATCATACCGCTGAACTGAGTCACTATTGTGCTCCATAAAATCAGCTATGAGCTCCTTGATGCGAGAGATCAAAGATTCATCTTGGAGAAGTTGAGTATTCAGTCTCCAAATTGTTTCCCCTCTGAGTATAGGAGTTTACCGATAGGGTCACCCAGGCCACTGCATGGTCAGATAACACTATAGGTTCTATACCCGCCTGGTAAAGACCTGGAATGAAGGAGCTACTAATTAGGAAATAATCTAGTCTGGACTTGGTCTGGTGAATACTTGAATAAAATGTATATGACTGCTGCGTGGGATTTAGGAGGTGCCGTGGATCCACCAACCCCAACATAGCCAGAAAATCTTGCAGGGCGTTCTGAGAAGGTGAAGGTGGCTTCAGCGGCCTATAGGTCCTATCTAAATCTTGAGTTGGAGGAATGTTCCAATCTCCCCCTAGAATCACAGGGGTGGGTAGGAGCCACGCCAACTTGTTAGCCAGATCCATCAAGAAACTTGGGTCCCCACCCACCGGACCATAAACTGAACCAATGACCACCGTTATATTATTTAAAATACCTTTGATTAATACATATCTCCCCCCAGGATCTATGAACGTTGTGTCCACCACCAGGGCAACATTCCTTCTAACTAAGATAGCCACCCCTCCGACTAGAGGATGAACAACCTGCTGCAAAAACCTGAGATACCCCCTGTCTATGTAAAGATAGTGATTCAGAATTAGTCAAATGCGTTTCCTGAAGGAGGATAATATCAGCATTTAGAAGAACACAGTGCTTAAGTATTTGTACCCATTTCAGGATGTCCCTTACTCCTCTAACATTCCAGGTAATGATTTTTATGGGAAAACTAGCCATAGTTAATGCCTGAAGTTTGTAGTGTTCTTTAAGAGCTAAGCATAACCCCATCGACCCTACGGCACACTCCAGCCCCCCAAAAAACTACCCCAAACAATATGTAAAGTGTAAGACTTTGTCCTGATACCAGGCCAACACTTGTTAAATGCCCCGTTTATCCACATGCCTTCAACCCCCCCCAATCCCTCCCTAAACCTAAACTCTAACATTAAAACCGGTTTATTAAAGTAGGGTTCACTGCCCTTCATCGTGTAGGCTCTTAAAACAATGGAACCAGTGTTTCATGGCGGATAACACCGAATGAGTCAAACCTGTAATGTCCCCAAAATCCCATCCCTACCTACCCCCAACAACCTCCTATAACTATTTACAATAGGCCCACCCAACCAGATGAAAAACACTGCCTGCCATATTACATCATGAATGGGTGGCCTAACTCTGATGGCCTTGGCTATAAGTAGTGGAATAAGGCATATATAAAAAATAAACGGGACGCCATCCCCCCAACCTAGTATGTCGAGCAGCCTCCCTGACCGCACAATCAGAGCACTCCACACACACTCCCTTCTCTGACTATAAGAGGCACTATAAGGATGGATGGTCTACCTGAACATGAGGCCCCATCTTATCAAAACTGGCCTCAAAAAGACAAAATTGCATCCCTTACAACGCTACTTGCACATAACCCCCTTGAATGTGCAGCCTCTTGGCCACTCCTAATCGGGTAAAAGACCACAGGTCAGTAATTATCCCAAAGTCTGCAAAAGCTGATAGTAGTACCAAACTCCAGCTTGACTAGCAGCCAGAAAACCTCATTGTAGCTGGCACGTACTGTTCGCTGGTGTGGGCACACTAAAAACAACTTTGACCTAACCTCTAACACTAATGCAATGGAATAATGCAAAAGCCTCCCTATTCCATAAGGGAAAAGCTGTAATAAAATGAACCTGGGCAAGCAGACACTCCACCAATGGGTTAGCTGGGGGAAAATTAAGAAGGGTACACACTGTGGGCACAGAATATGATCCCCTGGGGAGCAGTGCCAGCTAACAAAGGTTCCATATGCCCTCTAGTGGCCAGGAGCATTACCGGACATCATTTGGCTTTGTCCTCCCCCCCCTTCAAGCGACCAGGCCCCGGAATACCACCAAGCTCTCCCACTAGTACCTCCCACGGCACAGAAAAAACAGGTTATCAACACCAAAAATAAAATTAAATAACAGACAAACTGTTAAAGACATGATAAGAGTTCAGCCCTCCTTGAACAAACTAGGCAGTTTTGCTGAAAGATCCGAGGAGGCTTGTTCCGGCGTGTCATATGAAACCCAGGATCCTTGCACAGAAACTCGGAGCTTAGCTGGGTATTGCATATGGATGGGGATGCCCGCTGCAATAAGCTTTGTGACTGTATCATGATAAGCAGCCCGCTTCAAGCGAGTCTCCCGAGGCAGATCTTGGGTATTTCTTAAGGTAGCATTCTCCCATTTGATGCTTTGCAGCTCTTTTGCTTTATCAATCACATGTTGCTTTTCTATAAAGCTCAGAAACCTCACAATAATTGGCCTTGGCAGGGCATTTGGTGGAGGTTGTGGTCTGAGGGTGCGATGTGCTCTTTCGATTTGGTAGCTGGCGTTTATTAGAGAAGGGCCCACCACTTTCTGCAGAAACCTCTGCAAAAAAGCCCCAATATTCGGCCCCTCCTCTGATTCGGGCAAGCCGAGGATCACTATGTTCTTCCATCTGCTCCTGTCTTCTAGGTCTTCACATTTCAACTGCAGTCTGTGTATTTGTTGATGCAATTGTGTCAGGTCAGGCTCCATTTTCTCTCTCCACCTCTCCACCGATGCCATACAAGCCTCAATATCCCCCATCCTTCTGGCAAGACCCGTAAAATCACTACGAAGGGATTTCAACTCTGAGGAGATATCTGAGAGAGTCTCATGAAATGTAAGCATTTCTTGCAAAAAAAATCCTCGGTTAACGGGGAAGTAGATGGAGATGAGGGCATCACTTTCCCTGCATTAGCCCCTTGAGCACGCTGCTTTTTCGGTAGCTTCTCTGGAGAGGCCGGTGGAGTATGCCTGGGTAAGGCCTGCTTCATATCCGACTCCATCCTCTCAAAACAAACAATTAAAGGGCTAATTGCCTCAATATCATGATGCTACCCTTCCAGAAAAAGCCAAATAACTGCAAAACCTATCGCAGGAGGTTATTATTCACCAAAATTTAACAGATAGGGAGGCGAGGTGTTGGAGCTCCACTTCAGTGCTGCTGCCAGGAACTCCACATCACGTGATCCCTCCATGTAAGTCCTTTCTAACTCAGTGGAAGATTTACCTTGGATCCTGATTCCCTTTGCTGGTCGGTCAGACTCTTTCTTTTCTTTTACACCACTTGGATTTGGTGGGCAGTGAGAGTGCTCTACTTAAACTGTGCTGCCTTTAATAATAAACTGCTGACTGACTATGAGATAGTAGTCTGGACTTATATTCTATGTTTGAATTTTTTTTAGTGCTGTAATAATTTGGAAATAGTTTTTACTCTGTTATTGTTCATTTTGGTATAGTACTATAGTGGTAGAGAGAGTACCACAAATACTGGACAGTAAGGGTGGTGACGAGAGCCCATACTTGAACAAAACATCTTTTTTGAATTATTATTTATATTAGATCTGTCTGTGAATATTGTTTGGGTTGGAGGGTGGGGGGATTGGAGTGAGTGTGTATATGTGAATGGGAGTTTTTCTTATTATTTAATTTTAGGTTTGGGGCATATTGTTGTTGGGTAGGAGGGTGGAGAGGATTGGAGTGAGTGTGCATCTGTGAATAAGAGTTTTTATGCAAATTACTGATGTGCCAGGGTTGTTTGGGGGGCCGGGGAGGGCCAGGATAGTGTACGGGGCATCCCTTCTGCATGATCTTTGGCCCTTTATCTGCCTCCCGGTCTCTGATACCACTGTGAGACGTTGCTGGGAGAAGGGGATTTGGAGGGGTCAGAGTAATTTCAGGCAGTGAAGAGCTGCATGCACAGCGGAGGGTTGTAAAACACAAGGTTCTTGGCTAGTGGTCCCTGGTAATCCAATAAAGCCACCTGACACCAAATGTTGTTTTAAATTAGTTGAAATTTATTAATACCAAATAAGCCCTAACAATTTTGCCTCTAACATGATCAAATCTAAACTGCTGATGGCTTATTACCACCAGTGCTACAGGTGTTCAGAGGGAATGAAGCAACATTCCTCATTCCTCTGGGTGACCCAAGTATCTATGGCAGCCATGTTTGCTACTCCCCTTGGACACACTGGACATACAGTCTGTCTGATATTTATACAGTGTTTGACAAGAATTATACAACAAGGCAAATGTTTCAGTTTTAGACACTCTGACCATAAAAGGCAAGAGAGTATGGTCATGAGACAAGGGTGTAAAAGTATAGTGGCCATGAGATACTTCAGTCATAAGATACATTTGACACTTTGCCAAGACATGTGGTCATTCTTAGATGGAAAAACAAGTGATCGGGGATTTTACATTTATCAAAAATAACTTGCTTTAGGATACAGAAAACATATGACGGGACTTCACATTTACTTTAAATAACTTGCTGACTAGACAGCGGCCACAACAAGGACATAATTGTTTCTTATCAACTCTCTGTTACACATTTTTTTTTTAACACAAGAAATTATAAAATGAGGAACTGTATCTAAGCTGCAGTGGTTTGAAGCAGCTGAACCTTATCTTGGCTATGACCTTTGGTTGAAGGAAGGTTTTATACAAAATATCTCTGCTGAGCAAAGCAAAGCTAATTTTCTTTAAAACATTTATTTTTTTAAACACGGTTTATGCTCTTCACTTATTTTCTACAGTTATTTAAAGGACCCCAACACCTTTTGAACCTGGGTATCTACACAGACATCAATTTGCACAGTGGTATCATTATTTGCATGGTTTTAACACTTACTCTCCAACCACCTCTGTACTTACAAGGCACATCAATCTACATGTTGGTATCATGTAGTCATCTACTAGCCACCTACACCTTTGACTAGCCCTTTGCAGCCTCTACACTAGCTATTTTACCCCTTTCTATCTCCTCAAACTTTTGATTAGCCAATTACATATTGTTGATAAAAGTTTGGTCACTGGTCACTAAAATCTTGGCCACTGGTCACTAAACTGTGGCCTCTGGCCACTTTCAACAATCCACACCTCGAAGGCAAGAGGCCCATATTGGGGACCCGAGCCTTTGCAAAAGTAAACATACTAATTATTAAATATATGTTTTTAGAGCTTACTGCCCTGCGATTCTATCTTGTGATCTCTGATAATGGGCTGCTATTACATCTATTATTAGGGAGACATAAAATAAGGACACATTAGTTTATGTGCCATGTCCAAACTTAGCCATATTCCAATGGGAGATATTTAAGACAACAGGTATATGCATAAATTGTACATTATTTATAAGGGTTTCAGGTACTGAAGTAGCAGTTAATCAGCTAGGGGGGCCCTGGTGTTAACTGGTAACACTTTTAACAATTCTGATTATGGGGGTGAGGGAAGGCTGGTAAGGGGAGTCTTGAACCCCCACAGATAATACTTTGATTAGTATATAAGTTTGATATAACTAAACACTTTTGATCTTAATCTATTAATTGCATTTTAATACTTTTACCTTACATAATTATTAAGCTATTATAATACAAGCTACAATTTTTTAAAGCTAGAAAAACAGTTTATAATTGATTACATGAAAAACCTTTTTTTAAAACTGGTTGCTAGCGTACAGATAGTCAAGGCATTTATAAAAAGCATCCTGTTCTGGAGTTGATACAAGGGTGGTTACAGATGGAGCACAAATGGTGAGTTTGTAAAACATAGTGCAGAACTCAGGAATGTCAACACCACAATTGAAATATGTGAAAAGATGTTAACATGTGAAACCATACATAACACAATATGACATGACAATTGTGTTGATGAAGAAGAGTTCATGGAATTCACTTTGAGAGTGGATAAGATAGATGCTACCTGGTGTTGAGGTGTGGCACACCCTTGGAGATTGATTGAAGAATTTGTTGATAATGTCTCTTGACAGATAAGTCCTTATAAAACATATATAACCAGTTTAGAAAGTTTATAAGAATAACAGTCCATGAAATTAACAGTTCATAAGTTCATATAAGTAACCACAAGTTGGTGTAGTTACAGTACAGGTGAAATGTCATTTGCAGAACAGTGGTAACCCCACAAGGCACATGGGGCAATGCAGACAGTAATTTAAAAACAAAACACCAGCATAGTAGAAAAGACAATGTTCATGTTGCTGGCTGCTGGATGGCTGATTGGCAGACACATTGGCCAGGGGTGCATTAGACTGTGCATTGAGTCCTTTTAATGGAGTAGTCGCACACACACTGGCATGGCATTTGTGTTGTGGTAGTTGATTATATCCTGGTACAAAGATTAACAGTCCATAAAAAAGTAATAGTTTACAATAAACCATTAAGAACACAGTCCACAACAGAGAAATAGGTTTGTAGAAAGTACCAGCCATGTTTGAAACAAGCAGCAGTGAAGAAAATGGATGTTTTGCTTGAAGATCAGTTGAAGAAAAATCTTCTTGCTGAAGTTAGGAGATTGCCCCTACCCCAGACTTAACTTCATAGTAAGCAGAAACAATAAGCTTGATTGCAGAGTCTGAACCGACTGGACCTTTTTTAGTTAATTTAAAGTTCTACAAATAGGTGTAATTTTGCTGAAAACATTACACTTGCAGAGATAATAATAACTTGATTCATACAATAGTCCTTATATGGAACCAGTCAGGCACAAAAATAGTGATAACATCAAAGCTGTGACAATTGTTTTCTTTTCAGGAAAAAGATGATGGTCTTGGCAACTTAGATAAAAGTGTTACTGCTGTTGAACATGGAGATCTTATGTGTGCCACACCATGGAAACCTGCAAACTTGCAAAGTGTGTTAAAAACTGAGTTAAGAACACATAAATAGCAATATTTTAAACCAATGACTTTTTGTTTTGTAAAGGGTGGTGTGACAGAGCCTAAATTCTGGCAATTGTGGAAAGAGAAAATTAAAAATGTGACATCAACTGCACAGCTGGGGGTGCAGGCCAAGGTCCAATTATACCATTTGACCATCTGTAAATCCATAACAATGTTATGGTTACACCCTGCATTTAAATCACAGAAGAGGCTATACAGTGATGAACATGAGTTTCCTGTCTGTTGCTAGCAGGCCTAAGACCTGAGCTATAAAATCTTGTAATGTTACAATAACACACTTCAAACATATAGTTTATGGCAATATGCCTGTTACACTATGCAACAGTGGGACAAATATATATATTGTTGGCCAATGCCAACTAATAATAGTGCCTATTGCACCTGTGACAAGTGAAAGGGTCTATCTTCTTTACCCTGTATAGTGAAATACTCCAAAGTACTGAGTGAGGTAAGGTTTGAAGCATAGGTTTGGAGCACAATCTAAATTCTGCATATTATAATTGCTAAGATTTAACATGACAAAACCTGCATAGAGTGCACTTATTTTTCAGGGGTACCTGTGAGTAATAAGACAAACGCAGCATTAATTTGTCTGGGGTTTTGCTTTGGAACATATTGTACGGGTGGGTCAGCAATGCTGGCCCCAGTATTTAGGTTTAGTTATAAGCATTAAAAACATTTATACGTGTGGAGCACTTTTCTGAATACACACATGCTACAGTGTAGCAAGATGTATAATAAAACATTATAACATAAACGTGACACATAAGCATTTTTGCAATAGAACAATTTCAGTATTGAGCATAATGCATAAAATACATTTTAAACACATAACAAATATAGCCTGTAAGCTTAGTTCAGAGTCCAGGAATGTGAGAGTATTGTGAATTTACTTGTTGAACATAACCATGGATTAAGTTGCACAGGATGTGAGGTACAGTTTAAGTTTATACGTTGCAGTCCTTGGTAAAAATGCATCCATTGCTGTAAGGCTATGGAAAGTTGTTTTATATTTGTCTGACAGGATAAGAAAGATGAAAAGACAATTAAAAGACATGAATATGTGTGGAAATAAATGCACCCCCCAGCTTAACTGATTTCTTGCTGAGGGCAGAAGCCCTTGTACCAATGATAGGAATGAAGTTTAACTGTTTGCACTAGAAAAAGCAGAGGGACTGAGCTAGGTTATGCTGTCAAAGTACAATGGGTCTTTTCAAAACTTGTAAATAAGAAATAATTATTGGCAAATACACATTTTCTTTATTTACCCCTTTGGGGAGACAGCGATGTACCTTGCAACCTTTGTGGGTATTGCACTGGAAGGAAGGATAGTATGCCCCCCCTTCCAGCTCCTACTGGTGGAAGAGACAGCTTGAATACTGTAGCAATAAAAATGTTAGCTGTGGATGGTGACATGGATATTGAACCAGAAATGGTCTGCCAATATTAATAGCCAGTCGTGCAACACCTTAAAAAAAAGTGCACTGGATAAATGGTAATGGGGTGGCCTAGCACACTTCAAATTATAACAGAATTATATGCCACTAGTTTAGTAAGTTTCATATCTTACTATAAAGATGGGGAGCTTCTTTTTCTCTAGAAGAAAGAGAAGAAACAGACAAACAACAAAAACAAAAACCAAACATACAAAAGTCTAAAAATAAAACAAGATTATTTTCATAGGATAAAAGAAGCCAAGCGTCCCTGGGTTCCCTTATCCTAAGCATGACAAAATGTCAGCTGAGTTTATAAAAAGATCCAGATTGATGGTAATACTGTACGTACATATTTCTTAGAATGCATTTTTAAAAAGAAACAAAAATGATTACACCATGGTCACATATAAAAACAAAAGCCATTGTTTTTTAACTGTAGATGGTAAACTCTCTCAAAAACAGTTGTAATATTTAACAGTATACTGTATATATATATATATATATATATATATATATAAATGCTAGGGGTAGTAAGTGACCCCCTCCCTTAAGCACCTTGCATAGTAGATGAATCATGTGATATTGTTTAGGAATGAAGGAGCTGTACTACAACCAAATATTCATGGAGGAAGGCTTTGAGCATTGCCTGTGTTGGCTGCAAGCCCAGAAAGAAAAAAAAACACAAAAACATTTGTTCCTTTTCACTTAGAATGCCAGTTCTGTAATAAAAAGTCAAATTGTGTGGTTTACTCTTGGTGTGCTTCCATGAAAACATACATCTTGTGTGAAAAGTTGTGCTTTAAGTAGGGAGTACTCATCAAGTTTGAACTGGTAGTAACACAAAATGTTGAAACACAAGAAAGTCAAATAACATGCAAAAGGTCACACAGTGTGCATGCACATGTGGCTCAAACCCAGCTGTTTTTGTAGTGTCCTTGAACACTACTGATATTAAAATATATTTAAATAATAATAGAGCACAAAATAAAACTGCTGGCCAAGACAGTACACACACATACTCATACACAAAAAGAAATACTTAACACAAAATAAGACTGACATTATTTGTCACCAGTTTGCTGAGGTAATGCCCATAGTTTCATTAGAAAACTGTAAGTGTTTGAGATATATGTGCTGCCTCCTGCCTGTCTTGTAACACCAACAACCTTTTAAACCAACAAATTTATACTTATCTCCATGCCAAATCTTTTCAGAACAAAACATTTTCAAACACCTTCCAACTCCTTTAAAATACGGCACAACATACCATCTGTAAGTGAACACATCTAATATAACATGGTTACACCTTTTGGTGCACAGCCAAAATATGGCACTCTGCAATTTTGCAAAAAGTTTCTGGTTTTAATTAGAAGTACGATAAAGCCATTCATAGCTGTTAACACATTATATTTTCATCTAGCAGTGGCTTGGCACGTTGCCTGTAAACTACAAATCTTTCTGCACATTGCAATCTATGACGTCATATCTCTTCACCTTCAACACTACCTGCTCCAACCAACAACTACATACAAAAGTTGTTCACTGACCCTATCTAGGCAGCACAAATGTTTTATTGAAAATAAAACTAATTAAAACAGTCAGATATGAGGCAAAGAAGCTTCTTCCTTTTTACTGTAACATTTTCTGCGCCAAAGGCAGTCAATGCTATCTTACAACCTTGACAACAGAACATAATTACACAACACAGATATATGCTGGAAAATATGCGAGAGAGAGAGAAAGATGGAGCATTACTTTGTTTAGTATATGTATCACAGAAATAAAAAAGACAGACATAAAAAAACTTTAAATAAAAAAAAAATTGAGACTTACCCTGTGCCAAGATATTTTCCTTCTTCTTTTCTGATACACTGGTCCGATTCAGAAAAATGGCTGCAGGACCTTCTTGATAATCTCTAAACGCTGCAGCTATTAACCCTTTCAAAGGTTTTCTTTTGGCCATTTCAGTAACCTGCCAAACCAAGTCTTTTCCCAGAGCTCTGGTTTGCAGTTTAAAAATCTGTAGCAGTACTAGGTTGAGATCCAACTGGTGGAGATTCCCAGTACCTGGGTTTGGGATCAAATGTTTGCGCCTCTATAGGAGGCAAGGGAACTTGAAATCGATACAAAAAAAACTTGAAACTACACAGATAGGGAACATGGGGGGGGATTTTCAAATCAACCCATCTGTAGTCACACCTACTGTGTATGCATCCACAGTAGTTTATTTTTCTTTCTCTAAATGTTGCTTATCTAACGTTACTTGATTAGGCACCGCTTTTCTTCTAAAAGCAGCCTGAACTGTGAAAGCCATCATTGGCTTTAACAGTATATACCTAATACATTTCTCCACATATCCCTAAACTTGGGGTCCTCAGACCCCCACATAAATATATATTACCCTTACCCAGCTTATAGCTGCTCCATAGTCCTTTTTTCTGTAGGTTCAAGTCCACTCAAACACTCAGAGTCTATTAGAATCTTTTTCCCAGCCCCAAAGTTAGGTTATGACCCTTACCTGTGCGGACCCTGTATAGAGTAAACACTAGGCTTTACCAGATTTACCAAGACCAGAACCAAAACCACCTGCTGGCTGGCTCAGCCAACTTGTAAAACACAAGGTTCTTGGCTAGTGGTCCCTGGTAATCCAATAAAGCCACCTGACACCAAATGTTGCTTTAAATCAGTTGCAATTTATTAATAACAAATAAGCCCTAACAGTTTTGCTGCTAACATGATCAAATCTAAACAGCTGATGGCTTATTACCACCAGGGCTACAGGTGTTCAGAGGGAATGAAGCAACATTCCTCATTCCTCTGGGTGACCTAAATATCTATGGCAGTCACATTTGCTACTCCCCTTGGACACACTGGACATACAGTCTGTCTGATATTTATACATTGTTTGACAAGAACTGCACAACAAGGGAAATTTTTCAGTTTTTAGACACTCTGACCACAAAAGGCAAGAGAACAGGGTCATGAGACAAGGGTGTAAAAGTATAGTGGCCATGAGATACTTTGGTCATAAGATACATTTGACACTTTGCCGAGACATGTGGTCATTCTCAGACGGAAAAACAAGCGATCAGGGTATTTTACATTTATCAAAAATAACTTGCTTTAGGACACAGAAAACATATAAGGGGACTTCACATTTACTTTAAATAACTTGCTGACTACACAGCGGCCAAAACAAGGATATAATTGTTTCTTATCAACTCTCTGTTACACATTTTATTTTAAACACAAGAAATTATAAAATGAGGAACTGTATCTAAGCTGCAGTGGATTGAAGCAGCTGAACCTTATCTTGGCTATGACCTTTGGTTGAAGGAAGGTTTTGTGCAAAATATCTCTGCTGAGCAAAGCAAAGCTAATTTTCTTTAAAACATTTATTTTTTTAAACATGGTTTATGTGCTTCACTTATTTCTACAGTTATTTAAAAGGGTCCCAACACCTTTTGAACCTGGGTATCTACACAGACATCAATTTGCACAGTGGTATCATTATTTGCATTGTTTTAACAATTATTCTCCAAACACCTCTGCACTTACAAGGCACATCAATCTACATGTTGGTATCATGTAGTCATCTACTAGCCACCTTCACCTTTGACTAGCCCTTTGCAGCCTCTACACTAGCCATTTTACCCATTTTTATCTCCTCAAACTTTTGGTTAGCCAATTACATATTGTTGATAAAAGTTTGGTCACTGGTCACTAAAACCTTGGCCACTGGTCACTAAATGTTGGCCTCTGGCCACTTTCAACAGGGTGGCAGGATTGGGATTGAGTCTAGAAGGCACCCTGGATTACAAAGGGCACATGA
Source organism: Neoceratodus forsteri (assembly GCA_016271365.2). NCBI lineage: Eukaryota > Metazoa > Chordata > Ceratodontiformes > Ceratodontidae > Neoceratodus > Neoceratodus forsteri. The sequence continues at coordinate 575,226,200 of CM028135.1, read as the reverse complement.
GAGAGGTTAGACATGTTTGGTGCCTGTCTCCAGGGAGTTCACCAGACCCAGTGGCCATGTAACCCGACGGGCTGTTTTGCCCACCAGTTCCCTGAGGGCAGTGCTATGCAATGCCAGATCAATCAGGAACAAGCAAGTGTACAGTGTGTGTGTGTGTGTGTGTGTGTGTGTGTGTGTGTGTGTGTTTGCAGTAGCTCAATATATTTTTCCCAAAAAGCATAGCAAAAAATGCCTGTTGATTGCTATATATTTCACCTGGATAGTTCACAGAAGACCTGCAATACAGTATGTCTGGGACAGTGCTTATCAGACAGTGTCTTAAGAGGTTTAAAAAATGGAACAGATGGATGGGATATTCAAAGAAGTTGCACCTGACACAACTGAGTTGCACCAGTGCAACCCCAGAACCACACCCCAGGGCAATACTGGGTAACAAAGATAATGTATGTGGCACATCTCCAGGGGGCATGCCCACGTGTATGCAGCACATCCCAATATTCAGCCAGGGATGTGCAGCGCATCTGCTGGCACAACCTAGAGATGTGCCACATATCTGGGCACACAGCTGAGCCCATAAAAAATGGCTTAAGTGCTAGCCACCCACAGGCACAACCACCAGCCGTGGGTGGCAACCCCCTTAACACCATGCACAAGCACACATAATAGTTCCTGGTAGTCTAGTGGTACCCCGTCCCCATCCTGACCCACTAATTGCTGAAATATATAAATTCAATTTCCCTGGTGGTCTAGTGGTTCCCTCCTACCTGCCCATAACCCTGATCATGGTAAAATTTATATTTGAAACACCCTGGTGGTCCAGTGGGTCCCCCCCTCCCCACCTGAATCCCTGATCGCTATGAAAATGACCATTCCAACTCCCTGGCAGTCTAGTGGTACCCCTCACCCCCATCCACAGAGGACCCCCAGCCCATCCAGCTCCACCCCCCCATCATTGGGGGGCAGCATACCCACCCACATATCCCTGCGGCTGCCTGCTAAATGACAGCTTACAGTATGTGCTGCAAGCTCATTGGTCCACACTGTGACCCAATGGGCTGGCATTGCATACTGTCATAGTCATTCACAACTCCGTGAAGGAATGACTTCATTCACACAGTTGTGAATGACTATTACAGTATGTACTGTTAGCCCATTGGTCCACAGTGTGGACCAATGAACTTGCAACACATACTGTAAGCTGTCATTTGGTGGGCAAACATGGTGGCATGTGGGTGGGTATGCTGCCCGCCAATGATGGGGGTGGAGCTGGATGGGCTGGGGGGTTCTGTGGATGGGGTGGGGCATACTAGACTACCAGGGATATGACATACATATTTTTCAGTGATGGTGGGTCGGGAGGGAGGGGGTACTGTTAGGTCCCTGGTACAGGGATCGATGCTGTGCAGGGTGCCAGGCACATTTCACTGGCCATCCCTGTACAACACATGCAAATCAGGCCATAATGACATGCAAATGGACCCATTTGCACCTTGCATGCATTATGGCCCCATTTGCATACTGGTGTCTGAATATCAGGAATTTGCATACGGTGTATCTCTGATGCGCTGTCGCATTTCCCATTCCTGATATTCAGACCTGTCTGGGGGGATGCGCCGGCACATTGTATTTGTGAAGTGCATATTATTTGATATATTCAGAAGAGATGCGCCATGGCACATCTCTTTTGAATATATCCCTTAGTTGCACCACCACTTGTGCCATTGCCAGGCACAACTATGAATATCGGGCCCCAAATCTTTTTAGATTTAGTGGGAAAGGGTGACATTTATTAGCTATGAATTTTTCTTGAAAGCAATACCTTCCCAACTGAAGCTTGTTGCAAGAAAATGTTTAAATGCTAATGTGCAAGTTGTTGAAGGGGGTTAACAAATCTCCAGTTTAATAGGCAACCAATATTTAACAAGCTGTTTCAGTTTCCTAATGGCCATCTGATAAGCAACTTGGAGTTATGTCTCCAACATTCTAAACAGAAAGAAGGGAGTATTTTATTTCAGTTGATATAGTGATTTGTAGAGGTGGAAGGATACATTGAAAACTCCAAAATATGTATTCCATGATACTCCATTTTTCCAGCTACAGACAGGAAGATGGCTGTAGGCTTCTCCCACAGCCATAAAAAAAGATGCTGTAGCACAAAAAACAAAAACAAAATTGCATCAGTCTCACAACTGAGAGTCTTTTTTTTTGCAATTTCTGTTTGTTAAGTAATGAGGGCATATTACAATAAACATTGTTACAGCATATGACATACAGTAGCACTTTTATACTGCATATCGGAATGGCTATGCATTTTGGCATCATTTTCATAATTTAGACCTGCTACATTTGCATTGGAAGATTTAAAGCAGCAGTGCAATGAAAAATGTTTTTCTAAAAAAGCTAGTTAAAGCTACGATTAAGAAAAATATTAGCATACCTGTCAAATATACTTGTCTAGGTACCTCCTATTCTGAGCACCAGATGTCTTTTTTGGTTTTTTCAATCCTAACCCTTGCTAGGTCTACAATGCTATAAAATGTGGCGCCCATCTTTTTTTTCTTGAGAAAATACTAAACTAAAATCTTTATAAAATACTCAAATCTTGGTGGAATTAGAAAATTGCACCATCAAATGAAACCAGAAGATGCCTGGATTCTTTTATAGTGAAAAATGATAGGGTCACATTTTTTTTGCCCAATGTTGTTGCACTGCTGCTTTAAGCACTATAAGTTGTTATATGTGGAACAATCCAGCTGTAACTCTAGCTTAACCTCAGTAAACTACTTAACTCAATCTTAACTGACTCTATCATTACATCAAGGGTCAGGGAATTAAATCAGTATCATGTATTATAATATAAAACAATGAATTTAGTTTGTTTACCTTGTAGATAGGCACTTATGTGATCCATTCTGTAAATCTCATTTACTATTTCCTGCCAGGAAGATCTTGTGGGAGGCTAAGGTTGTAACCATCTTCTGGTTATAATCTTTTTTGTTGCTAGAATATAGCTCATGGCCAAGGATCAATATGAATTTGTCTGCGGGGGGTGCTGACATAAGTACCATATTGGGACATATTTAAATCCGGCTACTTCATGTATGCTGTGTAAATATTGTGACTATTGTATATACAATGCACTGAAATATTCTTAATGCAAAACTGTGTCTTGTATCAGCCATGCTCATCATTTTATTAATTCTATTATACTGTTTTATTGTTTGTTGTTGTTCCTTCTTATGCCTATTTTTCCCTGTACCCTGGTCGCACCTGGAATTGAGCCCTGGGTCAGTATGTCTTTCCCAGTTACCAAAATTATATATTAAAAAAAATAAATATAAATTCTGAAGTCAAGGAGTGCTGTTCCATTTGAAGCGTGATATTATTCCAAAAGAGGCAGGAGCAGGACCAAAATATGAGGGCTTGATCCCCATTCTGAGCTCCACAGTTCCACCAGCAGTGGCCAGTAGTCTGTGGTAGAAGTTTGTCTATTTTAGCTGGGGAACAAAAAAGTATCTGGAGTGGCATTTCCAGGTGAATTCGTGCCACATATTTGAAGAGTTTACTTTAAAGGGACAGTAAATCATGGATCTGGGCTAAAATTTCATTAAAACTGCCATTTATATCACTAATCACAATGTTACACAAAAAAAAGAAGTATTTACTGTAAATTGTTGATTTTGTTGCTCCCCCATCTGTCATCCATGTATGCGCGTTCACTGCATGTGCGCGACCCAAAGTGACGCGATTGACAGGCTGCCTCATTGATCTCTTCCTGTGGAGACGCACTGAAGCCTATTTTGTAAACGGAGGCTTTCCTTGGTGTGTAAATACCTTGTCTCCTTCCAGTAAGTGTTCTTCACCTTGCTTTTTATGTTTTCTGATGGACTTGACTACATTCCATGGAATAGCTTATACACTCTCTTGAAGTGTCTCTTTGTAACTGTGACATTGAAGTGGAGCCTTTGTAGCTGGGCAGTTATACTGAAAGGTACCCTCTGAAAATGTTAATAAATAAAATACATAAATATTCTGGACAAGCACAGGTCATTGGGTGCTAATCAGAGGAGGGAGGACTGAGTATGCGAAGGATGGCTTTCCTCCATTTGTGGGGAGTTCTGCATCTCGATGCATGGCAGAAGGAGATGGGCTGCCAACAGATGCTGGCATGCATTCACTTCACCTTTGACATGCATGCATATCATTGCATGCTGTTGTCCTGGTAGAAAACCAGAGTAAAATGTCCTAATCCTATCTGGCACCTCTCACAGGCACCACATGAGTGACATAGCAGGCCACCCACTGCCACGTGTGGTTCTGGGATAGTGGTGCATAAACAGTAAGTCCATGAGAAGATCAGTGATGGTGCTGGGGGGGTGGGGGTCACAGTGACTCAGGGACAAGGCTATGAGTGTAGCCTAGAGGTTAGAGCAGGAGTGGCCAACCTGTAGCTCGGGAGCCACATGTTGCTCTTGAAGCAGTTTGATGTGGATCTCGAGAGGTTTGTCAATTACATGTCAAGTACATGTCACAGTCTTTTAAATTTGAGAAAAGTCAAAGTACAGGATCTGAAGAGTGCCCCAAGTGCTCAACAAGCTACTTTTCCTAAGCCTGCAAGCAAATCTAAAGCTCCAGAGCTGCTATGAATATTTATTTTAAAATTACAACTATTTTTTTTAAATACAGTAACTTAATAAAACTTAATAAAATGAGATTGTTGGCTATTGACTATGTTATTATTTTAAGTCCTAAATATGGGCAAATATGGATATGGTAAGGGCCACACATTGAGTATGGTACTGGCCACATGTTGTTGTGACCCACGTCTTGCTCAGAAATTTAAATGTGGCTTGCAACCCCGAAAAGGTTGGACATCCCTGGGTTAGAGTAATAAGCTGTGAATTAGTTTGGTACACATGCTGTGTGACTCAGCAAGTCATTTAACCTCCCTGGTGCTGCTGGGTCACCCCAGAAAACATGCACTTTAGCCTAGTGGGCCTTACCCAGTCACCAATGAATATATAATGGAAAAACAAGACACACAAAAAAGGTACACACAAAGCAGCATGAGAGCAGAACATTCACTGAGGCAGTACTGTACTGTGCACCCAGCAACAGTGAACCATAAACTCCCTTACATGTCTACAAATCAGCTTTTCTTGGGGGGGGGGCCTGTTCTCCATTTACCCCCCCCAACTTAGTTATGGCCACTGCCTTGATGCCGCAGACAGCCTCTAGCAGCAGCATCTGTTGCAGTGGCAGCAGTGTATTCCTACCTCTTGTGAGGGTGAATAATGGGAATTACTTACATTATAGCATACTTATTTATGATTGGAAAGGACTCTAGGGCTGCTGTGTCACCCCCTGCTTCACAAGAAGAGATGAAATAATAAGCAGAAAAATGTCTCATACACTGTTAAGGGATACCACTGACACCCCTACATAGACATGGGCTGTGCCTCCTGAAGAAGAGGCAGAGTGTCTCGATGCATATAGGATCCATGGTATCAATTAACAGTCAGTGCGATGCTTTTATGGTTTTGAAACTTTTTTGCACAATGTTGAGCACTTAATTTTTTGTAATCAACTTGGTGATGGTTAAAAGCTTAAAGCTCTGCTTCTTGACTGTGTGTGCTGCCTGTTGTCACTTCATTTTTTGTAATCAGCTTAGTGAGTGGTTGAAAGCTCTTCTTTTTGAGTTTGTGTGCTGCCTTTTTGTGCTTCTAAATACCTTGGCTCCTTCCAATAAGTGTTGTTCCTTATCAGACTTGATCATTTTGTGTATTTAACATCTTGCTGCAGCAGAAGCCCATTTCTCTGTATGGAATTTATTTCTACTGCAAGCAGTAATGTTTTATGCTGAATGGATTGTTCAGCATGTTCATGGGGCTGTTCTTGTGGTATAGTATTTGGTATCATTTTATAGTGTATAGTGGAGTGCTGTTCTGTACAGAATTCCATCCCTTTCAAAATGCTTTTGTGCCAGAGTTCAAAGGTCATGGAATGTGATTGTGCCCTACTGTGGTACAACAGCATTGTAGAACCTCTAGAGACTGCATCAGTCAGTTTAATTTTGAAAGCAAAAGAACTCTCAAACACTTATTTCACACAGTACTATACACTATAAAAAATACAGGATGATCAACTCTATGCAGAACCAGTGTGTTTTGCCACCTCAGGGTTCTGATTCCCATGGACCTCTTGAGCTTAACTCTCCAGGTCAGAGGGAGTCAGAATCTCTCTGTGGGAGAACACACTGCTTGTGCATAGTTGGCAATCCAGTATTGTCTATATTGACTTAGCCTGTGGTTTCACATGTCTTTATCTCAGGTTAGCTAATGAATCCTTTCACAGGCAGGGAAGGTAGATGATAGCAACCAGAACTTAACGCACATGCTGTCTAATACTGTATTGATGTCTACAGTATAGTAGTAGTGAAGTAACAGAGGTCCTCCACACAGCCGCTTTACCTGCTCCTTGTATGTAATGTTTTAAAATACCAGTCATATGCAGTTTGATGCAAATGTAGATGGACCACATCACTTGGTCACTCCTGTTATGTTTGTTTATGTATTTTCCTTTGTGTCTAATTATTCAGTATTAACCATCTTTATTTTAGTCTCTAACCAGTGCCAATGAAGGAATGGCCTTGCCGGGGTGGCACTGCTTTTCACTAACATTCCTCCAAAGTGTCTGGATTAAGAAACGGTGAGTGTTGTGTACTACTACTGCACGTGTGCATGCACTTTATCTCTGTTATCTGCATGGTTATAGAAACACATATTTCAAATGGTTTTCACTGTTGCATTAATTATGGATTTTCTCAAATTACTGTATGTGGTATGGTGATTAATTATTTCAGTATAGACTTAACCATTATTGTGCATGGAACGTCACCACATGTGTTTTACCTTTTTGCACTTTTTAACATGGTATTTAAGTTGTATTATAAAATGGGCAACAGATTTCAAGCAATCTGATTGGTTGTTAGCCATGTGTTCAAAGTGCCTAATGCATGGCTAAATCTAGAAACCCCATTTAGAATACATACACCAATTTTATAAGTGCAACAAGCCACTTCAGGGATGTGCGTTAGACAGTTCTAATGTATGGCTAGGGGACTGGACGCACTCGGCCTGCAGCTTTGTGTCTCACTACACCCCCCTAGCCATGCGTTACAACTGTCTAATGCACACCCCATCAAATCTTATTACTTATATATGTTGGCATGAGTCTTTTGCATGTAATGTGTTCCATTTATGGATATTTAACTGTTGTCGTTTGTTTTGCCCATGTTTAGGTTTGTAAACAATGTCATGGCTGACAATTCTGAATCGAGAGGAGATGAGCTACCCATGTTTTGCAATTGGTTCACTATACAACCCTTTTGTTTGAACCAGAATACTGATTTGGTGAACAACATTGACACTTCATCAGAATCAGACAGTGAAAACACCAATACACAGAGAAGTACTGATGGTGACAGAGCTGGTAACACTGATTGGTGTTTATGTGGACAGTGTGAGGTAATGCTGACTGAAAGGGAGAGTATATGCTGCCACAAGATTTATCTAATTGATAGAGATACAGTGAATTTAAAATTCACCAGCGAAGTGAACGATAGGCAGGCACTCTATTGCTACCGCGCGGAGTGGGCAATGCAAAGTGCCTACCGCTTTTGTCATTATCACTTCGCTAAGGCGAATGGCAACGCAAGTAAGGCAAAGTCATTTTTTTAATGGACTGCATTCCTCATTATGATTCTAAGTGATCCACTTGGTGTTTCAGAGTTGGCAGCCCCACACACACACATATCACATGGCTTACAATACTGTAAGTCACATGCTCTTTAGCCAGGCAGGAAGAAAGTGAGTCATACAAGCAGACACTTTTACTTTCTCCTGTGCAGACGGAGAGAGAGTAGTGTGTTTTGTGACTGCTGATGCTTTTAAATCAGAGCGAGGAGGAGATTTAAACTTTGATATAGACCCAATAGCTTTTTTAAAAGCTAATTTTTTTTGTCTTTTCTGTACTCTTTTTTACTTAATTTGTTCTTTCTGTAAATTTTATTTTTCTTACCTTTATAAGTAGTTAGTTGTTTGTCTGTGTGTGTGTGACTGTGTGTGTGTTGTGTGACAGTGTGAGTAGTGATTGCTCGGACTGAGGGAGCTCAGTAGGGAGATGGAGCAGGGTGAGGGAATGTCTGGGACGGGGCTGCTTTGGGAGAGCATGGTAGTGGTAAGCATCAAACCATGTGCATGTGTGGAGTGCATGGGTGCCCATTCCTGTTGAACCACTCAAAACTTGTGAGTGCCTCCCCCCGAAGCAGGACCAGCACCGCCTCCTGTCCTGACTCTGAGACAGTTGAACCACCACCACTAAGTCCAGCACCAGGTCTTCTGGAGCAGGATGTGCCTGTTCCACCAGGCCCAGGTGTGGATCCCATCCATGTTCAGCACCGTGACCAGCAGGCTTACAATACATCCAAGTAACTATTAAAAAAAATTTATGTTGTGATTCATGACGTGATCGTAAATCATCATTTGTGACTGCATTTGTGACCATGATGATGAAGAAACGTGAATGCCTATGGCTGTACTTCCCCTGGCCTCGATGAGCTATAGCTTAAAACTCCCAGACTTAAAAACACATATCAATGAGCACAATGGTGGGGTGGTGAAGCCTGGAGACATACTACAAAACAGGCTTACAATACATCCAAGTAACTAGAAAAAAAATTGATGTGATTCGTAACGTGAATGATCGTGAATCGTGATTTGTGACTGTGATGATGAAGAACGTGACTTGTTTCACAAGTGACGTGTGATGATGGTCCTGACTTAAAAATGCATATTAATGAGTACAATGTTCATGCAGAATTAAGCACCACACCTGTCCAGTACTCTGAAGGGAAGCCAAAGAAACAACTGTTACTTAAGTTACAGATGGAGATTGGGCCCTAAAGAGATGCAGATGAACAGACAGATTAAGATTGCGCTGTGCACTGAAGAGATGCAGACACAAAGGCACAACACCTAAACAGTGCTCAACATCAAAAAGTCAAATCTGGAAAAGAATACCTTTACCAGTTGGGGTGGGCCGCGTGGGTGGGCAGTGTACTGTACTGCTGCAGTAACAGTCACTAGTACTAGTACCAGTACCAGTACCAGTAAAGATACCACAGAGAAGTACAAAAATCACACAGCTGCAGTGGATAGCAGCTTCACGTTGCTGAAATTATTATGTGGCACAACAAAAGGTGTCTGATTTGATGACACACGTCACACACATACTCACACACACACTAAGTAATGCTTAGCAAATTGAAAACTTCAGTAATATAACCACATATTTTAAACAAACTAAAATGATGCACTGCTGCACCACAACAATCAGCAAAAAAATGGCAAGAAATATTGAAAATATTACTGTGTGTACATTAACACAGTTAAAACAGAAAAATATCACCAAAACAGAAAGCACTGTCTTTTTCTCCAAGTTAATCTACCTACACCACAGATACACCCCTCCCCCAATGCACACTTCCACTGTCTCTCAGTACACAGACTGAATGTTGTACATTAACATTCAAAATCCATACACAAACAATAAACGCTCGATGATATGAGCACAAAAGGGTTTCCTATAATCAATGAACTAAAGTTTCAGCATAACAAAATTACTCAAAAAGGCTTTTTTAACAGCTTTTTGAAGGTTTGAATTGCAGAGTGTTCTCAGAGCAGACTGTCTCCTACAGCTTCCTACACACACACTACCCCAAACTGAGGCTGTGCAGAACAATCTAGGGCCCATGTGACCTGAAATCCCATGAAACACTGCAAATTTCACCTTTGGAGCTTAAAAACAAGGCAAAGTAAGGTGAAGTACATTGTTTTGAATGTACTTCGCCTTAAGAATTGGTGGCGTAGTGGTTTGAGAAGGCGAAGTAAAGCGAAGTAATTGTTTTCAATGGACTTCACGTTACTAATTTGCGCTGTGAAGTACTCCGCTTCGCGTTGCAGAGCACTTTGCAAACTTGCCTTCACTCTGCAGATCACTTCGCGGAGTGAATTGGGGCCACTTCGCCCACCACTACTAATTGATGAGAAACGTCAGGGTACATTTTATTATTTTGATATTGTCAGGGAAAGAACTCTTGTTATGGTGTATCAGGGAGGAAATTTTATGTAACGAAGGTCGAACTATGATCAATCAGCCACATGACAGCTGTGATATCATAGTGGTGTTCACATCTACACCCCCATAGAGCTGCAACCTTGTTGTGTACAGGTGGTCAGCTTGTATGGTGGTGGTAGTGTGCACAGGGTGGGTACCTCGGCAGGTTGCATGTGGATAGCTACACATGCGTGCATGCGTACAAGTTAATGGGATGGGAGGCTGATAATGATACATTGCAGTTGTTGTTTATTGGTATCTAATGTTATGTTTCATGTCTTCTTTTAAAGATGCACATTGTGACACTGAAACTAAGCTTCAGGAGCGTATGTCTGGATAGTGAGGTGCAGTGGTGTGCTCTCGTCCAGCTACATGAGGTTTGACATGATGTATTTGAACAGCCTATTCCAAATAGGTAAGTATTTAAAAAATGTCAAGTGCTATTACTCTATAATAACTGCACAGTCTTATGGGTTATTTAACCAATACACTGTGTACCTTGAGGACACTAGGCCTGCAGCCTCGTGGCTCCTAACGCACACGTAGTGACAATTACTGTGTAAGAAATGAACACCCTGTAGTGGGTTATAGCTTACATAACTCTACTTATTGTCACTGGTTATTGGTTATGGAAACAGCACCACGTGCACCTTAAGGACACTCAGCCTGCGGCCTCATGTCTCCCCTCATACACTTATTCTCAGTTACTGTCTTTTATGACATTGGTTTGAACATTGTCACTGTCTGATTGTCCAATAGCATTTTTCAATGGTGCCGTCATCACCACTCAACATCCCAATGACAAGCAACATCTTTACAGAAATGCATGACATTAACTAAAAAGGACTAATTTCCTAATCGCAGTAATGCACGTCAGGGTGTGCATCAGGGTGTGATAATGGCCCAACAAGGGTAGGCTGAAACAAGAGGCATAGCAAAGTGGTTACACCGCCAGAGAAAGGCTGTTATCATACCATGATGCCCCACCAGAGTACATTATCACGATTAGGCAATATGTCCTTTTTAGTAATTGTCATGCATTTCTGTAAAGATGTTGCTTGTTGCTGGGATGTTGAGCAGTGATGATGGCACCATTGTAGATTCTTTTCATTTGTTTCCTGTGACTTAATCAACACACCGTGCGCCTTGAGGACACTCGTCCTACGGCCTTGTGTCTCCTAAAGCACATGTACTGACAATTACTGTGTAAGAAATGAACACCCTGTAGTGGTTTATAGCCTACATAACCCTACTCATTGTCATTTGTTATTGGCTACAGAAACAGCACCATATGCACCTTAAGGACACTCGTCCTGCGGCCTTGTGTCTCCCAATGCACACTTATTCTCAGTTACTGTCTTTTATGACACTGGTGTGAACAATGCCACTGTATGGTTGTCTGATAGCAGTTTTCAATTGTGCCGTCATCACAGCACAACGTCCTAGTGGCAAGTAACACCTTTACAGAAATGCATGACATTTACTAAAAAGGACCCATTTCCTAACTGCAGTAATGCACTCCAGGGTGTGCATCATACTGTGATAATGGCCCTTCTCAGAAGATGGAACCACTTGGCTTTGACTAATGTATCAACCCACCCTTGGTGGGCCGTTATCACTCCATGACACACACCCTGGAGTGCATTACTGCAGTTTTGAAATGGGTCATTTTTATGTTTGCTTGCACGCATGTGCAAAAAACATAGTGCCACCGTACGAGTTTGCATAGATGTGCCTCCTCCACTTCCAATGCCCTGCTCCCTTTTGCAGGTGCAGCTGCACCATGCCAATAAATGTCCGAGCTGTCTATGACAGCGTTCAGATGCAGTGGTGTACAGTTCTAAGGAAAACACTGCCACAGGCAATTTGCCTACTGCCATCGACAGTAGGCAAATTGTCTACATCAGCACTGCATCTGAACTGTCATAGACAGTTCGTCCCCCCCACTAACACATGCGTTGCGCTGGGGCCACCCAGCGTGCTCATACCTCCCATCACTGGGCACCCCGTCAGCTCCGCTGCACCCTCCAAACACACTTCCAGGTGCCACCCTGGGAGCCCACCCCAGCATGGAAAACATTGTATGGCGATGGGGTAGCCCAATCCCCTGTCAGCTCCACTGTCCCCGGCCCACCGCAAAAAAATACAAGACTTCCAGTTGCCACACTGGGAGCCCACCCCAGCATGGTAAAAGTTGGTATGGCCAACGGGGTGCCCAATCCCCCATCGGCTCCACTGCTGCTGCCCAAAAATAACATTTCAGCTGCCACACTGGGAGCCCACCCCAGCGTGGCAAAAGTCCTGTGTCATCTTCCTGCAGAAGGAAAAAAAATAAACTGTAAAAAAAAAAGGTCCCTTGTTGACTGTCTTGCCCCTTCCCCCAACCCGTGCCCACCCTCTGTGCAAACACCTTCCCACTCCCCCATACTTACCTCCAGAGCCCAGTACGATGATCTTCGGTGGACCGGAAACACGTCTGCACTCTTCAAAGCCGACCGCAAACTGAAGAAATGCTGGTAAGCTGTATAACGGCATAAATTTGTTTTTTTCAACTTTGGTGCGTATCTCAGCCATTTGGGGGAATTTTTTCACCAAATTTTCAACATGGGGTTTTTGGGGCCCCACCTCATGAACTCAGTCACTGTCATTTTGTTATTCAGTCCCAAAAGGTGATTTTGCGATCACTGCATGGAACCACCTTTCAGAACTGAGTAATGAAATGACAGTGACATAATTGGGTAGGCCCCCCAAAATTCTAAGTTGAAAATTTGGTGAAAAAAATCCAAAAATATTTTGTGTTATGGCGTGTATTACGCAGGTTCTATGCAAGCTCGTAAATTCGCAAATTTTTCAACATTGCCATTTTACCACACCTCCTTATGAGCAGTATAGCTGTCATTTTTCACATCTTACCCAAAAAGTGTTTTCACGCATGTAGCGCACAATGGTGCAGTCAGTGTGCAAAATCAATGTTCAGGACAGACTAAGAAAATCAGTGACACTGATCATGAGCAGAGGTCTTAAAATGGCTATGTTAAAAATTTGGTGACAAAAGTCCATAAAATGACTGTGTTACGAGCGAGCATTGTGCAGTTTCCACACACTCTCTTAAATTCATGAATCTGTAATATTTTCAGTCCAGGATTTTCAACACTGGCATTTCTCCACACCTCCTTATGAACAGTACAGCTGTCATTTTTCACACGCTAGCCGAAATGTGTTTTCGCACTTCCGGCGCAGAAATGCGTGGTTCATAGGAATCATAGGAAAGTATCAAGCAATTATGGACTATACATCCTTATAGCTTGTCATAACCCCAAATCAAAATTCATAAACCCTATTACTAAATTCGACATCCAACCTATTTTTAAGTTATATCATATCAGGACTCTCAATAATTGACCTAGGTAAATCATACCACTGCTGTGGGAAATCACTGTTCGGGACAGATTAAGAAAATCACAGTGACACTGTTCATGAGCGGAGGTCCCAAAATGTCTGTGTTGACAAACTGCTGTAAAAAATCCCCAAACTAATTACATTACAGTTGTGCATTGTGCAGTTTCTATGCACACTCGTGACTTCACCATTTTTTTTTTATATTTTCACTACAGATTTTCAACATTGCCATTTTTTACACCTCCCCATGAACAGTACAGCTGTCATTTTTCACATCCTGTTTGAAATGTGTTTTTGCACCAGTGGTGCCAAATGGCATAGTCACTGTGCAAAATCAGCTTTCTGCTAATGAATTGATATTGCCACTGTTCATGAGGTGGGGGTCACAAAAAACCCATGTTTAAAATTTGGAGTGAAAATACCAACGAACGCCCGGGACGTTACGGTTTCTGACCATAACGTCCCATCCTGTAGAGACTGTCAGGCATCAGGGGTGTGACTTGGGATTGTCGCCTGTAATACTCCAGCCATTCTACCCTCACCCACACCCTGCAGCCAGAGACAGGCATCGAGGTGTGCCTTAGACTTTTCGTCCCCAAAGTTCTCCCCATTCTCCTATACTGCACCCATCTCACCATATTTCTTATGGAATGGGGTGAGCATAAGGCCCAAAGACTCCAAGGCACACTGTGACACTTGTCGGTGTCTGCAGGGTAGGGTGTGGTGAAATGGCATGGCTGTTATGCCTGATGACCCAAAGGCACACCTCAATACCTGTCGGGTACCTCTGCAGTGTGGTGGTGGGGTTGGCTTCAGTTCAATACTTCACTGCCATTCCTATTATGTATCTCACTGACTCCTACACTACCAATGCCTGTGCCAGCAAGCAAACATTCAGCATTGACAAATGCGTGTTAGTAATTACAAAGGTAAGAAACACACAGTGACTTTTTTTTACCTGAGAATGTTTGTATGTCTTGCACTAATCAAAGTGTTTTATTGAAACACCAATTAATTACTGTAACTCAGTATCTATCTATTGGTACAGGACCTCTCCATGGGTGGCATACACACAATTTACACACTGGATACACCAACAGCTTGGGAAAAAGGATTGTCGGGTTATACCATTATGTGCAGTGTGGTACATACACCACAAGTATCCAGAGGCCACTGGTCAATACATGGGATTTTACAAAGCAGATGCACCGAGATTTGAGTACTGAGGAAGAACAAAAACAATAACTATACACAATGTTTTGTGTCTCTGTTTATGAAGTGATCTGTTTCTGGAAAAAAGTTACAAATGATTTTTTTGGATTCTGAAAAATGCATTCAGTTATGTTGCTATACAATATCAATAAATCTTGACTTTACAGTACATTGCCTCATCTTGTACTACTACTACTGTTGTTTAACATACAATTCATTTTTGGTCAAAAAAATGGCAATTACAACTTTTAAAGGTAAATCAGAAAATGTGAGTACTACATTAAAGCAAGACAGTACTACTAAGAACATGATGTTCATATGTCAGCCATTGTGGTCGAGATACAGTAGTAGCCACAGACATTGCCAGCTATTTCCAGCTATTTCATGAAATTTCTAAAGAGTTTCTCTCTGCTGCCCCTACTGTAGAAATGGAGAAAGCATTAGATTTATCTTCCTGAGCTAGTAGTCTCGATGGAAGATGAACAATTGGATATTGTGGCAGTCCCAGAAACATGGTACACGGAGAACCATGACTAGGATGTCAACATACCGGGGTACACAGTCTACAGAAGGGACAGGGAGGGGAAAAGAGGAGGTGGAGTAGCTCTATACATAAGGGAAGGGATCAAAGCTACAGAACTAAAAAGTAAAGAGGGAGGACAAGAGGCACTCTGGGTCACCTTGGAGACAGGGAATGGCATCACAGTCCACACAGGGGGTTGTATACAGACCCCCGTCTCAAGGGGAGGAAATGGACAAGAAAATGATAGAGGACATTCTCAAAATGGCTGAAAAAGGGGAGAGACTGTTGATGGGGGACCTGAATATGCCAGATGTTAACTGGATGACATGTACTGCAGCCACATCCAAGAGCAGGGTCATTCTCGATACCCTGCAGGGGGCAGGCCTTAGACAGCTAGTGTTGGAACCCACTCAGAAGGGAGCAATACTAGACCTGGTACTCTCAAATGGAGAGAGGATCACAAATTTAGAAGTCAGTAGACATCTGGGAAGAAGCGACCACTGCACAGTGTCCTTCACAATAAGCACAACCATGGAGACGAGCCATACAAAAACAAGCATAATGGACTTTACAAGGGCTGACTTTGGCAAAATGGGTGAATACCTGAGGAATACACTAGCAAATGGCCAAAAAGAAGGGGTGGAAGAACAAAGCAGAAAAATCAAAACTGCTATTATAGAGGCAACAAGCCTTTGTGTGAAACAGATAAAGAAAACAAAGCGGAGTAAAAAACCACTATGGTTCTCAAAAGAGGCAGCAGGGAAGGTTAAGGAGAAAAAGGCTTTCATTCGAAAAGTATAAAGAATCACAGAAGGAGCACGACAGGGAACTGTATCAATTAAAGCAGAAAGAAGTGGGGAAGGCAGTCAGAATAGCAAAAGCCCAAACCGAGGAAAAAATAGCCAATTCAGTTAAGAAGGGGGATAAAACCTTTTATAGGTACATTAGGGAGCATAGAAAGGTTAAGGGAGGAATAGTGAAGATTAATAAGGGAGAGGGGAGGTGGGCAGAGGGAGACAGTGAAAAGGCAGAGATACTGAATGAATACATTTGCTCAGTATTCACAAAAGAAGATAAGGAGGAGTTACCTAAACCAGACAATAGAAGCACTCTGGGTAGGGGGGTTGACACCAATCCATTTACAGAAGAAAGAGTCCTGAAAGAACTCCTAAAATTCAAGGTGGACAAAGCAATGGGGCCTGACGGGATTCACCCCAGAATCCTAAAAGAACTAAGGGAGGACCTAGTGACACCACTGACCACGCTTTTTAACAAATCATGGGAGGATGGGGTGGTACACGAGGACTGAAGGAGGGCAGATGTGATTCTCCTTCACAAATCTGGGAGCAAGGCAGAAGCAAGACACTACAGACCTGTAAGTTTGACCTCAGTGGTAGGGAAAATGATGGAATCACTTCTGAAAGAAAGAATTGTTGAGTACCTAGAGGCCAGCAGGGCACAGGACCCAAAGCAGCATGGATTTACAGCAGGAAGGTCATATCAGATGAATCTAATAGATTGCTTTGACTGGGTGACCAAAGTAATAGACCAGGGAGGGGCTGTGGATATGGCCTGTCTAGACTTTAGCAAGGCATTTGACACAGTCCCGCACAAAAGATTAATAATCAAGTTAGCCAGCCTGGGAGTGGGTTCCAGGGTGATAGCCTGGGTACAAACTAGCTGCACAACAGGACACAGAAGGTAATAGTGAATGGAACACATTCTGAAGAAAGAGGGGTTACTAGTGAGTACCTCAGGGCTCAGTACTGGGTCCAGTCCTCTTTACCCGTCTTTATAGGTGACATTGCAGAGGGTCTGGAAGGAAAGGCATGCCTCTTTGCAGATGACACAAAGATCTGTAACAGAGTTGATGCACGGGGGTAGAAAGGATGAGAAGGACTTGGCAAGGTTGAAGGAATGGTCAGACATATGGCAACTTAGATTCAATGCAAAGAAGTGCAAAGTAATGCACCTGGGAAACAAAACCCAGGAGAAGAGTACGCAGTAGCAGGGGAGGTACTAACAACAACAAAAATGGAAAGGGACCTGGGGGTAGTCATATCAGATGATCTAAAGGTTGGTAAGCAATGTGAGAAGTCAGTAAGGAGAGCCAGGGGGATACTGGGATGCATAGGAAGGGGCATCACAAGTAGAAAAAGGGAAATGGTTATCCCTCTGTACAGACAGTTGGTGAGACCCGATCTGGAGTAATGTGTGCAATTTTGGAGACCTCATTTACGCAAGGACATAGACAGGATGGAAGCAGTCCAGAGGAGGGCAACTAAAATGGTGCAGGGTCTGCATCAGAAACCATATGAAGAGAGACTGAGAGAGCTTAATATGTATACCCTTGATGAAAGGAGGGACGGGGGGACATGATAGAAATGTTCAAGTACCTGAAGGGAATCAACAAAGTCCAGGAGGGTAGCATCTTTTAGAAAAGAGATGTGTAAGAACAAGGGGCACAATTTAAAGATAGAGGGGACGGCTCCAGAAGTAATGTGAGGAAATTATTTTTCACAGAGAGAGAGTGGTGGATGCATGGAACCGCCTTCCTGGGGAGGTTATTGGGTCTAAAACAGTGGGGGAATTCAAACATGCATGGGACAGACACAAGGCAATTGTAGTGGGGGGTGGCAGGAAGTAGACTGTTGGTTAACTAGAATCTGCAGCTTATCCAGTAAGTGGGGAAATGGGCAGACTGGGTGGGCCAAGTGATCCTTATCTGCCGTCAAAGTTTATGTTTCTATGTTTCTATATCACAGAAATTTTGGGAAATAGCTGGCAGTGTCTATGGCTGCTACTGTATTCCATTTGATTGTGACTGTTGAAACTGGTGGTGATCCACTGGCCCTCCCAAATATCCACATGACCCAAAGCCCACCGAGCTCCACCCACCAACACTGTCATCGGCGTGCAGCAAACCCAATTGCACTCGGCCTCTGATGCGGGCTGAATGACAGCTTTAAGTATGCAACTGCAAGCTCATTGGTCCACACTGTGGATCAATGTGATTTCAGTGCATACTGTAATAGTCATTGTGACTGAAAGACTGCATTCACAAATTTATGAATGACTGTTACAGTATGGACTGCAAGTCCATTGGTCAACAGTGAATACTGTAAGCTGTAACGCTGCTCGCAGCTGCGTCGGAATGATGGTGAGTTTGCTGACTTCCAGTGATGGTGTGGGTGGGAGCTGGGTTGTCTTTGGGTGCTGTGTGGATGGTGGGGGGTGCCACTGGACCACCAGGGAAATATTTCATTCAAATGTAGGGCTGATGGGTGATACAGGTATGGGGGGGGGTTCCACGACACTGCCATGGCAATATTTTATTTACATTTAGTTGCCATGAGAGGTACGAGTGAGGTTTGGTAAACCAGTGGTCCTACAGTGACATCACCAGATGCTGTGCATTGCACCTGGTGCATCTTTAGCTGCAGTTATGCATGTACATTCAAGGTATGCAGGCCTATCTGAGGGATGTGCCTGTGCATTGTATCAGCGCCATGCACTTTATGCAATATATTTCGAAGACTTGATTAATGGCAGATCTGTTTTGAATATATCCCTTTCTTTCCCAATTGCAACTTAGTTGTGCTGCAAAACCACTTTCACCACTGACAGCTGCAATTGTGAATGTGTAGCCCTGTATGTCTATTGATGACACATCAGTTATTATTCAAGCATGCGTACAAAAAGAAAGCATATACGTGATTCAGTTATGCCAAAGTAGCCACAGTGAGTTGTCATATGGTAACTATGCTCTTCTTGGTGGTGTTCACAGTTATGCTGGTGTGTCACTTGCACATTGTACAATGAATTTAAGTTCTACTGTTCCTTATGGAAACTCCTTATGGAAACGTGTCACATGTTGTCTGATTACTTCCAATTTCTCAGGTCGTTCTGTTGTTGCGATGTTCTTTGGCAGATGTTTTTGTTTCACTGGTGTAGGTGTCTGATTTTCTTTCTTGTGTGCAATGAGATCTGTCATCATTCCGGACAGGTAATTATAATTATTTTTTTCCCTAATGGGTTTGACAACCCATGCCTTCTTGCTTTTAGGATACACTATTCGGTAGCATTCCTCACCATCCTGATTTCTTGCTGTTGATCTTGTCACGTTATTATTATGATCCATGGCTGCTAACTGGTGTGTTGCCATCATCCCTTGAAATGAAAAGTGCTGCCTTTTAGGGCAATATTTCAGCACCAATAGCTTGGCAGAAGACACCAGGAGAAAGGACTGCTGTGTGACTGGACTTCTCTGCTGGGACTAAAGAAGAAGAACTCTTGTACTTGGAACTTTAATTTAGGGTAAAAAAAAACCTAACAAACGAAACAAAAAAAAGTGTGTGTTTGTCTGAGTTAACTGAACTGAATGGTTATCTGAACAGTTATCTAGGTGTAAATCTCAGGTGATTGAAAGGACTTAATAGCTGTGAGGTTTAGATTACTTGTAGAAAGATCTAGTAAGCAGGGGGAGTGGCTTAGCTAGAAGTAAGCTACATTTAAAGACTGCCTTAGAAAGATTCTGCTAATAGCTTGGCAGAAGACACCAGGAGAAAGGACTGCTGTGTGACTGGACTTCTCTACTGAGACTATATTGCCCTCCTTCCCTCCCCTACACCCTCCCACCGAAAGCTAGTTCTACTATAATAGACAACAGGATTTGACTGACAACAGGAACTTCCTGTTTGGGAGCAGGAAGTGAGTGATCACAGAGCCACCAAAGACCCACCATCTTAGAAGGGCATGAGTAGCTCTCCGGCCCCCTCTAGCTGCTGGAGGTCTGCCTCTGAGCAAGTAAGGGGTCTACTGAGAAATATAGGATATTCTTGTCTCAGAACAGGACAATCAGGAGCTTAAAGGGCACACAGGCAGAAAGTAAGGAGAGAGAGAAAAAAAAGAGTAAAGTGTAAGGATTGCAAACAGTTAAGGGGCCAGAAATAAGACATGATTGGAGTGGTGCAGTGCAGTGGCTGTGGAGCAGCAGTCTTCTGGGAGACGTTCTGGAGGATTCGGTGTTGTCCCATCTGCAGGCACCTCTGGGCTGAGGGAGGAGGTTGCTCATCTCCAGGCTGAGTTGGCCAGGATTGTGGGACCTCCTCTTCTATCCAGGGACCACCAGTGCCACTGCGTTGCCTCAGAGGTTGCCAAGAAAGAGGAGTGGTTGGACCACAGTGGGCTCAGGAGGGTGAGGGTGGTGGAACAGGGCACATCCCCTCAGTTGTACCTCTCCACAATTCCTATTCCATTCTCAAAGTGTGGTTCCTCTATGGAGGCACCCGATGGAGACCAAGGAGGATGCTGGGAACCTCCACAAAGGAGACCCACAGGAGGGTGGCAGGGGACCCTGCAGGGGAAGGAAGCAACTTCTGGTGGGGGACTCCATTGTCAGGAAGGTAGAACTGGGGGAGGAAGGGGAGAGGGAAGTAAGGTGCCTGCCTGGCGCCATGGCTTGGAGGGACAGGGAGCGAATCCTCAGGATCAGAGGAGTAGCTGCACAGGGGAGGGAGCTGGATGTCATTGTCCACCTAGGGACAAATAATCTGGCTAAGAAAGGGATTAGAGAAGTGCAGGAAGAGTTTGTGGAATTGGGGAGGGGCCTTAGACAAGTAGCACGCATGGTAACCTTCTCGGAGGTGCTGACCATCTATGGCATAGGAGAGGCTAGGGTGTTCCGCATCCATGGATCTAACTCAGTGGCTGAAAACTGGTGTGGAGCTCAGGGATTGGCTTCATTAGACTGGGGTCCACCTGGAGTGATGCAAGCCTATACTGGCATGATGGGCTGCATCTGTCCAGGAGGGAACTAGGATCCTAGGTGATAGGTTTAAATGCTTCATTGGCAAGCACTGAAACTAGCCAAGGGGAGGCACAGGAAAGGAGCAGGGAAATCCTAGCCCCCCCCAAAAAAATCACAGTAGTAAGTGTGGCAAACACCAACATAGAGGTGTCGATAGGGAGGAGGGCAGGGGTAAATGGAGAAAGTGACAAAGGCAAGAAGGACAGGGATGGGGCAAAAGGAGTAAGGCCATCAGGAAATGGAGGGTAATGAGTACCAATGCCCGTAGTCTGGGCAACAAGCTCCCTGAGCTGGTGGCCTTGATGGAAGAGGGATGCCTGGATATTGTAGCAGTCACAGAAACATGGTACACAGAGAACCATGACTGGGATGTTAACATACCAGGGTACATAACCTACAGGAGAGACAGGCAGGGAGAAGAAGGGAGGAGTAGCTCTCTATGTAAAGGAAGGGATAAAAGCAACTGAACAAAAGAGTAAACAGGGAGGAGAGGAGGCACTGTGGGTCACCTTGGAGACTGGAAAGAGCACCACAATCTGCACAGGGGTTGTGTACAGACCCCCATGTCAGGGGGAGGGAATGGACAAGGATATGATAGAAGGCATTCTTAGAATGGCAGAGAAAGGGAGATACTGTTGATGGGAGACCTGAATATGCCAGATGTTAACTGGAGCACATTTGCTGCAGCCACATCCAAGAGCAGGGCCATTCTTGATGCCCTGCAGGTGACAGGCCTCAGACAGCTAGTTTTGGAACCCACTCGTGAGGGAGCAATCTTAGACCTCATACTCTCAAGCGGGGGCAGTGAGAGGATCTCAGATCTAGAGTGGGTTGCCATCTGGGAACAAGTGACCATCAAACAGTGTGGTTCATGTTAAACTCAGCTACAGAGTCAAGCCATACAAAAGTGAGGGTACTGGACTTTAGGAGGGCTGACTTTGCAAGATAGGGAGAGTGCCTCAGAAAGCACTAGCAAACAGGCTAGAAGGAGGGTGGAGCAACAATGGGGAATCATCAAAACTGCCATCATAGAGGCAACAAGCCTTGTGTGAAGCAAATAAACAATTCAAAATGAAAGAAAAAGCCACTATGGTTCTCAAAGAAAAGTGAAAGTCAGGAGAAAAAGATAGCATTCCGGAAGTATAAGGAAACACAGAAGGAGCAGGACAGAGAGCTGTACCAGTTAAGGCAGAAGGAAGCAGGGAGGGAAGTCAGAATAGCAAAGGCCCAAACTGAGGAAAAGATGGCCAACTCAGTTAAGAGGGGATAAAACCTTTTATAGGTATATCAGCGAAGTAGAAAGACAAAGGGAGGGATAGTGAGGTTGAAATGGCGGGTGGGCAGAGGGGGACAGTGAAAAGCAGGGATACTGAATGAATATTTCTGCTCAGTATCTACAAAAGAGGAGGGGGAAGTGCCTAATCCAATTAACAGAAGCACTCTTGATAGGGGGGTCGATCCCAGTCCTTTCACAGAAGAAAGGGTTCTGCAAGAACTCCTAAAACTGAAGGTGGACAAAGCAATGGGTCCTGATGGAATTCACCCCAGAATTCTAAAATAATTAAGGGAGGAACTAGTGAAACCACTGGCTACTCTTTTTAATAAATCATGGGAGGATGGTGTGGTACCCAAGGACTGGAGGAAGGCGGATGTGATTCCCCTTCACAAAAGTGGGACCAAGACAGAGGCAGGAAACTACAGACCTGTCAGTCTGATCTCTGTGGTAGGGAAAGTGATGGAGTCACTTCTGAAGGAAAGAATAGTTGAGTACCTAGAGGCCAATGGGGCACAGGACCCAAGGCAGCATGGGTTCATAGCGGGAAGGTCATGTCAGGCAGATCTAATAGATTTCTTTGACTGGGTGACCAAGTAGTAGACCAGGGAGGGGCTGTGGACATGGCCTACCTAGACTTTAGCAAGGCATTTGACACAGTCCCACACAAAGATTAATAGTCAAATTAACCAGCCTGGGAGTGGGTCCCAGGGTGGTAGCCTGGGTAAAACATTGGCTGCACAACAGGACACAGAAGGTAATTGTAAATGGAGTCCACTCTGAAGAAAGAGGGTTACTAGTGGGTACTGCAGGGTTCAGTATTGGGTCCAGTCCTTTTAATGTCTTCATCAGTGACATTGCAGAGGGACTGAAGGAAAAGTATGCCTTTTGCAGATGACACAAAGATCTGCAACAGGGTTGATACACAAGGAGCGTGGAAAGGATGAGAAGGGACTTGGCAAGGTTGGAGGAATGGTCAGAAGTATGGCAGCTAGGATTCAATGCAAAGAAGTGCAAAATAATGCACCTGGAAACAAGAACCCAGGGAAGAATACACAATGGGGGCGGTAGTAACAGCAACAAAAAAGGAAAGGGACCTGGGGTAATCATATCAGATGACCTTAAGGTTAGCAAGCAATGTGAGAAGGCAGTAGGGAGCGCTGGGGGTATACTGGGATGCATAGGGAGAGGCATCAGCAGCAGAAAACAGGAAGTTGTTATCCCTCTGTACAGACAGTTGGTGAGACCGCATCTGGAGTACTGCGTCCAGTTCTGGAGACCCCATCTCCGCAAGGACATAGACAGGATAGAGACAGGCTAGAGGAGGGCAACTAAAATGGTGCAGGGTCTGCAAGAGAAGCCGTATGAGGAGAGACTAAAGGAGCTTAATATGTATACCCTTGAGGAAAGAAGGGAGAGGGGGGACATGATAGAAACTTTTAAGTACCTCAGTGGAATCATCAAAGTCCAAGAGGGTAGCATCTTTCAGAAAAAGAGACGTGCAAGAAGAAGGGGACACAATTTAAAGATAGAAGGGGGCGGTTCAGGGGCAATGTGAGGAAGTATTATTTCACAGAGAGGGTAGTGGGTGCATGGAAAAGCCTTCCTGAGGAGGTTGTGGGGTCTAAAACTGTGGGAGAATTCAAGAATGCATGGGACAGACATAAGGCAATTCTTGTGGGGTATAGGAAGAAATAGGCTGTTGGTTAACTAGGATCTGCGGCCTATCCTGTAGGTAGGGAAATGGGCAGACTAGATGGGCCAAGCGGTCCTTATCTGCCGTCAAAGTCTATGTTTCTATGTTTCACCAGTGAGTGATACACCTCTAGTTCCCCCGTGTGGCAAAACATTGTAGCTTTTGAGAGATCTTTCAAGAATTTCTTGTTAAAAAACACTTTTTTCAATGCAGTGTGTGCCGGTGACTGCGGTTTTAGCCATATCTTCCTTTTTGACTCTGCCTTTGTGAGTTTATCGTGAGCACATGTACTGTACTTTGGACTGTCTGACCAACTGTGCTTTTTAGTTGAGTGGTGCACTACTGATGTCAGCATTTCCCTCAACATTTGTGCATTGCCATTGCAATTTGCACTGGCCCACCAGAAATGGTGGGAGACAGACTGTATCCAGCAACCAAGTTCTGCTGTCTCTTTTTTCTTATCATGTGTTGACAGATGCTTCTTCAGCCAGTTGTCCAGATGCCATACATTGTATTGGTGTTTTATGTCATACTCTGGAGTAAACACAGTATTCATCATGCTTGAAATTTGAATATGATGGTCTGTCGCAATGGTGGAAACTGGGATATCGTTTTCTAGTAAAAATTCCATTGTCCGTTGAAAACCTTCTTTCTCCATATTTGTGGAGTATTTTACTTCAGACACCTGCACCACGTTAAAGTCGAGGATCAATGAGGTTTCTTGGTCCGTGACTGTGTACACACTGTATTTTGCAGAGAATCCCAGTGAATCGCACCTCCCATCACCACATATTACTATTGACTCTTTAGCCATCATTTGCTGCAGTATTTCCTGCTGCTGCCTCTGGTACTCCTTGTTCACCATTGGGAAAATATATTTTTTCTGAATTTTCATGTAGGTAACATTTTAAATAAATTGCAAGCAAAGAAGATCCGCAAATCACTTTACTTTGCTAAAAGAATTGCCACTATACAGAACAGCAGCAGCAATTTCAAGATTTACTGATGCCATCTTTTTCAGCATTGGCTGTGAAAACCAAGTATTGTCATGATTATTGCTGCAAAACATTCTAGCAGTGAGCATGGATCTCTGTGTATTCATTGTAAGTTCAACAACAGCAGCACCACACACCATGCAATGTTGAAGTAATTATTTAATGCTTCCATTGCAGAGAATAAATTTGTGCTTGTCATTCTAGTTTCCAACAGTCCCATCATACTCATCTTCAGAATCTTCACTTTCTGATACATCAGTTTTGCTGGGTTGATAGTCAGTGTCATTATATTGAAAGGCGTCCTTATCTGATTATCACTTATCTTACTCTGACTTATCTGACTCACTTGTTGTTTAGCTATCATACGGAAGCACATCTTCATCTGTACGGATTCTTGAAATATATGCTGAGGGATTGAACACTACTGGGTAACTGTGGTCCGCCATGATCTTGTCAATGTCTACAACAAAGCTGAATTCAAACTCGGGCCACTGGCACCACTTATCTGCCACTGACCGATCTTCTGTTTGAGTACCAACTGTGATAAACTGCTTGCTGTGAAGGCAAACATTGCATGTACTTTGATCCTGAAATAGAATGGATATGTGACACAATAAGTACTAATACTGAATCATTGTTGATGTACTAAGCCTTAACATGACATGGGTAGAAAGAATGCTGAATTCTGATAGGCTGTGAGCTGCTTTCAGACAGTACATTATCACAGCACAACAGCATGGCTGAAAGTAACATGTTGCAAAAATGCATAAAATGTTAAAATGACACATTTCATAATAGCAATAAGGCATTCCAGGGTGTGTGTTATGGTGTGCTAACGGCCCTTCTTGTGTGGTGGGAAACACTCGGCTATATTATTAGCCACAAGGGTCAATGCCATATCACCACCATAACACATCCTCTGTCATGCCTTATTGCTTTATTAACTTCGGGTTATCAGTACACACACAGATACATTATAGAATTATATATATAATATATGAGAGAGGAGTGTGTGTGTGTGTAAATAAAATATATATAGAGATGTATGTGACTGGAACATAAATAACTGCTTAGTTCAGAAAACAATATATACACTGGATTATACATTACATGTTTGCCGTCACCTCACCCGGGAGATAGGTTTTAATTTTTTATGTACTTATCTGGCCATCATGGTGGTGGTTATGGTTGAGGCACTAGATGCATCACCTTGCGCAACGCTGTCGACCCTTGTCTCGGGAATGAGCACAAGCTGTCGGGGGTCAGCAGGGGTGGGTAGGGATTGAGTGCCCGGGGGACAGCTCTCCCTTCCTGTGGTGGGAGTAGGGACATTCATTGCTCTGGAGCAACCTCTGCTAGCACTCATGGGTAGCCATGGAACCTGAGAAGCTGCCGCATGGCAAGGGGTGGAGCTCGCCGCATGGAGGGACGTCATTGCACATCCGAACTCCAACAACGGGAGGGATGGGGTAGGGAGAATGCAAGACAAAAATAAAAACCTATCTCCCGGGTGAGGTGACAGCAAACACCCGGAGCCAGGCCCACACTTCCAATGTCGGCACCATCCCTGACTATCCTCCTGGGGACTCTGGGGACACACCAGGGAGGCAGGTGAGCACGGAGTCCTTATACCAATATAATGTATGGGTAGCCCTTATTACCCATTGAAGTCAAGCAGATTACAACATTGTAATCCCACTGTTGTGTTGTCAGAACCTTATAAACCTATCTCATCTATGTCATAGCAGTGGGTTAACAAAACGGAATGCCAGTGTAATTCAGTATTCTACACACACAGAATGTGATTGTTAGCCTCTGTAAAGTATTCAAATAACACTCCATTTGTCTCAGTTTACTGTTACTGAGTCTAGCAATCTGTATGTCTGATAGAGATTTTAACCTACACAATCATGTTGCTGTAGTGCAGATTCAAGGTAAGGCTAAATTACTTGTGTTCGGGGGGGGTAACTTCTTATGTCGACTCCCATACACTATAAATGACAATTCCTGATGTACAGGTGATAACCATGGTATAAGCATCTTTTGTGGTTGCTAGGGCAATTGCAAACCTCTCAAGCTGCACTCTCGAGATTTACAATTGCCCTAGCAACCACTCGAGGTGATTGCACCATGGTTATCACCTGTACATCAGGCATTATTCTCTATGTAGCAGTCATGGATCTGATCAGGTGTGTGGTACGCACCTCAACTGAGCATGGTAGCCTGACAGAAACCACGGAGAGGTGGGAGAACAAATAGAATTGAAGGGGGGGAAAAAAGATGTACTTACCTCATGCCATCTTTTCAGCTCAACCCTGCATTCACTACATTGCCTCTTCTTTGGCAACACCTGAGCAGAGTGTGGAAATATGATCGGCACTGCATCAAGTTTTAAAATTGGTGGGCGTTTAATATTCATTAGCTCAGCCTGTGAAAATATAAAGGAAAACAATATAGTTTAGTGAACTGATGTAATTACATGTTACCAATGTGGAGACTGTAATTATGTTATACTCACTGAAGTTCATGTTTTTTTTTTTTTTCAAGGATTAGTGTTGGCCACGTTACGTCACACATGGGCTTCACAGTATCCATGGTAGTGATGTTGTGTACGGTAGACATGCAGGTATCATATGCTGGATTGCATATTACAGATGTACTTGTGTTCATGTAGTGTTTTTTTCCATCAACCAATATTGCAACGTGCATATTTGTGTCACAATGTGTACACATGCCTCAGTTATTCATTTACTACATGGAAGGCACACTGTGTAAATGTAACGTTATATAAAATGTGAATTATTAGTCCAATTTAGTTGTAATGCACACAATTGTTGTCAGTATAAACAATGCAATCCAAATAATTATACTTACCAAACTGATAGCCATAGTTGAACATCATGTGTTCTGGATGCTTCATAGCAATGCAATACCAGAGCATACTTACCAAATATGAACTGTATCAGCATAACAACTGTAGTATAGTGTATAGTGGAGTGTTGTTCTGTATAGAATTCCATCCCTTTCAAAATGCTGTTCTACCACAGTTCAAAGGTCATGGAATGTGATTCTACCCTACTGTGGTAGAACAACATTCTAGAACCTCTAGAGACTACATGAGTCAGTTTCATTTTGAAAGCAAAAGAACTCACAAACACATATTTTACACAGTACTATACACTATAAAAAATATAGGATGAGCAACTCTATGCACAACCAGTGTGTTTTGCCACCTTGGGGTTCTGATTCCTATGGACCTCTCGAGTTTTGCTCTCGAGGTCAGGGGGAATCAGAACCCCTCTGTGGCAGAAAACACTGGTTCTGCATAGTTGCCCATTCAGTATTCTCTATATATACTGTATAGTACAGTGCTGTTCTGTATAGAATTCTATCAATTTCAAAATGCTGTTGTACCACAGTTCCAAAGGTCATAGAATGTGATTCTACCCCACTGTTGTGGAACACCATTCTAGAACCTCTAGAGACTGCATGACTCAGTTTCATTTTGAAAGCCAAAGAACTCATGTACACATATTTAACACAGTACTATACACTCTAACAATTACAGGATGAGCAACTCTATGCACAACCGGTGTGGTCTACCACCTCGTGGCTCTGATTCCTATGGACCACTCGAGCTTCATTCTCAAGGTCAGAGGGAATAAGAAACCACTCTATGGCAGAACACACTGGTTGTGCATAGTTGCCCATCCAGTATTCTCTGTGATGCATGCAGTGGATACCAGTAGTATGAAAGCGTTTGTGAGAAGCAATGTCATCATGTCAAGGTACTTCCCTGTGGACACTGTTGACACACGACAATGGTCACTTGAAACAACAAAAAAATTGTTTGTGTGGAGACATGTACTATAGTGCAGAAGACACACAACACCTTATTGACAGTCCACAGATGGCCTTCTCAGACAGTTTAATGGTATCCGAACATCAATGCTGCAAGTGTTTTCAGAACAGGATGACCAGGACTGGTAACTAAAATTAATATGTGTAAAGCAATGCATTACAGTTACAAAAGAAGGACCCTATGCAGATTCACAATAAGGCGGTACAGTGTGTGCCTCATGGTGTGATAAAGGCCATTCTCGGGTGATGGAAGCAGTAGGCTATACCTGGTGCATCAAGCTACCCACACTGTGCCATTATCTCAATATAATGCATGCACTGACATCCACGATTACCTACAAATGTCAAGGAAGTGTTGGTTAAAAGTAGTGTCACCACTACAAGGTCCTTCCACGTAGACACTGGTTACAGCCATCATGGTGGCTCTTACGGAGGGGTTGTGGGGGTGGAGCCAGGGGCTGTGACAACATTACATGCAATGCAGGGGTCTGATACTCCCACCAGTGGACCAATAAATGGTACCTAGGGATGTGCAAGATAAGGGGAATAGGGTTGCATGGATAGCCACTGCCAAGTTGCTCTTGAACAGACAGTGCAAAAGGCTTGTGGAGGAAAGGTAGTGGGATGTATAGATAGCTAGATGCAGAGTGAGGCAACTTGCATGGGTTTGTGTGATAGCAATTACAACACATTCACACATTACTCAGTGCCTGGGGGACTAAGAAACAGGTGTACTGCATTTATATTAAGCAGTCAGGTTGCACTTGCAGGGAAATGATGAGATTGTGGAGGAAGCAAGGACACAATAATGGGTGTGTTGAATGGGGTACAAGGGAAAGAACTTGAGGATGTGTTAACTGTGCTGTACCACTGTTTATGTGCACCTTGTGGAAGCTGTCATTAAGGAAGCTGGAGAAAGAGATGACAAAGCGACCAAGAGAAGGCACACCCAAGTATGGAGGAGGCACAGAGAAACCACTGTGGCGAGAACTGTTGTCAGGATGGTGAGGGGAATATCAATGCAGCAAGGGCAAAGAGGGAGTGACATGATGGAGGTAGGACATGGCAGTCATGGGGAAGAGGGGGATGGGAACAGGGAAAGCAGAAATGAAGACAATGGGTACACTGTGATTTAGATGGTATGACACAGGATGCAGTGCAGAGTAGGAGGGAAGTGTGTCACTGAAGTTTGGACAAAGGGGTTCAGGGGACATGCAGTAAGAACAAGGATGCAGGGATCAGTGCTTGGGCCACTCCTATGCAATATCTGTCTAATAAAAAGACATACTGTGACTGAGGGTGACCATCTTTGCAGATGAAAGGAGAATCTGTAACACTGTAGACTCCAGGGGGTCCAGAGAAGGGACCTGACAGTACTGTAGCAGTTGGCATGTATGGTACAGCTAAAATTCAACATCATGAGGTGTGCTGTTATGCACCTGGGTCACAGGAACAAAACTGGTTCAGTATACGCAGAGTGGGATACAGACTCAGGGTGTCAGACGATGGGAGGGATCTCTGGTAATAGTATCCAGGTACGTCAAGTTGTGAAGCATGAATGAAGTGAACATAGCAAGGGGACATAGACTGACACTCCAGGGGGGACACTTTTACAGCTATGTGATATGTGGGTTTTGCAAACAGAGGTTGTAGAACTCAAATGGGCTGACAGAACATGTGGTGAGTTCAGAGACTGTACCATAATGTCAGTACAATTGGCACACACACACACACACACACACACACACACATACACTGAGCTCAGTGGGCGGTGGTTGTGGGGGTGAAACAGATATGGTAGGGTGGAGTATAGTGGTAAGCGTCAGACTAGGTGGGCCATAGGATCACTTCCTGCTGTGACATTATGTTATTTTGTAGTATGTGGTTTATCAGACCAAAAGCAATTGTTACATAGTAAAAAAAATAGGCCTGCCACTACTGAAAGCATGATAAAAGGATCTGCTGTTTTATTTTAACACAGAAATAAAAACATCACCAGATCGAAGATGGTTTCTGTATATGTGTCTCCCAAAAACACTGCAGATCACTTCACCATGCTGTTACTAATGATAAGATTATGTGCTTTGTGATGTAAGAATGCATTTTGCAATGATAATTCACGTACTGTCATTATATGCATAATGAGGGTTCTCTGTGAAAATAAAACACTGCTGTAAAATCACTGCCTGATGCTGATAGAAGAGACACAGGGCTGTATAATGACATATAGGTGTATATCATGGGACTGTGCATTGACTGAACTCCCAACCCATCACAATGACAAGCTGTCCTGACACATAACTAAGAATATATTGGGGACACTATAAAAGATAAATTACTGCATCTCTGTGAACCTTCAAATCATGTTGAATGCAGTCAGGAGAAAAATAACTAGAGCACAGAACTGTTTTCTGCTCCCAACATCAGGCAAGTTATCCCTTTTGACAGCAGCGTTCCATTTAGCAAGCATCTCCTTGTCTTTGAGGAATTGGAAAAAAGATATGCCTCTGCAGTTCGATTTTTTTGAGGCATTAAAACAACTGACAGCACAGCAGTTCACCATGATAGCAGTAAGCAAATGTTGCTGGATTTATTGTTTTAATACTGTTTTTAGCTAGCGATTGCTATACAGAGCTCAACAGCTTCCACATGAGTTCTATAGTTTCCCGCAAAAGCGCTGATTCGACGTGCCCATCAATGACATCACAGCACTACTACGCATGCGCAAAATGGCACATTCAAGCTTGGAGCTTTCACAGACTTTTTTAAAACATTTTTTTAAACATTTTAAAGGCTGTAACAGAGGGCTACACAATGATTACATTACAGAATGGACCAGGGACTGCAAACATAAAGGTACAATTACCTAGCAATGTTTATTTTCCCTTTAATTGCTAATATGGAATATTTAGACCAATCAGAGTATGGGATAGAAATGGAAAGGTTATGATTCCAACTGTCTAATATAGATTGTGTGGAGTCAGACATATTCTCTTGGGAGTCCCTGATGAAGGTAAACTATGAGATGCTCTCAGTGGGTACCTTCTTGTGCATGCAGTAGGAGCCTTACTCATAAAGGCATAGGATCTGGGAGAAAAGTAAGTTCCTTCATTTTATGTAACAGATATGTTCTCACTTGGAGATTGTGAAAATGTTCTCTTCCTGTGAGGCCAAATTTAGTTTGTAGTGAGTCAAAGAGGCCACACCTTGTTTGTCTAGAAATTGTTGATATAGGAGAGGCCTAGTGGATGCCATCGAGCAAAAGTATGATCTATCTGTGGGGTTAAAAAATCTGGATCCATTGACAAGACACTGAAGAAATAAAATGGGAGCATCAGATGTAGCATATTATATAGGTAGTTCCATATCCATAAAGTAGATGCCCTGAAATGTCCACAATCCTTTGTCAATATGGGGGAGATTGAGTATTGAAAAGAAGAAGTCCAGTGCCATAGAGATCATGGAGCGTAAATTCAATATGTTTTCAAGGGGAGTGGATTTGGGATGTAGATAAGTAGATGAGCTGCTGTACCATAATTGATCAAATGAGGAAGATTAGCAGCTTCTTTTTTTTTTATCAACAGTTACAGTATAGTATATTGAATTCTGTGCAGTTGACCTCCCCATATGTATCTGGATATAATTTTGTTCTGCCACATAAAACAGTGTCGAGATAAAAATATAGGTAAGGTTTGATACCAATATAAAAGATGTGGGAGGATGTTCATATGGATGGTCTTTATCTTCAAAAAAGGGGCAGGGGAGAGTGGTCCATCTGCAGTCGCTAAGTTCATTGTTAAGGCTGCTATAAGGGGCTCAGAATTAAGTAGCTCCAGATTCCAAAGATCTGGGGGTAAAATAATCCGAAGATATTTTATTTTTGTACCACGCCATTGGAATGGAAATTGCTGAAGAAGCCTGAGATGGGGTGAAATTATTATGTAGAACCTCTGTTGTTGTTAGATTCAAAGAAAAGCCAGATAGCTTTCCATACTTCTGAAGAATTTGCAAGGTTGACAGAATCAGTTGTTCAGGGTTAAGTAATGTCAATAATATATTGTCCGCATAAACGCTGTTTTAAATTCCCTGCCCCCTAATGGTATACCTCCTACATGTGGGAAATGTCTGAGTGCTGCTGCAAGGAGTTCTATATAAAGAGCAAAACGTAAAGGGGATAGAGGACATCCTTGTCTGACGCCCCTCTGTAAAGTGATCGGAGAGGAGTGAGTACCATTAATCTGAATATATGCACAAGAGTCAGCATCAGTATTCTGAAGACCTTCAAGAAAAGTGTTTGGGAAACCAAATGGCTGGCAGGGTCTCCTAGAACAAAGTCCAGAACCCGCTGCCAAAAGCCTTTTCAGCATCTAGGCTGAGTACAACCAGTGGGCTAGATCTCATTTGTGCATGTTTGATGAGTAGTAGGGTGCATCCATTGCATATTATCTGTAGTTTGGCACTGTCTAATAAAGCCTGATTGGTCAGTATGTATGTATGAGCTCTGGAAGAAGTTGCTCTAGTCGTTGGACCCAGATGGTCATATGTAGCTTATAGTCTACATTTAATACTGATATCAGGTGGTAGGATGCAGGGAGGTTATGACTGCAGCCTGGTTTTGGGATGGCTGAAATTGTAGCATATTTCCATGTGGATGCAGGGGTAGGGTACATTTGTGAAAAGCTTCAAAGGTTTGATGTAACTTTAGGATGAGATCTCCTTGGAAAGCTTTGTACCGCTCTGAGGGGTAGCCATCCGGTCCAGGACATTTATATGTTTTTGACTGGGTCAAAGCCTTGCAAATATCATCTGCTGTTATCAGGGCTTCAAAGAGGTCAATTTGCATCTGTTAATTGTGGTAATGTTAAGCTTGCTAGGAAAGTCGCATTATCTGCTTGAGGGGAATGTAGACATTCCTGATAGTATGATCTAAAAGATTCTAGGATTGCAGAAAGCTGAGTCATTAATTGTCCTGTATGGGGGTCTTGAGCTGGAGAATGTCTGCTGCTTGTTTTTACTGATGAAGTCTGCGGGAGAGAAGCCATGTACCCTGGGGTGCCACCGTCATAATAACAATCTTTAAGAAAAGTGAGGGCTTGATGTACCCTATAATCCAGAATTTCTTGAATAACCTGTTTCAGTTTCATAATTTTATTTAAAATGACATGGTCTCCGGGTGTGTATAGGTGTCGTAACATATGTAAGGGTTACCTATTTTTCCTCTTGTTGACTTTTTTTCCTAGATGCATATGCTATAATATCGCCCCAGAGTAAAGTCTTTATTGCATCCCATAGGATGGTCAGAGAAATAGCAGGGGAATTATTTTCTGCTAAGATTTTCTGGAGACGTTCCTCGTGAAATGTAATCCCCCTGTAACCTGGGGTTACTAGAATCCCAGTAAGACCTAGTGGTAGGCAGAGAAGGTAGCATGTGAAACTCCATTTGAATGGATTTCACACTGCCTCACTCTGTTCTTAGTCTCAGCTGAGACTGAGGGATGACATCACCATAGAACTCTCTCAGCTGCATGAGAGACACTGGAATCTGCAGTTGGAGGTTAGGATAGAATGTTGGGGATTTTTGAACAGAGTCTGTGTGCAGTCTTGAAGAGAGGAGCAGCACAGCAGTCTGTGGACAGGCTTTTTGAGCCTAAAGTTCTGTCATAGAGCTACTGTAAGGGAGGTGTGTTTTTCCACCAAAAGAGGAACACAGTAAGCTGCTTGTGAAGTGGTGGAGACCGCTGTTACTGGTCCATGTACCCCCCTCCTGGGGGGGGGTTTGCCTGTCTTCCAGGGGCAACCCTCCTGGTTCCGGCTAGGGAAGAAGCTGCCTTATTTCAAGTTGTGCTGCGGCACCAGAAGCTCTGGGAAAGAAATTCCTATGAGGAATCACCTGTGGGGCACCTGCAACCAAAGGGTGAGTTCGCTCTGACATAGGGCCTATGTTTTCACCTGAACTGTTGGAACATGGGGATTGGACTACTTAATTTGTAGGAGGTCTAGTGTAATAGACATTGCCAGTTAATTCAAGTAGGTTCAAGTCCAGCACAAAGAGTAAAGTAAAGTGGGTATTGGACTGCTAAATCACTGGGAGGCCTAGAGCAATGGGCTAAACCAAGTAAAAGTATGTTCAAGTCCAGCACAATGGGAAAGCAAGACAAGTAGAGGAAATGTGACATACATTTAGCCTTAATCTACATTGCCAAGCTTTACAGAAAGAGATGTTTAATGTCCAGAGGAATGGCCGGGTATGAATTGTGGAAGCGAGAGGTGGGAGACCCCCCATCAGTAGTAACCAAATTCACCTCTACGGATTTGCTCTGTGGCACCTTTACTTTCTCTCAGGTACTTGGCCAGCGCCTGAGGAAAGTACCCAGACATGGGATTAAAAGGAAGTTTCCCTGATAGAACTGAAGTGCTCTTAGGTGGTTTAGGGAGCCACCAGAAAATGTTTCCATGACATATGAAAGGTATCCGAGTGGCCGGCAAGGGAGCCGAGCCAGGGAAATCCCAGATAGTGTACAAGTTCGGGCTGTGTACCCAAAGCAGCGTGCAAGTCTGGGCTGTGCGCTCAGTGGGTTCAGAGCCTGAGAGCTGAAGTGTTGAAGAAGTGTTTCTGATTCTTTTTAATCTGCATTACCAGAAGTGTAGTCCCGTGGGAGTCTGTCTATGCTTTGTTTGTTCTGCTTGGATGTGAATAAAGCCACACTTTAGAATCCTATTCCTGGTATTGGACATTACAGTTATTGCTTCCTGTGTTCGGAATTACTTGGGTACCCCTGTGCAGAGTAGCCAAACCTAGCCCTTGTGCCGAGTAACCTATTCCTCCCTGAACCCAATCCCCACCTGGTACTGCTGTCAGATTCAAACAGCATACCACCTGTCATTTGCAAAAAGGCAGGGGGTTGGGGGTCTACAAAATGGAGGCACCACTGTGGATTTTTAATTTAGGGAGGAAAAGTGCTCAGGCAAACGGCTAGCGTTTTGGTTATCTGGCAGTGGGTAGCCCAAAAAGCTGAAGCAAGGTTAACTAGTGTGTCGCTGTGTGCTGTTGTCCATATGCTGCTGTTAAAATGCCAACTGTTTACCAAGGAGCAGTAAAGCCTGAGAGAGTATGCCCTTGTCCTGCATCAAAAATTACAGTGCTTTGCCAGCTTTTAAAAACTGTTGTGATAAAGAAAAGTGTGGAAGACTAGGGGTAGCAACAGGAGAATTGTGCCCTGGACGTTGGAA
Source organism: Neoceratodus forsteri (assembly GCA_016271365.2). Classification (NCBI taxonomy): domain Eukaryota; kingdom Metazoa; phylum Chordata; order Ceratodontiformes; family Ceratodontidae; genus Neoceratodus; species Neoceratodus forsteri. The sequence goes on along the minus strand of CM028135.1, from coordinate 575,190,026 downwards.
TTGAGAGAATTGCTGTGTTAATGTCCATGACAAATGGTTGAAATGGGCTCTCACTGTGGAGTCAGTTCAAAAAAAAAAAAAAGTGGTTTTGCAGTTTAAATTTGCCTGCTCGACGATCGCCGTGAGGAGAAGAGCACTCGCGAGGGAAAGAGGCTCATTTGCGCGGCGTCGTGTGATTGGTGAGACTGCAATCAGTCCTGCCCCCAAGCCAGCTCTACAGTGACTGCCCAGCATTCGAGAGGGATTGTGAGTGGAGTGCATGTACTGGCTTATCGGAGCAGCGTCGCGGTGACTGAAAGCGCTGTAAAAGTTTAAAACACTGACTTTTCTGTCTAAAATCGGGCTCAACCTGCATCTCGATCGACTGGATTGTGAGTGTGGTGTTCAGAGGGACGATCGGCAGGACTGCCAACCCGCTTCTGTCCAGAGGCCTCCAAGACTGGCTGCAGGCCATTTTCCATCGCAGCAAACAGCTACTGATAACAGTAGGTACCAACAGAAATAATTGTTCAGACCAGTGATGTTTGCCAAAAGTCAGTTGAATCTGTGTGCAGCAGTGTAGTCGCTTTGCAAACAAAGACTGTGTCAAGTTTTTACCAGCCAAAGCAAGCCTGTTAAGCCATCGACTGTGAGCATAGTTATGGGTTCAGTGTCAGAATAAAGTTTCAAAGCCATGAGAGAGACTGTGAGTTGTATCAGTTTATCAGCACTAGTTACAGGCAATCCTGTGCTTGAAATACTGAGGCTTTAAGGGACTGTGAGCTAAAGCAATGTTTTCAGCAAGTGAAAAGTCCATGGCAAATCACATAAATGTGCTAGGAAAAAGAACAGTGCAAGTTTGTGCAGTTTTGAGCAAAGCTATCAGTAGAGTGCGTAAATCGGATGCGCAGTGGCTTGACCCAATTTCAGAATGTTGATGCACAGGAGTGCTGCCGCCGCCTTTACAGGGTGGGGTAGTAATGTAAACACAGCAGCACAGGAGCCATTTTAAAAGTAAAAGAAAGTGTTCTGTGAAGTAGGACTTTCAATAACAGTGAGCGTTTGTTTGTTTTTCTCTGCAGTCATGGCCTCAGGACCAGCCCGCTACCCGGATCATGCCCGGGCTGTGGTAGCAGCAGAAGTAAACAAGTTAAGGTACATTGAGAGGTGTTACTATGGAGGACAACTGCCTCCCCATGTGGTGATTCCTGGATACCCAGTGCAAGTGTGTACATTTAGTAAATGCTGGAAGGGACGCTTCATGGTACCTCACTGTTCGGGGTGCTTAGAGAAATACGACTTGTTTAAAGTGCCCAAGATTCGTTTGCCTCCCCCATGGACAAAAGTTCAAGAATTTGCAGTTGGCAGCACACAGCACCAGGCGGAGCCTGTTGGAGAAGGCCCCCAAGGGGAGTGTGGCACAAAGTTAGAGGGTGCAGATTTGCAGATAGAACAATATGCTGATGTTTTGGATGCTGAATCGCAGAGAGATGATTCAGGAAGAGCATCAGTAGACCCTTGGAGAGGGGGGCCTAGCCCAAGTCTCATAGAAGAAGATGAGATGAGGGAGGCCTTTGAATGGGAGGTATCGGCCTCCGTGCCCAGTGAAGAGTGGATAGTCTCAGGAGTGAGGATGACTGCTCACTCCTGGGCACAGATTCTCAGTGAGGAAGAAGAAGAGGGGGAACCTATGTGGTCTTGTGAAAAAGGAACAGGTACACAGCCTCAAGCTCTTGCCTCAGAGGAATGTATGGATGACAGTGGTGATGCCACTGCCCTGGCTGTGCAAGAAGAAGAAGTCAGGGATCCATTTCTTGTCTCATTGAGAATGCGTAGCTGGCAGAACCAGGACTGGCTGCCCCCAAACCAGGCCAGCGGTCTCAGGTTGACCAAAGCTAGTAAAGATGAGAGACTGGTTCATAGGAAGGCGAATGAAATCTATGGGATGTTCTTTCCTACCTTTCCTTGGAGAGTCTGGGAGGAGATTGAGAACAGCAGGAAATCTTGTATTTGGGCCAAAGCAATGAAATGTGTGCATCCTGGTGCAAACAAACATGTCAGGAACAGAATGTTTCATGAAAAATACAGCCAGTGGAAAAGAGGCAGGACACTGTTAATGGACACTGTTCGAACAGTGGATGGAGAGGGACATGAAATCTTTCACAGCGTGAATTATGTGTGCCCAGATGGGGTAATAATTCAAGCTCCTGACCCACTGTACTATTGGCCTCAATGCAAAGACCTCCCTGCAAATGTGCCCATGCCTACCAACTGGAAAACAGAGCAGTGGTAGCCAGTGCTGCCACTCCAGCCATTGCAGTGCCTTTGTTGTTCTGCCAGTATGGACGTCCAGGACTCAGATGCCCCACATTGATCAGTTCTATAGTGTACTGACTTTCCAGAATCCATCGACTGGCCCACCAGATGACTTCAGATCCAGAGAGGACGCCAACCCAGCTGTATCCTGATTCATTGCCTGGTAACCGGATGACGTCATACCAGCTGTTTTCCTTTTTGTTCCTGTTCCAAGGTTCGATCTCCAGAGATGACATCAGCCCAGCAGTTTCCAGATGTGCCCTCCTGTCATTCCCGGAAGATGTCCACCCAGCTGTATAGGAAGAATGCTGCCAGGGAGAGTCTTCAGCCGAGGAGCAGGTTGGTGTATTTTGTTCATTCTGCAAGGGGCTGGTAAGTCCAAACTTTTCTATTCTTATGACATTGCAGTATATACCCTACACTAGCAGACTCCAGATGTGTGAACTGTCCTCAAAGACTCTCCCCTTTGGGACTTTTGGCCTGTTAGAACTGTGCTTCACCGGGCTCCGGCCCAGGAGAGACTCTTTAATGAACTAGCCTTCGGGCACTGTGGTCACAAGATGGGACTTTTAGGGCACTCCATCCTCCAAAATGTGTATTGTAAATAATGCCATTGTTTTTCTACTTCTTATACTGTTTTTCTACCTTTTCTAAAAATATATATATATATATATATATATCTTTTTGGGATTCTCCAGTGTTTTGATGGTAGGGGTTTAGATAGACGGTGTATGCAGATTAGAAGTGTGTGTTGTCTTTCTTTTTTCTAGCAGGTGTTCCTGAAGAAGATAGAAGAGAAGACAAGAAGAGGAGGAGGAGGAGGAGGGACTCAGCGGAGTTCCTCACTAGTACTTTAGAGTGTAGTATTTAAAGTACTGTTGTTGTTGTTGTTACTTTGTGTAACCCTTTTCTTCCACAGGTATGGTTGTGGGGAGTGAGGGAGTAATGTAATGGTTGGTATCAGCTCCTGGTGTGTGGTTGCATGGTGCCCAAGGTCGGAGAGGTCCCCTGTTTGTTTTGTTTTGGGGTTTGACTTAAAGGCAGATAGGTTTTCCCTAGAGGGCTAGGGGGGATAGACAGGCTATGGCCCTGACCCACAGTAGGGGTTGCAGTGCTGATCTATTAGGGCTATGTTCTGGGCAGTTCTACCAGAGTCACTAGGCACCCATAGTTAGTGGGTAGAGTAGAGGCTGATAATGTCAGCCAAAGGCATCTAGGCCCTTAGTGTTGCCTGCCTGTGCTAGCACATGGTAGGAGGAGGCCTGATCACCCCCCCTCCGCAGGTAGCACATAGGGCGAGATGGCCTAAGCCGGGTAAATAATGACTGAGGACAGTCATTTTCCTGGCCCAGGGTGAGTGTAACCCCCCTGTTACCCGGGGTTACTAGAATCCCAGTAAGACCTAGTGGTAGGCAGGGAAGGCAGCTTGTGAAACTCCAGTTAAATGGATTTCACACTGTCTCACTCTGTTCTCAGTCTCAGCTGAGACTGAGGGATGACATCACCATAGAACTCTCACAGCTGCATGAGCCACAATGGAATCTGCAGTTGGAGGTTAGGATAGAATGTTGGGGATTTTTGAACAGAGTCTGTGTGCAGTCTTGAAGAGAGGAGCAGCACAGCAGTCTGTGGACAGGGTTTTTGAGCTTAAAGCTCTGTCATAGAGCTACTGTAAGGGGAGATGTGTGTTTCCACCAAAAGAGGAACACAGTAAGCTGTTTGTGAAGTGGTGGAGACCACTGTTACTGGTCCATGTGCCCCCCTCCCTGGGGGGGGAATGTTTGCCTGTCTTCCAGGGGCAACCCTCCTGGTTCCGGCTAGGGAAGAAGCTGCCTTATTTCAAGTTGTGCTATGGCACCAGAAGCTTTGGGAAAGAAATTCCTATGAGGAATCACCTGTGGGGCACCTGCAACCAAAGGGTGAGTTCGCTCTGACATAGGGCCTATGTTTTCACCTGAACTGTTGGAATGTGAGGATTGGACTACTTAATTTGTAGGAGGTCTAGTGTAATAGGCATTGCCAGTTAATTCAAGTAGGTTCACGTCCAGCACAAAGAGTAAAGTAAAGTGTGTATTGGACTGCTAAATCAGTGGGAGGCCTAGAGCAATGGGCTAAGCCAAGTAAAAGTATGTTCAAGTCCAGCACAATAGGAAAGCAGGACAAGTAGAGGAAATGTGACATACATTTAGCCTTAATCTACATTGCCAAACTTTACAGAAAGAGATGTTTAATATCCAGAGGAATGGCCGGATATGAATTGTGGAAGCGAGAGGTGGGAGACCCCCCCCCATCAGTAGTAACCAAATTCACCTCTACGGATTTGTTCTGTGGCACCTTTACTCTCTCTCAGGTACTTGGCCAGTGCCTGAGGAAAGTACCCAGATGTGGGATTAAAAGGAAGTTTCCCCTGATAGAGCTGAAGTGCTCTTAGGTGGTTTAGGGAGTCACTAGAAAATGTTTCCATGACATATGGAAGGTATCCGAGTGGCCGGCAAGGGAGCCGAGCCAGGGAAATCCCAGATAGTGTACAAGTTCGGGCTGTGTACCCAAAGCAGCGTGCACGTCCGGGCTGTGTGCCTGGTGGGTTCAGAGCCTGAGGGCTGAAGTGTTGAAGAAGTGTTTCTGATTCTTGTTAATCTGCATTATCAGAAGTGTAGCCCTGTGCGGGTCCGTCTATGCTTTGTTTGTTCTGCTTGGATGTGAATTAAGCCACATTTTAGAATCCCATTCCTTGTATTGGACATTACAGTTATTGCTTCCTGTGTTTGGAATTACTTGGGTACCCCTGTGCAGAGTAGTTAAACCTAGCCCTTGTGACGAGTAACCTATTCCTCCCTGAACCCAGTCCCCCACTTGGTACTGCTATCAGATTCAAACAGCATACCACCTGTCATTTGCAAAAAGGCAATGGGGTGGGGGTCTACAGAAATTTTTTAAAGATCTCATCTCTAAACAGGGATACAGTAAAGCACCATAAGGTCTGCTTAGGGGTTTTACCCATATCAAACTTACTGTAAGTAAAAGGGATGTGTGATCAAATAGAAGCAGAGTTCATAATAGAGTTCTTGGACCATATGGAAATGTTTGCAAGAAGTAAAAAAAGTAATTGGTTCTAGAAAAAGTTCCAAAGTGAGGGGATTAATAAGAGTATGCTCTGATAGATGGGGAAAAAGTTCAACAGATATCTACAATGCCCATTTGTGTCAGATTAGATTTAAGAAATGTTTGCACAACAGTTACTCAGGATTTTGTTGTGTTAGTAGTATCCAATTCCAGTGATAGAATCATATTACGGTCCCCTCCTAAATCTAAGAGGTGGTTGAAAAAACAGCGAAGAATTGGGGTATTAGAGGTAGAGATTTGTTAAAGCGACTTCCTGGCCATAAAGTATTGCTTGAAGAGTCACATAGCGGCCTTGGGTATCACAATAAGACTTGTTCAGGAGAAACTGGGTAGTGGAGGGAATTAATACTGCCACACCTCCTCACTTACCTGTCCTGCAGGAAGATGTGTGGACAATATAGCAACCTCCTGAAGAAAGTTTGATACGTTCCTGTGGAGACAGATGTGTTTCCTGTCAAAAATTATGTCTGCAGGGCAGGTATGAAAATGTTGTAAAAATCTAGTACATTAAATTGGATTATTTAGCCTATTAATATTAAAGAAAAGGGTTTTCACTGGAGTCACAGCCATTGTACTCGCATGTTAAGTGGGGATTCAGTGATCCTTGACTTGGTCCCTCCACTCCAGTGGGTGTCTGACAGTAGCCAGAGAGCCACAACAAGAAAGTTTCCACTATAGTCAGCATTCTTACAGGCCAAACAGATGTGAGTCCTATAATTTCTTTAGGTTGCATTTGCCATTTGGATGCAAAAGTTTTATCTAGGTGCTAACACATGCTGCAATGTATAGGAGCATCTTAACAGCAGAGCTTGTTCTCTTTTTTGAAACTAAAAACAAAACAAAAAAGAATTGTTTCTCACAAATTAGATAAATAATTAGACAACATATCACTCTTCAAAACCTGGGAGGAGCCCTGTAAAGCAAACTGATGCCAATTGACGCATTGTGCCAGTAAGCCTGTTCCAAAAACCAAAGGAATTAGGCTAACTATATTCAATATGACTTCCAAGGGTGGGGCAAGATAGTTTGCAAGCTCTGTCTACTCAGGGCACACCTACCTTTTAGGGGAAGCCAGTGCTGAGCCGGAGGAAATACCGGAGTGTACATGGCTCTGGGCCTCCATTTGGGAACCTGATGTCCCAACAAAAGAGGGATTGTGAAGAGAAGGGAATAACAAGAGCAAAAATAATAATAAAAAGGGGGAGGGCAAAGAAATGTCCGCATCTAGAGTGGGGCAAGTTACAAAATCAAGTCCTTCTACAACCCCTATATCATGTCTGTAGTGACACCAATAGTAAGCCCTAACAGTGGGTTAAACTCATAGGGAGGAGGGAGAGCAATTCCAATAGTCGGATCTCCTTAGTAATGTCTATATAGCTAACACACTGAGCTATAGGCCTATGGATAGTTGTAAATGTAATTAAGACCTGGAAAAGTGCTGTAGTTGGTCAGTTTTGAATAGCTAGCGTAAAGGAATAATTAAAAACAAACTGAATCATGTGTCGGGCATCTCCTGATGTTAGACAGTATCAGTGTAGTCAACTACAAACAAACATTATTAGTGCTGTGGTCCACATCGGGAGACCAACCTCCCCTTAATCAGTAATAAAGTAGTCAGCTTAGTAGACCATGGGCCAATCATGGAAATGGCTGTAATCAAACAGGTGATGGAACCATATATGTAAACATATCTGACCATAGTAGTTCATTCTTTGGCAGATTGATCCCTAGTATCTGCCCCTATATGGCTCCCCATATTATTTAGAAGATAATTGCCAGGAAAGAATAATGCGGAGGCATAAATTTCATATTTCTCCATATCACTGTCAGGAACTGTAGTGGAGAGCAATCAGTCAGCATTACTATCCAGTATGCATGTGGCAAAGAAAAAACAGAACTCCAGGGCAGTCTAATGTGGATTAGGCCTGTTTGTATGGTTCTTTAAGAAACACAGTCATCTACCATAGAGGATTATTCAGTCCAAGGATTCACATGAGGAGAGTCATGCCCTTTCACAAGGGGGTGGGTCCACCCTCCTAAGGTCAATAGGAAGGAGGGCATATGGGGGGATGGACTGATTCTTTGAGTTCTCACAACTCGAGATTAATTTACAATGATCAGTTTTTCCATTTCTCTGAACTAGGAAGTAAGTAGTTTTCATGGGGTTATGTAAACAGATGAAGAGTTTGGTGTCCAGGATAGAAAGCCAGGGTACCCTCCAAATGAATGGCTATATAAGGCTGGGGCTGATGTAGCTCATTAAACCATGCTATGTGCACTCAACTGGACTATGGTCAGGGGATGGGAGCCCACCATGTGTAAACATCTGCCACCCCAGAGCCAGCGAGCTGGAGGCATCTCCATCTAAGCCATAGCTTGTCATAAAGTAATTAGTGGGCATCATGTTGGCTTGTTATGCCTAGTGAGGTTAGCTGCTGGGCCCCCGCTGGTCAGCAACTAATGGGAGCTGTGGGTTCACGATTCCGCTACCCACCCACTCCACAACTAACCTGTATTCTGCAGGTGTAGAGAAAAGAAATGACCTTCCTCAAATACTGGTAGCTATTCACTGAGAGGAGTTAAGGTGAGCCAATATATCTGCTTTGGTTGCTGCTATCTGGCATTTACATGTAGTATCCCTTGATACAGTGCTCCAGCACTGTGGTGGGCTGGCAGTAGGGTCTCATGGGGCTGTTAAGTATGGTGAGAAAGGCCTCTAGCTAACATGTCCTCCTTTGTTTCTGTGGCTGACTGATATTCTTTTCTGCCCTCAGGGTAATAAACAATGAGCCAAGCTGGATATGGTGTTCTGAAGTTTAGCTTCTGCTACCTCAGAGCTTGTAATGAGGGAATGTAGGCTCTGTGATACTTTGTGATTTCAGGTGCATAATTGCTATCGAAGAAAAATCTAGTCTGCCCATAAAAAACTGTTCTTTGCTGCCACCCTTTTTGCAGTATTAAATTCTTTTGACACGTAGCTCTGAAATATATCAATAATAGAGCATGGTCTTGCATTGGGTGCCGTTGGATTGAGACCCAGCGCTGTATTCACCAGCTCGAAATCCAGGGAGAGGGAGGAGTCTAACTCAAATGCCATTCAGAGAAAAGATTCCAAAAATGCTGAAAGGTTGTTTCCCTTTGTATTCTAGGGGAGTCTATAAATCTTAATATTTTTTTCTCCATGACCGATTCTCAGCATCTTCCTGCCTGTCCCTTATGATGGTTTGCTGTTTCCAGTTCTTTTCTGTAGCTGTGGCCTGGCACTCAGTATCATCGGCTTACTAGTCTAACAAGGTAATATCCTTTCTGATTTCTTTCAGGACTTCATTTATGTTTGCTCTAAATGCCACAATTTCTTTATAAATTGTTTCCAGGTCAGTTATTTGGCTTGTCATAATTGCCATTTGCCTGTGTCCCATAATTTCCTGCATTGTATCATAGAATGGGAATGCTGCGAACCCAGCCCCACTTTGTCATTATTTTTCTTAGCTTTGAAATACTGCATCTTTAGTAACTTCCTTCTGTGTTTCGCTTTGTTTTTGGTTTTTTTTAGTAACTATTTCTCTCCCCTTCCCCGCAGCCCTCGATTGGGCAGGCACTCCAGCACAATCCCCAGCGATCTGTTCACTTCAGCTTCTTTCCCCCCGGCCAGGTCAGCGGGGGGGGGCGTTCACCCCCACCACTTCAGAATCTGGTTCACTTGTCCGACTGGCTGGGGGCGGGGTCTGCAGGAGCCCACCATCATCCAACCGCTGGGATTTTTTTCCTGCTTTTTCTCCCACAGAGGGGGTGTGTGCAAAGACTCCAATGACAGTGGTGTGCATGCTCCCATACACTGCACATCCAGCATCTGCCCCGCCTCTGCCATCAGTCTTAGCAGCATCGGTGTGCCAGCCCCCAGCCTCCACTAGGAGCCAGGCTAACACTGATTGCTGCCCCCCCCCCCGGAGAAAGAGAGCTGTCCTGGAGATGCTCGATCCTCCTCCTTCCCGGCTAGCCCCCGGAGACCTGCTCGCACCGCGAACATGGGTCATCAGTATGGTAGGAGGTGAGGCATGGATGCCTCAGCCCTCCACACCATTGGGCCGACCTGTTTTCACTTTGTTGACAGTCCTAATAAAGTTTGCATTTTGCACCCTTCCAACTACTTTCTTGTTCATGCTGCTGTTGCATCATTTCCTACCATCTAACTGTCTTAAAATGTCTAGCTCTTTTAAATCAGTTTATGAGGACAGAAGTCTCTTCATCATTCCAAAAATAAGAATATTGAATAATGGAAGACAAAAGTCACTTAACTTCCCTATGCTCCCAGGTCGCTCCTGTAAAAAAGCTTTCAGCTTAGTGTGCTACTCCTGGTTAAACAACTAAAAAAAAAAAAAAATTTCAACTCTCAAGATTTGGCAAACCTATTAATAAAATAGAAATAAATTATAAATACATTAATACTTATATAATGACTGTGAGAATAACATTTTGCAAATAAATGCATTTATTTTCATGTGTGACAGGCCTGAAGTAGAAATAAATCATTTATTTCAGTCTCAGCTGGGTCATCTGCATTTATTTCCACTTTAAGCTGGTTATAAAGGAGATCTTAACCAACGTGAAAACAGCTTGCACAACACCTGATGCTATCACAATGACATCTGTTGCAGTTGTGAAATAGAGCAGTGAAATCAAACAGAAAGCGTAAAAATCTTCATTGAAAGAACCAATCTTGCTGAAGAGGCACTGTCATTGTATAAATGACATACTGTATGCCACAGGCTGGCTAAAACTATCACATTGATGTTTATCTGCAGGGTTTGATCTCTACAGACCTCACTCTTGGCTCAGCCACTCATGAGGTCTGTAGCGGTCAAACCCTGCAGATAAAAATAAATGTGATAGTTTTAGTCAGCCCATGGCATACCCCATATTTTTGTATCATATGTTTTGAGATAATTGGCCAGATAAAAAGTGATAGCTCTCTGAACATGAAAAGATATATTGATATCTTTTCTTGATGCACTATATCAAAGAGATATGTCTCCTTATAAAATGGGGAGAGAAATGCCTGCATTCTCATTGGTTGTTACCTGTGCATCAACTCCGTTTGATGTACAGGTAAAAACAAGTTTCAAAAAGTAGAACCGCAGCACCCAAAAAATCACTCTGCTGTTAGAACACTCAGATTTAAAACACCGACATTTTTTCCTCCATTAGCGAGGACAAAGCATTCGTACATAAAAGTTGTATGGGAAATATGATTGGCACATTTTTTTAAAATAAATTATAGCCCCATAAATTATCTGACAATGAAATAGTTAAAAAAATCAAGTTACAAACTCATCTCCTAGTTTCACCTGCCGATCGCGCTGCCACTCCCACAGCACATCTCCTCCCTCCATTTATGATGTTGATTAGGCTCCCGTCTGCACAAGTGTTTAATCTCGGCATGATTGTAAATATATCTCACACCCAAAGCTAAAAATATATATTTTTTTAAAGTAATTTCAAATTGGTTCTGCTGTTTTTTTCTGCCAATCACACTGCTGCTCCCGCAGCATGTCTCCTCCTACTGTGTGTCAACTGCCTATTGCTCTCCCGTCTCTTCATCTATTAACAGAAGTAAAGGACTTTTATTTTATTAATCTTTTATAAATTTTCATACCCAGGTCATAGGTTCTGTTACAGTTAGCAGTGAAGGTCAAAAGCACACTGGTCACTTGGTACAGATATTCACTCTGTTCCACAGAAACTGCTGTTCCCCTGCTCTCTCTTCTCCTCATACATGTAACCTTGCTCTCTCTTCCAATACAGGGTAAAATTAAATGGCAGTGTCACAATCACAAGAACAAAAAATAAAGCAGAGTAACATTTAAAACATATTTTTCTATTCCACCAAGGCACTATATATATTTGTGTGTGTGTGGGGTGTGGGGTTGCCAGGTCATGTATTCCTGTTGTCATGTCCTGGTCATGGTAAATAACTACAACTACAGATGCAGCAAAAAGGCAAATGTCCCATAGTGAACCAGGTGGAAGGACTATTTTAATATACATTCATTAAACTGGGCTTTTTTTCACATAGAAAATCATATTTATCTAATTCCAAAAATGTATCTATGAAAATGAAACCCATTTTATAAGCAGAGTGAGACACTCTGGGGTGTGCATTGAGCTGATATTACCGCACGCCCAGGAGCTGAAGCCACTTGCCCTGCAGCCTCGTGCCTTACTACACTCCTGAGCGTACAGTGATATTTGTTCAATGCACACCCCATCATGTCTTATTGCTTACTTATACCACTCTGTTGTAGTCAGCCCAGCTATGAGCATTCCATTGTAACCCCTAGGCAGCACTATCCCTAGAGTTACTACTACTGTCTTGCCTGTATTTCTGACCACAGGTTGAGGGGCCTGGATTCGGTATTACGGTGCCTCCACCCAGAGTAACAATAGTGGGAATATCTGTCTAACCTGTTATAGCCCCTCTGGGAAGCTATAACCATCCACCAATCCTCCTAGTGGCTTTGTACCTTTAACAGCAGTTAATACACAGTCAGCCAGCGACAATAATAATACCCACACACCCTTCACACATACCCCCATGGTCTGACCTTCAGCAACGTCCCTGGAACCCCCTGTAGAAACATGGTTAGCAAAGCAAATACACACTTTCAGTACTGTAACCCAACTAATAATATGCGCAAAAGCCAGATTAAACATGAAATAACAATCAGATTTATTCAGGGGTCATGAACAAGGAAGGGGGCATGAATTTAGTTAAATGATTACTATACTGTATGTGTGTCAAGTACAGAAAACATTGAGAGTGCTGAGGAAGTTGAAAATGAGCAGGCAGTACCTTTAAATATATAATAATAATAATAATAATAATATATATATATATTAGGTAGATCAACCAGATGGTATTTCACAGAATGAAAACAATGCTATGGAAATTGATAATGATGTCAATGACAAGGGGGATGTAAATAATAGAATTCACGTAGTTGGTGATTCAGTAATTAAATACACCGATGCCTACACAACCAAGGACCTTAAGGAAAAGGTTACCAGTTCTTATTTGCCTGGGACTAAACTATCTGATGTGGTAACATAATTGCCAAAAATAGTTACAGAAAAGGGAGACAAACCTGTAGTTTTAGTACATGTAGGAACCAATTACCTAAAGTATACTCGAGAAGACCAAATGTATTTGGATTACATGGCTACTGAGAAATTGATAAAGCAAGTAAATGGTACTCTCATTATTTCAGAGATTTTGCCTGTCCCTAGAGCCAGTGCATCAATAAACTGGAAAATAACAAGGGAAAATAACTGTCTGAGAAGATGGTATTTGATGCAAGGGATCTGGTGTATAAAAACTTGGGAAATCTTCAGTTCTAAGCCTATATTATACAGTAGGAATGGACTTCGTCTTAATAAAAAAGGAAGTAGGGAATTAGGACAACTGTTCAGAACTATGATTGATGGAACTTTAAACTAGCTGTAGTAGGGAGAGAGGGCCATACTGGGGGTAAAACATATATTAAACCTGTAAAGATGGGGACAAATAGTGACAATATACAGTCAAGGCAGTAATGGCAAAGGAATTGAAGGTCTTTCTCATAAATGCTAGAAGCATTATGAATAAACAAGATGAGCTCAGGTATATATTAATTAGAGACAATATCGATATGTGTGGCATAACAGAAACATGGAATAAGGAGGAGGATCGGATTAGTGAGCTTCAGGGTTATAATTTCTTCCAGAAGGCAAGACCCAACAAAACTGATGGTGGGGTTGGGTTGTATATTGCAAACCATTTAAAGGCCCATGTTCTGGTTAATAAAGATTCAGAGTATACCAACACTGAGCAACTGTGGATTAATTTTAGCACAAGGATAAAGCCAGTTACCCTTGAGTTGTGTTACCAGTCCCCTAACTTAAGAGAAGCTGAGATTGAACTCTTCTTGGATCTAATTGATAGCATGGTTCTTACTGATAATTGTATCTTGCTTGGAGATTTTAACTTTCCTAACATTGATTGGAATACTTTTCAGGGTAGCAGTACTATTGAAAATAAATTTCTGGAAATATGTTTAACCGGTGGTCTCGAACAATATGTGAAACAAAATACAAGAGAAAGTAATGTACTGGATCTCATTTTGAGTAATATGGAGGGTATGATAGGGAATGTTAAGGTCATTCAACCATTGGGAAATAGTGACCATAACATGGTCAAATGCTCAGTGATGGAAGAGTCAGTCAAAATATCAGGTAAAATAAAGATAAGAAACTATGGAAAACTGATTATGCAAAAATAAAACAGGTCCTGCAAATCTGGAATTAGAAAATGGAACTTGCAAATTTAGGATTAGTTCAATGTGTGGAAAATAGATTGGTGCTTGTGTATACTTATAAGCTGACTAGAATATGCTTGATGTTTATAAAATGAGATTTGGCACTTCTCTGCATCCCACCCCGTGTAAGATAGTGGGTAGGTGTGGACTTAAGGCCCAGCGGAGAGGGTGAGACCGGAGTGCTGGAGAAGGAGGAGAAGGTAGGGGAGGATGGAGGGTGCCGCCAAACGCTTGAAGCAGAGCGAGAGGTGGCCTACTGCTTAAGAAGGGAATGGGGGAGGAGCTATTCCTCACCAATGAACAACAGGTTAAAGCCTTCCCATTCAATGTGTGGCAAATAGCTTGATGCTTCTGTATACTTATGAGCTGACTAGAATATGCTTGATGTTTATAAAATGAGGTTTGGCGCTTTTCCACATCCCACCCTGTGTAGGATAGTGGGTAGGTGTAGACTTAATGCCCAAAAAGAAGTAGTGAAGTGACTACCTCCTCTAACTCTGGAGAGTATGATCCGTAGCTTGCAGGAGGGGAAAAACCACCTTGGGGGAAACCTCCAAGGACCAATGGCCACTAACCTGCCCGTCCTCTGGGCATACTAAGAGGAGAATAATTCTAAATGTGCTTTGGTTTAAGAATATTTATGTCCAAGAGTACGGTCTGGTGTAGCTGGCAGAGAAGTCCAGGTCATGATCGATGAGTGAGCAGTCAATGTTGCAGATGAAGGTTCAAGCAGATGAAATATCCCACTGGAATGATGACCAGATGCCGTGACAATGGTTAATCTGAGTCTGAGAAAGATGATTGTTGTGGATCCAGAGCACAGCCTTTAGATACTAGATAGAGCTGCATACAGGGACTGTTTGTTGGAATGGCTGAAACTTGCAACAGGTTAACCTTCATTGTATTAGGAGCTTAGTCCGAGATGGGAGGCAATATCTTGTGTAGGAAGGGGGGGAGCCCATGTGATCCGCCATTGCAGCGGTACAAAATAATGCAAGACATAAAGGATGAGAGTTACTGAGGCTGATTGAAATAAGAAAAGTAGCAGATAAGACCCGTCAGGGGCATGCGTCAATGGGATGGCGGACGTCACGTGATTTGCCATCGCAACAGAGATGTTAAGCGTCAACCTGTAATGATGTTAGTAGGTTCAGAAGTAACACATTGAAGAAAGATTTGGCTCAGATGTAAGCTAGCTAGGGAGAGAGAGTCGCATGGAGTCCTGATGAATGAAGAGTCCTGTGAGAGCGACTGCAGTCTCAGGTGGTCAATACTGGGAAAGTGAGACCCCAACGAGGGTCTGCCATAGTACAACAAATAATCTGTTTAATAGAGAGGATTAACCTCCTGTTGAGGAGAAATACATCTGGTGGGATGGAGAGACCCCAAGGGTTCATGATAGCCATAGAATGATGATTCTGAGGTGAGGCGGTGAAAGTCCTTTGCAACTGGCAATAGGAGATACAGATCAACGAAGGAGAGTCCAATGAGGGTGCGTTGAGGAAATAGCGGAGGAACCTGCATGACTGGAAGGATGATTAAAACCTGGTCCAAGATAAGCCCATCAACATTGTACTATTGGGTAGCTGAAGGTAAAGTGAGGTTTACAGGAAGTTGAATTGGAAGATATGGAATAAGGGGAAGGGTGTCGAGGGGCATGTAGAAGAGGGATGGTAAAATCGCTATGGAATGGAGTAAAGTATGAGCGGGATGGTGGGACCCCACGTGGTCCACTATCACCAATAATATGCTGATTAAGGAACGGATGAAGGACTCCACTGTCTGCTGAACTGTGAAGCATGTTCTCAAGTAAGGAGGACAACCTGACATCAGCCAATCTGCAGTAGGGGGACTTGAAGGAGTGATGAGTTGAAGCCCTTGAAGTAGATGGTGAGAGGGAAGGCAGATCCTCTATGCTCCATCATCGCATGGCAGGAGTTGTGCAGGAAATGAAAGGCGGGCCCCTTGCCCCATGGAGTAGTGTGGGATAGGGATAGCAGGACCCCACATGGTCAACTATCATGGTGTCGATTGAGTGGAGCATGAATGGGAAGACAAGACCCCATGTGGTTTGTCTTCGCATGGTAAGCAAAAAATGCTTGATTGGGATGGCGGACCCCAGGTGATCCACCATAGCCGATCTGAGTAATGTGATTCCTTCCATCGAGTAGTGTGCGATAGAGATGGTGGGACCCCATGTGGTCCACCATTGCCGTATCATGAGCAGTACAAGACTGAGAAAAACGAGACCCCTCGTGGTTCGGCCTTGCCATGGAAAGGGAGCGGGATTTGAGGGAATCCATCTGAAATTAATATAATGAGACCAAGCTTTACATAAATGCCTTCTTCGATGCCGATGATAAATGGAGTAGAAGTCTGGTCATATGGTCCTGGAGAGTATTAGCTTGAGGCTAGGATTAGGTTAGACAGATTCCTGGAAAATAACTTATTACTCACAACTGTACCAAGCCTAGAAAGGTCTGGCTGGATTGTAATAAAATGATGACGCAGTAAGTGTTCCTAAATAACAATGGTGCTCTGTGCTGCAGGGAAGCAGTAACTTAGGTAACAAGGAAGCAATGGAAAAGACGGCCATGGTAGGGACTAGTGGTTAAATAATTGCAGTAGTTGGCATAGTCTATGGAGAAAGAGTCCCTTGAAGGATATGAGGTAGACAGGCATCAGGATTGAATACATAGATAGGGGCACAGATACGGGTGTTTTTGGTGACTCCAGTAAATATTAATTAAGTATGGAATCAGGATTAAAATGCTGTGCCCCAAACTGACTTATATTTGTGAACACAAATAAAATAATGACAGGATTATCCAGGAGCTTAGATTTGCTGGGGCTTTTGGATATTGGCATCTGAAATCGAGAAACAGTGGGAAAGCAGAGCTCCACTTGGGAAAATAATAAAACTTCACCAAGTTCAGTAAAACTGTGCCAAATGATTGAGAACAGGTACAGACAAACAAACTTTCAACCAGCCCAGAGAGGAAGTACTCATAGCCAGAAAATTTCCCTTCGGCAAGCTGTAGTAAAGGAAGAAGCGTCTGGCACAACCGCTGCAGGCAGATCTCTGGCCCAGAAGTGCAGGTACAGTACATTCACTGTAGTGGCGTCTGCTGCATTTGATGCTGAAAAGATATTCAATGAGTCCAATGAGCTGTGGAACGAATGGAATAAAGCGGTGTATTTGGAAGGGGCCTACTAGGTAATACAAGGTCAGGAGTACGGTAAACAGAAAGGGAAGGAGCACCGTATGGCATTACGGAAAAAGAGCCAATCATGAATCCAGCGCCGTTCCTGGAGAAACATTGTCCTGCTGGGACTGGGACTACAGTGTATCGGGTCAGAACCACCGAGGAATCAGAATTAGGTATGGGAGCATTGCAGTCAGTTAGGGACCTCCAAGAGAATGCTCAGGCCAGAAAAAAATGTTGTCCAAGGCAGGGTGACAAAGTGAAGCTCACTGCTGCTCCAAGATAGGATCCATCCTTAGGAACACCAGGAGTCAGGACTGAGGTACCGGCATGTCTGGGGAGAAGCATACGCGGACACTATAGCATATTGGCAGGTGCAAGGATGTGGCATGGTGGCAGAACAAGGAGAGAGAGAGAAAAACAAAAACCCCAAAAGAAACAAGAAGAAGAATGTAACAGACAGAGGGCCAGGGAGGGGAGGTGAGCGCAGCAGTACAGCAAAGGGAAAATGCAGGGGAAGGACAGAGCAGAGGAGGGAAACAAACAGGAGGGAGGGAGGGCAGCCAGCCACCACGCAAGTGTCACCAAAATGCTCGCAGCAGAGTGGGAGGCAGCCTACTGCTTAAGAAGGGAATGGGGGAGGAGCTATTTCCCCCCCATTGAACAACAGGCTAAAGTCTTCCCAAAGAAGTATGGGAGAGAATATACAGTAAACTACAGGAATGTATAAACAAGTTTGTAGTAGAGATAGTAAAGTATGACAAAAAGGGAAGGGTCCCTAGGTTGTTTAATAATAAGATATGTAAATTAGTTAACAAGAAAGAAAGAGTGTACAAGAAATATAAGACCAACCCAACAGAAAACAGGAAACACAAATACACGATGATGGTTAAGATATGTAAGAAAGCTAAATGTAGGGCCAGAGCAAAGGCAGAATTAGGACTAGCCAGCAGTAAAAAGGATAATTACAAGCAATTTTATAGCTACGTGGGGAGTCTAAGAAAGGGTAGCAAACAAATTGTCAGTCTTAAGGAAGGAGACAGGATACTGGATAGGGAGGAGGATATGGCCACCGCTTTTAATAAATATTTTCGGAGTGTTTACCAGGCTTCAGAGGAAACTAGCAGACTAGGAGGGAGAGATGGTGAACGCCATGAGTGGCATACTGAAATTACTGCAACACAAATTTAAAAGAAGCATTTGAATTTAAATAAATTCAGGTCTGGTGTACCAGATGGTTTTCACCCCATATTTTTGAATAATTTGGCTGAAGAGATAGCGGGACCATTGGCAATTCTGTTTAACATGTCATTAAGGGAGGGGAAGGTGTTGAGGGTAAGGAGAATGGCCCATATCACCCCAATATACAAAACAGGAGACAAAGCAAAGTTGATAACTACAGACCAATTAGTATTACATCAGTGATAGGAAAGGTGATGGAGGCTTTTATCAAGGAGTTTCTGGAAGATGACCTTAGACATTTGCAGGTGGTAGATGTGTCACAGCATGGTTTCGCAATACATAGATCTTGCGCTAGTAACCTGCTGCATTTTTTTGAATCTGTTAGTCAGGCACTGGATCAAGGCCTGCCAGTTGATGTAGTATACCTTGACTATGCCAATGCCTTTGATTCAGCGTTTCACGAGATCTTGATGAAATCACTGCAAGAACTTGGGGTGAATGTATGCCTTAGGACATGGATAAGTTCATGGCTTCATGATAGATACCAGAGGGCTCAAATAAGATTTTTTTTGTCTGAGTGGGGTAGGGTCACTAGTGGAGTGCCCCAGGGTTTGATTCTGGGGCCCCTACCTTTCGACAACTTTGTCTCTACTATGCAGGTGTCAGATGGACTATGGCTCTGCAAGTATGCAGATGAAATGAAGGTGGGGGCAGTGGTGAATGATACAGTGTCTATAAAAAAGTTTCAGGAACAGCTATATAAGTTAGAAGACTAGGCAGGGTCTCACAGGTTGAGGTTCAATGAAAACAAATGCAAGGTAATGCACTTGGGATATAATGTAAGAGCACAATATCAAATAAATAATAAAGACATTACAAGTACTGAAAATGAAAAAGATCTTGAGGTTATAATATCAAATACATTAACTTTTGATATGCACAAAGTTGAAGTGGCTAAAAGTGTGAATAAAATAATAGGTAACATCTTGAGAAACATAAAAAGCAGAAATGAGAAAGTTTTGATGCCCCTATACAAGTCCCTGGTTAGGCCAGTCCTGGAGTATGGTGTACGCCTTAGTGTCCCGCAGAGTGTAGGCAGTTCAAGACTTATAGAGAGAGTCCAAAGAAGCTTTACCAAGAGAATAAATATAGTACATAGCAAAGAATATTATAATAGACTGCAAGATCTAGGGTTATATTCAATGACACACCATGAAATTAGAGGAGATCTTTGCTATGTTTATAATGCTTTCTGGAATACGATGCTCTGGGAATGTGCGGGTTTGAAAACAAAGGCAGTGTCAGGTATAGCAACCAGGGCCCATTCTTACCAATTACTTGGTGAGAAATACAGAACTACCAAAAGAGGTCGATGGTACAACCAGAGGATAGTGGAAGTGTGGAATTCATTACCCTCAGTTGTGGTAGGTGCTAGTAGCATAGCAAACTTCAAGCTTCTGCTTGATCAATATATGGGAGAAAAAAAATGGGAATATGTCCACTGAATAGTGGCAGGTCCATCTATGGCTCTTGTAGCTAATTGGACTTGTAACCTAAACCTATGAACCTATACTGATGGAATTCAGGTTCTTGGCATGCACTTTTTTAGTCCCAAACATTTAGTTCTTCAACACTGGGTACCCAGGAAGGAATGCTGGCTAACCAGAGATGTTGCCCAGGGGTGGTCGGGGTTGCAGCTGTTGCTGGGGCCCTTGATTGAAGGAAAAGGCAGTTAGCATGTACAACAAAGATTTGATTATTTGTAATCCTGGCTGATTGGCACAGTCTCTTGTAACCCAGATAATTACTAATGCAATCAGATAATACCACAGATAATTAAGTGACTTGTTGCAGGAGCTATCCTGGGTTTAATCACACTACCAGTTGGCTGCGATGTTGCTGGCAATACAGAGACCTCGTGTAGATCACTGATGAGCATGAGAAGCAGGGCCAACATGACACACCTCCACTTCATGGCCTTTCCCTCCAGGTGTCTGAAACCTGCGAGTTGTCTCTGCACAGGGGCTGGATCCCCAAAACCAGTCTCTCACCAAGGACAGTCAGTCTTTGGTACAATACAGTCGGTCTGGCCTGGGTTGGCAAAGGCCCAGGCATCATGAACACTTTGGCAAAGTTTAGTTGATTTTGCTGGTGAAGCCTCCAGCTGGCGTAAAGATCTGTTCGCAGGCAGGCAGGCCTCGACCCATGAGGAACATTCAGCACATTTAACAAGAGCAGCATTAACTTCATCTAACAGGTCAGATACAGTCCGGTTGCTATTGAAGTAGATTTACTGAGCAAACCTTTTGATCCAACATTAGTCTCCTCAACTTCTGGGCCAATCGCTTCACAGGAGCCTAACTTCAGTCCAAATCTCAAGCAGTACTTCTAAACATCTCCGGGGTTTCTGCTGCATTTCCAGTCACAATTCGGGTTAGTCCGATCACTGCAATCAGGCAGTCCAATGCAGGAGAACAGTGGTAGGGAGGCGAGTTAGGCTTCTTCCTGACTATTCCCCTACACTCTGTATGGGAGCAGCTCCTCGAAAGCTTTAGCTGCTCACTCTTCAAGCTCTAACTCCAACTGATACACTGTCTCTAACAGTTCTGGGGATTTCCAAGGGTTTACAGAGTGCTGGTTGGCTGGGGGAACTGTTGGTTACAGTTTGGATGCCCCTTCAGTTCAGTTTAGGCACCCACCTAAAAACTACAAAAATTACAGTCTTTCCTTCCCACGAGGCACTTGGACCAAGGAGCCTTTGTGGTCCCCTGAGTCCTTTTGGTCCACTTACTTGAGTCCCGGACCTAACATTGTGGCCCCCAGTCATAAAAGCAAAGCTGCAAGGAAAGCAGGTTAAACAAAAACTCTCACTTAAATATAACAGCCAGTTAGAAATAAATAAGTACAGTACTAGTTCAAACTCCCTCTGCTCTACTATCGACTATAGAGTGGAGCAAATCAAAGCGGTGTTTGGCCAGTCGCAAGCCCCAAAACACTCAGACCCAGCCCAGACCACCCACCATATACATACTGACTGAATTCCTGAAGGGAAAGGTGTGGAGGCACAGCACATCACTCTCATGTAAATCAACAGAAGCAAACAGATAAACCTTGGATCTATTACCTCTACAGGACGTCAGCCTGGCAGTGGGCCAGGAAGGAGCCCAGGAAGACATTAAGGTAAACCCCAAATTGGTAGGTGGTTACACTCTTCCCTGCCTGGAAAAACTTGGCATCTGTGTCAAGTTTACACTTTATAAACACTCCTATTTAGAATAGTACTATTTGTGAATATGTACAGGTTGCAGCCATAAACTACTGAATAGACAGTAATTTTCACTATCTAATTATTTTCACTATATTTGCTATTGCTGACAATCAGTGAAAATAAACAGGTAGTGAAAAATAATGGACAGCTGATTATCAGTAGTACTATATTGAAGAGTAAGCTGTCCATGCTAATTCTATCGGATGTGAATATGTATAGAAGGTTGACTCCCGCTAAATATAATGGACGCTAATTCAACCTACTATACAGTATATATACATATTACTTAGTTTTCCATATTTGATGCATCTTCATAATAAGCATGCTTTATTCATATGTAATAATACTGCTTAAGCATTTTACATTTTACTTTAATAGTAGACTGATTCAAGTAGCTAAACACATTACCCTTATCTGTACTACTTCCTGCACACTAACCCACAGGGTTGGGAGTCTGACCCTGTCAGCTAACTTTGGGCTCTGTGTAGGGTGATCCCTGGAGTACTGACTGGAGGGCTTTACTATTAGCTTAGAGGCTGCAGTGTAACTCAGTTTAGGAAGGGAACTGGCTGTAATGTAAACCCCTTTATGGGCTACATTCATAGGGAGGTCTACAGACCTTCTTGGGGAATCATAACTGAGGTGTACTACAGGCTTAACAGCTTTTCCAGATCTTCGGGGTGAGGCAGGCACAGGCTCAGTCCTTTCAACATTAGCATTTGGGTTTGCGACTCCCGGCTCATTGTCCAGCAATACTGCACCTTCTGATGAACAGGGTACCTCTGCACTTACTGTTTGTTCAGAACTCGAAGTCGCACTTGCATCTATAGTAGTACTTGCATTTGCATGCTCTGTAGACTCTGGTTCATCATTGAGGGGGAACTCCATAGAATTTAAATCATATAATACATTGTTAATACTCTCAGAATTAGCATTATTGTCCAACATGATATCAGATTCCCCAGTTTCAGATATTTCAGCTTCATCTGGCATTTCACCATTCTGGCTCTCATTTTCATGGTCAGGGTTTGCCTCTTGGGATTTAACCAGCTCCATGAGACATAAAGAATCATCTATTTTGGAAGTTACACTTTATACTTCACTATCAGGGGTGCAAGTGTAGTTGAGAGGGCTGGATAACTAGACAGTCCTGAAGGTCCAGCCTCATCTCCCATATTACACAAAGCATTTCCTTGGAATAGCTGGCTTAGCTTGAAAGAAAGATAATAGGTAGCCCCAGATTCACTATCATCAGATTCAGAATGATTGTCATTATGTATGAGAGCATTGCTTGTTGAAGGCTTTGGCTGTGGAACAATAGAAGGTGAGCTTACTTGCTTCTTTCTAGCTGCAGACTTAGTCACAGGCTCAGTAAGAACATTATTTTGAGGTAGAGTCTATGATAATCTCTGCATGGGCAAAAGGTGATTGCTGTGCATTGTCTTTACAGCTCATGAGTCATTCTCTGAACGCACTTTATAAACTGGCAATTCCTCCAGCTTGCTGACAACAATGTACGAGGCATGATGCCACCTGTTGGCTATCTTTGCAACTGCAAATTTCTCAATAGAACACGATCCCCAGGTTGTAACTCTTGAGCCTTAACATGTTTGTCATGTCTTTATTTATTGGCTATATTTCTCTTGCCAGCCATCATGTGGGCCAGCTGACAGGTGTGATTAAGCTGAGCTTTGCATTTTTGTATGCACTGAAGATAGTTTTCTGCTTGGACTCCATCGGGTGATAAGCCAAAACAAATGTCAACAGGTAACCTTGCTTCTCATCCAAACATCAGCTGGTATGGGGAAAAAACAGTTGCATCATTGCAAGTACAGTTACATGCATGAAGCAAAGTACTTATTTGCTGACTCCACCTCAGCTTATCTTTTGGATGAACGGTGCCCAGCATGTCCAATAACATTCTATTAAATCTTTCAGGCTATGAATCTCCTTGAGGGTGATAGGGTGTGGTTCTTGATTTTCTTACCCCCCAGAGTGAGAGCATTCTCCTTAATTAGATAACTTTCAAAGTCTTTCCTTTGGTCAGAATGCATTCGCTGTGGGGCACCATAGTGGACAAAGAATTTCTCCACAAACACTTTGGCTACAGTGGCTGCTTTCTGGTCCTTTGTTAGGTAGGCCTGGGCATAACAATCTGGTCATGGGCAGGCAGACCTTGAGCCATGAAGAACATTCAGCACATTTAACAAGAACAGCATTAACTTTGTCTTAACAGGTTGGATACAGTCCAGTTGCTATTGCAGTCGATTTACTGAGCAAACCTTTCAATCCAACATTAGTCTCCTCAGCCTCTGGGCCGATTGCTTCACAAGTGCCTAACTTCGGTCCAAATCTCAAGCAGTACTTTTAAATGTCTCTGGGGCGTATGCCGCAGTTTCAGTCACAATTCAGGGTAGTCTGATCACTGCAATCAAGCAGTCCAATGCAGGAGAATAGTGGCAGGGATGCTAGTCAGGACTCTTCCTGCCAATTCCCCTAAACTCTGTATGGGAGCAGCTCCTTGAGAGCTCGAGCTGCTCACTCTTCAAGCTCTAATTCCAACTGACACACTGTCTCTAACAGTTCTGGGGATTTCCATAGGTTTACAGAGTGCTGTTTGACTGGGGGAGTTGTCAGTCACAGTTTGGATGCTCCTTTAGTTCAGTTTAGGCGCCAACCTAAAAACTACAAAAACAACAGTCTTTCCTTCCCATAAGGCACTTGGGCCAAGGAGCCTTTGAGGTCCCCTGAGTCCTATTGGTCCATTTATTTGAAGTCCTGGACCTAACATGGTGGCCCTCAGTCATAAAGGTGAAGCTGCAAGGAAAGCTGGTCAAACAAACTCTCTCACTTAAATATAACAGCCAGTTAGAAATAAATAAGTACAGTACTAGTTCAAACTCCCTCTGCTCTACTATTGACTATAGAGTGGAGCAAATCAAAGTGGTGTCTGGCCGGTCGCAAGCCCCAAAGCACTCGGTCCCAGCCCAGACCACCCACCATATACATACTTGCTGAATTCCTGAAGGGAAAGGCATGGAGGCACAGCATGACACTCTCATGTAAATCAACAGAAGCAAACAGATAAACCTTGGATCTATTACCTCTACAGGACATCAGCCTGGCAGTGAGGCAGGAAGGAGCCAAGGAAGACATTAAGGTAAACCCCGAATTGGTAGGGGGGGTTACACCATCTAGAATGCTCAAATCCACTGCAAAACAGGCATTTCCCTGAAGGTTTAGAATGTTCGACCTCAGTAGCAGTACTAACCGTATTCAAATGCAAATAACTTTCAAACAAAAAAATGACAGCATGGTACTGTGAGCAAGAGAGTTGTTCAACACAAAACTATCTACAAAATGAGTGTTGTTTCAGAAAATTAAACTTTTTTCACTTTTTCGATGAAAAAATGCCCCCCAAAAAGAAAAAAAAAAAGAACTTGTACATCAAATGTTTTCATTATGTACTGACAATAATGTAAAGCTTGTGTTTCTCATGTGTTGGGGTAATGTGACTTATTTGACTATGTTGAAAAGTAAAGAAATGTTTGCACTCCCCAATTCACACTACGTGCAGATCGCTTTTGGGGTCAGAATTCTGAGCAGTCAGTCACCTCACACCTAATCCTGATTATCTAAAAAAATACAGCTCACAGAACAATACTACCAGAATGTAATTTACTAAGAACAAACATAACTATAGAACTAGTCACAACTGAAGCAAAAATAAACACCTATTTTTATACCAAACAGCAAAAAATAACAAATTCTGGACAGAGCTGAAACAGCTGCAGCCAAGCTTGATGAGCTCATGGCGGAACAAGGCACAGTTTACCATGTCCAAGATGACCACCAGAGCTCAGTACCCATGCATATGCACAACTTCACTTCTGGAATTGCAGTGAGGTCTGCACATGCGCATTGAGCTCCGCCGGCCATCCTGGGCATGGCAGAATGTTCTGCTGTGAGCTCAGTGCACATGTCTGAGTTCACTGAAACTGTGGAAGTGAAGTCACACATGCGTACTGAACTTCAGCAGCCATTTTGAGCATGGCAGACGACAGCAGGAACAGTAGTGCGCCCATGGGGAGGCGGGAAACGAGCGGAGTATTTTGGAGTTGCAGAATCATCGTACTGCAACGCCAAATTTGTGCTTCGCTATCCCGTTTTTACAGCTACAGCAAGACAGCTGCAGGCTCCGCCCACTGCAGCCATAAAAAGGTAGAAAATTCAATTTTTTTCACTTTTTCAGTAAACAAATGCCTCATAAGAAGCAAAAACAAAAGAACTGCACATCAAACTTTTTCTTATGTACTGGCCATAATGTAAAGTTATGGGGCTGAGTGACTTAAATAGAAGTAGTAGTACTGTAAATCTCGGAAACCAGTCCCAAGCAAGTACTGTAGCTGTAAAAGAAGTTAAAAGTTAGTTACACATTTCCACATCAAAAGCAGTTTGTTACATATTCCCAATCATGTTTATCCAAAAACATGTGTCTGTATAAACAGAGCATGACATGACCTGACTGAAGATATATATTTATCTTCATTTGAGGCCAATAATATTAGGATAGGTCACTTGTGGCTTCACCGCTCATGAGCTATCATAACATCATTAGCATCTAGTGAAGATAAATATGATACCTTCAGTCAGGCCATGTCATATGTCCTATTTATATGACTCTATTATATGAGAAAAAAAAATATTTTAATACATAGGCACAAATAAATACTGTACATCACTAACAACCTCCTTAAATGAGCTGTCCATAGGTGGATTTGATTAACTGATGGGGATATTCAATGTGCAAGATGGCTGATTTTCATCACTGGACATGATCATAACCATTCAGTGGTCTGAGCTAAAGGATGTCAGTGTTGTTCACTCTCTAGTATGCCTGGCACAAACTGACTACAAGGAGCAATGTGCAGAAACAAGCATATCCCTGGTCCATGGCAAGCAAACTCTCCCCCTCCCACCATTTACCCCCCCCCCCAGTAACGTAACCTAACAAACTGATGGTTACAACAATCATCCCCTACTGCACAGGTCATCTGACAACAACCAGTACTAGTAATGGCCTCTTAAGGGAAATAAAAAACAAAAACATTCTGCAACCATAGAGGCAGATGATGCTGCAGCACATTAAGACCCCTGCACTGTATAAGAGGTTCTCACATGCAGCAGTGTCACATGTTCACTTCAAAGGGGGAAAAAGAAATGCTTTATAATTACACAATTTGGGTGATATTATGGTATATTATTCTGCATTTAAATCCATGCTTAGAATATAGAGGGTAGTGTATTAGTGCATATAGACAACAAATGCCTGAGCTATATTATATGTTCCATTGTATTATAGTGCCACAGTAGTGGCACTATAGTTAGGGCTAAGTAGGCACTTTAATGTTAAATTCAAAATTTTTTACTTTAATACCTTTGCAACTGTTTGACCGATTTACCTGAAATTTTGCATGCACAGACTGGTACCATAGTCCTCTGGATCTGGAAAGTTTCATTTCGGTCGGATTTGTGGTTGCAGAGCTGCGGGGTATCAAAAAGTGTGAAAAATCCTCACTTTTTGGCAAATTCTTTGCTCATTTCTACAGCCTAAACGGTTTGTCTGTCTGGTCTGAAATGTTCAGGGTATATGGGAACTGGGTCACTGAAGTGCCTTTGAAGGTTTGGTAAATAAATATTAATCCATTCAAAAGTTATTAAACATTTTCAGTTCCCATTATAGCCTATGGGAAAAATATATGTGCACCATGAAAACATTCGCGAAAGTACTGCAGACTTTAACAAAAGTACCATTGGTTTATATGCGGGACTGTTATGAAAGTCCACAGAACTTTCACAAAAGTCCAGCATATAAAGCAATGGTACTTTCACAAAAGTTCACAGTTCTTTCATGAAAGTCAGTTCCATGGGTAAACAGCCCTCAAAAAACTGTTTATTTCATAGCAAAAAAACGGTTAGGACATTTGGGCTGAAATTTGCAGTGTGGCAAGCTCTTGCCCCACAGATGTGCCTTTTGCTGGTTTGCTTAAACAATTTACACTGGTTCCATAGTTACAGTACTCTGAAGTTTTGGAAATTCCCATAGTATAACATTGTGGTGTCCGCACCACCTTTCGACGCCTGTATTTCGAAAACGGTTCAAGATACTGATTTTTTGCTAAGCGCACATGTACAGGTAAACAGGTCATGAATACAACTGCAGTGGAACAGTGACGGAGCCAGGTTTGGGAGTGTTTGGGAGCCAGGGGGGGCATTCAGTCAATCATGGGCTCCACAATGGGCACTAAACAGTGAACAAAGATGGTGATGGGGCACCACTACTCACACTGGGGCCCCCCTCTAGCTCCGCCACTGCAGTGGAATTTTTTCCAAAGTTGCTATGATTACTGAGATGTTGCCACATTTGCAGTACAAGGATTACTTAGAATGTCTCTAGGCAAGCGCTTGTCTGTACTTATGGGTAGGTGGGAGCGCAGGGCCCAGAGTGCCTGTGCTCCCACCTATGCATACCATTTTGCTAAACTGGGAGCACAGGGCCCTCCTGCACTTTGCCTCTACAGTTATGGGTGGGTGGGAGTACAGGGCTCAGAGGGCTCACACTCTCACATGCAGTATGCATAGGAGTAACATCACACTTTCTCAAAAAGAAGGGAAAGTCATTGCAAAAAAACTCTTATTTTAATGCAGCAGTTGAGTTGATTCCACCAGCGAAAGTCTGGACATTCGATGTTAGGGTTACTAAGCCTACCACCCCACCCCACCCCCACTCTCCACACACCAACAGGCATCGGGGAGTGCATTGGGGTCATCGGGCCTAACTCTCACCCCATTCTCCTATACTGTACCATCTCAACTTGTTTACACATGGAATGGGGTGACAGGTCCAATGACCCCAACGCACACCCCAACACCTGTTGGTGTGTGGAGGGTGGAGTGGTAGGGTTGGTAACCCTAAGATCCAGTTTCCAGACTTTTGTCAGAGTGGAATCAACCCTAACTTCTACATTAAAATTGATTTTTTTGCAAAGAATTTAAGCAATAAGGCACTCTCAGAGTTTACGTAAATGTTTGTTAATCCTTCTCTTTGAGTTTAATGAGGTGCAGGGAATAGCTAGATAGTGATTAACTAACTGTTAACATATCTCATGTGATTGCCTTATTACAATTGTAATTAAAAAGTTAAATGTTTTTTGAATAGTTTTAACCCTTGTTTAGCACAAGATTATGTTAAACATGTATGTTAATAAAAGATTAGCATAAGGCTGATAGAAAGTTTCCAGGCAATCAGAAAGCTCTGTTTCTCAAACATTTTTATAATATACATTCCCAGGTAGTCTATCAGAACCACATCTCTCCCAGTCGCCCATGCTTAATCATACAATGCATTCCCTGATAGTCTACTGGACACCCCTTCCCCGATTGCCAAGGTTTGAATCTGACCATGTATCTATTCTGGTCAAACTACCATACCACTCCCAAACAAGTGTCAGTTCACCAGCCCCCACCCTGGCATCTCCCCCAAACTCACTCAGCCACTCACCCCCCACCACTCTCCAACCATGGTTACTAGAGATTTGGTTGTCGATAGCAATCGACACAGCCATCTGCTTACCTCCTTGGCCAGCTGTCATCCAACATTCACTCAGCACAATTGCATTTATTGTAGAAACAGCATCTTTATAATCTTTGCAGTTGCAATGGTTGATTGTCAAACAGTGGTCAGTCGAGATGATCGGAGAGTGGTGTAGGTCACAATTGGTGACCAACAATCTGATAACCAGAGTGAAGTGGGGGGTGTGATGGTTGGGGGGTAGTTTCTCATCAGTGAGTGGACAGGTGGGGGTGTCATGGAGAGTGAGGTTTTATGGCACTCTTTTGGGTGTGGGGGAGGGTAGGGTTGGGCAATCCAGTATAAAGGAGTCCAGTAGGCTACCATGGTTTATGTAAGTAGCAGCACATGATGGTGTGCATATGTTAGTCTGAATAAATGCATGCCTAAGGGTTAGTGAGGCACGAGGCCATAGCTGAGTGCCCTTACTGCCACTAGAAGTGTGTTTATCCAGACTATGCCACACCTTGGAGTGTGTTATTGAGCTTATAAAATGGGTATATGTTTATAAACATGACACAGTTTAAAAGCTGTATAATTTATTACAAAAATGCCTAATTTTGTATTAAAAAGTCTATCCACTTGCCACTATGCTACTATGCTGCCCAGTGATCACTAGGAGTGCTGTTCTGTGCCAACCTGTGTGTGCATGACTCACCAGGTCACTATGCTAGGCTGTCAGCAAGGCCACAATTGTGTTTTAGTCTTGCTGGCAGCATACTACCATCTGCAGTAGCAAGTTATTAGAATGTGCCAGCGATTTCACTCTGTGAGGTACAGGAGGGAGAGAGAGAGCACTGGTGAGTCAGGGACAATCAGGTGAGGTCTGTGGGCAGGGAGGGAGAGGAATATAGAATTTTTAAAATAAAAGAACCATTTCACTTGTGTTGTGATGTATTCCTATCGACTTTATACCTGAATGGAGGAAAGCACTGGACGGTCTCAATGAAAGAAAATGACTGACAGATAAACTTTTTTGACCTAGTTCAGTGGCTCATGGATTCTGATTTATAAATAGGAAACTTGTAATAAGCTTTTCTTTTTCCCTATGGTATAGTCAAAATAAAGAGCATGGCTGGAACTGTGTCTCAGCCAATCAAATTTGAGAAGTTTTCCTACCCATTTTATAAATTTAATGATTGAAAATGTGGGATCGGGGGAGGGGTGGGAAGTAGCTACTAACCTACCAGGAAATATTTTATACAATAGGACATGGGTGATTGGATGAGGGTGTCTACTAAACTCTAGTAAGATTGTTTGCAGTACATCCATGCTGCAAACATACGAGCTCGCACCAGGAGGGGTGCTCTGGTTACAACAGCAACATGTACTCAAATAAAAAACAGGCATATCACCCCCACAGAAAAAGCTCCAACATCGCAGTATTAAAAAGGTTTTTTATTTTAAAACATGCCTAATGCCTTTCTGGTCTTACCAGACCTTTTCTCAAAGGCTAAATAACCACACACCAAAAAGGTATTAAATACAACCATTAATCAACGACGCCACATGAATACATAATAGAAAAAAACTGTTGCATCAGGGTATTTCATTTAACCCATTTAAAAAACACATATTAAAAACATGGAGATTCTCACAGGTAAATACATTTAAAGCACTCAGATCTTTCATACAACTAAATTTAAAGAGAAACCGGGATGAAGACATTGTTGTTTTATAAAAAAACGAAGAGACTGGGAGTCATACTAACAAAAAATTCATGGGAAACCAGATAAATATTCCTGTGGGGGGAGGATTTTTACCAAAATAGGAAAGCACAAAGACTATCTTGTTCTTTCTGCCAAAAATGGTGTTAGGTCAAAACCTCAATTCAAGATTGGTGTCTTATGTGCCTTCAACTTTAAGATCCAAAATGCTTCTCTTTTTAGGATCAAATTTCTGTAGTTTCCCCCTCTCGGATTGACACAAACTTTGTCAATAGCCATATATTCAAAGCTATGTCTTTTGCCATCATGTTGGCAGTCTAAGATGTGTGCTGCTGTAGCATATAAAATATCACCCCTTGTGATCGCTCTCTGATGTTCCCCCACTCTGACTTTGAACTAGCATTCTGTTTTTCCTACATAAAATGCCTTACATGAGCATTCTGCCAAGTAAATTACCCCACTAGTGTTACACATTGTCATCTGGCGAATCGTGAAATTTTATACTATTGCTTAAAACACTCAGCCCTGTCCTAATCACTTTGCAATAACAGTTATTACATTTGAAGCATCCTGCTGGTTTACTTAGCTATGTCTATGTTATATTTCAATCTTCAAAATGGCTGTTAACCAAAGAATCTTTTAGACTCTTTGCTTTTCTATAAACAGTTCTGGGTCTTTGTTTTGTTGTCTCTCTGAGATTTTCCTCTCCCTATAGTACACCCCAGTGTTTGTTTATAACTTCCACAAAAATATTTGAATACACGGAAAAAGTAGTTTTATTTATAACATCATTTTTATCACTTTTCTGTCTCGACTGTAAAAGTAAAGTATCACGTTCCACCTTATTAGCCTGATTTCTAGCCTGCTTAATGTTTATTCTGCTATAGCCCCTTTCTTCGAATCTCTTCTCTAGCACATCAGCATTCTTATCAAACAAACTCTGTGTGCTGCAATTCCTTCTTGCTCTCAGAAATTCACCTTTTGGAATGTTAGCTACCATATGTGCCGGGTGGCAACTTGATGCCATCAGTACGGTATTACCATCAATCTCCTTTCGATAAATATCTGTCAAAAACAACCTTATTGTCCTTGTGTGATGAAAATGTCTAAATAAGTAACCATAGTATCACTTAGTTCATATGTGAATCTCAAATGCTGATTTGTGGAATGTAAGTAATCCACACACAGATCGAGTTCTTCCCCTGTACCTTTCCAAAGCAAACAAACATCATCAATAAAAAGCTTCCACAGCAAGCTTTTACTGTGGAAGCCATTCACTGCAGGATCATGGACAAATCCTTTCTCCCATTGACCCACATATGGATTCACTATTGATGGGGCACAAGTTGCCCCCATTGATGTTCCTTTAATTTGTCTATAAATATTGTAATCGAACATGAAAATATTGAATTCCAACACATATTCCATCAGTTTTAACAAAATCTCTGTAGGTGGAATAGGGGTATTCTGAAACTGATTCAGGAAAAAGGTTAGAGCGTCCAGGGCTTCTTCACGGGGTACATTAGTATATAGAGATTCTATATCTAATGTGACCATTATACACTTCAATTGTACAGGTAGATTTTCCAAAATGTATAAAATATCCTTTGTCTCCTTTACGTATGAAAGAAGATCTTCCACATGAGGTCTTAAAAAATAATCCAAATATTGGGATAAAGTCTCTGTTAAAGAACCCAGGCCATTGACAATGGGATGACCAGATGGATTCACCAGTGTCTTATGCACTTTTGGCAACAAATAAAAAGTTGCCATTACAGGTGACTCCTGGATTAAAAAATTCTGTTTGTTTCGATGTGTGGCCATTCAAAAAAGCTTCATTTATTTTTTCATCTACAATACTTTCATATTCCCAAAATGGATTCTCATTTAATCTTTCATAAAAAAAACTCATTTTTAAGAAGTTTTAATGTTTCCTGTACATAGTCATATTTATTTAAAATAATCATGGCACCCCCCCCCCCATCTGCCTGCTTAATAACAATGTTCTTATTATTCTGTAGTGTTTTTAAAGCATTTCTTTCTCCTGCTGACAAATTATCATACTTAAAATGTGGTAAATTATCAAATGCAACGACGAAATCTGCTTCAACTAATTGTCGAAAAACATTAACAGCTGCACAGCTTGGTGGACAAAAAGTTGACTGTGGTTTAAACATTTCATTATTTTGCTCTAATATACCATCTTCCTGTTCTTTTTTTGAAAAGAGTGCCATAAGGTTAAGCTTTCTATAAAGCAGACTAACATCAGTCATAGTTTGTACTTTAACAAGGGGTACTGTCAGGACAAAATTGAGTCTTTTACATAGCAAAGAGTTTTCACTTTCTGTTAAAACATGGTCCGATAAGTTTATCACTTGCATGAATGTAGAAGTTGTATTTCAGGAATTTAACTCACTCATCTCCTACTCCTCCTCCTCCTTCCTCGAAAGGGTCTCCGATTGTATTGTGTCTGTCTGTAGTCTCTGTAGTGGCCATTTTCTTCCCCTTCTTCCCCTCCGTACCCTCTTCTTCTTGATGTTACATGATAAGGGTCCTCTGTCAGATAATTCAGGCATGGACTCTGACGTAATTGAAAAGACTGATGCTGATTGGGGGATGGGTGTTGCTCCATTGGAGGAGGAGGAGGAGGTGCTCATTGTTGTAATTGTTGTTCTGTCCTTTGTTCTAAAAAAGGTTCCCGTCTTACAATTCCATCCTCACTTTCTGTCTCACTTTCTGTACTGAAGTCGAAAGAAACATTTTTCTTCAGAATTCCTTTTTTATCTTTTTGTTTCCATCTATAGACTGCCCATTTCATAATCACTTTTATAAAATGATAAGGAAAAATCCTGAAATCTGATTGGCTATTGTTCATGTAGCAATTATGTTCTACACATGGAAAATAAAAAGTGCTGCCAAATGTGCACTGATCACCACTGGAATCATTACGCTAATAGAATTTTAAGAATTCAACTGGCAGCCATTGTTTTTGCCCTGTAACAGTAAGCATCACATTTACTTGCACTGAGCCCTAAAAATAAAACTACCTTAAATATAAAATAAAACAGATTAATTAAATGTTGTTTCCCTGATCATCACATTCTCCTTACACACATAAACAAATTAGAAACATTAAGTATTGTTTATAGTTTCATTACAACTGTTTCTTTGCTGACAATGAAAAATCCCCCTTCTATCGTTACCTGTTCAGCAGGAAAATCTCATCTCCTTGCCCTGACAGCGAGGTAATTGAGTCTCTGGCTGTAACAGAGGCCTTTGTTTTGTTTGTGTGTGTGTGTGTGTGTGTAGTATGTTAGGAGAGTAACATTCTACCAGTGGAACTGAGCAGAATTTAAAATCCATGTATTCCATGGTAAACATTCCATATCTTGAATGTGGGGGACAAAAAAAAAACAAACAGGAAGATGAAAGTAGGCAACAATATAATGACACCATCAATGACATCATTTGTAGTGGGCGGAAGGACTATTTTATCATAAATGCACACAAGTAAATCTATTGTTACTACATATAAACATGCTTTTCCCAGCTGTAAAAAGTTTTAAAAAGAGGAGCCAGCCAGCTTGACAGCACAGCGATTGGATTTCTGCTTGTGACGCCAGTGACCCGGATTCGGGAACGGACTTGGTTGCTGGAGGGCTGGCCAGGGTGAGAGGGCTTGAGCATCAGCTGACGGCTTGCCTTCTCTCATGGGGAGGGTGGGGACGTGACCTGGCACTTGCTGACCCCTAGCGGAGGCTGAGGGCATGGAAATGCCCGGGGTCCCACTCACTAAGGAGGCATGGTGAACATTGGCGTCAGCCTTACGTTGTAGCACACCACACTCCCCAGGGAGCAAATGGGAAAAAGAGCCCTGTAGCCGACTGGATGATGGTCACCAGCTCCCGTAGCCGCGAGTCTGAGGACAGTGCACGCACCATCCCCAGCAGCATTCCGGAGCAGGTTTGGTGCTGGTCTCCCCCACTGGTACCGGCTCCCTCAGAAGGGGGGACCCACCTGGTGAAGGTTTATGTCTGGGAGTCACCCGGGGGGGCTGCTATATGGGAGTGAAGAGGTGGCTGATCCGAGGCAGTGCGGCTCGGGGGGTATAGGTGGCCTGAAGGAGAGGCTGGCCTGGAGCTGGGAGGGAGAAAAAAAAAAAAGGAGCCCATTTTATAAGCACAATAAGGCACTCCAGGATGTGCGTGGAACACATTTTACCATATGGCCAGCAGCTAAAGTCACTTGGCCTTTGGCCTTATTACGCCCCTGGCAATGTGGCAAAATGTGTTCCACACACACCCATCATGCCTTATTGCTTACTTGTCCCTTGTAAATTGTTTTTGCTTAACCCTTTGTAAATCACAGTCCAATTTATATATAGTATCCTTAAGTCTTTTAGTAAGTCTCTCAAATTCCTGTACATCATGTATATGAACTTTTAAAACCTCAGTCTCACATATTTTTAGATCTTCCTTTATCTTTGCTTCTTGCTCCTGTGAGAACTTAACAATAAGATCTGTAAGTTTAAAACTTGCATCTGTAAGGATACGCTCCCATTCTTGCATAAATAATATATTGTCCTATCCATCTGCTGGTTTTACATCTATTCTTAAGCCCCTTGGTGTACACTTACCTGGAGGTAGGCTTCCATATTCATTTTAGTCCAATAGATTCTTCGTAATTGCAAAGTCAATTTCTTCACCTTTTTAAATGCTTCCTTCAGCGATAAGGCTTCTGGATTCAGTTTCCCCCTCCATTTCATTCACTAAGAAGGGATTAGTTGATCTGCTGTACTCTTCTTTTTTTAAGTACTCAAAGTACACCCATGTTGCATTCCAGGTGTGTGGGCACAGTCCCCTTAGCACGGGTTAAGGCCAAGTTTCAGCAGTGGAAAACGTCACCCCACTGGAATCTGTTCAGCACTGCCGAAACCAATGAATATCACACTGAGCAGTATATTCATGATGGACCTCTTATTTGCATAAACACTGTAGTATATTTGGCAGGATCACATTGCCACAATTTGGCATTGCTCCTGGGGTCTTTAAATATGGCCCTGGACAGAGGGAAGTCACTAATCAGGTTAATGCCACAATAACCATTTACATATCTGCACCTTCATCATTTTTTTTATTTATTAAGTATATGCTTCTGGCTCCCCTCAGCTTGTTTACCCCTCCCAAACCCCAACTGCACCTCAAC
This sequence comes from Neoceratodus forsteri, assembly GCA_016271365.2. Taxonomy (NCBI): domain Eukaryota; kingdom Metazoa; phylum Chordata; order Ceratodontiformes; family Ceratodontidae; genus Neoceratodus; species Neoceratodus forsteri. The sequence continues at coordinate 575,154,099 of CM028135.1, read as the reverse complement.
TATGACACCCCTTCTTCTCCTGGGTCTTACCTTCTTCAACATGTTGCCCAGCGGTTAACCCCCAGCCCTCCCAGGCCCCCCACAAACAGCAGGGTCCTCAAGCTAGGCCAGGTCCTTCAGTGTCATGATACTTAGACGGATGGAAGAGCAGGAGAGCACCAGTGTCAGTGACTGCTGGACATGTGAGTAAGGAGAAGAAGCTGTCATACTGCACATGGGGTGGGGGAAATTTCCTCCTTTATAGCATACCCTTCCACAATATGCAGGCAGCTTGGGTATGTATGCATAGTGCAACACCAAACTGCATTTTCCCTTCTGTGTAGCAGCTTTGTTATACTGCCTTCTGTGGTTGCCAGGTCATAGTATAGCAGTGGAACAGGTTACCCTCCCTCCATGGAGGAGGACAGCATCCTATGGGACATGCGAACATCCTTCCCTCGACAATCTGAAACCATTCCTGAATGGCTTAGTTCAGTTTTATTTATCTTTTAAAAATACTGGAAAATATTATGTATGAATATATGCCGAGCACATGAAATGTAAAAGTAAGACAACATTAGTCATTTCTGTACATGTCGAAATGTCATGTAATTGATAAATATAAGGATTTTTTAAAGTAAAATAAAAAAAATTTTAAATCTATGAAAGACATCAAAATTACTGCAAGACAGACTACCACAGTCAGTTGATAGCTCCCAATTGACAGCTCCAGCATGAGAACTACCAGGGAGAAAAGTTTATGATAAACACTCAAAATAAAGGCTCATTGACCATGGGAACTTCCAATCTTTCTGCTGGGGTTGAGAGGGGTAGAAGTGGCCGTTATGGCCCCCTCCCCCACCAAAATCTCCATTGATACCTTTGTTCTCTCCTACCTCCACTGGGCTGCCATGACCTTTGAGATCCCCCCCCCCAATAAACAGCCAATCTGGCTGAAAGAAGGTGGAGCCAGCACATGCACCAGCTAGTGCTAAGGCTAGGCACCAGAATTTGAACTTTCTTTGCCACAGAACAAGTGCAACAGTGCTCACTTGTTGCAGGACCTTCCAGTCTTTCTGCTGCGGTTATAATGGGTAGTACCGGCCTTCAAGATTCCCCTCCCTCCCCACCAAATGCCTCCATGAATGCCTTTGCCCTCTCCTGTCACAGCCTGACTGCCTACACAACTAAATAGCCAATCAGGATGAAAGAGGGCAGAGACAGCATAGTGGCCAGCCAATGGTAAGGCTAGGCATCAGAATTTAAACTTTCTTTGCCTCAGGACATGCGTGGCTGACACTTATTCACTGTGGGACCTACAGATCTTCTTGCTGGGCTCATGAGGGGTAACAACAGCCTTTGAGATCTCCCTCTCTCCCACTGAATGCTTCCATGGATGCCTTTGCCCTCTATTACTATGGCAGCAAGTGGGACCTGTCCAAGCTTTTCCTATGCTATTGTTTAATGAAGATCAGGAGAGAGAATTCTGGGAGACAGTGTGATGTACATGCTGCATTGCTGTGGAGAGAGCTATAGAAGCAGGACTGTGTTAAGGTGTTTTGGTGAAATTTAAAAGGTATGCCACCATTGACTTCATTTTTCTGACAAAGCTGCAAACACGTTGCTCAAGTCTGAATAAGCTTTGCCATATTCACAACACTAACACAGTCTTACCAGACCAACCTGAGTCTCTTGATACCCATGCTTCAAGCTTGAGAGTGCTCCACGTACATCACTACTAAGAGAGGGAGACTGTTGGTGGCAGGAGCCGCTCAGAGGGTGTTTCATGGTAATCCCTGTGGAGGGAAAAATGCACCAGAGCAAAGAAGCCGGGAAACAAATTGTATTCCTCTCCCAGATATATCCAAGTGCCTAGTATAGGAGAAAGTATTTGCCTGTCAAAGACTTTCTGTTTCTAAAATATATCTATGAGAAGAAGCTCTTTTATTTTATTTATTCTGTTTTGATATTTTATTGGGTGTTCTGTAGTGTGTTTTTGTAAAAACACAGTTCACCAAGCTTTGCTAATTTTAAGTCATTTATATACATTACTTTTAAAAAATACATGCTTTGTTTAGGGATTATAAAAGTGCAAAAGGGAAAAGCGTGCAATACACACACCCTTGGGGAGATTCAAATAGTTAATTAAAACATGGCTTTTCTCTTTGGTCGCCTGTTTGCCTATTTGCCATATAATTGGAGGTCTGTACGTATGTTCATTGACTTCCTAGTGAACTGCTTTATTGTTCTTGTTAAACAATTTAATTTAGCATGTGGAACATGCAGAGATTATACCTATTTTGGAATCAAGTCAATTGACTTAAATTAATTGGGATATAAGTTGAATCACCCTCTAACTAACTGAGTCATCAGCAGTGCCCATTAGTCTTAACTGTGCATGTGTGGCATTTTAGTGCAGACAGAGCTTTTGTACTTTAGAACACAGCAATAGCTAGATTGCAAAGCATTGAATGTTGCAGAAAAGAGGAAATCTAGCCTTCTAAAGATCCACTGAGATATTTTTATGAACGTAATACAGAAGTTCAACACTTTGATCTTCAGGAGTGTGTCTGCACTTGTTTGTTTTAAGTGACAGCTTTTCCCACTGTTATAGCTATATTTCAAGCAGAAACTAGCTTTTGATTAGCCTTTCGACTTATTTTTGCTGGAGGTCAAAGGCAAAGTTCAAATACTAGCTGGCGTTTAGCTATGCACTGCTTTTTGGAGTGGTTCTAAAAGTGTTACTCTAAAACATCACCAGAAAGTAAATAGCCACCACTATTAATATATTACTTAATAATACTCATAAATATTATTGTTGGCTTCAATGAAATTTAATTTATATTTTTATGAACCGGATTTATAGTTAGATTTTCTTATAGTGGAGGGTATCGTTGTGAAAAATATATATATTGAGTTGGTGTCAGGTTTGTTGACCACGCTATACCAGCAGTAATTTGGACACTGACAAAGAAACTACTTTACCATTTTTACCATTTTACTTATGGTACTATAGATTGCAAATAGGCAAACCGACTGACTAATTATTATTTTTGATTTGAGACTACCTAGGGATTTTATTGTGTGGATATTATTTGTTTGATTTGTCCCCCCCCCCCATCTAGTGCCCTTGGTTAATGGAAATCATATCGGAGGGACGGAACTTGTTCCAGAGATTAGAGTCCACTGGAACTTCATCAAGGACTGTATCACGAGGAAGTGGCCAGAAGCAGGTGGTGTACATTGGGAAGGATCATATAAAGAGTTTGGGGAAATTGAAAGAATGATTAAAGGAAAAAGAATAGATTCTAGAGGCTCAAACAAAAGATAAAGGACAGAAGACAGAAATAAAGCAGGTCAGAAGAAGGGCTGGAAATTTCAAGTGGACTAATCCTTTCAGGTCCTTTCATGACATTGTTTGGGGGAATCCCTCTGTTTAATCAGTTATTTTAGCAAATTGAGGCTTATTTATATTGATGTATTGTTGTTTCTTATCTTTTCTAGGCTCACTGTCTGTATACAGTGGTTATATTATAAAAATATATTACTACAATTTTAGAGATTGGTTTATAACCGATACAACAGATCTATAAATTGGCTATAATAAGTTGATTGTTGAAACCGGCAAAATTATCCAGCAGTCTATTTAATTGCATTAAGACCTTAGGGTCTTTTAAATTGAGTTTTAAAGGTATAAATATGATTTAATCCATTTTCACATGTGTAGGTAATAATATCATTATGGTCTACACAAAAAGTGAAATAGAGTGCTTTGCTTCGATAAATGATCAAATATGTACAAGTAAAAATAAGAATGAAAAAGGAAAGAAAAATCAGAAAGAAATTACACCTGATAAACTTTTTGTTAAAGAACAAGAAACCCCACATTTAACTCAATCTAAAATAAACTCTTTCTTTGAAATTGAATTTGTGGGGAAAGATAGTTCGACCCCTAATGGACAAGTTAAAAAAAATTCAGGGGAAGATAAAAGTTATTGAAACACAAAAGCGACAAAAACAAAGAAAAACTGAAGATATTACAAATAAAAGTTTGCATTCTCCCACTTTACAACATGTTTTAATAGAATTACCTTTAGGTTCATGTAATATGAGCAGTTTTAAATATAGCTCATTGATATATGAGGAAAAGATGGAGGAACAGAACACCTATATACAAGATCCCAGAGAGAGCATAATATCTATAGATAACAAAAAGGAATTAGATCCACCAAATGAGAATTCAGAAAGGAATTTAAGGGAATCTCACTGTCTTGATTTGAATTCCATTTCTGAAAAAGGCCAAGGTGAAATAAAAGACCATAAGGAAGATAAAGATAATATTTCAAATGTAATCCAGGATTTAGATGCATCCATTAAAGGACTGAAACAATTGGTTGAAAGTCAGGACTCTCAATCAGAAATACTATTAGAGTCCCAAATAGGAGAGAGCTCACTGGACAACTCTCTTTCAGCTTCCCCAATGTTTTCCCCAATGTTCACATATGACACTCCAACGAAAAGACAAAAATCTGATAATCCCCTCCAAAAAAACAAAAACAAATTTAGAATGGAAAATATTGTACAATCCAGATTATTTTTTGGATGCAGGTGATTTTACATCAGACTCACCTTTGTCTCCACAGATACTGGAACTGATCAAGAACCAGTATTATTCTAATGTGATTGTTTTAGAAAATATCTGGGCATTAAAGGAAGAGCTTACAAGTTTAAGAGGTGATGTTGCCTACAATAGGTCTATTTTGGATGAACTAAATAGCCTTAAAAGCAATAAAACATCAGGCTCAATTGTGCTTGAAGAAATGAATATATCTCCAACTCAGTTGACAGAGCCAAAGCAAAATAAATTTACCCAGGTAAATTTACCCCCTCCTCTTTATAAAAATATGGAGGAGACCTGGGAATGGGACACTAAAGTAATTGGTGGAAATTATAAGGGCAGGGAAAACATAAAGATAGGCAAATAGGCGGAAAAATAAAAAACAAAATGCTAAGCAGAGGAAAAGCACAAAAGAAGAGAAGCAGAATTTAGAGAATGTAAATAATAAGAGTAAAAAGAAGGTAGCCTTTAATGATACCATATGTATTTTGAATCATGATGACAAATATGTATCTTGTATAAATACAGAAAGGGACCATACTGAGAAGCTGGATGATGAGCTTGTAACTTTGGTAGTAAGTGATGCAGCTACAGAGGATTTTAAGGATGCTAATAACTGTAAGAATTGTCTTGAGATAATTGACAGAGGGGAGACCAAGGGTGTCAGTAATAACCCCAGATCTGAGAGGCCTAATATATCAATAAATATTACTAATATAGAACAAAAAAAAAGAACGCATGATTGAAATGTATGAAATCAAAGAACTGGCAAAAGAAACAAACCAAAAATTATCAGATTGTATACTACAATTATTTCATATTAAAAGAAGCTTGGATGATATAACAATAATGAGACTGTCAAATTCACAGTATAAGGACTGTGTATTATTTTACTGCCAAAAGCAGTCTATAGCTGATCAAATCTGGCAGTTGGAGAAAGAGTTACAGCAAAAAAGCATTTATATTTTGCCACCACAGATGGTACCAGTGACTGAGAATGTTGACTTAACACAAGAAACAGAAAGAAAGAATATACAAGACCAGAAACTACTGGGGAATATGAACCAGGAAAAAGGTACAGATAACACCTAGCTGAATAAGGCTTTAGAAGTTATTGGTAATTATAATAGAAATCTTGTTACAGAATGGGAAAATAAAACATAGTACCTTTTTGGATGGTAATTTGCTCCTGGATATATGATTGGTAAATTTAAAAGTGATATTGCTTCATTTTTATCATGTGCATTAAACATGAATATTAACATGTGTTTAACACAATACATTAAAATTCATCCAGGTTTTTCTAATTTTCCACATATAGATATTACTTTTCGATCAAGAAAATTGGCAAAATTGATTCTTTATTCAACTGCAAAATTGAACCCGCACATGATTTATTTAACAAATATAAAGTCACTTTCTACTAAAATTACAGGAGAAGTTTGTCAGACTATGCATTTTGAAACTCCAAATACATTTCAGATTCTACAAGAAAACAGTCGACCTAAAAGGATTTCTAATTTTTCTACTGTAAGCCAAGCCATAATAATATCTATGATTTCTTGGAATATTGAGGCATTAACACTGAGACTGGCAGATCCAGAATTTAAATAGTTCCTTACCAAATATGATTTAATATGTTTACGGGAAATCTGGAGATAGGAGTTTACTTCTCCTATGCTTCCATGATACACAGGGTTCATCAAACCAGCAATAAAAGAGAAACGTTATGGTAGCTCAAACATGGGATTAGCCATATTTATCAGAAGAGCTCTGAATTTCACAGCAGTCCAATTGGATATGTTTTCATAGTTTTCAAGTGCTTAGACTATTCAAAGATACTACAGAGCTGATATTGATCAATATGTGTATCCCACCAGGGAATAAAATAAAGGAAAATAGATGACATATGGTCTAAATTTAAACAAACAATAGACTGGGGGATAGAAAATTTTGAAACATGTCTTATAATAATACTGGGAGACTTTAATGCCCATTGCAGAGCATTATCAAGCTCTTCTCTTTCTATTCATGACCCACTGGAAGGAATAAATATAATTAATAAGTTAAACTACAAACATACTTCACATGATAAAAAAAACTAATCATAGTAGTCAAAAACTAAACTATATTATGTATGTGTTGGAGTTCTGCTTATTTAATGGAAGATCAAAAAAGTTACCCAGATGGTGAATTTACTTACATCGGTCCATCTGGTTCTTCAGTTATTGACCTTGTTTGGAGTAATCTGTAAAAAATCAAAAGTATCAATGACATCTATACAGTATCACGACCAGAGTCAGCACATTTGCCAGTGACATCACTTTGGGACTCAGAAATGTAACAGCTAATATCATTAATAATCTGTCAATACAGAATATGGAAATAATAAATACTAGGAGAATTTGTTGGCAAACAACATCTATACAGCAATTTACAGAAATTCTTAGTTCTGCTTATGTGGAAAAATCCAAATTAAACTCAATAGATCAAGAAGATAATAGTGCAGTACAACACTGGGAAAATATTTGTTATTATATAAAAAACCCTTTTTAGACAAACTCATGGAGACCATACTAAAGGAAAGGTTGATGGAATATCTAGAGGAGCATGGTCTCCAGGATGAGAGGCAACAAGGGTTCATGGGGGAAGGGCATGTCAAATGAAACTGATTGACTTCTTTTGACTCTGTCACTGCGACGGTAGACAAGGGCCAAGCAGTAGACATCCTCTATCTTGATTTCAACAAGGCCTTTGACTCTGTGCCCCATAAAATATTGATCAGGAAGTTGGTGGATCTCATGGCAGGAGATAAGATGTCCAGACAGGTGGAAAACTGGTTGAGGGGCAGAACCCAGAGGGTGGTTGTGGGGGGAGAGTTATCTGGCACCAGAGAGGTAACTAGTGGGGTCCTGCACGGCTCGGTCCTGGGTCCGGTGTTATTCAGTGTCTTCATCAATGACATTGGGGCTGGCATTAAGGGCAAAATGTGCCTATTTGTGGATGACAACAATCTCTGTGGGAGAGTGGACACAGCTGAAGGGATACAGAACCTACAGGAAGAGCTGGAAAAGCTGGGGGGGTGGTTCAGGATCTGGCAACTTGGCTTCAATGCCAAGAAATGCAAAGTTATGCGTACTGGAGCCAAGAATCCCAGGACAGAGTACTGTCTGGGTGGAGTCCAAATATCTGCATCAGTGGAGGAGAAGGACCTAGGAGTGATAATCACTAGTGACCTGAAGCACTCAACACAGTGCAAGAAAGCAGCAGCAAAGACAAACAAGATGCTGGGATGCATATCTAGGGGGATCAGTAGTAGAAGAGAGGCGGTTATGCTGCCCTTGTACAGGTCACTGGTAAGGCCTCATTTAGAGTATGGAGTTCAGTATTGGTGCCCACACTTCAAAAAGGACATTAACCTGCTGGAGAAGGTCCAGAGGAGGGCTACAAAGATGATAGCAGGTCAGCAGGGTAAGGCATATGAGGAGAGGTTGAGAGCACTGAACATGTACTCCCTGGAAGACAGGAGCGAGAGAGAGAGGGGACATAATTGGGACCTTCAAGTACTTGAAAGGGATAAATAAAGTGGATAAGGAGATTCTCTTTAAGCTGAGTGGCAACCATAACACAAGGGGGCACAATCTTAAGCTGGAGGGTGGGAGATTTATAAGGGAGATCAGGAAGCACTGCTTCACAGAGAGGGTGGTGGACACTTGGAATGCACTGCCGGAAGAGGTGATCTCATTGAAGACAATGGGCAGCTTTAAGAGAGGTTGGGATAGGCATAGGGGGAAGGTAAAGATCATGGGTAGGGAGGATGGGAGGTGTAGGGACGGAGGGCAGGGACAGTAGCTCAAGCTGTGTACCCTGCAATACGAGCAGACTAGATAGACCAAATGGCCTTCTTCTGCTGGTTTCTTTGAATGTTCATATGTACTTATGTATGTTCAATTAAAAGGGCCTAAGATAAATACATGGTTTAACAGTAAATGTAAATCAGCCAAAAGGAAACTAAATGGATTGATAAGGAAACATAAAAAAATTAGTAAGAAAAATAACAACAGTGTAATTAATCAAGCCAGGAAACAACATATGGAAATACTAACGATAGAAAAAAAGGAAATACCTGTATCAAAACAAGATGTGGAATAGGCCGAGACAAGCTGTAATACAAAAAGATATCAAGACATTTTGGGTCTTGGTAAGTCAAGGATATAATTCATATGTTAATACTATAGAGGCATCAATATGGCAGCAACATTTTTTCAATTTATACTATTCTCAGGAAGAAGATAACTTAAATCTGAATATACTGTAACTTTTCCTATACAAGAGATTCAGTTGAGAATTTTACCAAAAACTTTATATATTAACAAACAAGAAATAGAACAAGCTTTAGACAGAATTAGGTTAAATAAAGCTCCTGGACCAGATGACATATTGGCCGATATCTTTAAAACATTTAAAGATTGGTGGATTTCCATTTTATATGTTCTGTTTAATTATTGTATTCAGTCAGAATCTTTCCCAGAGAGTTGGAAAAAGGCAGTATTGTCTGCCCGATATTTAAAAAGGGTAATGTTAATGATCCTACTATGTCTCGTCCTCTCAGTTTACTGGATACATCGCAAAAAATATTTACTAGCATACTTTTATCCAAAATACAAGAATGGGTTGAAGAAAAGAAGATATTATCATAATTTCAGAATGGATTCAGACAAGATCATTTAACCATTCGGCATTGTTAAGCATTGCAGCATTTAATATGGAAATATATAGAAGTTAAAAAAGCAAAATTATTTTGCTGTTTTATAGACTGAAAGGCTGCTTTCCATTCATTCTATAAGTAGGAAGCTGCTTTGGTCTACATTAGCAAGCTATGGCATGGATCCTGAGCTACTAGATATCCTGATACGATTGCATAACGAAACTTGGTTACAAGTGAAATATGATCAAAAAAGTAATCTAACAGAAACCATGAAGACTAATTTGGGTGTCCATCAAGGATGTCTTCTGGTCCCTTTGCTTTTCAACTTATATACTGTATAAACAAAATATTACAGCAATTAAGTGACCCAGATTTTCATTCACCCTCTCTTCTTTCAACAAAAGTGCCATGTCTGGCATATGTAGATGATATAGTATTGACATCTACTTCATTATTAGGTTTACAACATAAATTAACACATTTTTCAGCATTGTTTAAAAATTACAGTTTCAACCTGGTAATTTTTGAAAACAGAAGTAAAAATATGCCAGCCTTACTCTTAGACAATATCAAAATAATTCCAGCTACTTACTATGATTATTTGGGGCTATGATCCTCGCAGAATAGTCATTGGTCTCTACATATTAAAATTATGAAACATAAATTCAAGACAGCGTTTAATGAGTTTAGAAAGTTTAGTGTCAAGATAGGGCAGGGCTTGATTAAAGACCTACTTAATGTGGTAAATGCAAAAATAAAACCAGTATAATGTATGTGGTAGAAATCTGGACTCCCATAGACATTGAACCTTTAGAAACTGAACTAAATAAAAGAAATAGATCTATACTTAGAATTCAAAATTCTGTACCAGCTGAAATAGTAAGGAAAGAACTGGGCCAGTACTCTATAAATACACTGATTACAGAAAAAAGAATAATATTCATGTTAAAATGTATTTATTTATTTATTTGCTTGTGTTTACCAGGTAAGTACACTAGACAGCCAAGTGCCTATTTTTAGGTGCGATCCGGGAGGATTACAAGGTACATACATACAAGAACATCAGAAAGAGTCAAGGTAACATACAAGAACATCAGACATAACAGAAATTAATAGGTAGCTAACAGCATAAGAAACATCAGGCACAACAGATTAAAGTGTAGATAACAGCATACAATACATAACAGATTAATTAGGTAGTTAACAGCATAATACAGAATGGTACAGGCATTGTCAACAAAGCAAACAATATGGGGTAAGCCATACCCTTGGGGGGGTGGATAGGTGGTTAACTGAAGGAGTACAAAAGTGTAGGAGAGAGACCTAGGAAAAACAGGGATAGATTAGGCTGGGTACCCCCTCAGAACAGATGGGCAGGGAGTGGGTCCAGTGTAAATTGACAACTTATTGTTATATCAAGTGGTTACAGGAACTGAAGTGCACTAAAACGCGGGAGCCTCGCCTCCATCAGTTGAACTGGGAAAAAGAGTGCCTCAGCTGGTGGTCTATGAGGCACAGAGACAGGTGGAGCCCGATTTTAGGAAACCCCATAGGGAGACTTTGAAGCAGGGATTGGAGGAAGTGGAGTGAATTAAAACAGGAAGGGAGTTCCACATTCTCGGCGCGTAGACAATGAAGGCCGGATCACCTGCAAGAGTGCGGGTTTTAGGAACCAGGCGGTCCTGCGAATCACTGGATCTTAAGTGGTAGGCTAGGGTTTCATGTTTGAGGGGTAGGGCAAGGGCAGAAGGGGTAGCCGTTCTGACGATATTGTCGATGAAGTTGCCGAGGACAAAGATGCAGTGCTTTTCGGGGGGAGCCACTCCAGCCGCATGTAAAGATCACAGCGGTGCATGAGGAGAGGAGCAGGGAGTGCAAAGCGGCATATATTGTTATATGCAGTGTCCCATTTTGTGAGACTAGATTTAGGGACATGGCAAAGGATACAAGCCCATAACAAAGCGTTGGTAGGAGGACCCCCCAGGCTAGGGCAAGTCGTGCAGCAGGGGTGAGGCAGCTCAAATTATTCAACTTTTTAGAAGAGAGGTTGCCAGGAATGTGTTTAGAAGAATAATTAATTTATCATCATAATGGATTTACTTCTGAAACAATAAAAGTAATAAAAAAATACTCGATTTCCATCAGGATTAGGGCACTTGCTTAACAAAATTTACTATGTTCCTATGGAAGATGTAGTGGCTCAAGTAAAGACAAGAATCTGAGATATATCAATAGCACAAGATAGAGATAACGTTTTCAAACTGAAACATTTCAGATGGTATAAACAAATTAAGATAATTCATGTCTTAGAACCATATTTAGTGATTCTGTCAGAGCCAGAGGAACATAGGATTATGACCAGATTTCGTATGGAATTGTATGTGGCAAATTACATTTATTTTGATCAAAAACGTCCTGGTTTTACAGATCAACTATGTAAATGTAACAAAGGAATAGAGGGTGATCTCAAACATGTCCTTCTTCACTGTCCAATTTATGAAATGCCACAAAAAAAATGGTTGAGCTCTATCTTGGCCACCCTTGGTCTCCCCTCTGAAGATTTGGTTATACTCTTAATGAGCAATACAGAAAAAGAAACATTACAGAAATTATGTACATTTCTGAAAGCTACTAGGTTATAGAGCATCATGACGTGTATGGCATTGTCTGATTCTGCATGATTATAAATTAAATGATTTCCCTTATGGTGGTGCAATATTTGATACATAATATTTACATTTGGATGTAATGAGACTGACATCTATTGGAATTTTATGGAATCTTGAATTGTAAAGCCTTATGTTGAACAATCAAACTTTTCTACCTACCTCAATTACTACCACCAGACAGCCTTCACAACTAGATAGCCAATTGGCAGAAAGAGGGTGGATCCAGCACATGCCAGCCAGTGGTAAGGCTAGGCACTAGAATTTGGGCTTTCTTTTCCCAGAACAAGTGTAGCAGGTATTCACTTGCCACAGGAACTTCCAATCTTTCTGTGGGAGTCATGAGGGGTAGCAATGGTCTTCAGGATTCCCCTCTCCCACCAATTAACTCCATGGATTCCTTTTCCCTCTCCTACCACCGCTGGACTCTTTCACAATTAAACAGTCAATTGGGCTGAAACAGGGTGGAACCACCACATGTGTAGGCCAATGATAAGGGTAGGCACCAGAATTTGAACTTTCTTTGCCCCAGGATGAGGGCGGCAGGTACTCACTCACCATGGAACCTTCCAATCTTCCTGCCAGAGTCATGAGAGGTAGCAATGGTCTTCGAGATTCTCCACCTCCCCACCAAATAACTCTACAAACACCTTAGAAACAAAAAAACATAGAAGTTGACAGCAGATAAGGACCACAAGGCCCATCCAGTCTGGCCATATTTTCTACCTTGTGAATGTGACATTGGCCTAACGACCAATCTATTCATACTCATCTATATTGCTCCCTTATGCTTATCCCATGCCTGTGTGAAGCCCTGCACTGTATTCATATCCACCACTTCCTGAGGTAGGCCATTCCATGCATCCACCACTCTTTCTGTGAAAAAGAACTTCCTCACATTACCCCTTAATCGGCTTCCCTCTAATCTCATGCTGTGTCCTCTTGTCCTGCTATTTTTCATATATTGAAACATGTTAGACTCTTTCACCTTGTTAATGCCCTTAAGATGTTTGAATGTTTTGATCATATCAGCTCTCTCCCTCCTTTGCTCTAAGGTATACATATTGAGCTCCATTAATCTGTCCTCATATGTTTTCTGATGCAGTCCCTGCACCATTTTGGTTGCCCTTCTCTGGACTGCCTCAATTTGGTTAATGTCCTTGTGAAGGTGTGGCCTCCAGTACTGCATGCAGTACTCCAACTGGGGCCTAACCAGTGTCTTGTAAAGAGGGATTATTACCTCCCTCTTCCGACTTGTGATACCCCTACTAATACACCCCAACAACCCTCTAGCCTTACCTACTGCTTTAATGGTCTGCTTGGATGATTTCAGGTCACCTTTGATGATGATACCCAAGTCTCTTTCTTCCCTTGTGATTGCCAGCAACTCCCCTCCCAAGCTATAGGTGGTTTCAGGGTTTCTCTTCCCTATGTGCATGATTTTGCACTTCTTTGCATTAAACCCCAGTTGCCACTCTTCCAACCATTTTGCCAGTTTATCCAGATCTCTTCTCATTCTGCCCACCCTATCTGGATCATCTATTCAGTTGCAGATCTTGGTGTCATCTGCAAACTGACTAACCTTACCCTCAAGTCCACCTGCTGTGTCACTGATGGAGATATTGAAGAGGACTGGCCCCAGGACTGATCCCCTGAGCTACCCCACTTGTGACGTGCCTCTCTTCTGACTTTATACCATTTACCACCACTCTCTGTTTTCTGCCCGCCAACCAGTTTGCCACCCAGTTAACTAGCTTCTGACCCACCCGGAGCCTACCCAGCTTATTAATCAATCTTCTCTGTGGAACGGATGTACATTATAAGGGCGATCACCAAAAGACGATCGTCATTATGGCAAATGTATACTGCTGAAATTTAGTTTCGGTGATGTACACCCCTCGCGCAAAATGGCGCAAAGGACTTGGAATTTTAATGTCATGCAGGGAGCTTCACTCCCACAGCCCATCTACTTTAGGATTCTCAACTCCATGGGGGTGCATGTCAGGGGAGTGCAAAATTGTAAAAAAATTAAAAAACACAACCCGGGCTGGGCGCAACAAAACATACCTGTGCAGGGACCCGAACCCAGGATCCTGGCCACTCCAGCCCAGCACCCACCCACAATGCCATGGAGCCAGCTTGGCAGCTCACCACAGCACCGCCCATGACAAACCCTCCTTCCCCTCCTGCCCCTCGCTCAGCGTGCTCGCTCCCCACCCCCTTGCGCACGTGTATGTATAGCGACATCCCATCACCATTCACTTACCCACCCCATCCGGTCGCCTTCCCTACGCCGTCGCCCTGTCGACATGCGCCGTAAGTGGGTCACCGTTTTGGTTGGCGCCCACTTCCCAGTAGCGCATGTCACAGGATACCTGTGGAAAAGTATCAAAAGCTTTGCTGAAGTCAAGGTAGGTGACATCAACTACACCCTCTTGGTCCACCACTCTGGTTACCCAGTCAGTGAAATCTATGAGATTAGTTTGACAGGACCTTCCTGTTGTAAACCCATGCTGTCTTGGATCCTGTGCTCCTATGGATTCCAGGTGTTGCACTATCCTTTCCTTAAGGAGTGCCTCCATAATCTTGCCCATTACTGCGGTAAGACTGACTGGTCTGTAGTTCTCTGCCTCCTCCCTGCTAACACTATTGTGGAGTGGGATCACATGAGCCCTTCTCCAGTCTTCTGGGACCTCTCCTGTGCTTAGAGACTCACTAAACAGTTCTGGTAATGGCTCTGCCAGTTCCACCCTTAGCACCTTTAGTGCCCAGGGATGTATGCCATCAAGTCGTATTGCCTTGTCCACCCTGAGCTTAGCAAGCTCTTGTATGACCCTTTCTTTTGTGAAGGGACTTGTGCACACCTCCCTCCCCCTGTGTCCATGGTGCTGAGCTGTGGGCCCTGCCCTACCTTCTCCTCAGTAAATACTGAGCAGAAATATCTATTTAGGATAGATGCTTTTCCTTGATTCTCCTCCACACACTCCCACTTATCCCCATTGATCTTAGCAATACCCCTTCTGGACTTTCTCCTTTCACTAATGTATCTATAGAAAGTCTTGTCCCCTTCTTTTACTGTTTGTGCTAGTGTTTCCTCGGTTTGGGTCTTTGCCTGCCTTACTGCCTTCCCTGCTTCCCTTAGGGAAGTTTGGTATGCCTCCCTATCTTCGTCCCGCTGCGTCCCCTTATATTTCCTGAAGGCCAGCCTTTTGGCTCTGACCTTTTCTGCTACTGTTTTTGAGAACCAAAGTGGTTTCCTCCTTCTTTTGTTCTTGCTTCTCTCCCTAACACAATGGGATGTTGCTTCAAGTATTGCATCCTTGCCGGCCCAGTGGCATTGAGCATTGAGGCGCTAGACGCCACACCTCGTGCCATGCTGGCGACCCGGGTTCGGGAATGAGCCTGGATCACTGGGAGTCAGCAGGGACGGGGAAGTATTGAACATCCGGAGGACAGCTCTCCTTCCTCGGGGGTGGGGGTCCAGGGACTATGCTCGGCACCGCTGCGACCTCTGGTGGAGACTGGAGGTACCACAATGCTTCAGGGCCAAAAGTAGAGGGTTGCGGAGACACGACAAGATGTTCCCTGGCATCATTGCACGTCGGGACTCCGCCAGGGGGGAGGAGCATACAGGGGGAAAACAAACCCCAGCTTGTGGATAGGCGACGGCACCTGCATCCACCCGACCACACTCCAATGTCAGTTGCACTCCTTACCTGGGCCGAGCCCAGCCCGGCCTGAATTTACAGAGAGAGCGCCCTGAGTGGATAGGGTGGCCCTACCTCGAGGAGCTCAGAGCCAGGGGGGATAGCCGGGCTGGTGCCAGGATTCAGGAGGCCTCTCAGGCATGGAGGTAGAGTCGGGGGCACTGCAGGATGCCCAAGAGAGTTCCACAGGCGGGGAGGCAAAAATAGAGTTCGGAAAAAAAAAAAGTATTGCATCCTTAATGCTTGCCCACTTTGCCTGTGCCCCTTCACCTGTATTTCTTTTTACCATGGCTAGGTTATGTGAGGTCCCCACACTGTGCACCTTAGACAATACTTATAATGTATTATTATACCTAATGTACTAACATGTAGGGCATTGGCACTTACTATACAAGTGTAAGTAGCCAGGGACATACTGTGATTTGTACGCTGCTTTTGCTAAGAATCATATTGCAAGTACTGTACCGGATACACTTGTGTTCTCTGTTTATCTTCTGAGAAGTTATTGTATAGCCTTCACTGCTACTATGCAGATTTATGTAATGCTGCACTACATTTAGTATCTCGTATGAGTTCTTTGTTCTCACATTTAGCTGACCTTATAAATAATGTATACCGGTAGATAACACTGTGGAGCCACATAACTTTTAGCCAATAGGGCCTATTTCATGTATCTAGTCTTTTGGTAACTATAGTAACTATCAGAAGTATCTAACCTGTTGTATTACATATTCCCCTCTAGACCCTCTGAAAACATCTTCACTCCTAGGGGTATTTGGGAAACTTCGGCTCCCAGTGTCTAATGGTAAGACCTGATTTAGGGCAACTGCAAACCTTTTGTGTAATAAACAAGTTTATTACTGAATATGCCACTTGTCCATGTTTCTTTTGCTTATCCAAGACTGCCAAGAATCTGACCAGGGCTAATGACCCTTGCAAGGTCAATACGAACCTGCGTAGTGCATAGAACAGTATTGTCAGTTTGGACAGGGCATAAGAATTGGCTCATGTGTAGATCATGTCCCCATAGTCCAAAAGGGGGTTCTTGATGTGCAGCTGGAGGCAGCTTTTCACCCTATAAAGGGCACCTAGCTTTGCATAGCACTTGGCTGTTACTTGGTATACATGGCCAGAGTAATCGAGCTGCATGCTGAAATATTTGTACAAAGATACTAAGTCATGGCAATCCGCTTGAATGGAGCGTAGGTTTAGCGAGTTGAGAACTCTACTTAATCAGCGGCTGGATCCGAACAGCATAGATACTGTTTTCTTTTGGTTCATTACTAGTCGGTTATCCTAAAACCATTTTTGGACAGCGGAGAAGTCCTTTTGCAGGGGTTCTTCAATAGAAGGGGCACACAGGCTGGATACATAGATAACTGTATCATCAGCTTACATGTGTATGCCACAGCGGGATAGAGCTTGTGGGACATCATTTATGATGATTGTAAACAACAAAGGGTCCAGGACCGAGCCTTGGGGGACTTCAGCGCTGACTGGTTGGGGGGCAGAATGGTTCCGGATAGCTTGACTGATTGTGCTTGGTTGGTTAGATAGGAGCAGATCCATGCTAGAGAAGGGGGGGGGATGCCAGAGGCCACCAGCTTTTCCAGGAGTAGATTGTGGTCCATGGTGTCTATGGCCTTGACAAGGTCAATAAAGATTGTCCCAGTGCCCAAGCCCTTGTCCATGTTGGAATGAATGTGGCCAGTGACCCGGAGGAAGGAGGAGGAGTAGGTAGAGTGGTTAAGTTGGAAGCTAAATTGGTAGGGGCAAAAAACCTGAGCTGGAGTAGAAGATTATGATATGAGCCTCTCAAAGTCCTTGGAAAGAATTGGTAGGAGGGAAACTGTATGGAAGTTGGAAGGATCATCCACAGGACCCCCTTTTGTGGATGGGTATGACTAACACATGCTTTCAGTTTCGGGGGAAAGAACCTGTTGTGAGGGATCAATTAAAAATGTGGGTGATAGGGCCATTATGACATGGGCACATATCCTCAGAAATTTGGGGCGAGATGCCATCATCCCCACAGCCTGATGCAGTATTTAGCACAGATAGTTGCTTGTGTACCTTATACAATGGCATTGCCTGAAGGTAGAAGGTTCCAGATGGATGTAGCTGTTGAATCCAGGTGGAGCAGGGTTTGGGGATAAGAGCCCTTGAACCCTCTGTAAAGTGTTTATTTAAGTCTTCACCTGTCAGCTTGGAGTAGCCTGGTCCCTGGTAGATGATATGGGGGGGGGTTAAGGAGGCCATGAATTGATTTCCAAAATTTAGATGGGTCTGAACCTCCATGCTCAAACTTGCTTTGGAAATAGGTGGCTTTGGCCTTCCTAGTGATCTTAGTGCAGAGGTTACGGAGGGATGTGAAGGCATGCCTGTCCTAGGAAAGCCCTGAAGATTTGTGCCTAGCTCAGGCCTTGCCTCTGTGTCAGTAGCTTTCAGTTATTTGCAGGGTAATCCATGGCAAATGGTGACCTCAGACTCTAGATCTTTTGGCAGGAACACACCTATTACATATTGCAGAGAGACGGTGGTGGTAAGAAGGGTCAATGCTTCAACTGGGTCAGTAGCTATTAAGGTGGGAGCCCGGTTGGATGATAGCAGGCCTTGCAAGAATACATCGCAAATTCCAATTCCAGCACTGTGGGTTAAACATTGAGGATCAGCTCACTCAAAACATCAGCCACAGTAAAGAAAAAAAAGGCTGCAAAATACAACAAGGTCCACAGTACCCCAGTGCCTCGAACCCAATCAGGGTTCTTCTTCAGGGGTATCCACAGTACCACAGCACTCAAACCCAATCCGGGTTCTTCCTCTGGAGGGTGTCAGACACCCCCCCTGAGGAAGAACCCAGATTGGGTTCGATGAGCTGGGGTACTGCGAGCCTATATGTTTTGGGCTTGATGTTTGACCCACAATAAATCACTTTGTATTCTGCAGCCTCTGTGTATGTCTGCTATTTGCAGTGCATGCTCCTTCTTTTTTCTATACTTGCAAGAATATTTATTTTTTCTATACTTGCAAGAATACATCTGCCTTTTAATTTTTGAAGTTTCTGGCTAAAGCAATCCTGGAAGGAACTTTGACTGTTTTGATAGTCCACACACACTAAATCATACAATGGCCACTAAATATGTCCAGGAGTGTGTCTGCATCCAGAATTCTTTATGGGTGAGACAACAACAGACAGTCAATTGTGCTATGGTTGTTGAATCTGACATTGGATTGGGTAAGAGAAGAAATCATCTGAGTGAAATTTAGGGCTTTGATTTTTGAGTGGAGATTGGAGGGAGGTGAGGGGCCAGATCCAGCCAGCCAGCCAGTTGACATTGAAGTCCCCTAGCATGAAGTCCTCCCTGCTAAGCATGGGGTCAAACATTTTCTGCAAAATGCTCATTATTGCATTAGAAGGGGACCCAGGAGAGCAGTGTGCACTGGTGATGACTACTGAGATGGAAAAGGGTCTAGTAAATACTCCTAAGATAATCTCATGAGGATTTTGGAATGGCCTCTTGATTGGAAATGCTAAAGTTATGTTTGCAGGCCGAGTATATGAGTACTCCTCCTCCTCTTTTGTTGTAGTCCTGCCTGTGGGAGTGGTAACTGGGGATGTCAATGATAGCAGAGGTGATGTAGAAAGCAAGCCAAGTTTCCATGAGAATAAGCAAGTCTGGATTGTTTAAAGTGACCCATGTCTCAATTAGATCAAGCTTGTGGAAGAGGCTTCCAATGTTAGTATGAAAGATTTTGAGACCCTTCAGCATAGGGATAGGGTCACTGTTAGGGTTATGGGGTAGTCCTGGGTTGACCTTCACATCCCCTACCAGTATGAGCAGAATGAAAATAAGGAGTTACCTGCCATGCTGTGGGGGGCTCTCTTTTGAGTACAGACTGTCAATGAGAGCATAGGGCTGTATGGTTTTCATCCTCAGTAGTGCCTTGGGTGTATACCAGTTACGTGGCAGTATTCCAGGGTGAATGTTCGAGTAATGTTTACTAGGGTCTAACTTGCAGGGGTCCTGTAGTTTGCTAAGAGGCAGCTGGGTGAGGAATACAGTCACCAGCATTTTGTAGACAGTTACCCATCCAACTCTGAGAGGGTAGTGGACTACACAGCAAGTACAGTTAGTGCATCTCTGACTAGGCAGTGAACTGTATAGCTAGTGTAACCCCTAGGTGGCGCTATCCCAAGGGCTACTACCCCTGCCTGCGTGGCTAGTTGCAGGTTAAGGGGCCTGGGTACTAAAACCGGTGCCTCCACCCAGAGGACAGGGTTGTTAGTAACAAGGCTAACCTGAGTACAGCCCTCCGGGACACTGTAACCTCCCTCTTTCCCCTCTAGTGGCCTAGACAATATGCAACAAACACTTTCACAGTAGCCCCTATTCAGCATACAAATCCCCACACTGTTTGCACTTACCGCAAGGGCTGGTTCCACCAGTTTGACCCTGGAGACCCCCTGTAAAACAAGATTAGGCAGAGCAAATAACAGTACAGTGCTTTGGGTACAAACTGGAACCACAGTCAGATTAAATGCAAAAAGTGTTAGATCTGATTTATTTAGGGTACTTGAACTAGGGAGGGCAGTAATCAGGTTGATTGATTCTAAAACTGATCTAGTCAAGCAATTATGCATGCACTTTTAGTCCCTGCACAGTCACATGCTCTGGGTACCCAGTTGGAAGTAAGGTGGGCTAGCCTGGAACGTTGCCCGGGGTAGGCCGGCATTGCAGCTGGTTGGGGCCCTGTGATGAAAAGAAAAGGCATGCACAACCACACACAATTTGTAATCCGGAACCAGAAGGCTCAGTTCATGAGGAGTATACAAAACAATTAAATCAGATGACACACTTTGATTGAGCTGTTGTTGCAGGGAGCTACCCTGGTGTTTACTCATGCTACCCAGTACAGGACACAGGATGGACGAAATGGAGACTGCAGGATGACTTGTTGGTTTGCCAGGGGAAGCAGGGCCCACATGATTCACCATGGTGTCATTCCTGTTCGTGATGTTGAGCAGGGGGCTGATCCCCAGGCAGGCCTCTCGTCGATGGTCTTCTCTGTGGCATGAGTAGCTAGCTGGGCCAAAGTGTGGAGACCCAGACCAATTGGAGATGAATGCGGATTTAGTCCGGTAAGTGCTAGATGCAGCTTCCAGCAAGCAAGGCACAATTAAAAAGGGGGGAACCAAATTGCGATCCACTAGCAGGTTACAGCACATTTATAGTAAAGCAATCACCATACCACCAAGCGGATAGTAGTCCGGTTGCAATATCAGTGTCTCTGAGCAAAACCGGGAGTTCTATGGTAAATGGATGTCCTGACAGGCCAATCGCATACAGCAAATCTTCGGTCTTCTTCAAGTTTAAATCTGGTCACTCTTCAGTGGGTTTGTCTCACTCCAGTTTGGATACAGTCTAATTGATAAGCCTTTCAAAGGATTCCCTCTCGAGGGACAGCAGGCAGACAGGCCAAACTCAGCCTTTCCACCAATCTCCCTCTCGAACTACGCAGAAGCAGCTGCTCAATTCACTCGATCTGTTTACTCTTCAACTCTAACTCCAGACTGACACACTACAGCAGGCAGCTTGGGAATTTCCCTTCAGTCCAAAAGGTTCTGGTTGGTTGATCCATCAGGCTGTCAAAGCAAGGGCTCTCCCTTCAGGTCCATTTAGGTGCCAAAGTGCAAAAACTACAATTCCTACAGAAATTTGCTCCCACAAGACCCCTGGGGACAGACACCATTTTAGAGTCCCCAAAGGTACTGACTGGTCCCAATAGGCAGTCCAGAACCAAGATGGTGGGGCAATACGGAAATGTCCATGCTGCAAAGGAAGGCAGGTTAGACAAACTGCAATAGTATTATTATTAAAACAGCTAAACAGTAAACAGGCACAGTTCCTAGCATGGCTCCCTCTGCACAAATAGTGATGGCAGAATGGAACAATAACACTGCAGCCCGGGCGGACTCGAGCCTGAGACTACTCGGTCCCTCCCCAGATTAATTTTACACCACAAGATAGGCAGCTGTTAAAGAGACAGGCTAGGAGCCTAACAGGGCACTCACATGCAAACACTTTTAAATCACTAGGACACAGAACTCCAACCTGGCAGTGCGCATTTAGGCAAGCCCAAGGAAAACTTTTGGGAACCCTCATTTGCAGGGGGGTTACACCCTTCCCCGCCTGTAAAGAATTTGGTATCCATGTCAAGTCTATACCATAATAGCATGGAAAAAGACAATATACAATATGTTGTAGTTATAAATATATACGATATATGCTGTAGCTTTTGACAGAGGATTTGCTTTCAGAGCAAGTAGCAGTCTAGAACTACAGTTTTCTTACTAATTGTTTGGATTAAGCAAACATATACTTTATTAGAAGCAGGGGTCTCATTTAAGTAAAAAAAAGAAGAAAATCACTGTGTGTTTCTCTGTTTGAACAAGAGGGCTGTATCAGCTTAATTTACTGAGTCAGAGGTGAAGCTAAATGGGGGTGTGGCTTAGGAGTATAAAAGCAGGTGTCTCCAATTACAGCTTCATGCTGTAGTTTTTGACAGAAGAAAATTTGCTTTCAGAGCAAGCAGCAGTCTAGAACTACAGTTTTCTTACTAATTGCCCTCCTTCCCACCCCTCCACCCTCCCACCCTAAGCCAGTTCTACTTTTATAACCACTGGATTTGACTGACAACAGGAACTTCCTGTTTGGCAGTAGGAAGGAAGGATCACTGAGACACATTAGTTTCATCAACCTTGAAGGAACCTAAAAAATTAGCTCCCCGCTCCTGGATGTCTGAATCGAAACACGGAAGAAGGAGACTACTGAAGACTACAGGAAGTTCCTGTCCCAGAACAGGAAGGGTGAGAGTTGCAAGGGCACATAGGCAGTGGGAAAGTAGGTGTAAAAATACATAGAGGGCAGAGACAGTAAGCATACAAAGCAACAGGAGAGAGGACACAAAATAAGTCAAGATGGGAGTGGTGCAGTGCAATGGCTGTGGGGCAGCAGTGTTCCAGGAGACATTCTGGAGGCTGTGATGCTGCCCTGTTTTCAGGCACCTCTCTGTCTGAGGGAGGAGGTTGCCCGTCTCCAGGCCAACCTGGCTAGGATTCGTGAAACCTCTTCCCCCACCCAGGGACCACTAGGGCCACCACTGCTACCTCAGAGGTTGCCAAGAAAGAGGAGCAGTTGGACCAAGGTGGGCTCAGGGAGGGAGAGGGTGGTGGAACAGAGATACATCCCTCCAGTTGTACCTCTCCACAATTCATATGCTGTTCTGGTGAAGAGTGGTTCCTCTATGGAGGCACCTGCAGTGGAGACCAAGGAGGATGCTGGGAACCTCCACAAAGGAGACCCACAAGAGGGTGGCGTGAGACCCCACAGGGGAAGAAAACAACTCCCGGTGGGGGACTCAATCATTAGGGGGTAGAAGCGGGGGAGGAAGGGGATAGGGTGGTAAGGTGCCTGCCAGATGCCACGGGTGCCACGGCATGCAGGGACAGGAAGCGAATCCTCAGGATTGCGGGAGTAGCTGCACGAGGGAGGGAGCTGGATGTCATGCTCCACCTAGGGACAAATGACCTGGCTGTGAATGGGATCAGAGCAGTGCAAGAGGAGTTAGTAGAGTTGGGGAGGGGCCTTAGACAAGTAGCATGTATGGTAACCTTCTTGGAGGTGCTGCCTGTCTATGGCAAGGATGATGCTAGGGTATTCCGCACCATGGGATTCAATGAATGGTTGAAAAACTGGTGTGGAGCTCAGGGTTTTGACTTCATTGGGGACTGGGGAGCCACCTGGAGGGATGCAGGCCTATACTGGTGCGATGATCTGTATCTGTCCTGGGGGGAGCCAAGATCCTAGGTGATAGGTTTAAATGCTTCATTGGTAAGCATTTAAACTAGCAAAGGGAGGAGGCACTGAAAAGGAGCAGGGAAAGCTCAGCCTCCCCCCACAAAACACAGTAGTTAGAGAGGTAAACAACAAGGTAAAGAAGTCAGTATGGTGCAGGACAGGGGTAAATGCAGAAAAAGGCAGTAAGGACAGGAATGGGGCTAAAAGGGGTAAGACCATCAAAAAATGGAAGGCGATGAGTACCAATGCCCCCAATCTGTGTAACAAGCTCCCTGAACTAGTGGCCTTGATGGAAGAGGGATGCCTGGATATTGGTGGCAGTCACTGAAACATGGTACACAGAGAACCATGACTGGGATGTCAACATACTAGGATGCACAATCTACATGAGGAACAGGGTGGGCAAAAGAGTAGCTCTCTATATAAGGGAAGGGATTAAAGCAACAGAACTAAAGAGTAACCAGGAAGTTGATGAGTCACTATGGGTCACCCTGGAGACAGAAAATGGCACCACAATCCATATGGTGGTTGTGTACAGACCCCCATCTCAGAGGGAGGAAATGGACAAGAAAATGATAGAAGGCATCCTTAAAATGGCAGAAAAAGGGGAAATATTGTTGATGGGGGATCTAAATATGCCACATGTTAACTGGAGTACCTTTGCTGCAGACATCCAAGAGCAGGGTCATTCTTGATGCCCTCCAGGGGGCATGCCTCAGACAGCTAGTGTTGGAACCCACTCGGGAGGGAGCCATCTTAGACCTGGTACTCTCAAATGGGGAAGGAGAAAGGATCTCAGATTTAGAAGTGGGTAGCCATCTGGGAACAAGTGACTACCAAACAGTTTGGTTCACAATAAACACAGCCATAGAGCTAAGCCATACAAAAACAAGAGTATTGGACTTTAGGAAGGCTGACTTTGGGAAAATGAGAGAGTGCCTCAGAAAAGCACTAGCAAATGGGCAAGAAGGAGGGGTGGAGGAACAATGGGGTGGAGGAACAATGGGAAATAATCAAAACAGCCATCACAGAGGCAACAAGCCTTTGTGTGAAGTAAATCAACAAAACAAAATGAAGAAAAAAAACACTAGGTTCTCAAAAGAGGTGGAAGGGAAGGTTAAGAAGAAAAGCATAGCATTCAGGAAATATAAGAAAACACAGAAGGAGCAGGAGAGAAAACGTTATCAGTTAAAACAGAAGGAGGCAGGGAAGGCAGTCA
Organism: Neoceratodus forsteri; assembly: GCA_016271365.2. Taxonomy (NCBI): domain Eukaryota; kingdom Metazoa; phylum Chordata; order Ceratodontiformes; family Ceratodontidae; genus Neoceratodus; species Neoceratodus forsteri. The sequence continues at coordinate 575,129,343 of CM028135.1, read as the reverse complement.
GAATAGCAAAGGCACAAACTAAGGAAAATATAGCCAACTCTGTTAAGAAGGGGGATAAAACCTTTTATAGGTACCTTAGGGAGCGAAGAAAGACCAAGGGAGGGATACAGAGACTTAATAAAGGGGAGGAAATGTGGGCAGAGGGTGAAAGTGAAAAAGCAGGGATACTGAACGAATATTTCTGCTCAGTATTCACAATGGATGAGGAGGGGGAGGTACCTAAACCAAACAAGAAAAACACCCTGAATAGGGGAGGTCGATACCAGACCATTCACAAAAGAAAGGGTTTTGAAAGAACTCTTGAAACTGAGGGTGGACAAAGCAATGGGGCCTGATGGGATTCACCCCAGAATTCTAAAAGAACTAAGGGTAGAACCAGTAATGCCACTGACTACTCTTTAACAAATCATGGGAGGATGGGGTGGTACTTGAGGATTGGAGGAGGGCAGATGTGATTCCACTTCACAAAAATGGGATCAGGGCAGAGGCAGGAAACTACAGACCAGTTAGTTTGACCTCAGTGGTAGGGAAAATGATGGAATCACTTCTGAAGGAAAGAATTGTTGAGTACCTAGAGGCCAGTGGGGCACAGGACCCAAGGCAGCATGGTTTCACAGCAGGAAGGTCATGTCAGATGAATCTAATAGATTTCTTTGACTGGGTGACCAAAGTAGTAGACCAGGGAGGGGCTGTGGATATGGCCTACCTAGATTTTAGCAAGGCATTTGACACAGTTTCACACAAAAAGATTAATATACAAGTTAGCGAGCCTTGGAGTGGGTCCCAAGGTGGTAGCCTGGATAAAAAACTGGCTGGACAACAGGATGCAAAGGGTAATAGTAAACGAAGTCCACAGTGAAGAAAGGAGGGTAACTAGTGGGGTACTGGGACCGGACCTCTTTTATGTCTTTATAGGTGACATTAGAGAGCACCTGGAAGGAAAAGTATGTCTCTTTGCAGATGACACAAAGATCTGCAACAGGGTTGATACACAAGGTGGGGTGGAAAGGATGAAAAGGTACTTGGCAAGGTTGGAGAAATGGTCAAATATATGGCAGCTCAGATTCAATGCAAAGAAGTGCAAGGTAATGCATCTGGGAAACAAAAACCCAGGGGGAAGAGTACACAATGGGAGGTGAGATAATAACAACAACAAAAATCGAAAAAGACCTAGGAGTAATTATATCAGATGACTTAAAGGTGGGCAAGCAATATGAGAAGGCAGTAAGGAGGGCTGGGGGGGGATACTGGGATGCAAAGGGAGAGGCATCAACAGTAGAAAGCGGGAAGTTGTTATCCCTCTGTACAGACAGTTGGTGAGACCCCATCTGGAGTACTGTGTGCTGTTCTGGAGACCCCATCTCTGCAAAGACATAGACAGAGTGGAGGCTGTCCAGAGGAGGGCAACCAAAATGGTGCTCGGACTGCACCAGAAGACATATGAAGAAAGACGACAGGAGCTTAATATGTATACCCTTGAGGAAAGAAGGGAGAGAGGGGACATGATAGAAACTTTCAAGTACCTCAAGGGAATCAACAAAGTCCAAGAGGGTAGCATCTTTCAGAAAAAGAGATGTGCAAGAACAAGGGGGCACAATTTGAAGATAGAGGGGGGACAGCTCAGAGGTAATGTTAGAAAGTATTTTTTCACAGAGAGATTTGTGGATACATGGAACAGCCTTTCTGAGGAGGTTGTGGAGGCAGGAACAGTGGGAGAATTCAAGAATGCATGGGAAAGACATAAGGCAATTCTAGTGGGGGGTAGGAGGAAGTAAGCTGTTGATTAACTAGAATCTGTAGCTTATCCATCAGGTAGGGAAAAGGGCAGAATGGGTGGGCCAAACAGTCCTTATCTGCCATCAAATTCTGTTTCTATGTTTATATACATGACGTTACTACAGAACACAATGACTGAGGCATCAGTAAGCATAAACTTAACACATTACTATACTTATTCAGCATTCTCTATTCATATACTATATTCATAATGACAATAGCTTTGCATTTTTCATACATTCAAAACTGACTTTACTATGAACTACACAATAACATTACTATACTTTTCATGTAATAGTTTCTTGCACTTTGAATAACCTAGATGGGGCAGGGCCACCACGTTCTGAGGGTAGAACAATTAATTTAGACGTGGCAGAAGGGCTCAGTTTGGGCAGTGAGCTCTTGGAAATGTAAACACCCTTATGAACAGCATTGAGAGGCAAATCCACAGTCCTCCCAGAGGAGTCATAGCTAAAGCACATCACTGGCTTGACAGCTCACCCAGACTTTCTGGGGGAAACAGACACAGGATCTGGGTGGTAAACACTGGCATGGGTTTCTTCTCCTGTAGTGAGGGATGCCTCTGCACTAGTTGCAATGTCCAGCTTGGGAAAACTATCAGCTCCTGGCTCTGTAGACTGTCTCCACAATATTTTGCTCATTATTATCTTCTGAAGAGGGCCCAAGCTGCTAATTCTGAGGAGACTCTGGCACAATTAGACTTTGCGGCACTGAAGGGATGCTGTCAACACTTTCATATTGTTCTTCAAGTTCTGGTATGTCACCAGGGAGATTTACCACATCAGATTCCGCCTAGGGCAATTCAAAGAGTTATACCAGACACAAAGATTCTGCCGCTTCAGATGCAACACTCTGCACTTCACTTTCAGGGAGCATTGGCTCCAGGGAAGAAGCTGGAGAGTTAGGCAGTCCTTAGGGCCCAGCTTCATCCCCACAATTATACATAGGGTTACCTCGAAACAGTTGACCCAGTTCATAGGAAGGGTAATAAACACTGTCACACTCACTATCATCAGAGGTGGACTGACAGTCACTATCATTCTGAGCCTGCCGGGGGGGGAAGGCCTTGAATCTGTAACAACTGGGGCAAGTTGACTCTGTTTCTTTTTAGCAGCAGCTCAAGTCACCAGCCCAGGAGAGGCAATGTCTGATGGTTCAGCATCAACGATCACTTGGCCAATAGGCAGTAGGTGGTTTCTATGCATGGTCTTGACAGCTTTAGATTCATTCTCAGGGCACACTTTGTACACAGGTAAATCATCCAACTTACTATTACATATGGAAGATGATGCCACCTGTCGGTGATTTTATGCTTGCCATGCAGTCTCAAGTTACGTAATAGCACTCGATCCCCGGGCAACAACTCTTGGGCCTTTACCCGTCAATCATATCCCTCTTTGTTAGCAAGGTTTCGTTTGGTAGCCGTTGTTTGAGCCAGCTGGTATGCATGGTTCAATTGAGCTTTCAGTTTCTGTACACACTGTAAATAATTCTCAGCTCTGACCCCATCCGGGGAGACTCCAGAACAGACATCTACAGGCAACAGGGCTTCTCTCCAGAACATGAGGCGATAGGGAGAGAACCCAGTAGCATCATTTTTGGTGCAATTGTAAGCATGTACCAAGGTGCTAATCTGTTGGCTCCATTTGGACTTGTCTTTGGGATGAAGAGAACCCAACATATCCATGAGAGTCCTGTTAAAGCGTTCAGGTTGGGGGTCCCCCTGTGAGTGGTAAGGAGTGGTTCTAGACTTTCTTACCCCCACAGGGAGAGCATCTCCTTAATCAATTTGCTTTTAATGCCCCTTCCTTGATCAGAATGGATATGTTGCAGCGCACCATAATGGACAAAGAACTTTTCTACTAGCACCTTGGCCACCATAGAGGCCTTCTGATCCTTGGTCGGGAAAGCTTGGGCATATCGGGTAAAGTGATCAGTTACTACCAATACATTGCCAATGTTCTTTTGATCAGGCTCCAGACACAAGAAGTCTATGCAAACCAGTTCCATGGGGCACAGGTTGAAATGTTAACAAGAGAGCGGCTTTCTGAGGCAAGGCTTTTGTCTGAAGGCACCTACTGCAGGTTTTGACATGGTTTTCAACATCAGCCCCAATTTTTGGCCAGTAGAATCTGGACCTCACCAAGTCAAGGTCTGGTCAATACCAAGGTGTCCCATGTGGTTGTGCAGAGACCTCAGTACCAGCTGCTTGAAGGCTGTAGGTAGCACCAATTGTTGCTTGTCCAACTGACCTCGATGATCTACTGTCTCTCAATATAGTAACTGGCCTCATAACTTTAGTCGGGGGCGTTCTTTGAGTACTAATGCAGTCCTCAAGTCGGTAGAACGTAATTTAGACACATCTTTCCTGGCACGTAGGGCATCAAGGGCGGGCTAGATCATGGGATCTTGGGATTGGGCCCTCTGAATACTGTCAATATCATACTGAGGCAGGGCACTGACATCCAGTGCAGAAAAATGACAATAGGCTGCAGGTATGCAAGTATTAGGGGCCCCAAACAGTCCACCAAACAGTCCACTGTATCTGCGGAGGGCTGCTCGTCTTTATCAAACGTTTGGCACTGTGCTTTAATAGAGTGTTCTGACAGCCTCACCCAGTTGTCTTGGGGGCTTGGCCACCATGAAAGTCCAGGGCAGTATTCAACCACATAATAATAAGCTGACAGAGCAGAAAGCCACCGATGGTCAGTGGCGTCCAACTTTGCTGAGGTCTGTACATATGTTAGGGGGTTGTTATCAGTTCTTACCAATATTTTGGCCCCATAAAGGTACTCATGAAATTGGTCAACTATGGCCCACTTTAGAGCGAGAAACTCCAACTTGTGAACAGGATAGTTTCATTCAGATGGTGTCAAACTTCTACTGACGAAAGCCACAGGTCTCGGGCCATCATCATGATCTTGCTACAACATGGCCCCAAGTCCCTTTTAGACTGGCATCTGTATGCAGGACATAAGACTTAGTAGGGTTAGCATAGGCAAGCACTGGGGCGTGAGTGAGCTAGTAGATGATTTCGAAGAAAGCCACCTCACACTCAGGGGTCCAACAGGCTCCAAATGGTTCACCTGTTCGGAAATACACCTTTTCTTCTTCCTTGAGGGATCCCTTCTTATCCCTGCAATTGGTAGGAGGATAACCTTGAGTAAGATTAAAAAGTGGCCAGATTACTTTTGAATCATCTTTAATGAACCTCCGATAATAGCCACAGAACCCCAAGAAATGCTACAGTTCTTTTAAGTTAGTTGCTTGAGGCCAGGTAGTTAGGGACTCTGCTTTGTTGGGGTCTGTCGGTATCCCTCAGCTGACACTATGTGTCCCACATATTATACAGATGTTTAGAAAAACTGGCACTTGTCTATAGACAGCTTGAGGCCGAATTCTTCCAGGTGGTCAAGGACTTTGAATAATCTGGTTTCATGCTCTTCGAGGGTGCATCCAAAGATGATGACATCATCCTAGTATACTAGGCATTCTAGCAGATTCATTTCCCCTACTGCATGCTCCATCAATCTCTGGAAAGTAGCAGGGGCACCCTAGATCCCCTGAGGCATCCTCAGAAATTCATAGAACCCCAAGGGACAAATGAAGGATATTTTCTCATGATCCTCGGGAGCCATCGGGATTTGGTAGTACTTGCTGCATAGATCAAGTACCGAAAACCACTGACTCCCATTCAGGCAGTCCAGGGCATCCTGTATGCAGGGCATGATATATTGATCTGGTAGAGTCTGTCTATTTAAAGTCCGATAATCCACACACATCCTCATGGACCCATTCTTCTTATGTACAACTACGATGGGAGATGCATAGGGACTTCTTGACTCTTGAATAATCCCAGCAGCTAGCATCTTCTGTAGGTGCCTCCGAACATCATCTATATCAGCTGGGGCAAGGCAGCTGGACCGCTCTCTAAAAAGTCTGTCGTCGTGAAGCCTAATAGTGTGCTCAGCACCATGGATGCACCCCACATCACACTCCTTTAAGGAAACACTTGGTCTCTCTGGGCAAGTTTCCTACTGATTCGAGTCTTCTATTCAGCAGGCAATGGGGAGTCACCAAAGTCAAATAGGTCTGGGGTCACCTCCCCCTTCTTACTGGCATATTTGTTGCCGGGCAGCACTGCAGTGTCCGCACAGTATACCATAGCTAGTGTACACCCCCTGTTCACTCAAATTTCTTGAACAGACACATTCCGGACTTGGACCATCACTCACCATGCATAGGCATGGGCCCAGGCAGATAGGATACTGGGTTTAACCAATAACTCCTCAGGCAACTTCCCCTCACCAGGGGAATCTAGCATCAGTATTTTATTTTTCACGTTCTTTCTAATGCGAACCTCTCCATGAATGGTGTACTGAGCATTGGGAGGTAGTACCAGAGAATCAGGATATTTCTTCCACACTATTACCACGGGCTCATCTCTGTCTGCTTTGGTAGTCTGTTTTTGCAGATCATAGGCTCTCTTTATCAGGGCTGGAATTCTAAGTGCCCACCCAGTCTGCTTCCCTTGTTTCTCTTGACACAACTGCGCTAGTCTTCCAAACATGTGGGCGTTGGTTCCAATGAGCAAGAGAATCCCATCATACAATCCCATAGGAGGGCACACCAGGGCTAGTGTCTCTACTTGTTCATCTACACCAGTTACAGTTGCAGGGAAAGACAGCCAGAGCTGGACATATCCTAGGTAGGGATAAGACTTGTTGCTCAGGCCCCACACATGCAGACCTTCCAGAGACTGTAATGGCACATCAGATAAGTGTTTGTCATACCAGTCAAGGAATACAATGGTCACTTGCGACCCACTATCGAGCACAGCCCGAGCATGGATACCATTGACAGTCACAGAAGTCTCCATTGAAGGGCCTACTATTCTGGATCAGTCTGGCGAGGCAGTAGCAGAGGCCTGGACAGACAATTTAGTCACAAAGAAGTCTGAGTTAGGATTTCTTGATCCTGCACTGCAGTCATTTCCGGTGCTCCTCGGCCATGGTCTCGCTTTCCAAAGCTCTCCTTGAAGCTTGTATACAACTTTATCTAGGTCTGTTGGGGACTGGCATTCTCTCTTCATATGCCTATTCTTCCCACAGTTATGACAAAATATGCTTTCCGGGGTCTGGGGTGGCCGAGACATCACATTGGGAACAGAGGCAGGGGTACTACAAACAGAAAACCTTGGTTCCACCTCTGTCTGCGGTGAGGCAAGCATTTGGAGACGTCTCATCAATTCTCTCACTTCCATAGTCAAGTCATCAATTTTTTAGCTGCTGTCAGCAGGAGATGCCTGAGTGTGCACCCCAACCCCCATAGCAGATACAGTCGGATAAGGATCGGGGCCTGTACCCACAGGAACAGCCTTCATAAAGAGACTGTTTTTTGTTTCTCTGAACTCCCTCAGCAGCTCATCCCATGGCAGAGCATCCGTAGAAGTCCCTCTCTTGCTGGCCCCCCCGGGGCTGGCATTAGTTCTCGGATTCTGTCATGTGATTTCTGTAATTCCAGGCCATCAGCAACTGACCCTGTGCCTGGAGCAGGGGTTGCAGCAGCTACAACTGCGCAGGGCTCCCAAAAGCCTTCCTTCTCCTCAACTTCCTGTACCTCCTTCATCAACATATGGAAGGGCAAGGGACCAGATTTCCTTTGGTGCAGTTGCAATTTGAGCAACATCCAGCTGGAGTGCTGGGCAGAGCGGAGTATATGATCTAGTCTTACCCGGTCCACCTCACTAGAGGCTCAGCCTCCTTTCCGAAAAATGGTTTATAGGATTCCCTCTAATTGATCCATGTAGGCAGATAACAATTCCCCCGGCTGTTGTTTAACATCTTTAAGTTTCCATTTCAAAGTCTCAAAACTAGTGGTGCCCCCAAACACATTTTCAAGGGCGACTAAGTACTCTTGGGCTTTGGCGTCAGAGTCAGGGGACCTCGGGGAGCGAAAAGCACGTAGGGCGGGCCCCTGGAGGCTTTCCCCCAGCCAGGTCCTTTTTTTGGCCTCTGAGCATTGCCAGTCTTGTACCGCAAGGGTAGCAGAGTCTATCCAGGTCTCCAGGTCGACTTCCCCATTAGGAGTAGGGCGGATGCCAGAGAATACCTTGAGCTTGCAGTAAGGGTCATGACTACCTGCTGACTCAGAGGCAGGTACAGAACTTGGTAAATGAACAGGTGCTGGGGTGGGTGTGGACAGCAGAGAAGGGATACTCCCAGGTTGCAGGAATCATTTATTTAAATCCTCCACAGTTTTCCCTCCTCCAGTAACAACTTGGCAAACTTCTCCTCAAAAGACACAGATAACGGTGGGGACTCACCCTCTAAGGGATCCTTGCTATCTTTGATTATCACCCTCCAGGCAGCTGGGAACCCCTCTGGAATGATAGTCTGGGGCACCTTTGAACTGTCCAAGGGGTTGCTGCACTCCACCAAGACCATGAGAGTTTGGGCAGTTAAATTAGCCTGTCGACCCACCACTACAGCTTTTTTCAAACATTCAGCTTTAGAAAGTGCCCCTTCAACAGTGTCCTTACTAGTGCCCATATGTATAGCCAGTATTAGCAAAGCATTATGGGGGTCAATCTCCTGCCCTATACACCACCCCACCAACTGGTGTACAGCCATTTCTACTGGGGTACCCATTACTTTTTAAAAATAATTCTTGATTTTGGCCACTAGGGGGTGCTAATCCCAGCATTGCCTCCAAGATGGAACCCCTAGGTGGCACTATCTCAAGGGCTACTACCCTTGCCTGCATGGCAAGTTGCAGGTTAAGGGGCCTGGGAACTGAAACCGGCACCTCCACCCAGAGGACAGGGTTGTTTGTAACAAGGCTAACCTGGGTACAGCCCTCCGGAACACTGTAACCCCCCTCTTTCCCCTCTAGTGACCTAAACAATATGCAACAAACACTTTCACAGTAGCCCCTATTCAGCATACAAATCCCCACACTGTTTGCACTTACCACAAGGGCTGGTTCCACTAGTTCGACCCTGGAGACCCACTGTAAAACAAGGTTGGGCACAGCAAATAACAACAGTACAGTGCTTTGGGTACAAACTGGAACCACAGTCAGATTAAATGCAAAAAGAGTTAGATTTGATTTATTTAAGGTAATTGAACAAGCGAGGTGCATAATCAGGTTGATTGATTCTAAAACTGATCTAGTCAGGCAATTATGCATGCACTTTTAGTCCCTGCACAGTCACACGCTCTGGGTACCCAGTTGGAAGTAAGGTGGGCTAGCCTGGAACGTAGGCTGGTGTCGCAGCTGGTTGGGGCCCTGTGATGAAAAGAAAAGGCATGCACAACCACACACAATTTGTAATCCGGAGCAAGGAGGATCAGTTTGTGAGAATTATACAAAACAATTAAATCAGATGACACACTTTGATTGAGCTGTTGTTGCAAGGAGCTACCCTGGTGTTTACTCATGCTACCCAGTACAGGACACAGGATGGACGAAATGGAGACTGCAGGATGACTTGCTAGTTTGCCAGGAGAAGCAGGGCCCACATGATTCACCATGGTGTCATTCCTGTTCGTGATGTTGAGCAAGGGGCTGATCCCCAGGCAGGTCTCTCGTCGATGGTCTTCTCTGTGGTGTGAGTAGCTGGCTGGGCCAAAATGTGGAGGCACAGACCAATTGGAGATGAATGCGGATTCAGTCCGGCTGGTGCTGGATGCAGCTTCCAGCAAGCAAGGCACAATTAAACAGAGGGGAACCAAATTGCGACCCACTAGCAGGTTACAGCACATTTATAGTAAAGCAGTCACCATACCATCAAGCGGATAGCAGTCCGGTTGCAATATCAGTGTCTCTGAGCAAAACCGGGAGTTCTATGGTGAATGGATGTCCTCACAGGCCAATCGCATACAGCAAATCTTCAGTCTTCTTCAAGTTTAAATCTGGTAACTCTTCACTGGCTTTGTCTCACTCCAGTTCGGATACAGTCTGATTGATAAGCCTTTCAAAGGATTCCCTCTCGAGGGACAGCAGGCAGACAGGCCAAACTCAGCCTTTCCACCAGTCTCCTGTGTGAACTACGCAGAAGCAGCTGCTCGAATCACTCGAGCTGTTTACTCTTCAACTCTAATGCCAGACTGACTCACTGCAGCAGGCAGCTTGGGAATTTCCCTTCGTTCCAAAAGGTTCTGGTTGGTTGATCCATCAGGCTGTCAAAGCAAGGGCTCCCCCTCCAGGTCCATTTAGGCACCAAAGTGTAAAAACTACAATTCCTACAGAAATTTGCTCCCACAAGACCCCTGGGGACAGACACCATTTTAGAGTCCCCAAAGGTACTGATTGGTCCCAATAGGCAGTCCAGAACCAAGATGGTGGAGCAATACTGAAATGGCCATGCTGCAAAGGAAGGCAGGTTAGATAAACTGCAATATTACTTTTATTAAAACAGATAAACAATAAACAGGCACAGTTCCTAGCAGGGCTCCCTCTGCACAAATAACAGTAGCAGAATGGAGCGATAACACTGCAGCCCAGGCGGGACTCGAGCCTGAGACTACTCGGTCCCTACCCAGATTAATTTTATACCACAAGATAGACAGCTCTTAAAGAGACAGGCATGGAGGCTAACAGGGCACTCACATGCAAACACTTTTAAATCGCTAGGGCACAGAACACCAGCCTGGCAGTGGGCATTTAGGCAAGCCCAAGGAAGGCTTTTGGGAACCCCCATTTGCAGGGGGTTTACACCAGAACAGTTAACAGAACAGCTCCAAATGGCAGTGAACTATGCAGCAAGTAGTTACCAAATGCAGCTCTGACTAGGCAGTTAGCTATGCAGCAAATACAGTTAACAGTGCAGCTCTAACAGTGTCAATGTTGTGGTGCTGTCTGCCCTGATTTGGATAGACTGACTCTGTAGCTGGGAGGAGAAATATTGCATTGCTAGCAGTACTGCTGTGAGCTCCAGGGGGTTGATGTGTTCTAGTGACTCCCGTGGGCTCCATGTACCACTGACCATGAGGTCCTGCATGTGGGCACCCCACCCCAGGAGTTAGGCATCTGTAGTAAGAATACTTGCTTGCTGAAAGAAGGGAATGTCCTCTACTCTAATGATTCCACTAGTACTTTTGTCACTGTCATTAGCTTTGAAAGTGGATCCCATCTTTGAGACCAGTTGTCTCTTAAGTGGTACTGGATAACTCTCATTTGGAACCTGGGGGTTAGGTACTTAATCCCGACATGAGAAATCCTGATATCAAAATACTGACTGTGTAATTACCAACAAGTTTGGAATCCTGACTGGTGGTTGCGTGACCAAGTCCCGACACAGACTATAAACACAGCTCGAACAGCCTGCAGCAGCAGCATCTTATATGTGCAGTGTATTAAAAAGAAAATAAACACTGATCTAATGTGCAAAGTTGTTTATGGTATGGCAACAAAACTCAGACTGAAACCAAGTTGACACAAGTAGATGCAGAAAAAATAAACACCTGTAGTCACAGATCTGACTAATGTGCAAGCAGTTTACGGCATGAGGCTGCAAGCGGTCTGACAAAGATTGGACACAAACACAGATCTGTGCCAAAGAAAAAAAACAGTCCACAGAGCTTGCAATTGTTTATATACACATTTATTTACTGATTTACTTGCTGGGCATAAACACATATATTGTCAGATGATGGTTTGTGTCCAATCGGTCTGTCTGTTGCTGCCTGTTCTGCATCTTGTAGCCCCATTTGCAAATTGCACAGTATTTTGGGGTTACTTGTATTTCTTTATTGTCAGATGCTGGTTTGTGCCTGATCTGTGTTTACAGCAAGCTCTTGGTCCGATCTTTCCATCTAGGAGTAGTTACTAACCGTTTAGTAATGTGCCTGTTGTAGTGAGAGATGAAACCAGAAACTGCTTGCTCTTTGCCCAGGCTCTTTGCTTTTAATTTTATGTTCATTGTGCATGCACAGCCAAACTCTAATAAATAACAGCAAGCTCTTGGTTCGATCTGTGTTTGAGTCCAATCTTTGTCCAATTGCTGTGCACATTAGATCAGTGACTGTACTGCTTGATTCTGCTTCTGTTGACAGTAATCTGCACCTGCTTGTGGCCTCGAACAGTTGTTTTTAGTTTTATTTATTGTCACATGCTATTCTTGGTGAAAGTTTGAACGTTATCGTCCGTATTTGTTGGGATTTTGGATGTCGGGCAATCAGTTGCTGAGATTACATACTTGACAGGAATCCAGTGATGGGATTTCAAATGTCAGGATTGTGCATGTCAGGATTTTGTACAGATCTCGAACCTGACCTATGGCATCACAGCTGTGGAAATGCCCATGTTCCCTAGTAACTGCAGGAAATCTCTTGTGGGTCTTGGCTGATCTGCTGTGAAAGACTCTGCGGCCATCAAAGCTGTAACTCTGGACTGTGGGAGGAAAGCTTTTTCCTGAAAGGTATTTAGCTCAGCTCCTATTAAGTCTAGCATTTTTATTTTTTTTTAATTTTATTTTTTGTTGACCGGGTAAGTGCACTAGACAAATTCTGCCTATTTGCAGGCGTGACCCAGGGGAGGGGATACAGATGAATGCCAACTGACCTTGAACCAGACTAAGCTGTTGGTGGTTTTTTTTTTTTTTAGTGAATGGGGGGAAACCTTGGCCAGGGCACTGGAGAAACTCCCCTACTCTTTCGGTAGGGAGCTTGGCTGTTTCTTCGAGATGGCCACTTGGAGTCCGGTGTTGGAGGGTGCAGACATGCTGGAGGTAGGGGAGTTGGTCTCCTTCCCTATCTCCTCTCAGCAAGAGACCAGCCTGGAACAGGGAGTACTGGACGCGAGTTCTGACTCTGTTCTACACTCAAACAAGACAACTATGGTAGTTCTTCATGTTACTGGCGGTTTGGAAAGCATTCCTACTATTGTGTCTGGCGTTCCAGTGGATATTTTACTGCAAACTCCTGGAAGCTCTGTGGTTTCTTCACTAGCTCCGGCGGCTGGGAGTCCTGTCAGTGAGGGAGCGACGTTATCTGACAGGGCTCCGCTGCGAGCAAAGAGTAAGCCAGTAGTGTCAGCTGGTGACGGCTCACAAACTCTTTCTGAAATGGCGTTTTCGGGGGCTGTGGAGACTGGCAGCTGTTTTTCGCAACAAAGCGAGTGCCTAGAGTCTCGTTCACACTCCCCTGGTTGTGTGATGGAAGGTGTGCTACAAGCTCAACTCGCTGAAGACATCCACCTGTGGAGTACAGACCGAGGGAAGGATCCTTGCCTCCTGGCTCAGCTGTTTTTGCACTCTTCGTCTACGTCCTCGGCTGCTTCCCTTTCACAAGGTACTGTGTGTTCTAACTCTGGTTCTGTGGCACCTGAATCCATATCACATGAGTCTCAGCAGTGGGACTTGCAGGGGCATGGTTTGTCTGATTTTTCTGTTTCAGCTGGGGCTGCATTTGACGCTAATGTTTCTGCTTCGAGGTTGACCATTACAGAAGCACTGAGAGGAGCGGGGTGGGAAAAGTCTCCCCTGGATGATTCATGGGCCTCTCCTGTATGGCCTAGCTCTGCACCACAGGGGGACGTATTGGATGTCTCAGACTCTCTTGAGTTGCCCTCGGGCTTGCATCTCATGCAACACCCGGAATGACGTGTAGGTGGGACTCGGACTCTGGAACTGGAGGAGTTATTTCTGCTTGAACAGTCTCCTGCTCCAGTGGGGGTTTCTTTAATGGACAGGCCTCTTGCCTCTCCTTTACCAGCCATTTTGACGGAATTGTTGCAGGTGAATGAGCCCCCTGTTACTAAAGCAGGGACAGGGGATGGTTCAGCTATCAATTCAGTGGACAGTGAGTCTCCTACAATTTCTTCTGGTGTATTTTCATCACGGACTAATAGGCCTCTACCTACTGAGTCTCATATCCCTCGAGCTACTGAACCATCTACTGGTCCACAGAAGTCTAAATCATTTGCTGGACTGTTTCATTCTCCCCCTGAACAAGCCAAAAGGCGTAATGCTGTACGGCTTTGATATAGGGGTGGGCTGGAAGTTTTTCCTGATCGCCTGTATGTTGGGAAAACCTTAATTAAAGCCAGACTGCAGTTTGCCCCCTCTGAAATTTACGCCCTGATTCATACCTCAGGGGATAACTATTTTGACATTAGTTTTAAAACATCGGTGGGTTTAGACACATTTTGGCATACATATCAGGCAGTCAGGCATACCAATTTATGGTCACCTTTTTTTGCTGTGCCCCTTACAAAACCCACTATAAAAACCATTACTGTTTTATTTAAAAATTAGGGAGTGGCAATTGATGATATTGTATGCTGGTTATCCTCTAAATGTTCTGTGTTAGGTTTACCTGATCCAGTTATTGATTCCGAGCTCTTTTGGACGGGTAGATGGAAATTACAGGTGAAGTTACCAGTAGTGAATGGTGTAATTCAACATTTACCCAGTTGTTTTTACTTGGGTAGAGATAGGGGTTTTGTTTTTTATCCAGGACAACCTAAATCATGTTTTAGGTGTGGGGCCCACACACATCTCAGTAATGCCTGTGATAGGCTCAAATGCTCCTCTTGTCTGGGTTCAGGACATGTGAGTATTAATTGTCCACACCCAACTTATTGTAATCTATGTGACGAAGCTTCCCATTCCTACAAAGAATGTCCTTGGGCCTCCCATAATAACCCTGAAATGCTGACAGACAGTCAGGATGAGACGGTTTCCAAGGCCCAACGGACTGCTCAGGCTAGGCCTCAGTTTTAGCCTTTTGCTCTGAGCATCCCCCCCCCCCACCATTCTCGTTCCACTTTACAACAGGTAACCCCTGTTCTGTCTCAGTGGCCCTCAGGTGAAGCTACGCCCCTATCAGATGCTGTGTCAGCTGAGGATGGTATGGTACACCTCTCTGAGCTCTCAACGTCTGCTGTACCTGTGTTACAGCCTGACATATCCAATACTCCACCCAAAGTTTGTGATACCAAAGAGGTTATGCCTCCTCCTGAGGATGCTGACTGGGTGCTGGTGGGTACCCGAAGACAGACGAGAAGTTCCCTTTTTAAGGGAGTTCCTCCTTCTTCTGACCCTCCGTCCTCTGACTTGGTGGCAAAGAACAGATTTGCTGTGTTACACAAACGTAAACAGGCTACTGAAACTGAGGAGGAGTCTGATGCTTCCTCTGTTGCCTCTTCTCAGGTAGGCTGGCTGCCTTCCTTGCTGCACTGCCCACTGATCACCAGACCGAAGCTTCACCCTTGACACGGGTGTCTCTGCTGCTTCAAGCAGCCGGGCGGACCCCTTCTGTCCGCCGGCTGCCTTCCTCGCTGCACTGCCCGCTGATCACCAGACCGAAGCTTCACCCTTGACACGGCTGCCTCTGCTGCTTCAAGCAGCCGGGCGGACCCCTTCTGTCTGCCAGCTGCCTTCCTCGTTGCACTGCCTGCTGATCACCAGACCGAAGCTTCACCCTTGACACGGCTGCCTCAGCTGCTTCAAGCAGCCAGGCGGACACCTTCTGTCCACCGGCTGCCTTCCTCGCTGCACTGCCCGCTGATCACCAGACCGAAGCTTCACCCTTGACACGGGTGCCTCTGCTGCTTCAAGCAGACGGGCGGACACCTTCTGTCCGCCGGCTACCTTCCTCGCTGCACTGCCCGCTGATCACCAGACCGAAGCTTCACCCTTGACACGGGTGCCTCTGCTGCTTCAAGCAGACAGCGGACCCCTTCTATCCGCCGGCTGCCTTCCTCGCTGCACTGCCCGCTGATCACCAGACTGAAGCTTCACCCTTGACACGGGTGCCTCTGCTGCTTCAAGCAGCCGGGTGGACCCCTTCTGTCTGCCGGCTGCCTTCCTCGCTGCACTGCCCGCTGATCACCAGACCGAAGGTACGCTGCAGAAACTGGACTGTCCAGAATCATCGACTCTGCCTGCTGATGGGCTGCTGCAGTTCTTTAATTCTTTGCTACTGCTGTTTCCTCTCTGGACCTTAAGCTAATGTTATATTCTGATTGTGGTACTTGTTAAGTCTCTCCAAATTGTCTTGTAAATCCTAACTTAAACGTGAACCTAAGCCTGTTTACAGCAATTTTGCACTCTAAAGGTAGTTTGAAGTGCAAGTTCATTTAGGCTACAGGCTTGTAGATTGTAAAATATTACAGCTCTCTTTGTTTTAAGGTCCAGTGGTAAGCTACCCTGGATCAGAAGGTAAGTTTAAAGTGATAGTTTTTTTCTGTTTAGACCAGATTCCATTTGGGTCACAGTTGTAAGCTTTGCCCTGCAAATAATTCAATTTCTCTTTCACTTTCTGTCCTTCCGTCTCCTTGCTGCTTGAAAAATTTTTACGCCCACCCCCCATCCCCCACCTCCAGCCTTTATTAAATACTCTTCCTCCCCCCTCGGCACCACCCCTAACAATGTTCATCCTCCCCTCTCTCTAATATTGCAACTCCTCTTAAAGATACAGAGTGCAGCTATTAGGCCTAACACTTGTCCTGTCTTGCCTTTAAAGACATCTTCCTATTTTCACCATCTGCTTGCCTATCAGCTTTATTTAGTTCCTGCTCTGCTATCTACTGTGCAGTTCCATACCTGGGCTTTCTCTCTTGCTACCCCGAGTATTTTTCAAGTTGCCTTGGTACCCCCTGCCCTAGCTAATAACATCCTATCTTAACCTGCATTTTATATCTTAAAATAGATCCACTGTGCCTGATCGTGCCCCCAGTGAGCGGCGTGGCTAATCCTGCCAGCTGCCCGTACCTCTATCCTCCTGACAAACAGGACACCTTCAAATCCGGTTAAGTGTCCGGGCTAGCACTGTGTGGGTTTGATAGGCGGCCACCTGCTGCCACCCTCCTCTAATTCGACTGCTGCTCTCTGCTCGGCCACTGTTTGGCCCTGCCTTTTCTCTGTCGGATTATCAGTCTCTGGGCTTTGGCGCCCTCTGCTTTGCATTGACTCTTGCCGAACACTACTGCTATCTGTCTAGTCTCCCACTGGTTCCTTATAAAATTCCGTCACTAGGGGTGCCGTCTAACATATCTTGAATAGGTCTTCATTTCCTCACTGTAATCTTTACCACAAGTAGAGCCTCCGGCTGGTCTGCTTTCCTAATTAACCTTTGTGGGGCTTTACTTTCTGCTTCTCTGATCCACTTCTTCTAAATAATTGTTCACGCTGGCAGAACACTTCGTTGTTTTTGCTCTATCTCTAATTTTGGCCAAGGGTTAAAACGGTGGAACATGGTCACCCTTGGCTGTCTTAATTTTACACACACTATCTCTTTATCCCTAAGAGCTAATCCTCTGTCTCAGTATACCACTAGCCTTCCTACCCAAGTCAAATAGTAACACTATGGGATGGATAGTCTGTCGTGGGCACTCTTGTCATTTGTCCTTTTACTCAGCCTGGACACTGCCACATGGGCTCTCCCATGTAACCAAATGGCAAAAGACTCCTCAGAGGCTTACCGCAACTATATTTTCTCTAACTTGATTGCAGAGACAAAGCCTTATCTGCAACCTAATCCTATCCTCCTTGTTAGAGGCAGCATCTATTACCCTCTACATGCCAGGAGGAAGCTGCCATGGAGATGTGCTTTCACCCTAACCTGCCACTGTGCAAGGCTTTGGTTCCTAGCCATGATCATTATTCTGCTATCTGGGGATGTCAAACTAAATCCAGGTCCAGCTACCTGTTTCCTTTCCCCAAATGAGTTATCTGGCATGTCCAAGAAAGGATTATTAATTGCCCATATCACTATCAGAAGTCTTACCTGTCACCATGCAGAACTCGAGGCCTGGGTGAAACTCTACAATCCTGATGTACTCTGTCTCACAGAAACTTGGCTAAAACCTGGAATACCTGATGAAGTATGCTCCTTGTCTAACTACTCCCTGTTCCGTCGGGATAGATCCTCATCCAAGCGTGGAGGTGGAGTTGCCCTATTTTTCAAAAACCACCTCAACATCTCTATTGTCCCGGCATCTGCCTCTTCCGCAGTGTGCGAATTCATACAGGCAACTATTGTATTGGGAAAAGAAGCTTCATATTACCTGTGCCTATAACTCTGCTGGGGAATAGTAGGTCTTCAAGAACTCCTTGACATCACCTCCCAGACTGTAAATCATAATGAGGCTGTCATCCTAGGTGATCTTAACCTCAGTTGTTAGGGTCAGCTCAAATATCCTTGCAATCACTCACGCTTAGTTATAATTTTCACCAGTTGATCTCTGAAGCAACTAGAGCCACGTCATCCCATCAAATGGGTACACTCCTAGACTGGGTGATGGTTAACCGATGGAACATGTGTCAAAAGCAGGAATCCTTGCAGATGCACTAACAGACCACTCACCCACTTTTTGTATCCTATCTATGGTTGCACCTCCATCTCCTCCATCAAGACTAATCACATTTACAAATCTAGCTCATATTGACCAGGATGCATTTCTCTATGATGTCTCCAATATCGACTGGGCAGGTATCTATCAAACAAAGGATGTGGAGGTTGCTCTACAGATATTCATAAATGAATTTCTTGCCATTCAATATAAACATGCCCCCAAGACTACTAGGAGGGTCAGAGGAAAACAGACGAGGTGGCTGCATAAAGACCTCCTTGCTAATCTGCGCCAGAGGGATAAGCTTTGGATTCGCTACAAACAAACTGGCCTACAGTCAGATCTTATTGTCTATCGTGAACTAAGGAACAGATGTAAGAGACAAGTTAGAGTTGCTAAAAGCAAATACTGCAAGGACCTTCTATAAAGCTCAGCCTGCGACCCGAGGAAATTTTGGGCCCATGTCAAAACATTTCTCGGTACCTCGCAGTCGGTCACTCCTGATGAAATGATCATAAATGGGGCACATTGTAATGACCCTAGGACCATCTCAAACAGTTTTAACAATCTTTTCTCTGATCTTTCATACTATACCTTGGCTTTACAACCTAGTGGATCGCACTCCAATCTACCTACCACACTACCATCAGACAACCATACTGCCCTATCATATGATGCTCCTCCAGCGCCACCATTCTATTTCAAGGCTATATCAAGAGTGGAAGTTCTGAAATTACTGAGATCCATATCTGCCAATACCAGCTCTGGTTCTGATTCACTGGAACCTCGTCTTCTTAAGCTGGCTGCTCCACTCTTTGCCTCTCCAATTGCCAGAATCTACACTTTATCCCTTATCCATAGCACTGTGCCAGACCTATGGAAATCTGCAAGAGTAATGCCTGTCTTTAAAAAAGGTGACGCAAAGGACATGGCCAATTACAGACCTATAGCAATTCTCTCTGTCCTTAACATGATCCTAGAGAAAATAGTTGCATCACAGACCATTGACTACCTTACACGTTACAATCTCCTCTCAGACACTCAGCATGGTTTCAGAAAAGGTCATAGCACCACCACGGCTCCTCTTCAACTAACTACTGATATTCTGTCCAACATGGACTCTGGAAACTCACAGGTGCCATCTTCATTGACCTCACTAAGGCTTTCGACCTTGTTGACCATCCCCTGCTTCTCTCCACCTCCATAAATTCCATTTCTACCCCTGTTGTGGACTGGTTCTGTAGCTACCTGTCAAACAGGTCGCAAGCTGTCAAATTTAACTCCTCCTGTCCAACACATCTACTATCAACCCTGGGATCCCCAGGGCTCTATCCTGGGCCTCTTCTGTTCTCAATTTTATCAACAATGCAGCTGAGGTCCTGGAATCCTGCTCAACTACTCTCACGCTGATGACCTGATCATCTACACAGTTCTTCTAGTATTGCCTGCATAAACACATCACTTACTTCAGACTTCAATAAGGTCTTAGACTGGCTACTAGACCGTAAGTTTGTGACTAAATGAAAAGAAAACGAAGCCATGCTCCTAGGTTCTGCACAAAGATTAAGACCTGTTCTAGTTTACTGGAGGTTCTTCACCCAGGAGGATTTCCACTTGAAAATGTTACTTCCTTCAAGTACCTTGGGATCCTCCTGGACCAGTCCCTGGATTTTAATCTTCACATTCAGTCCTTTTGCAAAGCTGTAAACTCGAAACTAGGAGTAGCTTACAAAACGAGCTACATGCTTACACCCTCGGCCAAATTAGCAATTGCCCGAGGTATTCTGCTCCCAACCCTTACTTATGGTGCCTCTATTCTTACTTCTGCCCATAAAACCTCCCTAATAAAATGGGACGTAACTTATAACGATATATGCCGATTTGCCTCTTCGTCACCTTGACTCAAACATCACTGCCTTCTTTATAAGGATCTGAATTGGTTCTCACCCTCTGCCAGTAGACAATACTACCTTGGATCACTAATGGACTCGATCATCTGGGAAAAAAAAACATCCCAGCTGGCGGTGTTGCTGGTCCCTCAACCATCCTCCCATGGCCTGAGATCAGCTGACAAATCCTTGCTCTATGTTCCGAGATGTCGGACGACTAAAGGCAAAGGGGCCTTCCAGTTCTCTGCTCCCAGGCTATGGAATGCTCTACCACTCAACCTCCAGCTTTGTCCCAGTCTCACTTTGGATTTAAAAGTGAATATCGTTGTTATCTATCCTTAGCTGATGCTTGTACATGCTTTGATCCAACCTGAAGCTCCTGAGACTTACCAGTAATGTCACCCCTGCTCTAATCCAGCTCCAAGACTGTCTCCTCTTCCCCTCCCCATATTTTTCCTTCTCTTTGTAAATAACTTCTGACTACTAGCCTCTTCTTCTTGAATCTTGTTGCTGACTATCCACTGTTGTTTTGCTACAATTACCACCCCTGACCTTCCTTCTGTCAGTCTTTCTTGTTATGTTTGAACATTCCTCACATTTCTCTCTATATAACCTTACTATCTTATTAACCCTTTCACTCCACAGGTCGGTTCCATGGTTTCTGCACTTATTATATATCTTACTGCCATTATCTGTATAATGCTTGCCATTATTTTTTGTTGTTTCTACCCATTGTATTTTTGTAGCACTGCTGTACTGTTCCTCTATTTGTATTATTGTACCCATGTTGCTGTTGTTCAACTGTTCTCCTTTTGTTGTACTCTCCTGGGTTATGCCTGAAAATAGTCATTTTATGGCTAGTGCACCTACCCGGTTAACAAAAACTAAATAAATAAATAAATATGTTGACAGACACTGATCAGCTTTCTGGAGATACTAAAACCATTAGGAAAAAGAGATGTAAAATGAAATCTCAGGGAAAAGGGAGCAGGAAAAAGAAGTCCTGAGATCTTAGCTAGCCTAAATGGGGGATGTTTTGTCATTTGGCAGTTTAAATGCCAACAGCCTCAAAAACCCTGAAAGGAGACGGGCTATTTTTTCTTTCCTTACCTCTCTACCATTGCACGTAATATTTTTGCAAGATACCAGGCTTTATTCCCTTCGGGAAAGTAGTCAGGCATCGCGAGATTGGAGGAGTGGCTTATCTTTCTGGTCTTTGTCAGAAGAAGTGTGTGCCGGAGTGGGGATTCTTATTAAGAACTTAGAAGTACAGGTTATTAGACTTCTTGACTTAATTCGGGGTAGGATCCTTGTTTTGGACATCATTATTCAACACCAAGAGTGGAGACTGATTAATATTTATAGCCCCCAGCTTAAATCACAAAGAATTGCTACTTTTAAAATGGTTCAACCTTTGCTTCATTCATCAAAATCAATCATTCTTGGGGGGGATTTTAATAGCATTTTGGCTCTGTCAGATAAAACTGGGGTAACACAAAAACTATATTCTGACTCAAATGTTCTTAAATCCTTATATGTTACAGCTCATCTTCATGATGGGGCTTCCTTTGGTCCACAACCTCTGGCACACACTTTTCATCGTGGCAGGTTTACAACGAAGATAGATTATCTTTACATCTCTAGCTAGTTATCAAGTGTACAGTATTCAGTCCTTCCTTGTGAATATTCTGACCATTGTTTGTTGGTTTTGTCGGTAGGCTGTCCACATAATAAACCGGTCTCCCATAATTTTTGGAAGATGAATATCTCTGTTTTAGGGGAGGAAAAAGGTTGGCATGACCTGTATAGCCTTCTTCAGGACAAAATTTCAGTTTTTAACTTATATGATAATCCGGCCTTTTGGTGGTAAGATACTAAATGGGAAATTAGGAAATTCTGTCAAAGGTTTTCTAAAACCTATTCTTCTAATAGGTATCTTAAATACCTAAATTGCAGCCGTCAGTTGCAAAGATTACTATCTTGGCAAACTGAATTTCGGTTAGACTATTCTGCTCAGATTCGGCAATTAAAGGCCAAGATGTGTACCTATCAGTATGACAGAGCCACCTCTCTGTTTTTGGAACAAAAATATGGGAAGAAAGGGGCAGCCAAAGTGGTTAACCCTTTCGACAGTAGCAATCAACAGGTAAAGTCCAAATATATGCCCTCATTAATTTCCCATAATGGCAACTGGATTTCCGATAACCAAAACATTGTAAATGAAGTGTCTTACCATACTCAGACTTTGTATGGACAGGATTATGAACCACAAGCCTGGAATAGTTTTTTTGATTCCTTACATATTCCTTTATTATCCCTTAACTGTCTTTGTGATTCACATTGGACTATCACAAGTGCTGAAGTTGATCCTGTGATTAGTCATTTGAAAAACACTGTGACCCCTGGTCCTGATGGAATCCCTAATGAGTTCTATAAAAAAGCTAAATCTCTTTTATTACACTACCTAACAGCTGTTTTTAACGTTATTGTCCAGGGAGTATTGCCGATACCTGTTGCACTAGCTGATAGTAATTTACTTTTCTTATTTAAACATAAAAATGATAATGAACACTTGGACAATTGGTGTCCTATCAGTCTGTTGAATTCTGATTGGAAGATCTTACATAAAATTATTTTGGTTCGACTTTCTCAGATTGCCAAGAAAGTAATTTTTTATACCCAGACATGTGCTATTCCTGACCGTTCTATGATAATAAATGAAAACATTTTACAGGAAGTTTTTGATGGGCTTAGTACACAAGAATATGTCCTTAGCTTGGATAAATCACAGGCCTTTGATCGGGTCCCACATAATTATCAATTTGTAGTTTTGGAAAGGTATGGGGTACCAATAGAATTTGTCTCCTGGATTAGAAATCTGTACAGGTATGCCTCCATGAGTCTGACTCCGTTAGTCAATGGGTTGAAAGGGTCTCATATCCATATTAAAAGAGGGGTGCGTCAGGGTTGCCCCTTAAGACCCCTGTTGTATGTTTTCTCTATAGATCCTCTTCTCAGGAGACTGAATACTGACGCTTCTATTAGACACATTTCTGATAAACTGGATCTAGTTTTTCCTAGTGCTTTGGCGTATGTGGATGACATTTGTATTTTAATAGCAGATCAGGTATCAGGTGAGAGAGCTATTGATATTGTGCAGTCCTTTTCCTTAATTTCTGGATCTACTTTGAATACACAAAAAAGTGTTGGTATTTCTGTACGTATTCCTGTACAGGAGGTTTCGACTGAAATTGGGGGGATAATCATCCAGTCTGAGAAAATACAGCTTTTGGGTTTGTTTTTTGGAGCATCTTCGGTGGCAGAAAGCAATTGGCTTTCCTCTGTTTCTGTCACAGAAACTAAAATTGTTAGATGGAAAACTTTTCCTATGTCATGCAAAAAGCGTATTTATATGTTGAAAACTTTTATTCTTCTCATTTTTTTATTAGTAAGTTATATTTTTCTGCTCCCAATGCATCTTGAAGCCCGTCTCTATAATTTATTTTTTCAACTTTTATGGGGCAGCAGGTTGAACCGTGTCAAACGGTCCATTACTTATTGGCCTATAAAACAAGGAGGTCTTAACATGGTGAATCCGGTATTGTTTTTCTTTACTATTTTTGTTCATTCTAATGTTTTTCCGTGTATAGCCAGACAGTCGGATTTTTGGGTACAGAGTTTCACAGATCGATCTCAATATTTATAGATAAGTGGCAAGCGCCAACATGGAGACCTTTTACTAAAGTCCCTCCGGGGACCTCAGGGTACCTTATTGAACTTTTTAAGAAACTAAAACAATGGCAGGTGTCTAGCCGGGTGGAGGATTTATAAAATAGAAAGCTGTTATATTCTTCTATTTTGAATAGGATTTTTTTTTCTCCCTGTTTTGACGTGCCTTGTGACAGTCAATGTCTTCTTAAACAATTATTGGATGGTCAGATTCCAGAAAAAATGTGGGATACCTTATGGTTATGTTGCCATAATAAATTAAATGTTAAGGGAAATCAAGCCCATAAACAGATGTAGGAGTGATATTGTGTTAAAGAGACTTGTGTATGCCAAATAGAATCTATGACACATCTGTTTTTTGATTGTCCTTTTATAACACCATTATGGACTCAGTTGGCACAGGAGTGGTCTTTGCCAATGCTTGCTGGAGTGATATACTCAGACTTAGTTTATGGGAATTTTGGGCCTGCGTGGAAAATTTTTTTTCCCGGTACGCTTAGAGTCCTCTTTGCTGTTTTTAAATGGTGTATATGGCAGAATAGATGTCTGTTCATCCTTCAGCAAAAATGTACTACATTACAAGAGTTAAAATGTCATATTAGGAAAGAAATTGCTTTTATTTAAGTATCTGAGCAAAAGTCATTACCTGCAGCTTTAGTGACATTTTGGTGGAGGGCAGTGCCATTGATACTGTTTGAAGGGGTTACTTAAAGTGTATAAACTATGGGAGGGTGTACTAGTTTGCTGTTTTCCCTATATGTTCTTTTTTTATGATGATATTTTATGACATGGGTTTTCTTTCTGCCATGGTTGTATTTTGCTTACACTATATGTTATTGTGATTGTTTCCAGTTTTTTTTGCTTTGTTATATTATTTTCCAATAAAAAATTCCCCTACACTTTTTGAGAAGTGCCATGGGATCTTTAACATCCATCTGAACTATCACCAGAACAGGCAGATGGGACCTCAATTTAACGTTTCATCCGAAAGACAGCACCTCAGGAGTGCAGCACCCCCCCCCCATGCTGCACTACAGTGTCAGTATTGGGATTTAACCCAAGTGCCTGGAGTGGGGATAGAACCCTCAGCCTTCTGGTCTCCTGGCCTCAAAGGCGAGTGTGCTACCTGCTGAGCCAAGCCACATTTGAACAGGCTTTAGCTGGGACTTCTGAAGGTTTATCAAGAATCCCAGGTTCTCCAAGGAGCGTTTTACCTACTGAACTGAGCTCCTTGTCTCTTGTTCTGTTTTCCCTGAGACTAGCCAATCATCCAGGTAGGGGAAAATCACAACACCTTGTTTTCTCAGATGTGCTGCCACCATAGCCAAGCACTCTGTGAAAACCCCTGGAGCTGAGGTAAGACCAAATGGAAGAGCTGTGAACTGGTATTGGCAGTTCCCCAGCTTGAATTTCAGATATTTTCTGTGAGACTGTCTGACAGGAATATGAAAATAGGGGTTGTTCAGTTCCAGGGATCCCAGTCAATTACCTGTCTGCAAGGATGGTATCAATCTCCTTAGAGTGACCATTTTTGAATTTTTCTTTTTTCAAATGCTCGTTCAGAAACCTGAGATCTAAAATAGGCTGCCAATCCCCATTTTTCTTGTGGGTCAGGAAGTATCTTGAGAATAGGCCCCTGTCCCACTGGAAGGCAGGGACTCTTTTCATGGCTTTTGAAACTAATAGCTTTTTTACTTCAGTTCCAGCAGACTTCTTTCTGTGGAAGAGTGAGCTGGAAAACTTCTGTATTTCTGAAAATTTTGAATTTTTTTTGAACTGAAGACACAATCCCTGGCACACTACTTCCAGTACCCACTTGTCTGTGGTAATATTTACCCATTCCTGGAAGTAGTGTGTCATCTTCCTCCTACTGGCAGTGGTTGGGCAACCTGTGCAAAACTGTCAGGGGGTTGTTTTGGCTGGTGCTTAGGCACTAGAGCTGCAGGATTACACCTAGAAGCCCTTTTTCCCCTTCTCCTATGGTAACCTCTTTGCAACTGGTACTTATAGGGGGTATAAGAGACATAGGCCCTTGGGAAGTATCTCCTGCCTCGCCTTCCCTTCCATCGGACCAGTAGGAGGTTAGAAGCCTTTTTCTTCTCATTGTTGCGTTTGAAAGTGGTTTTGTATTCATCCACTTTTTTTATGGCTGCATAGGGGAACTATGCTGACATATTGTAAATGAAGAGAAGTTAGGAGTCTGACTGGAATTCATAACGCAGCACAGCTTGCTACTTAATACTGAGTGGAGTTGAAGCATACCATGTAATGGTATGCATCAATCAGCGCATGTCCTCTTCCTCACTCTCTCTCTCCGCTCCTCTTTCCTTTCTCTCCCCTCAGTATACATCCTCTTCTTCTCCACCCTCTGCCCCACACATAAGCACTATTTTTATGTTCACTATATGTGACAAGGGCATAGGCACCAATATGCTTGGCATAGGTAGCTGAGCCAGGGGTTCAGGGGGGTCAGAAGACACCTCACTTTTGTACCTGAAGGCAGAAGACAATGAAAGTTGACCCACACACACACACATTTCAATCAGTGGAGCAGCATTAAACTAAAGCTGGTGGAATTTCTCCAATGACAGCAGGGAGGCTACTTTTGAATCTTGTGGTATTCAACATACATTGAAAATTCAGGGAATCAAAATTATACTTGTTGAAAAAAACTCTAGAATATTTTGTTTTACTGCTGAATGAGTGGCACTGTATAGTTATTTCTGGCTTCCTTTCTCCTCTCAAACTTCTCCAAAAGCTACAATTCTGACCCAGTTCTGTTTTATCATGAATAACCCATGAATTTCTGTTAATAAACAATTCATCAAAATGTCTGGATTATTCAGGATAATAAAAAGCTAGGTAAGTTGACTAAAGTATATTCGAGAAAGCAACTGTTTTTCCAGTGCCCTGGGCTGAGGTATTCTATGCAGTTCTGACCATCCACTTGTTGGTACACTCCTCCACCACTGATGCCAGGTGTGCCATGGCATCAAATTCAATTCCAGCAAGGGCAACACCTGTGCAGTTCCCGCCTGTCCCTGCCAGGAAGTTTTAAGTGCCGCAGCTGATCGTCCATCCACTTGCTATACAGTTAAACACCCGACAGAACTACAGCCCCTGGGATGCCTCACACCTTCCGTGGTATGGAACTGCAGCCCCCAGGATGTCATGCTCCACCCGCGGTGAGGAACTACAGTTTCCAGGATGCAGTGCACCACTCGCGGTGGGGTATTGCATCCCCCAGAATGCTCAGCATCATGCCCGTCACAAGTGGTGGAAGAGACAGCTGATGCTGGTGTTTGGGGTCGAGTGAGGAGCCGAAATCGAAAGGTGAATGGGCACAGAAACACGTAATCCCGTGAAGCACAGTATGGTAGAGAACAAGAGTCGGGCATGCTGATGAGGAAAGGACAGCATCACTAACACACAGCAGGTTCTGACTGGTCCAGGGCATTCATTGCATTTTGGGTAAATGTCCTAGGTCACAAGTTCGCTCCCTTCCCAACTGTGAAGTCAGTATAACTAAAAAGAACATCTCCCAAAAAACTAATTTCTCTCTCTCACTCCCTCTGATGGCTCTCTCTCTCCCCTAACTCTGACCTTGTCCAGAGACATTTTTTTTAACAAAGTAGCTGCAAATATTCCTTGATTGAAAACTGAAAGGCATGAAACCCACATGTTGCTAAAAGTGAGTAAGGGCAATAAATACCTCCTGGTTTTCTTTTATGCCTGTCAAATATAACTGCTGTTTTGACAACTCTGGCCAATACCACCATGCAATACAACTGTAACACAAGGCAGCTCTTAAAAAGGTCAAGCGGCTCCTTTCAAAAGCTAGGAAAACTAAATCTGAGTATAAGCTGTAAAAGGAAGTATCAGTCAGTATTTCACAACAGACCCCACTGTATTTCTGATGCATTCTGTGACTGGACTCAGGTGGTAGAAATTATTATTTTCCTTCCCGTTTTGTGACGGAGGGCATTCTGCAAATTATACTCTCCCCATGATATCTCCTTTTTTTGCAGTGCTGCCTAACAGCCAGAACAAGTATGACATCACCTCCCACCGGCCCCCTTGTTTAACTAGTGGGGCTGCTCCTCTCACCACACGGCACCCAAGAGAGGGATGGGGGGTTTACACAATAGTTTACAGTACATTTCCTTCTGAGCCTGCCATACACAGACAGGCAAACCAAGTATGGCAACTACCTGGCACATACCTCGTGGGACCATTTACCTTGGCCATCAACCTAGGTCCCTGAGAGAACACGTTTGCTCACAATTATGCTAGGTTTGCACTTCTGGAAAGGGGCACCCAAGTAAATCCAGACACAGTGGAAGCAATAACAATACTGTCCAAACCAGGTTGGGATTCTAGAGTGTGGCTTTTATTCACATACACAGAGAATATTCACAAAGCGAAGATGGACCCCCACAGGGCTACACATACTGGTAAAGCAGATTACTGAGGTGTAGACATTCCTAAATTCCCATTTATCATAGGCATACTGAACACACACAGTGAACTCTGTGGTTCTGAACTACACAGTGAACTCTCTGGTTCTGAAATGGAGATTGGCACACACGGCCAGAACCGGTACATTTCCTCTTGACTAGGCACACACGGCCAGTACTAGCACACTTTCCCATATTTCATGAGGAATACTGGTGGCACACATGACCAGCAAAGAGCAGATCTAGACTCACAGAAAATCCAACCCATGTCTGGGTAACTATTTCCATCAGGCACTGGCCAAATGCACTGAATGAAAATTTAACTGATGCCCAAACCGAACCCGGAGAGGTAAACTGGTTACTCGAGATGAGGGGTCTCCCACCTTTTGCTTCCAAGTTTATACTTGGCCATTCATTTGGTTAATAACACCCTCACAGTAAACTTGTAGATGCTATCTTGAAATGTTTTTCACACTTAACATACTACATGAATAAAAGTTCTGTACTTGGACAGTCTCTCTCTGGACTCCAATGTAGGAAGACACTTTTAAAAACAGACACGACTAAAAGTTCTGTACTTGGACAGTCTCTCTCTCCAGACTCCATAGCAGGCAGACACTTTTAAAACAGATACAGTCTAGTTGACAGGGTCCCTTCATCAGAGAAAATTCACCAAGGAATGCAGGTGCCCCTCCTGGGCTGAACACAAAAGTACTCAGAGTTTCTGAAGTTGTCACAGGCAGCTTCACTAGACAGACTGGGTGAGTGGATTGTACCTGAACCCTGAAGGTCACCCCCATCCCTCCTGGGATGGGGCAAGGGAAAACCCACTCAGAATAGTTTTCACCACTTCAATCTCTGTCTTCTATGTTCTTCTGATAGGGTGAGAACAAACTACTCAACACACAGTGGTAGCTCTTTGTCATAGCTAAAACTGAGGAACTGCCTGGAGCTGCAGCTTCCTCCTAGAGCTCCACTCTACAGACTCATGAACATTCCAAAGCTATCTCCCTTGCAGCTAGACAAGTGTGGCTTATGCAGCTGTGAGAGTTCCAAAGTGACATCATCACTCCAGCTCAGCTGAGACTGAAAAACAGAGTGTGACACTGTGAAATCCATTTACCTGCCATTTCACAAGCTGCCTATCTCTGCCTGCCACTGGTTCTAACTGGGATTCTAGTAACCCCTGGGAATAAGGGAGTTACATGTATTTTTACAGCTGCATAGTGGAGCTATGTTGATGTATTGTGAATGAAGATGAGAAGTTAAGGGTCTGACCAGAATTCAAACGCAGCACAGCCCAAGTAGAGTTGAAGCACATCCTTCTGCAAATCTCTCTGTGTCCTCTGCATTGACTACAGTGCACTTCTTTCCTCCCCCCCCCCAATGTTGCACTGTTTTATTGCTCCTGACCCTGCCGCCTGCCCTAAGGTCAGGGAGCATCTCTCTCTCTCTCTTTCTCTCTCTCTCTCTCTGTTCTTTCCTTCTTGCCACCGTCCATTCACAGAAACTCCCTCCCACTGCCAAGTATACCCCCAGCTCCCAGTTCTTCCCTCCATGCCCTAGTCCCTTTACAGAAACTCTCTCCCACTGCCAAGTATCCCCCCACCTCCCAGTTTTTCCCTTCATGCCCCAGTCCATTTAAAGAAACTCCTTAGACTGCCAAGTATCACTCTGCCTCTCGGTTCTTCCCTCCATGCCCTAGTCCTTTTACAGAAACTATCTCTCACTGTCAAGTATCCCCCTGCCTCCCAGTTCTTCCCTCTGTGCCCGGTCCATATACACAAATTCCCATCCACTGCCAAGTATCCCCACCTCCTTGTTCTTCCCTCCTTGCCCTTGTCTGGTCCCTCAAAGTCCCCTGAAATAAAGAAAACCATCCACCCACTGTCTCCCCAACCCCCCACTCAGTGCCCACCACCTCTCCCCCATACCCCACACCCCTCAGTCACTTAGATTCGGCCCAGCACCATAGATCCAGTCTCTGAGCCGAAACATGTCCTCCTCCTGGAACTGCAACTACAAACTGAGGAAATAAGGTAAGTCCAGTTAATGTATTTTCAATACATTTTGAACTTTTACTCATAACTTGGTCATTTTTCAATATTTTCACTCCATATTTTCAACACGGCCTTTTTGGGAACATTTTCAAATCTGACTCAAAAGGTGATTTCACAGTTGCACAGTGAAATCACTTTTCAGGTGGAATTTTAAAAATTTCAACTACTGAGTTCATGAGAAGGCATCATAAGAAGGCTATGTTAAAATGTGGGGTCAAAATATTAAAAAACAACAAAGTTATGAATGTGCATTGAACATTTACAACCCTCGCTCATAACTTTGGAAATGTTCAATATTTTGACCCAAAATATTCAACATAACCATTTTTTAACATTACCTCATGAATGTGATAGGTGTTGTTTCTCAAATCCTGGCCAAAATGTCTTTCCCACATATGGTGCGAAATGATGCTTCAGACAGGATTTGAAAATTTTCACCTACCGGGTTCATGAGATGTGGCCACAAGAAGACTATGTTGAAAATTTGGGGTCAAAACCTCAAAAAAACAACAAAGTTATGAAGCAACATTGAAATTCTTCAACTTTCTTTATGCCCCCTCAGCGCTGGCTTACCTGAACTCTCTCCGGCTAGGGCACTCGGTTCGGCCTGTTCCTGCCTGCCAGATGCCACCAGACTCCACTCCGGCATGGGCCTGTCCTCCTCTGCATCACCCAGTCACTCGCCCCCGACTCTGAGCTTCCCGGGGCAGGGCCGCCGACTCCTCCTGGCACTCTATCTATAATCCAATTGAGCGACCAGGGAGTTGGAAGACGTGCCGGAGATGGATACGGTAAGGCCTGGCATTGGGCGTGGGGGCCAACCACTGGTCCTGACATCGCCTATCAGGTATCATTTTTTTTTTCCTTTTTCTGACCCCCCATTGGCCTGGCAGTGCAATGCGCTCCAGAGTGGTGTGTTCTCACTCCCGCACACACTCACAGGAGTGCTGCCATGGCCAGTCCCCTTGCCTGGATCCCGACTGCTGCAGAACCCCCAGTCTCTACTGGGAAATGCTAGACAGTGAGATCACTGTCCCCCTTCCCTTCCAGGAAAGGAGAGCAGTCCTCCAGATGCTCAATCCTTTCCTTCCCTGTTGACCCCAGATGACCCGGGACCACTCCCGAACTCAGGTCGCCGGTGCGAGGTGTGGCGTCCAGCACCTCAACCCTCAGCGCCACCAGGCCACCCATTTTGAAGATTTAGACCCCATATTTTCAACATAGTCTTTTTTTTTAACCCACGTCATGAACAAGACAGGTTTAGTTCTTCAAATCCCCTTCAAAACATGCTTTAGCAGTCCCTCCACAAAATCACCTTTCAGAAGGGATTTAAAAAATTTCACTTGTTTTCATCACAAGAAAATGACTAGTGTGTGTGCGCACGCATGACTATTTACTACAATCCAATTAACACATTAATTCTATACCCCAGAAGATCCTCTGCCCTACATGGGCACCACTTCCTCTCAATCAAACGACGTTTGCAGTTCGACTCTCCAAGACAGGCTTGCTGCCCACTTGCTCCCCACTGAACAGAGGGGATCCTCTGCCCTGCACGAATCTCCAAGACAGGCTTGCTGCCTGCTCGCTCCCCATGGAACAGAGGGGATCCTCTGCCCTGCACAGGCACCACTTCCTCTCAATCAAACTGCATTTTCGGTTCAAATCTCCAAGACAGGCTTGCCGTGTGATTGCTCCCCACAGAACAGAGGGGATCCTCTGCCCTGCACGGGCACCAGTTCCTCTCGATTCAACCACGTTTGCGGTTCAAATCTCCAAGATAGGCTTGCCACCCACTCATTCCCCACGGAACAGAGGTAGGGCGCTGCACATCTTTTAAATTTGGCACCAGCCCACGGGGACTTTAGCACTAGCCCCTGCTCCCTTGGAAAGCTGCAAAGACTTACTGGTGCTTCCCTCTACTGGAGCTGAGCTTACTGCTCAGGGCTGAGTGCTGTTAGGCTAAGAATTTTAGTTAGGCTAGGAATTTTTGTAAATTTCAGACCAAACTGTTTGCTTAAATTGCTCCAGCTTAGTCTCTTTTGGATGATTGCACTCTGTTATATCCTAGTCCCGAACTGTTGCTTAATTTAAATCCTGACCTATTTGCTTAAACTGCCAAGTTTAGTCTGTGTTAACTGAATACAATGTTGCATATTTTAGTCCAGAGCTGCTGCTTATTTTTAACTCTGACTGCAGTCCTTAAGTTACAGCCATTTTTTTGTAAGATCGCATTGCTCTGTCACAATTTATTGCCACAACCTTAGAGTGTTAGCTGTGTTGATTCTGTACTTAAGCAGGCTGTGAGCATTACAGTGGCTGGGACCCTGCCCCTGCTGTTTTTTTCCTGTGATTCTTTGCTGCTCCTGTAGTGGACGCCATTTCCCCTGCCACTGCTGTTGCTCCTGTGATTTTTTCCCCGCTCCTGTAGTGGAAGTGGCGCCATTTCCTCTGCCCCTGCTGTTTTCCTGGGACCCTCTCCCTGCTCCAGTAGCTGAAGCCATTCCATCCACCATGTCTCAACCTGTCCCACTGATTTAGGACTGTTCCCTCTCCTGTCTCCAGTCCCATTGTACTTCACCCCCCCCACTCTCTCAGCTATTAACTCCTCTTTCTGCCCCACCAATTTAGGTCTGTTCCCGCCACTGTCTCCTGCCCCATCATTCTCTGTACCATTTCTACTCTTTCCAGGCTATTAATTTTTCTTCTGTTCATTCTTTCCCTAGAGGATCCTCTGCCCTGCACAGACACCACTTCCTCTCTATCGAAACACGTTTGCGGTTCGAATCTCCAAGACAGGCTTGCCACCCACTTGCTTCCCATGGAACAGAGGTAGGGCGTTGCACATCTTTCAAATTTGGCGCCAGCCCACCGGGATTTTAGCAGAAGCCCCTGCTCCCTCAGAAAGCTGCACAGACTGACTGGTGTTTCCCTCTACTGGAGCTGAGCTTAGTGCTTGGGGCTGAATGCAGTTAGGCTAAGAATTTTCTCCTGTCCACCCGCCCCGGACCCATCCTCTATTAAATATACTATCTTGCCTCCTGACCTGCTCCATCTCCAATCAGGCACAGTCCACCTCTTAAAGGAATAAGCACCCAGAATTTGGTTATCCACATTTCTTACATAGGTCAGTGTTTTTCAACTGACAGAACTCCATCCTCCTCCTCCTAGGTGCCTACATCCACTAGCTCTCTTCTAATTCTTAACCTAATTACTACCAACAATGGGCCCATTGAACTGCATTATATCTCTTGCCCTCCTGTTAGCTTATGTCCACCTCCATTACCAGGTGACCCTGTGGCCAGCACTGACCTGTCAACTACACCCATGGTGGAGCATCCCCATGGCATCTGCTACCTCCTGCAGCATGCAGTCCATCTCAGTCACCCCATCTCCTCCCATACATTTCTACCCTAAACGTGCCATCCCCCTCTCCCTGCTAATGCCACCACATCTCTCTCACCCTCCCTCTCACCAACCTGCAAACCCAGAAATCATAAACCTGTGCCCCTACTCAAGGCACTAAAGTACCTCCTCGTTCGGAACTCCTTGCTACTCCTCCTCCTGTTGGGAAACGTTCACCCCAACCCTGGACCAATGCAATTTTCCCTGCCCCAAAGTAGCAACCATGGAACCATTAAACTGGCATCTTTAAACATTAGAAGTCTCCCAAACAAAATTGATCTACTCCAGGTCTGGGAGGCCCAGCACCACCAACCTGATGTCTTAGCCGTGACAGAAAGATGGCTCTCTCCTAAAATGCCCAATAGTGCCATCCAGTTTGATGGCTACATGCGTTTTAGAGATGACCAGGTTAGAAAACGGGGCAGTGGATGTGCAATCTACCTTAAGACCTCTCTCCAGGGGAACGTTCTCCCCAAATTCGACTCTGGCAGTAGCTCCCAAGCACTTGCGATAAAGTTGCTCCTGGGGAAGCACAGAAAAGCCATCATTATCATTGCAAGCTATATCCCCCCCTTGTGACCACGCTAATGGTTTCACTGCAATAAATAATTATCTCTCCAGCCTTCCCCCCAGTTCTGAATTAGTGCTCCTCAGGAAATTCATTGTGAACTGGCTGGCCCCCGAAGCCAACATCTATAAAGAGGCCACTACAGCAATTAACCTAGCACAAGTGGTTACTTCCCTGACCAGACTGAACCCCAGGACTGGCAACTGCACCATGCTCAACCTCATTTTTACAAACAGACCTGACAGAATTTTTGGTACACAGGTTCTGTCAGACTCCATGAGCGACCACTCTCCCATACTCTGCTTCTGGCCCAACAAATCCACCAAACCACCTAATAAAACTATTTTCCATGTCCTCAAGAAAGGACAATTACACCAGTTTAAAGCACATCTCCTATACCAGGCTTGGTCCCCACTGGATTCAGCACCCACTGTTGATCATGCCCTGGACTACTTCATAAACACTTTCAATGCAGGCTGTGACATCTTTGCCCCCCTAAAAGAATGGAGGCTAAAGGACTTCAATAACCCCTGGATCTCCCCCTCCCTCCTTACCTGTATGGCAGACAGGGACCATTTATGGCACAAAGCTCGGGCCACTGGCAAGCAAACCCACTGGCAGTAATATGGAGCAGCCAGAAACTCCTGCACACAAGCCATCAGGCAGACCAAAAGGACCCATTTTAAGGATGCCCTCTCAAACTCCTGGGGTGACAGCAGGAAGTTTTGGGATAACATAAAAGAACTCACTGGAAAGCCCAACAAATCCCCCCCTTCCATGCTTAACGTAGGCGAGACCACCATCCAAGACCCACAGCAGATACTGTAGCTAACACCTTCAACACTGCCTTCTCAGACCTCAGCGGTGTACTCCCCCTGATTTCTTTCTCCCCCTACCAAACTTAATGATGCTGGCACCCCATCACCTAACCCACCCTTTTACTTTAAGGCAATCTCACCCAGTTCTGCCAAAAAATACCTGCTCAAGGTATTAGGGAAATTCCGCTTTAGCAGTGACTCACTAGATCTAAAGCTGCTACACCTGACTCTAGAGGCAGTCCTAATTCCCCTCAAAAAAATCCTTAATCAGTCACTCTGTCTTGGGCAGTTCCCTTCACTGTGGAAAGTTGCAGTAGTAACTCCTATCCACAAGAGTGGAGCTAGAGCCCTATATGCAAACTACCGCCCTATCTCCGCCCCCCCCCCCCCGAAGCACTAGAGCAGTTAGTCGCAGACCAGTTCTCGGAGTATCTGACCAAATATAACATACAGTGCCCTGAGCAGCATGGCATCGGAAAAGGTCACAGTACCACTTCTGCCCTAGTTGAATACACTAACTTTATTCACAAAGCCCTCAACCGTGGTCACTTAGTGGGATCAGTGTACATTGACCTCACTAAGGCCATTGACATGGTGAATCACTCTCTCCTTATTGATTCCAGTGACAACTTAGGGACCTCTCCCGGGGCCATTGGTTGGTTTACAAGCTACCTTGAGGGTAGGTCCCAAAAGATCAAGATAGGTGATGTACTATCATCCAGTCTTCCTGTCCGCTCCGGAGTCCCACAAGGCTCCATACTGGGCCCCCTATTATTCAGCATCTTTCTGAACTCACTCCCCCAAGCCTACTCTGGAGACCTGCACCTATATGTGGATGATGCAGTGTTATTTTCCAGTCATCCTGACCCATACTCCCTAGCTATTAGTCCACAAAACAACTTCACTGCTGTCATGGAATGGTTCGTCCAACACAAACTGATTTTGAACTATAAAAAAACAAATTCTATGCTTTTTGCCAGCCCCCACAATAAATTTAAATCTTCCCCACTTACCATTCTCAACAACCTCAGGGCACCCACAGAACAAATTCATACCTTTAAGTACCATGGCATCACCCTTGACAGCACATTGTCATTCACGGATCACATCAGCGCAGCTGCCAAAGTGGTCATTCGTAGCCTTGGGATCCTTTATAGGCACAAGCACAGCTTGACCCAAGAAGCTCTCCAACTGACAGCCACCAGCGCCATCTTTTCAATAGTGGACTTTGGTCTGGTTATCCATGGCACTGCTGCAGACATGGCATTAAGAAGAGTCAACATGACCCTAAACAAAACATGTCACCTGTTATCGGGTGCTCACATCAGCACGCATTTGTATGACCTATGCGCCAGGACAAATTGGCTCAATCTCAGTGACAGAATCAAGTACCATACCTGTTTATATGTGAAGAAAGCTTGGGCCTAACATTTCCTAACTCTCAGCACCTCCTTACCCGTGCTCCTGTCTCACATAGCACCAGGAGCGCATCTAGACACCCATTCTTAGTCCTATTCTACTGTACCACACAGGCCGAATGATCTTTTAGCTTCCGTGCACCCAGATACCTAAATGGCTTCCCAGCAGGCATCCTCAATGAGACCAAATTAGGTCCCTTAAGTGCCTCCTTAGCGCATGTGTTCCCATAGACACCATATGGCGTCAGAACCATCCATTGCTGCAATGGACCCAAAATGGCCACTGGGAGCAAATGAGTTAGACAACACCTTGTCATGTGCAGCAGCTGCAACTGCCCAGCTTAGCCTTCCATTCATCTCCTCTCCATCCCTTCCCCTTCCCCCTTCCACCCTACCCTCTGCACACCCACTACTGTACCCTCCCTTTGCCCTGCAGCCCCACCTCTCCCCTCTCTTCCCTCACCCCTTCCCACTTTCATCCCACTCCTGCATGCTCACCCTCCCCTACTTCTTTTGCTCCCTCCCCTCACCCCTTTTCACTTTCAACCACTCCTGTTTGCTCTCCCTGCTTCACATTCTCCTCCTCTGCTTCATTAGCCTGATTCCCCCATTCCCATCGCAATCCTAGGACTGGTCTGCAGGCTCAGCTAAGCCCAACCTCTGATTGCCACTTACTCCCCTGACAAAGCCAACCACTGGCTGCTTGTTCAGACCAGTAGTCCTACTAGTGTCACCACCTCCCACCCCCCTAACAAAGCCAACCCCTGGCTGCTTCTCAGACAAACAGCCCTACTAGTGTCACCTCTATACTAGCTATATCTTTATCTTACTTGAAGCCATCTGATTACTCACTGTTGAACCTTTTTTACTGTAACATCGATAAATGTAATTTTTTTTTTTGCACTTATTTTATGTATCCACCCATGTTTGTATTTAGTACTCACCCTTGTTTGTTGTGTGTAATGACGTGGAACCTTTGTAAAAAAGTCTCTGACTCATAGGTTTTAATCCAAGAATTAAATACATAAATAATAAAAAAAATACTCTTTGTCAGATTAATGGATTAGCAGCCATTTTGGCTATAACCAGAGTTTGTTTCATGTAGTTGTCTGTTTTGTCATCAGAAAATGAATTTCCCTTAAAGGAGAAATCCATGGCCTTGTTTTGAGTATCCCAAGAAAGGATAGTAGTCCTAAACAGGAAAACCTTCTTTAGGACACTGCATAGCCCCGGCCCGGTGGCGTAGAGGTCTGAGGCACTGGTGCCATACCTCAAACCACGTCGGCGACCCGAGTTCAGAAATGGACCAGGGACGCCAGGAGTTGGCAGGGGAAGGAAAGCATTGAGCATCAGTTGGGCTGCTCGCCTCTCCTAGGGTGGAATAGGGCAGCATGTCGCTCTGCAGCGGTCCCCGGTGGAGACCGGGAGAAAGGCAGAGGGACATCGATGCAGGAACACCAGAAAAGCGGAAACTGCATTGGGATCGGCCGGATGACGGCGGACGACTCAGACGATGCCCTCAAGCACTCCCAGCAGAGTAACGTCTGCCTCAGCAGTGCCCGGGCAAGAGAGAAATAGTGTGCTGGAATGGCCAGCTGGTGCCTTCCCTCTCGAAGCAGGGTGACCTTCCCGGCAAGGGATACATCAGGCTAACCCGAAGGGAGGCTGCAATATGAGGTAGGCAGCTCCAGTGGAATTGCAAGGGGGGCTCGCTGGTGGCACTAGGTGGCCTGAAGGAGGAGTAGGTCCCAGTTAGTGAGGGGGAAAAAAGATAATACAAAAAAAAAAGGACGCTGCATCAGCCAAAATGCTAGCAGCAGTGTCATTAGTGTCCAGCACAGTGTGGAAATTACATTTTGTGGCATCCAGAGCTGATCTTGCTATGGCTATCAGTTCCTGTGTCAATTCATCATCTGTTCTTTCTGCTAGAATTTTGTTTCAAAGTGTTTTCTGGTATTGCGCTACATGTACTGAATAAACTGCCTTTCTGATAAGGAGGAAAACCATTGCATAAACGTTTTTGGCCATAGTATCCAATTTTTTAGAGTCTTTTTCAGGGGGCTGCGCAGATAGAGTGATTTTTGCTCTCTCACAAGCAGCAGCCTGGACTACACCATGATGTTCAGGATGAGCATACAGGTATTCCACCCCCTACTTGTCCATCTGATACTTTCTGTCAAAATTGTCTTATCGATGACTGCAGCTGAGGTGGGTGCAGATGTGATTTTTGCTATGGCCTGCTTAAATGGTTTATGTATGGGAAGTAACAATCTTCTTGGTGGAGCTACTCCCAGCATGTACATAAAATATGCATCCTCTTCATCCTCCTCTGTTTCTAGTTGGGGGGGATGTAGAGGATATCAACCATTTGTCTAAGTAGGAAAAAGATGCGTATTCCTCATTTTGCCTTGGAGGAAGTTTGAAAACTTGCTCAGGTGCACCCTCCAATTCTATGGGGTCGCCTTCCTCCATTTACTTACAGTATTCTTCGTCCTGCTCTTCTGCAGGCAGATAGCTTAAGCCCGGTTGTATTGGGGGGTGGTATCTTGTTCAAATTCTACCATGGCTTAGATTTCCGAAAACCTGCCACATTTGTGATATGTCCTCTGATGAGGTCATTTTATCTGTGCCATCTGCTTGCTCCTTTCTCTGTTCAGGAAGAGTTTTCTTTAAATTTCTTTTTGGCAGACACCGTTTCCAGTTTCTGCTCTAAAGCTGTTTTATTTTCTTGTTTGCCATCACTGGATTCAGGGTTCCCACTTTTGTACACCCTGACATATGAACCATCTTTACTGTTGTATTTGGTGGCCGAAAATAAGTACCTTAAACACATCAGGGTCTTGGTAATAAGAAAACACATCACACAGAAATCTAGGCCTTCTCTGTTTACTTCTATTCAGCGCAGATACAAGAGGAAAACTGTTCTCAACACACACACACACACACACAGGACGACTCACAGGAAGTACATTTCTTAAAGCTGTACTGTCTGACATTTCTTAAAGCTGCACTACACATAACATTTACCAAGCACTTCTGATGGCTGTGCTTTATCTTTTTTCTTGTCACTTTTCACATTATTTGTTGCTGTTCATGAGGGGATGGACCTATCAGATGTGTGCTTTCCATCATCATTGGAACCATCCTCAGATCTTTTTTTTTTATCATTATTTTTAGGTCACACTGAGGCAGACTGAGAAGGTATGTTTCTGTTTAGCTTTTTTACCCTTTTTTTAATCATGTGTCTATTTTTCCTCGCCAGCCAGTCGGCCCCCATCCGACCGCCCCCCCGTCCCGTCCCCTGGAATCACCAGCTCTTACCTGCCCAGCCCGGGAGTTGCGCCTGCAGGGGGTCGGTCTTCACCCTGCCGACCAGCATTTTTCCACCAATTTTTTTTTCTCCCAGAGGACCCAGGAGTCAGCGTGCATGTGCATGGAGGCACGCATGTGCCGAACAGCCCCGGTCATGGCCTTCTTCCCCCACCCCTGGCTTACTGCCTAGGCTCCCTCTGGCCCAAGCTTCCTCCAGCCTCCAATGGGGGTTGCCACCCAGCCGAGGGATGCTGTGCTTCCTCCACGGAGAGGAGAGCTTGCCTGACAGCAGCTCTATCCAGCTCCGCCCTCCCCTCATGCCGACCTCCGACG
This sequence comes from Neoceratodus forsteri, assembly GCA_016271365.2. Taxonomy (NCBI): domain Eukaryota; kingdom Metazoa; phylum Chordata; order Ceratodontiformes; family Ceratodontidae; genus Neoceratodus; species Neoceratodus forsteri. Next base: position 575,089,258 of record CM028135.1, on the reverse strand, counting down.
CCCCGGGCTCATTCCCAAACCTGGGTCGCTGGTGTCTGTCGAGGTAAGGCACTAGCCCCTTAGCCCTCTATGCCACCAGGCTGGCCTTTTTACCCTTTTTAATGAGATTTTTGGACAAAAAAATATGACAGGACTTACAATTTTTAAAGTCATGCTATTGACCTAGACAATTTCAACAAATCTCATAACAGTCTGCCCCTGCCAGGAGCTGGAAACAATTTGTACAATTTTTTGAAATTGAAGGTCTATAAGGTCTGTCTGAGATATCAACTTCAGAGAACCTTAAATTTGCAGAAAAACAATTACCAAGAACAATGCAACACAAGCACCCAATAGTAAAAAACAGCTCTTGTACTGAGGAAAGTAGTTCTTTTTTTATTGAAGTGACTGTTTCAACGTGCAGTGCTGCCTTTCCCTTTGGGTGTCCAGATTAATTAGGTGAAAGGGCACAGACAGAAATGGAATGACAAAGTGCTCCATTTTGTGTAAGTTGTATAGTCAAAAAAATACTTAACCACTGCTGATTTAAATAAAATGCAGTTTGCTAGCTGAAAATAGACAAAAAGTAAAATGGTAGCCAGCTAGGATATTTTCTGGTTCCTGGGAATCAGTCAGGAACAGGAGAAACCCTAAATTACTGAAAAAGCCCTAGCCAACACAGAATAATCAAAAAAATACTTTGAAACAAGCTACAAAATAAATAACCTGACTGGATAATCAGCTGTTACTGGAATTCACTATGGGGTAACTGCTCTCTTCAGGTGGAGAAACAGATCTGAACAATAGCCAGAGTAGAGCGTGGATGGAGAGTTTGAACCTACATTCCAAATTTTAAAAATTGCATAGGTTCTATATCCGGGGTGTCACTCTCAGCTGAGATGACTGCATACACTGTAAACATATTAAGCGAGTGATTCCTGGAGTTAGAAGCGCTGGGCATGAATTTTGCTACTTTGATAGGCCCAGGCAGAAGACCTGTGGAGGCCACCCGTTTGTGCATGGATTACACATAGCTTTGTGTTTTAAAGTGTGTTTTGCCTGCAACAGTTAAAGCATGCCACTTAGCTCCTACCATGTGAGCAACAACTGTATCTCCAGTGAGGTTCCCACTACAACTAAAAAGAGAGCTCTTGCCCATGGCCTTTGGGGATATTTTAGTTGGGTGCACCCGCTTGGGTGTTTGAAGGGCTGCTGGGGTGTGGGCAGATTGTGTGGGGCAATTGTGTTGTTGATACTGCATAGAGTATAAGGATTTTATTGCTATCACATTGCATTCATTTTTCCTATTTTCTCCTTGTTCTTTCCATACCCTCTCCTTTTAAATAAATTATTTGTTTGAACTGCATTTTTTGGTTTAGGGGTTGTTATTACTGTTGCAGTGTCACTTGTTTTGGGGGCGAGACTGTGTGGGCAGCTTATGCACTGTTTCTTGGGGGGGGGTAACAGCCTTGTGTGTCAGCATCCAGGTACCCCATATTACTACCCTAAGGTGGAGGCGCTGTGCCACTTTTAGGCCTGAGTACCCAGTGTAGCACAACTTTAGGCAACCCAGACCAGCCCTTTCTGAGGGTAAGTAGAGGTGAACACAGAGGGCCCTGTGTGGTCCACTACATATTATTTGTAGAGTATCAGTAATTACATTTTATTGTAAATTGTTATTGCACCGTGGGTTTTCACGTGTAGGATAATCCTGTGGGAAGGTGGGTAGGTACACGATCCCAGAGGTTGTACCATTCTGACACCAGGCCAGTTAACGTTAATATTTGTGTGGCAGCACGGTGCATTGCCATTAACTAATTTCATTAACTAATGTTTGTGGGCCAGTGTATCCCCTATGGGACTAGCTGAGCTCCTTGTCCTATATGTACCTGCTCTTTACCTCAGATTTTCTGTTGATACTGCATCAAATAATTTTGTTTGCTTCTCCTGTCTGTATTATGTACCTCAATTTTACCTCTTTGTAACCAATTTTGTCTCTGTTGTTACCTTATGTATTGTATTTATTTATATGTACTATCCTTATTGTAACCTCCTGGGTCTTACCTGAAAATAGGCATGCAATTGTTTAGTGTGTAATGGTTACCTGGGCAATAAAAACAAAATAAATGAATTTCAAACTTTTATGGATTCGGCCCCCTCAAGTCAGGAATTTAAGGACTCAGGCACTCCAACCTTGTTTGAATTGACCCAAGGCAGGTAGTAACTGCATCTTACACAGAGAACTGGTTACAGATACAAGGATGTGCCATGGCAAACTTTCGAGTACAATTTTGATATACCACACCTGACAATATATTATGCTTCGAATCTCTACCTTTCAGAGACACAAATGCCATATTTGTAAGGGACCAAAGACTTTTTTAATGCAAAAATCGGGGATGTCCCTGAAAGTCAGGAACACTTGAGAGGTAAGCATACCTCTCAACTGTCCCTGATTTTCAGGGATGTCCCTCATTTTGCCTCAAATTTTTACCCTGTCCCTCCTAAACATTGTGTTTCTGTGACCAAACAGAGGAGTTTGCAAGCACAAAATAATGGTAAACATTAAAGTTACAGACTTGTTCTTCCTTAAAAATGCATTTTACAATAAGTCCCTTATTCTACCAGCTTCGGCAGTGGATATCAGCAATTTTGAAGATGTGTCCCTGTTGTTGGTGCTTTGTCCCTGACTTTTTTTAAGCCTTGTCCCCGATTTATGAGGCAGGAGGTTGAGAGGTATGGAGGTAGGTATGCCGATGAGTTCCACGTCTCTGTAGGCTTAATTAACATTACCAAGCATGCCTGCTGGTCAGTTGTAAATAAAAACTACAATTCCCAGAATGCCGTTCAATTCGACGTCGTCCTCAAGCGGAAACAAAAGGCGAAAATCTCAAACACGCCCTTAGTGAGTCAATCTAACCGGTGAAGACAGAAAGAGAAAGGAAGTGGGGACGGGGAAACTGTTCGCTTTCTGAAGCATAACACCCCTTGGTATTTTTAAACTGTAACTTAGACTATTAGCACAGTTTTATTCGATAATATCCATGGCGCTGAAAAGGATACAAAAGGTACGTGTCGGTTTTTGTTTTTTTTTGTCACTTACTATCAGTTTACTTACAGAATGATTGAAAGGCCGTAAAGAACATTAGGAAGAACGACTGTTAAAAGGCAGTTTAAAATGTACTTCAGACGAATACGAAGTATGTACACGTTTGGATTTCGATAGAGGTCCTCAGTAAATTTCATCTGTAGTAGAGACAACTATGGATAAAATATTGCACTGGTGGCCTGGACTAGGTGCCACATTGCTTTCGTGACTCCGGCTAAAATAGTATAAAAATGAAATCTTAAAATATGATCCTGGCTTTGAAAGAGTAAGTATAGGCAGCCACACAAGGAGTGTTGCTTTTCAGTTTAATTTTATTTGAAAATAAAGCGAATGCTTGCTGACTGTCATCACTACGTTCGACACTAGTCTTACAGGTTTTGCCTAAAACGTGTAATGTACGCGACTCGGAAGAGTTGAACTCATTTTTTCTGTCTTTGAGAATTATTATTCTCCAGTAATCAGAACGCAGCGATGTCTTAAAGTGTTTTAAGGGAGAGTGTAGTGTGTGCACACAGAGTTTAATGTCGTTTGGGACTTTAAAAGACGATAACAGTAACACCCGGTTTCTTTGTGCGTCAGTAACCGAATATTTAAGTGTTGTTCTGTGATGATGAACGAGCTCACTAAAAATGATAATTTTCTTGTAACCTTCCCACTGTTTGTATTCCAGGCCGTAACGAATGCTCGAAGGTAGTTTTTTTTTTTTTGTCTTTGCTGTAGGACGACTTCGAAGAGTCTCGGATGTACAGCCTACAAAGACGTTAAACAGCTCTGTTGGCCTGGGCCGAATTTGACCCTAGGTGTATATTCTAACCTGGGCATGTGCGTCTGTTATTAAAATTGGGCACAGAGTCGAACTGGCCCACCCGGATACCTGGACACTTCCAGGTGGGGCCCCCTCTCCCCCGCTGGGTACCTGGTCAGTTTATGAACTCTAAAAATCCTTGCAGTTGTCATCTATTTTCTAATTAAATGGGATTGTTTGGTCATTGCATGTAAATGTAAGATGTAAACCTAGAGCTAATGTTGCAAATGTATTGGATTACTGATAAGAATATCAGCCTGGGCCCTCCCTTATTGATTTTCCAGGTGGGCCTTCTGTACCCCAGTCTGACCCTGTATTTGGGCAAGCTACTGATCTAGTCATATGTGTATGTATGTGTGTGTACATACATACATACATACATACATACATACATACATACATACATACATCTTCCTATCAAGTGGTTCACATAGGCTTCGTTTTACTACTTATAATGGCCCACATAAGTGCTGGCTCGCAGCAAAAGTACTGAGCAGGCATAACATTAGGTAAGGTTCAAAGAGTAACTGACTATTCTGTGACCTTGCGTTAAGAAACAATTCAGCTTCTAGTCATATAGTTATCTTTTCTTTTTTAGTAAGGATACTTGTATGAAAACAGTTTTTTCACTTGGGTTTCATCTGCTCTTGGTGTGTGTCTATGTGAAAAGGTATGCTTGTTGCATCATCATTCCACAGCAACACATTATGTGAATCCATAATAATGACCTTATTAATTTTTTGACCAGGAAAGGCACACTGAGATGTTGTATCTTGTTTCCAGGTGGGTCCTGTGAGGTGGGTTACATGGACCTGTTTTACTGACAGGGTGAAAGTTGACCATGACACCAGGGAAACTCCCCACACATAATGCACAGCATTGTTTTAACCAATCAGTTTTCGGAATTTTTCCTTGCTGTTTTATAATATATGGGGTTGAAATTAAGCTTTGCAGCAGGGTTAATGATTGGGAAAATCCACTAGCCCCACAGACTTTTCCACTGGCCAACTAGAGTGTGAGTGTGTGTGTGTGTGTGTGTGTGTGTGTGTGTGTGTGTGTGTTGAAATGTTACCTTCTCTAGTACAAGCCTGCAGGGCTAGTTAAAGGACTATTATTAGCCCAATAAAAAATCTACTAGCATTTGGCTAGTGGGCTGGTGCCAGTTTTGACCCCTGTAATATGTACAAACATAGCATTATGCATAGAAAACTGGCAGAGAATCACTGAAATATTGGAATCGGGACAGTTGTTTTGCCTTTGAAACATGGTTTCCTTTTGTAAAGCTGCTCATTGTTGCTGACTTTTGTCTCCTAGGAGGACTGGGATGTGATATTTCTGTTTAAACGTAGAAACAGAGAATTTGTCAGCAGAAAAGGACTGGCAGGCCCTTCCAGTCTGCCCTGTTTTTCCCTACCTATTCTGACATCTTCGACCCTATTTGGTTGCCGATATCTCTCCCACATCACTTTCCTCTACTTATTGTACCCACGTGCCTATCTCATGAACGCTTGGCGCTCCCCACTCTCTTCGCGCCCCCCAACCTCTTCTGGCAGGCTATTCCAATCATCCACCTTCCTTTCAGTGAAAAATGTTTTCCTCGTACTCTTCTTACACTTCTCCTCCACCCACCAGCTTCACTGCATGTTCCTGTGTTCTGCTGCTTTTCCTTCTCTGAAAGAGACTTCTCATTTGCACCCTGTTCACCCCTGTGAGGTACTTGTAGGTCTCATGTCATATCTCTCTCTCCTCTTCTCCCCGGGAGTACATGTCAAGATTACGTAGCCTTTCCTCATATGGCTTCCTGTACAACCCTGCACCATTTTAGTAGACGTCCTGACATCTTCCACCCTGCCAATGTCCTTAAGGAGGTGCGGTGTCTGGTATTGGCCACAGTACTCTGAGTGGAGATCACTAGTGAGTCATACAGTGGCAGTACCCCTTCCCTATGCACCCCACTAGCCATGCCCACTGTCTTGTCACACTGCCACCTTAAGATAATCAGATATCGCTCCAAGATCCCTTTTCTTGCTTAGTGACTGTACCCCCCTCCAATCTTATGTACAGCTCACTGGTTACCCCACCCCAGGTGCATGACTTTGCAGTTTCTGGCATTGAAACCCAGCTGCCACAACCTAGATTCTATTTAATTAGCTTTTGTTTACCAGGTGAGCACACTAGGCAAAGAATGCCTATTTTCGAGTACAACCCAGTAGGTTACAATGGTAAGAATAAAGAACAACATGATAGTACAACGATAAACAGGATATACAGGCAGTAACCTGAAAATCAAGAATACAATAGTAGAGGCAATAAACACAGTAACTGCAAGGTACATTAAATACAGGCAGTAATCTGCGAAACATGAACACAATAGTAGGGGCAATAACACAATAAAAGGCAAGGTACAATACTGTAGGGCAATAACCACTGGGAACAGCCAGGTACATTGTATAGATGAAAGAGCATTAGGACAAGTCATGGTGCTATGATTTCCTCTAGTTCCCCCAGATCCCTTTGCATTCTCTCAATCTCTTCCTGTCACCTCACTGCAGATTTTTGTGTCGCCTGCAAAGAGATGTAGCTTCCCCCCAGTTCTTCAGCACTGTCACTTATGAAGACATCGATCCCAGTATTGATCCCTGTGGCACCCCATGGGTCAGTCTTCTGTCCCCTGAGTGTGTGCCATTTACCACTACCTTCTGCCTGCTGTCATTCAACCAGTGTAATACCCATCTTACCACTTTCTCCATAACCCCCCAGGCTGCTTAGTTTCTTTATTGGCCTCCTTTGTGGCTGTGTCGAAGGCCTTACTGAAATCCAGCTAGGCTATATCTTCTGCACTCCCTTGAATCCACCTCCCCAGTGAAGGGGGATCAAGGTGAAAGAAATGTATGTGATTTGTTTGGGATGACCTCCTGTGAAATCATGCTGCTGATGGTCCTGCAGCCCATTTGCCTCCAGGTACTCCATTAAAGAGCTAGTGCACTGCATAAAATTAATATTCATTTTTAAAAGCAATCAACTATTACTTTTTTTTTTATCTGAGGTGGTTTTTCTTTTCCCTTTGGGTAATTTATAATTTTTTATGTGAGGTTAGTAGGTGTGATCTATGGAACAGTGCTCTGCCTAGCAGCTGGCCTATCTAGATCTTCAGACAATCTTTTGCAGCAGGTAATAACACGTGGGATTACAGCCACAGGTGTCCTTTCCTCTGGATGACTTCTCAACAGTCAACCCTGGCGCCCCCCCCAGCACTACCACTTAGTGGGAAGGTCCCAGCTACTCCTCAGTTCTTTTCAACTGTGACCTACATGCAACAAGTCCTCCTTTGGAGCTCTGCTTACCAGTCATTGACGAAGAGTTCTACTGACCAAAATTTACTACAACAAATTCATATACTAATGTCTTCAGATCCCTTATTCTGAAGGTGTTCCTGTGGTCACAGAATTGCTAAGGAAGACCTCCATGAAGTTTGTGTTCATTGCCTTGGTCCTGAACATGACTCCAGGGAGTGTGTACTGCAGCAGATTCAACAAGGCCACAAAACATTGAAGGTTTCAACAGCTCCATGAGTTCCTCATGGAGCAAAACGATGCCCTCCTGGAGTAGCAGCAACGCGCCACAACCAGAGAATCCTCAACATCCTCCTTGGGGGTTTGGCTCGCCTACAGATGACTCACATGTCAACACAGCACAGGGTCCTGGTAAGAGACATGCATCCAAGACAAAGCATGTTTCTACCACTTCCTTGTCTGACAAAGGCTTCTACTCATAAAGTAAGTAAAGAGAAGCAGGGTTCTCGGTAGGATTTTTGTTTGGGTGTTCGAACTGTCTTTGGGGGGCAGAGGGTCCACAGCCCAAAAGTGGGAGTCCTGGAAAATTTTCCGAGTACCCAATCAAATACATGGGAGCCATGCCCCAATGCCTGCTCTGCTTCTACTATAAGATTCTGTAGAGTGTGGAGTGCACTCCATTTGTTGCTATGGGGGCATTTTAACTTTTTTTTTTTTTTTTTAATATTGTTAGAGGGAGGATTCAAACAAAACATGTTTCACTGCTCAACTAACAAGGGTTGTGCTAGCTGGAGCAGTGGCCGTAATTTGTTTGTAATCACCCTTTGAAACATAAAAAATGGTTTAAAATGCCCCAATAGAAACGATTGGAGTGCACCCCCCACAATCTACAGAATCTTGCAGTACAAGTGGTGTGGGGGCACGACTCTCAAGTGACTCCCGGGGCTTGGTGGATGAGCGTCTCGGGGACTTGGTCAACAACAACAACAAAAAAAAAGGGTGTCCTGGTGCACAAAATGTGCATAAAGGACTTGTGTATTAGTGTTCCCGAGAGCCCTGGAGAAGGCTGCCCCTGTTACATCGTCCTCTACACCGTCTGATTGTGGGTTCCTACTTCCCTCAGCTCCTCAGTCGATTGTAAGTCCTGGGGTTCTACTGAAGCTTCCAAAGCTACCTCCCCTTCAGTGGTGCCTGGTCATTGTCTGATGGCTTCAGGCCTGTCTACGATACTACCGCCGTCAACATTGCGTTATAGCCAGTCGATGATTCCTTGCAGTTCAACGTTTCTATCGTCTACAGCAGGGACTTCAGGCCTGTTGACTATCCCATCGTAGATGACCGGCCTTATCTCACAGGGCTTAATGCTGGCGTCTTCATTGATGAACCTGGGGTCATATATACATACACATACACACACACACACCCCTCGTCAACTGCTCCACGTTTGGTTCCACTGCCTGCTCCTGTTCTGTCAGTGGTCCCAGTTCACTTTGTCCAGTCTTTCCTGGCTACTTCTGCTGGGCAGATGGCCATGATTGATGTCCAGGCTCTAGTAAATACTATCTTGGACCTGGCTTAGACACCGCACCCTCTCCTCCTCTCCTCCTCTTCCCCCCCCCCCCCAAAGTAGGGGCGGCTCCGGTCCCTGCTCCCTCTTGGCCTCCTTTGGCCCACTGGATGGCCAGCTCTTCCCCTGTCTCCCTGGGTTTGTACACTCAGGACATGGACATGAGGGAACCTTTTCTGCGGGACTGGGTTCTGGCTGACCTGGAGGACGTGGACGGCATGGACCATGAGGATTCCCCTCAATCCTCCTCTATCGCCTCTATTCTGGGGGAACTGATCCCTGAGCTCCCTTGTTCTCTGCCAGATGACCCAACTTTTTCGGACATTATGATCCACCACCAGAAAATGTTTGCATTCCAGGGCACTGAGCAGGATGCTTCTAGAAAGAAATTGGCTCAGTACTTGGGTGTACTGGAATGCCCCATTCTTATCCCAGGAGTCCTTTAGCATCAGTAACTTTTTGCACTTAGCTGGCTAGGTGCAATTGCCCCGGAGGTGTGCCTTTAAGAGATTTTTTTTTTTTTTTAATGAGCGTAGGGCCAGCCAATCAAAAGACAGGAAGGGTGAGAGCTGTTCACTGCTTCAGAATGTGTTCTCCACTGGACTGAGCATATTGCCTCTGAGGTGTCTTCCAATTTTCCTTGTTGACAGCCTCCTAGTGCTTGTTTGGGTAAAGTTTTCCTCATAAATCATTTCCTTTAGAGTGCTGAGTGACAACTTTTACGTTTTCATTAGCGCTTCGCAGATGTTTTATTTTTAGCGCGATGGTGCTATTTAGACTTTATTTTTACTGCGACTATTTACTTTAAACACCTGCGATAAATTAGGCTTTATTTTCAATGGTTTCCTTCATTTTTGACTAATTTCTTGTGAGAACCGTCAAACTTGGGACAGTTGCCTTATTGTTTTTTACCTCAGACCTCGCGGGGTTTATCTGCAGTAGAGTTCAAACTTAAACAGTGCCTGGAGGGTTTCTCTCTAGATTGGCAATTATGAGGAAACCTTTTTTTGTTGTATTACTGGACCTTGGTATCATCTGTCAGGACTGTCCGTAAGGGTCCAGCAGCCACCTATGCGCAGTTGAATATTACTGGTTTTGTATTAAGACTGGCACTGGTATAGATCCCAGTTTTACAACCAAAAAAAAGGCACTGGTAATAGACAGAGTTTATTAACTGGGGCAAGACTGGCCGGTGGCATTTTCACAGAAACCTGCACTCGGTTCATATGTCCAGAACTGATTTGCTTTGCTTAAATTGGTGAACATAGCAGACAAACCTTGGATAATTTACGGCTGAGGACAAATCAGAGGTTTCCGACGAGGGGTCATTCAAATATACTAATACCAAAAGCAGAGGTGCTGAGGAACCCTCCAGATCCCAGTCAAAAAATAAAGCTTCCAAAGATGAAGTTCCTCACAAATTGAAAAATAAGAGTGATGAAAAAAGGAAGCTTGATCGAGCCTCTGAAGTGGCTAAAAAGAAACTCTGTCAAGACAGATAAGCTCCCGTTGCTCCTGGGAAAGCCAGTAGTGAGACAACAGGCAGCTTAAGTATTCAGAAAAAAAGCACTTACAAACTGTGCAGGTACTTCCGTCAGTGCAAGATATGGAAAAAGCATGGCAACTGTTTCACACCCTTCAAAAGATGGGTCCTCTATTTACTGGGGCTGGCAAGCACTCTTCCACAGTTCTCTGTTCTGTAAACTGTGAGGGTGACACAGATGATCAATTCTATGATGCCCCTGACATGGATTTTAAGGGCCTTGGGTCCCCGGACCCTCGTCTTGGGGATCCCCCGGGTGACCACAAGGATCCTTCCTCTGTTTTTCATTTATACAAAATATGCTGGATACCCTGGACCTCCCTACACAGGAGTCCAACCAGGATGTTGATGAAGATGAAGATTATAGGGAGATGAAGGGTTTTTCATCCTCAAAGACCTTGGTCGTCCATATCTATAATGCATTTAGAAAACATACCATGAAGGTGCTTCAGCACCTCACTTCAGTACTAGGGGTTGATAAGCGGCTTGAGAGAAAATATAAATTGTTTTAAAAATGGTACAGAGCTCCTGTCGGCACACCCTAGCCACGAGAGTATAGTACAGCAGGCAGCTTGTGAGAAAGCTGGAGTCTCCTTGTCGCCCTCTCCTTCTGACAAGGAGTCCAAGAAAATTGACTTCATAGCAAAGAAAATATATGCCACAGCTTCCCTGCTTCTCGGGCTTTCTTCTTACATGGCAATCACAGCCAAAAATCAGAAAGCCCTTCGGAAATCTGTCCAGGCTATCGCCAGCAACGGATCAGATTCTATGGTACAGGAGCTGGTGGATTCATCAAAAACTGCCTTGGAAGCTACTATGTACCAATTCCACATGGCAGATGACGACAATGATGCAACCTCTAGGGCGATGGCCCATGCCATATCTCAGACGCTTCACTTGGCTTAGAACAACCAGTCTGACCACAGACACTCAGAACAAGGCCATGGATTTTCCCTGTGATCAAAATATGTTGTTCGATTGCAGAACCACTGACTACATGAAAAAGGTCGATGAGTACAAGGCCTCCTGGCAGAGCCACTCATCCAAGCCTAAACCTGTCACCCCTCAGAGATCCTGTCCCAGGGGCGGTAGGGGCAGAAGTTTTGTTCCCAGGCCTTACAGTCCCTATCTCCAATCTGACTTTAGCCAGTACAGGGGGTCTTTCAGAGACGGGGGCAGAAGGGGGCCAAAGAAGATCCACCTCTACCCAGCCATCTGCCTCTCAGTCCAAGTCCTGATGTGAGTGTCCAGGTCGCCTCCCCGTTTCCAGTTGGAGGCAGACTCTCACTATCTTCAGCACTGGTCCCTCATCACATCGGACAAGTGGGTGCTGGAGATAGTGGAGAAGGATCTGTCATTACAGTTCAAGCAGCTGCCAGACCTTAAGCGTACTCAGGTGTCAAGACCTCTGTCACCATCACAAATACTGCTGTTAGAAATGGAGGTACAAAACCTTCTGGCTTTACGAGCAGTGGAGAGGGTCCCCACCCACGAGAAGGGCAAGAGCCTCTACTCCAGGTATTTTCTGACGCAAAAAAAAACTGGGGAGTGTCGACCTATCTTAGATCGCAGATATTTAAACAAACATTTGAAAAAAATCAAAATGGTCGCTCTGTCACTGGTCATACAGTCCTTACAGCATGGCGACTGGCTAGCCTCCCTCGACTTAAAGGACACCTACTTCCACATACCCATAAGGAGATCTCACAGGAAGTTTGTCAGGTTCAAACTTCTTTCGGGTCACTATCAGTTCACTGCAATGCCCTTCGGTCTGTCCTTGGCCCCAAGAGTCTTTACCAAGTGTCTTGCAGTGGTAGCAGCACATCTCAGGAGACTGGATGTCGCTCTCTACCCCTATCTGGACGACTGGCTCATAGTAGCAAAGTCTCCTTGCCAAGTCAAGGATTCTCTTTCCCTCCCAGAACGCACTCTGGAGTCTCTAGGTTTCCTGATAAATCTCGAAGTCTCACCTGGAACCCACCAAGCTGCTCACCTTCATAGGGGCCCAGCTGGACACTCTGAAGGGATATGCTTTCCTCCCACAGGAAATAATTCAGAGTTTTCTTTTAGTGGCAGATTCTTTCGCCCAGGGACAGCCAAGACCAGCCAGACATTTCCTCAAACTTCTGGGACATATGGCCTCTATGGCTGCAGTAGTCCCAGGGATCGGGTACAGAATGAGACTCCTGCAAGCCTACCTCAGAGCTCGCTGGTCTCAGAAGCAACACATTTTCAAAGTTAATACCGGTGTCTGAGCAGTTCCTCCAAAATTTGCTGTGATGGAAGGACCCTGCAAATTTGCAGGCAGGGGTTCCTTTTCGAGCTCCTCTTCCCACAAAGGTGATCACCACAGATGCCTCCCTTTTGGGCTGGGGAGCTCATCTAGACTGTGCCTCAGTAAGCGGCAGCTGGACTCCCAAAGAGTCACAGTTGCACAAATCTTTTGGGATTTGGAGCAGTCTTACTAGCTCTCAAAGCTTTCGCTCCCAGCATAGAAGGGCAGGCGGTTCAAATTCGAACTGACAGCACAACTGCAATGTTCTACATAAACAAGCAGGGTGGTACCAGATCAGGAATACTGTTTGGAAGCTCTGAAGCTCTGTTCTCTAGCATTCTCCCTGGGAGTCAGCCTCTCAGCTATTCACCTCCCAGGCAAACTCAGTACTCTGGCGGATGCTGTAAGCCACATCATTCAAGGTCAGAGCGAATGGACACTGGAACAAGCAAGTACTAGCCACAGTGTTCAGGCAGTGGGGCACACCAGATGTGGATCTCTTTGCCTCGCCTCACAATTTTCAGCTGCCTCAGCACTGTTGCAGGCCCCCAGTTCTGGGAACACTTCCTCTGGATGCCCTGATCCTGGACTGGTCAGGGAGGTTCCTATACGCATTTTCTTCCTTTACCCAGATATTCAGGGTTTTGCTGAAACTCTGGCAGCAGCCTGCATCCATGATCCTAGTGGCTCCGGACTGGCCCAGGCAAGCCTGGTACCATCTCTTTCTCTCAATGTCCTGCAACAGGCCCATTCGCCTGCCTCCAGCTCGCTCCCTGCTGAGCCTTCCTCAGACGGGAGTGCAGTACCCAGACGTACACGCTCTTCACCTCAAAGCCTGGTTCTTGAGGAGTTAGTTTCCATCCTCGCAGTACTCTGAACAGGTCCTTAAGATACTGAGGATGGCTAAAAAAAAAACACTTAGAAGACTTTTGCAGCTAAATGGAAAAAGTTTTCCCTCTGGCGCAGAAGCGAAAAGGTCGAACCCCTATCAGCTTCAGACCCTCAGCTGCTAGACTACCTGGTACACCTACAGGCGTCGGGCTTGAAACCATCTTCACTCAAGCTACACCTGGCGGCAATTTCAGCCTACCTTTTGGTGGGACTGAAGAAATCGTTTTTTTTTTTTTTCCATGACATTTTTAAACCGTTTTTCAAAGGCCTCTTGCACCTCCAGCCTACAACTAGGGAGCCTGTTCCTCCGTGGAGCCTGAACCTTTGCATAGATGGGCTCATGAATCCACTTTTCGAGCCTATGTCCACGGCCCACATCAAGTTTGTAACTTGGAAGATCATCTTCCTGGTAGCCATTACGTCTGCCAGGAGGATTTCAGAGTTACAGGCCCTGGTGCACTGAGCTGAATTACATCATCCCTCACGACGATAAAGTTGAGCTCAGGAAAAATAGGAAATTTCTGCCAAAGGTGGTTTCAGAGTTTCACTTGAACCAGTCCATTACTCTGCCTGTCTTCTTTACTGAGTCATCCACTCCTGGCGAACAAAAGCTTCACAGCTTGGATGTCAAAAAAGCAATCTTTCACTACCTAGAGCATACTAGACAGTCCAGAGGCTCTTCCACTCAGTTGTTCCTCACCTATGGGGATGTAGACAGAGGAAGACCAGCTACCAAGAGAACTATTTCTAGTTGGTTGGTTTCTTGTATAAGATTCTGCTATGAGAAAGCTGGTCAACAACCTCCAGTGGGACTTGGGGCCCATTCCACCAGAGGCACTGCAGCCTTGCTTGCAGCAGCAAGGGATGTTCCCCTACTGGATGTCTGCAAAGCAGCTACGTGGAAATCTGCACAGCTTTGTGAAACACTGCAGTTTGGCTGTGCAGACCAGATCTGATGCCAGATTTGGCAGGGCAGTTCTGCAGAGCTTCTTTCCTAAGTAGGTTCTCTGCCGGCCTCCCACTTGGTACTGCTTGGTAGTCTGCAAAAAGTTACTGATGCTAAAGGACTCCTTGGGTAAGAAAAAAGTAAAAATAAAAATTTACCGCAGTAATCATCTTTCTTCCATGGGGTCCTTTAGCATCAGTAAGCTCCCACCCTTCCTTCCCGGTTCACCTGTCGGAGAAGAGCTCTTACATCACCTTTTACCAAATTTGGCATTTGTTATTGATGAGTTTACCTTGTGTTGCTGTTTCTATTTCCCCTTTTGGACATTTGCATGTTTTTTTGAATCCTGTTCATTCTTTTTTGGGGCATTTGCCCTCGTTTTTCCTTGAAAAAAATTCTGAAGCAGTGAACAGCTGTCACTCAGTTCACACCCCCTCCTGTCTCTCGATTGGCTGGCCCTACGCTCATTAAAAAATCTCTTAAAGGCACACCTTCGGGGCAGTTGCCCCTAGCCAGCTAAGTGCAAAAAGTTACTGATGCTAAGGGACCTCATGGAAAAAGATTACTGCAGTGAGTTATTTTTCCTCTGGTTGTCCCCCTTGTGGTGGACGCTTTTGAAGAGTGCTATCTTGGTTGCATGAAGCAGCCTTTAGGATTCCTCCAACTGAAGGCTGATGGGATTTTTCAGGCTCTGTTGGATCACCCCATTTCATGTCTCTGCCTCAGGCGGACTCAGTGGTGATTAATGCTGCACATGATAGGTCTTCTAGGCCCCTGGATAAGGAATCCAAGAAATTAGATGTTATGGGGAAAAAAGGGTTTTGCCTAGGCCACCTTGTCTCTACGTATACTTAAATACACGGGACATCTCTTGAAATATCGGGAGGAAATCCTTAAGGCCTCCCAGGTGACAGTCCAGTCCCTCCCGGCGGGTTCTGTCTAGGAGGAGCGAACTGTTAAAATGTCTACTGTGGCAGCTGTATGCCGCCACCTGCTAAGGGTCACATGATGCTGTTGACACTGTGGCTTGTATATCCTCTGCAGGAGTGTGTCTGACGACACGCCTGGCTCAGGGTGTCAGAATTTTCACAGGACATACAGCAGTCTATCCTGAACGTTCCTTTTAAAGGCATTCAGCTGTTCGGTCCACAAACCCAAGACATACTGAAAGACTTACAAGACTCTGGTCATACTCTTCAATCCGTATGGACCCTGTACTGTCCAAAAGCCAAAACAGCCTTCAAAGGCTTCTTGAGGGGCCGCCCTTACAGGGGCAGTTTCACGGCTCAAAGGCAATCTGCTAATAAGAGAACCTCAGTTATAATTGCCAGGTCCTAGAACTGCTCAGAACCCCTGTTAAGTCCCAGCTGCCCCCAGCAGGGCCAGTCTTCTGACTGAAGGTCTTCCTCCAGTCGTGGGACTAGAGACCCTACCCACGGCTGTCTGGCAGGTTTTCCCTGCATCTGCGGGTGTGGCACACTGTCTCCTCGACCAGTGACTCCTGCATTTGAGCACGACAGGGCATACACTGGAGTTCATGGAGATACCTCTTCCTTTGCCACCCAGGGTTTCTCTCTTCTTTTCCCCCCCCCCCCCGGACCAAGCCTTGGTCTTATGGACTGAGATAGATGCTTTGCTCTCAAAATAGGCTATCGAACCAGTTCCCCTTTCTCAGAAGGGTGCAGGATTTTACTCACTTTTTCCTGGTTCCCAAATGGATGGCTGGATTTACGCCCCATTTTGGATCTGAGGTGCCTCAACCTCTACATCACTTACCAAAAGTTCGAATGGTGTCTCTTCCGACACTTCTCCCTTTGCTGAACATGGGAGATTGGCTCTGCTGTCTGGATATGAAGGATGCGTACCTCCATATCACGATGCACCCAGCCCACAGGTGGTTTCTCAGTTTCATGTTTCAGGGTCGTCACTACCGGTTAAGAGCCTTTCCTCGGCCCCGAAGGTATTTACAAAATGCTTAGCAGTGGTTGCAGCAGCTCTCTGCAGGGACCGTCTCTCTTTCCCTATCTGGACGACTGGCTCATGAAAGCATCCTCCAGCCAACAGCTGTTATGCTTTCTTGAACCCTGCAGTTGTTCGCCCAGGTGGGGATAGCGGTAAATTATCCGCAGTCCAAAATGGATCCTACACAACGCCTCCAATATATCGGAGCAGTGTTGGGCACCTCTGTCTGCCCATAGCTTGAGCGGATGCCCTGATTGCTTTGGCACGCAGATTGGAGTCCAGCAGATTAGTCTCGGCAAGAGACTACCTCTGCTTCATGGAACATTTGGTGGCCACGATACCGACTGTCCCCAATACCAGGATAAATATGAGGGTCCTTTAGTGGTCTCTCAGTCCAATGGGACCAGAAGGACAGCTATTTCGATGCCCCGGTCCCGATGTCTTCCCTGGCTCTTTGAGCTCTACAATAGTGGAAGTCCAGAGACAACTTTATGCGAGGCATGCCGTTCCGTTCTCCGGTCCTGAGTCTCATTCTGACTACAGATGCCTCCTTGACGACCTGGGGTGCTCATCATCCTGCACGTCAGATACCCAAAGATCTTGGAACGCCAGTGGAGGCCCACCTCCACATCAGTGTCTTGGAGCGGAGGGCAGTTCTCTACGCTTTACAGGCATTTGAGACTCTCCTTCCCCTGGTTGCATTCAAGTGCAATCAGACAAGTTCTACAGTGGTTCACTACCTAAAAAGCAAGGAAGCACCCATTCCTACTCTCTGCAGAGAATCAATGAGGGTTTGGTATTGAGCAATCCAGAGAAATATCCATCTTCTGGCAGTACACATCCTTGGGGTGTCCAACACCCTGGCATCTACCCTGAGCAGATCCACTGCCCAGGCCCACGAGTGAGGAATCTTATCTGTTCTAAACATCTTCCACCTGTGGGGTCGACCAGAGTCTGACCTATGTGCCTCTCCATAGAATGCAAAACTGCTGCTTTACTGCTCTCTCGTGCAAGGTCTTGGAACTGTGTGGCAGGACACATTATCTCTTTCCTGGACAGGAATATTTCTTTACGCCTTGCCACCCATTTCGCTAGTTCAGGGGTACTACTCAGACTGGTCCGGGATGGGGCATCTATGATACTCGTAGCACTATTCTGGCCAAGACAGATTTGGTTCCCTCTACTTCTTCAGCTCTCTGAACCGGACCTTATACCTATACTTCTGCCAATTTGCCGGGCTTTACTGTCCCAGGCAGAAGGCTCCCTGCTACACCCGGGTTGTCGCTCCCTCCATCTGCAGGCCTGACTCCTGAGAACATACTCCTCTCGTGCTTCCGGGTGTCCCCAAAGGTGTCTGAAGTTCTCCGGGCTGTTAGGAAGCCGTTTACTCTGTCTTCCTACTCCATGAAGTGGCAACGCTTCTCTATTTGGGCATCCACACTGGACTTGGATCCTTATGTGTGTTCCCCTCAATGCATCTTGGATTATTTGCTTTCCTTGTCTGAGGTTGGACTGAAATATTCCTCTGTGAAAGTCAACCTTTCAGCCATTGCTGCTTTTCATTTACCTGTAGGCAACATCCCTTTGTCCCAGTTACGTTTGATTTGAACCTTTTTTTAAAAGGTATGCTGCACCTGCATCCTCCTATCCGTGATCCAGTCCCTGTTTGGGATTTGAATTTTGTGCTTTAAAAATTGACTAGGAGTCCGTTCGAGCCCTCTGAATCCAGCGACCTCCGTTATTTTTCTAGGAAAACTCTCTTTGGTTGCCATTACGTCAGGCAGATGTGTCTGAGTTACACACACTAAGCAAATTTCCAAACCTGCAATGTTATAATGACCGGGTGTCTTTACGCACTAACCCGTCTTTTTTTTTTTTGGGCCAAAGGTTGTTCCTGAATTTACTTTAAATCAGACCATTCAATTACCAGTGTACTTTGCGGAGCCTGCGAATCTGGGGGAAGCCCTGTTTCATACTCTCTGTGCATAGAACATTGAGCATTTACAGTCTCCTCACTTAAGTTGCGAAAAACCGAGCAACTTTTTTTTTTTTTCTTTTGCCCCGGAAACTAGGGTGTTCGTGTTTCAGAGCAGTGCCTGTCCACATGGTTGGCCAACTGCATTACGTTTATCTATGCAAAATATGAAAAACCTCTCTCAGAGGTTGTAAAACCCCATTCTACCAGAGGCATGGCTGCCTCGACGGCATGTTTCTGGGGTGTTTCTGCCTTGGATATTTGCAAAGCCGCCACGTGGTCTACTGTACATACCTTTATCAAGCATTACAGTCTAGACATCGCTTCTAAGAAGTGGACCATTTTTGGACGTGTCGTCCTACAAGGCCTCCTGTTTTAAGTCCTAATGATTCGCTTCCTCCTCCCACTGGGTATAACTGCTTGGGAATCTTCCCAAGTGTTATGACTTGCTACAAGAGATTGCCTCGGAGAAGATAGTACGGTTACGTAAGAATTTACCGTAACATTAGATCTTCGAGAATATCTCTTGCAGCAGGTCATGCAGCCCTGCCCTCCTTCCCCCTTGTTTCTTCAGAAGGGTTCCTTACCCGTGTCTTACGACTCGACGAGCTGCTGCCTTGATTTCCCTCCTTGGTTCCCATTGGAGGCCTGGGATATGTTTTCACATTCGATTGCCAGGATGGAAAAGAACTGAGTAGCTGGGACCTCCCCCTTTTATACCTGCCAGGTAGACACCACATGGTAGTGCTGGGGGAGGTCCCAGGGTCGACTGCTGAGAAGTCATCCGGAGGAAATTACACCTGTGGCTGTAATCTCATGTGTTTATGACCTGCTGCAAGAGATACTCTGTAAGATCCACTGTTACGGTAAGTTCTTATGGGACCGCACTTTCTGTCTCTCTTCCCTCCTCCCCTACTACATCAACTGACCTCACTGACTGCAACATCAGATACTCAGGAAGAATCACTCAGTAGTGGACAGGTCAGTCTCCTGTGACATTGCAGTCGGTGAGGTCACAGTGCTGATGTATTGAAGGGAATAAAAATAGATATGTCCATTGCCAGCAGAGTGCATTTCCACACTTCCAGCATAATACTGTCACAGAAAACTTTTTAAGAGCAAATGAAAAAAGAATACTTCAGAAATAAAAAGTTACAACTGACTACTTAAACTTTAATATTTTTTTGTTATTTTTGATTCTACTAATTCTTAAGAGTTTCATCTTGAGGTGTAAAGATGGCTATCAGTCCCTTACCATGGCAGTCTACCCTACATAGTGGCTAAGTGTAGAGCAACAGTGTTATGACAGAAAGTCTTTGACATACACTACCTATCATTGGAAGTTGATGGCTTGTATTTCCACAGCACATTGAATTAATGTGGTAATACTGTAAGTCACAATACCCAGGTCTTGGAGCTTAAGGTGGCAATAAGTCATGTTACCCAGTACTTATAACTTTGGACAGTACAGAAAGTGGGCCTTTTTTTTTGGGTCGCATAATGATACTGGACTTGGGAACAAAATAAGTGTTTTTCCTTTCTGTTTCCCCTTTCATGGTACGTACAGTCATTGATGTGTGCATGCATTGTCCAGTTACCAGTCGAGCATAGTGACAGCTTGTAGCCCCCTGGGGTTGGAGGTGACATCGGATAATGTGCCAAGACTTTTCCGGGCCTTGCTGCTGAGGTTGTTACAAAGGCAGGACAACATTCAATCTTCCCTTGTCAATCTTCACCATTCATTACTGCTTGGGTTAGTGCTAGAGGCGCGCACCCGCCACAGGATTTTTTTTTTTTTTGGAGTCTGCTCCAACAGCGCTGCCCCAGAGAGTGCATTGCACCATGCGCGAGGGGCGGCCGTTGGTGCCGCAGACTCCTCCTCAATCTCAGTTCTGTTTCTCCCATCGTCGAGGCTGCACCTGCTGCACGGAAGTTAGTACATCACTAGGCCTAGGTGTTGCTGTCGACGTAGTCTTCACAGACTTCTTCATCATGCCTTTTTTTTTTTCTCGACGTCTCTGTTCTGTTTTTTGCCTTGTTTCGCATCATGTTTGGTTCGGGGGTAAAATGCAAGTCTAAGGTGGGCCGTTCCTCTAAGCGTTGGTGCTCCTGTGGCCAACATTTTTTTCTGTCACGGAGCGGCATGATGTTTGCCTCCGCTGCCTGGGACCCAACCATAATATGGATGCGTGCAACGCCTGTTTCTCAATGGACTGTCGCATCTTGGAAGTCCGTGTGTTCAAGATAGTCAAGGCTCAGCCGACTTCCGGGGGACGGCGCTGCTCCAGGGATTCCCAGGTAAGGTCTCTAGACCCTTCCTGCGGGTCCCCTGTCAGGTCTGTATGGTCTGGAGGAGGAGGAGGCCTCCTCATCTTCTCTTGCCAAAGAGGAGGCCTCTTTCGCGGTGTGGGAAGAACACCGGTGTCCCTCCTGGGGCCGCGGTGGAGACACTGCCTCGGCAGTCACCTCTTCGAAGTTGCAGGCTCCCCCAGTGTCGAGGCCCAGGTCTGCTGGGCCTGCCATTGGTGGACACTCGACGCCACCTTCCAGCTCCGGTTTGGATCCGGTGCGGCTTGCAGTGCCGGTGATCGAGGCGGCGCAGTTCGGTGGCGCCATAGTTATGCTCTCGGCACTACGTGGCCCGGGTCGGCTCTCCCAGCAGCGCGAGTCGGGTCCTGTGCAGAGGGAGGTGCTGCTCTGACCGGCACCGCTGGGGAGTCGGGGCTGGGTTTAGACGACGTGGGTGGTCCAAGATTGTCCGGCACCACTGCTGGCATTGCCACCGTTTGCGATGTAGTTTCGCTGGAAACCCCTGGGGTGGCCAGTAGTGAGGTCCAGCTGGTCTCTTCTTCCTCCTCCTCTGATTCGGATGTAGACTCGTCTTGGCTTCGTGACTCTTCGGAGTCAGGGTCTCCAGTGAGACGAGGTGCTAGGTGGCCCAGCTCGCCTATTTCTCTGTCCTCTCCTGAGGCCTCCCAGGCTGGGGGTGGTCTGGGGTCCCTGGAGGGGGATGACGTGGAGGCAGAAGGAGGGGCTCATTCTCCTGAGGGGGTTGCGGTAGCTGCCAATCCCGGTGCTGCTGCACCTCCTCAGGGTGGGGTGTCACTGGGGTAGAGGAGGAAGGTGTTCTCGGAGTCGGGAAGGGGTGAGACTGGGTTGAGGTGCCTTGGTCTTCACCTGCCACCCCTCGGGGTGCGGGTAGGAGCCGTAGCGCCTGGCCCTGTCTTTCCCTCTCGAGCTCCAGGGACCCCTCTGGTGGCGTTGCTGTGGGCTGCCCTTTTGGACCCATGAAGCCCCAGGTTCGTCACAGGGGAGGATCCCTACTAAGTTCTTCCAGGCTTCG
The DNA here is from genome assembly GCA_016271365.2 of Neoceratodus forsteri. Taxonomy (NCBI): domain Eukaryota; kingdom Metazoa; phylum Chordata; order Ceratodontiformes; family Ceratodontidae; genus Neoceratodus; species Neoceratodus forsteri. The sequence continues at coordinate 575,067,570 of CM028135.1, read as the reverse complement.
CATCCCCAGGGTTCCGTTCTGCGACCTGGTTTGTTGCCGGGATTCTGCCAGCTCGGGCTCCGTTTTCCGGATTTCAGAGCCTCAGCAGAGGACAGTTGCCTCGCCGTAGGTGTCCCTCTCCCATTCCTCTGCAGCCACCCCCCTCTCTCCCAGGCCATGTCGGTCTTGCGGGCCCGTTATCCTGGGAGATGTTCGGAGGCTCTGCGGCGGCCTTCCCCTCATACTTTGGATATATGCATGAGCGGGTGCTTCGCCTATCCCCACCTCCGCAGGAGTCCTCTGGACATACGAGCTCTCCATCATCCTAGTCTCCCTCCTCCTCTGAGGGAGAGGAACCCACTGCTCATCTCTCCTCCGATGCTTATTTCACTGAATATCAGCGATTTTCTTTCGAGGATGGTGAGGGATCTTCGCATCTCTTTTGTTAGGCGAGACAATACTGAATTCGAGATGCGTGAATTCAGTGCCCAGCATTTGGTGATACTATCCTGGCCTATTCCCTTCCAGGAGGTGTCTATCCGTTCCTGGCAGTCGTCAGCCACCCCTTCTCCAGCCCTGGCAGACTGCAGCAGAAGGTATTGTGCCCCATTGGAGTCTCTAGGTACTCTTCCCAACCCGCTTTCGGGATTGGCATACCTAGAAACTCCCTCCAGGCGCCGCCTGGCGCATGACTGTCCACTGGACTCGGATTCCCTACAGTTTGACCAGTGGGGGGCGAAGAGTGTTCCCTTCCTCTGGTGCCATGTTATGCATTGCATCACATCAGGCTCACCATGCTGCCTACAGTAGGCATTTATGGTTGATGATCTCCCAAGTCTTTTAGCATTAATCCCCGATACGGAGCAATCCAGACAAGCTATTGCCCTCTCTGTTATAGGCCTGGAGCTGGCAAGACACCAAGCAAGGGCATCTTACGATGCCAGTGAGGTGGCTTGCAGGGACAGCGATCTGTACTTGACGGACAGCATGGCTTCGTCTATCAAGGTTGTCACCCCTGGCATGGCGTAGGGTGATTCGCTCCGCTTTCCGGAGGACCCATCTTTTTTTCCTCCAGGGCTAGGAGGCTTCTGCAGGGGCTTCCTCCATCTCCCGGTCCCCGGGGGACACCTCCTAGCTCTCCTCCGCCATAGGCTTCTCATCTGATTAGCCCAGGGTCTTCCCCTCCTGTTCCCCACCAGCAGGAGGCTGTGGGTCTTGTTCCCTCAGGGTTTCTATTATCCCTCCCTTGGGGGACTTGGTACTCACCCAAGTAGTAATGAATGGTGAAGATTGACAAGGGAAGATATGAAAATTACGTACCTACCGTAATTCTTGATCTTCTCTTGTATCTTCACCGTTTATTACTGATACCCGCCTATCTTCCCCTCAGTGGCCTCCTACTGCGGCGTCTCTCCCTCCCTTCTCGTTCCTCTCCCTTCCTTTTTGGCCTTTATGACAAAAAAAACACACCTATCCTGATTTCCATTCTTCTCTGGACGGATCCTTTTTTCCTCAAGGTAAAGGGGAACGAGTAGGACTTATTCTGTCCTGAGGGAACTCTTTCTAATTGCCCCTAAGGGTGACCTCTTGGCTTCTTAGCCACGTTCAGTTCACAGCTGAAGAGGCCTTCCCTCTATGGCTCGGCCTCAATTTTCAGGTTCCCTCTGACAGGTATTAATATTGTCAGCTTCTTCTGGTTGGTGCTTCTGCACTTCTTTAACCTTGAGCTGTTGTTCTTGCCTTGCCTTCAGGGAGTCTGAGTTTCCACTCTATCCTTCATACAAAGCTGCCTTTTGTAGGGCTTGACCCCTACCGACACACTTCGGTGTTGGCACTTAACAAGGTGCTAAGGGGCTTGTTCCCCTCATAGTTGGGTGCTCTCCTTCTGGAACAGATTTTCTGCCTGGGCAGTCTGTGAGCTCTCAGCTAGAGTGTAGGGGGTTGGGATAATAAGTTGGAGAATCTGCCCTTTGTGTCCAGTCTATACCAGCGGTTCAGTTGAACCTTCTCTCAGTCCTATCAGGAGGGATTCTTGCTCCCTTGTTTTTGGTTCCGAGCTTATAAGCCTCTCAACCAATGTATCTATGGGCAGTGTTCTCCCCTCTCAGCATCCCTTCTTTTCTTCCCTTTCTTCCTTTTCTGTATCTGTTCCTCCCTTGGAGCTGCCCCAGAATGGAGGCCCTGCGGTCCCTTAGGGTAGGTACTCTCTCTTCTATCTGTTCTCTACCGGCTTATTCCTTTTCAGCTTATCCTTTCCTTTTTTGTCCCTAGGCTCTCTTGCCGCCTCTTTTTTTTTTTTTTTTTTTCTTACCTTTATTTTGCCTTTCGGCTACAGAACTGAGATGGAGGAGGTCTACGGCACCTAACTGCTGCCCTGATGCGATGTCGCTGTCGGTGACGCCCGTTGGGCCGACTCCAAACAAAAATCTCCTGTGAAGTGCTGGCGCCCGGCACTAACCCAAGCAGTAATGAATGGTGAAGTACAAGAGAAGATCAAGAATTACGTAGGCACGCACTTTTCATTTCCTCCCTGGGTATTCCACCGCAGATGCGAAGGTCTGGGTCTGCAAATTGAACCCAGGTTGTCCTCATGGTATACGGTGCACCAGCTCTTGACAACCACCATTGGTCTGTTATGAGTAAGATTGCAGTGAAAAGTACAGAGAGAGAATCTCACTGTCACAAGGTTTCATGGGATCAGTGGCATCCAGTAACATCATACGGTTAGGGATGTTCTGATATTACAGTATCATGGCACATGGTGTAGAGATGCATGATGGTTTTATTCAAAATTTGCAATGTTATGTATCCTATTAAACTTTTTTTAGGTTGCGCCCCTCCCACCCACCCAATCTGTCATCCCTATTTTCACAGTTTTGTCACTTGTAGTCCAGACGAGAAGTGCCATAATACCACACAATGGTAACCAATATTTTTTCCACAGTTTTAGTTTATGTAACACTACACATGTTCATAACAAATTTTTATGTATTTAGTAAGGGATTTTGTGTGATCGAAACAGCAAAAGGTATCATTCAGGCATTACTATAAATAATTTAAATTGAGTATGCAACTTAATAGGGCTGAGTGCATATTTGGAGTGACCAGAAACTAGTCTCCACAGAAGTGAACAGATAAGTGGCCTGCAAGGTATTTATATAAAAAAAAAAAAAAAAAAAAACTTAACCTGAAGGTCTTTTAGTACTTTTAGTTTCCTTGTTTGATGCAAGTGTACATTGTGTTCCTTAAAGAGCAGGTGTTCTAACAAATAGAACCAGTTGTCTTTTATTTATTGTATTTTGGTGTATTAGAAATTACGTTATTTTATAATGTGTTCAGTCAATGAGGGTTTTTACCTTTAGTTTTCACACTGTTAGTTAAAAAAAAAAAAAAAAAAGTGGAATTGTGATATCGGAAACTGCCAGCTACCTAGGAGCCCAGTGTATTTTAATTAGAAACTAAATATATATTTTTTTATCTTTTCCAAAAAAACCAGATACTTTTAGCAATGAACTTTGAATTTTATGTGTTTGCATTATTGTGGTCTATCTGTATGATTTTACAATTTTTAAAACGGTAATTGGCTTCTCCTTTTTCTCTCTAAGTAAAATCTGATTATGAAGAAAATGTCACCTGCTAAATCATAACAAAATATCACAGGTTATCAAAAATACCATATTTCTATTAAATATATATTTGGTGGTAGAAAGTGTTTTCTGTATAATAAATAAAAAAAAAAAAAAAAAATCTGAAAATGGATATGCAGTTTCCCATTGAAATACACTGCCAGCCTTGCTGGTAAAGATTTTCTGACATCACAATACAAGAACTCAGTGGCATTCTTTTTTGCTAGTAGTGGCAAAATGCAAATAAATGATGAAAAGGTAATTAAATAATTAAAAGCAAACAAAATTATTAGAGGTATCTAAAGGCCTCAAACATTCATCCACCATACATATTCAGTAAGCACCTGCTCTTTAAGCATTTATGTATGGTGGTGCCCCTATGCTGCTTCTCAACACCAACCTTGCTTTTTGCCATATTGAAAGCAGAATTCCAGGACCATTACAGTTGTAGCAGTGAGAACACAGAGAAGCAAAGGAAACTCAGAAAAAGTGCGCGGAGAAAGAAAGAAAAGTTACATAACAGGCAAAGTAAAAAAGTTTTGTGCCCTTGGCACTATGGGAAAGCTTGGAAGAATGTACCAAGTGTGAACATGGCTCTAGTTTTAATCACATTTCTGTTTCTCTTAGGGAACTGAATGACTTGCAGCGGGATCCACCTGCACAGTGTTCAGCAGGGCCAGTCGGCGATGACCGTAAGTTTTTTGTTTTGTGATCTGTACGAGGCTCATTATAACTTGCTAAGGTGGTTGTTGTACGTAATAAGTCAACTGGTGTAGATTAAATGCACACTGAAAATGGAAAATCAAATTAGAATCAACATTTATTTATTGAAATATTTCACAAGGAAGGCACACTGAGCAACAAGTCACACTTCTCCCGGTGCGACCGAGGGGGGGGGGGTACAATTGGAATGAGACATTAAGCATTCAAGTTACAAGATCGACATTAACATACGGGTTGTAAGGCAGGAGTTAGAAACAGTGTTGCACATAACATGTAGAAAGAGTGGACAATAAGTAGTGCCGGGTTAATAAGTAACAAGTGTTTTAGGTGAAAGAAAAGGGGGAAAGGGGAAAGAGTTGCCCTTGGAGACTCCTGCAGGATGCGAGGAACCCTGCAAGGGGACTGGGGGGGGACCCAAAGAGAAGGGGATATGGCAGTGTCCCAGAGGGACCCCTTTAAGGTGGTGGGGGAAGGGAGTAGATGAGAGATCCAAGCCTGGGGTGGGGGTAGAGAGGGACCCATGGAGAGCATTCGGGGTCCCTAACATTCTATCTGAGATTGAGGGAGGCCAGTAAGGGGGAGCAATTTGGAGGAAGGGGAGGAGGGCTAGAGATTTAGGGGTTGGGGGTGTACAGGGTAAAATGAAAGTGAGGGTAAGGTTTGTCTTGGGCTTAGAGGAGGGAATTAGGGAGGGACATGGCAGGAGCAGCTAGGTGCAAGATAATTGGAGGCAGAGCTGATGGAGTAGGTGGAGGATGAGTGCCGGATTTGAGGGGGGAGGAAATTCCAAATTTTTGGGAGGTGGTGGGTAACCGTATTGGCCGATTTGTGTGGATCTGTGCAGGACAGCCAGGGTGCAGGAGTCCATTGATCCAAGGGAATGGGAGGTGGTATAAAGGAGGTGAGGTAGGGAGGGAGCTCACCAAACCAGTGCTTAGAGATGAATTTAGCACAGTGGGAGGGTCGCCTGTTTGTAAGGGGGGGGGAGGATAGGGCACGATAAAGATCGCAGTGATGGGTCCGAGGTGGGGCATCCAGGGCAAAGCGGCAGAAGGAATTCAAGAGGGTGTCCAGTCTGGCCAGGGAGGTCTTAGTGGCAGCACCATAGAATACGTCACAGTAGTCAAAAAATGGGCAGTATCATCTTCTGAACAAGTTCACACCTAGCCGTAGGAGGGATGCAACTACGGTTCCTGAACAGGGCACCAAGCTTGGGGCGCAGGTTTTTTTTTTTTTTTTTCTGGATGGTGTCAGTATGTCCTGAGAAGTTTAGGTGTTGGTCCAACCAAACACCCAAGTACCTGAAGGAGGATGTGTCCTCAAGTAAAGTCCCCTCAGTGGTGTGAAAAGTGGATGGGGAGGGAAGCCTAGAGAGTCTCTGCCTTGTGCCAAAGGTCATGGAGACAGTCTTATTGGCGTTGAGGAAAAGCTTATGGTTGGCAAATCAGAGCTGAATCTTGTCAAAGTATGGCTGTAAGCTGGTTGTAACCTCATTAGGATAGGAGCCAGATGCATACAGGACTGTATCTTCGGCATACATATGTATAGTGGAGGATGGGGAGCAAACAGAGGGAAGGTTGTTTAAGAAGATGAATAGGAGGGGCCCTAATACCGAGCCAAGGGGGACCCAAGTGCTAATCAGGAAGGGAGGGGAAAGTGGGGTTCAAGATCTTAACTGATTTGGGTTCTACCAATAAGGTAGACCTTTAACCAGTTTGTGGAGGAGGGAGATAGACCAGCAGCTTGGGAGTGAGTCGAGGGAGGAGGGAGTGATCCGAGACTGTGTCAAAGGCCTTGGCCAGATCGACAAAAATGGCAGAGGTAATTTGTCCATTGTCCATTCTGGTTAGGATGGAGTCTGTGAGCTGTAGGAGAGGGGTAGTGTTTTTTTCTTGAAACCAGACTGGAAAGGGGTGAAAAAGGAGGTGTCTGATAGAAAAGAGGTGAGTTGGGAGAGGACAGTGTCTTCTTGAAGCTTGTCAAGGTACGGAGAAGAGAAATGGGGTGATAGTTGCCAGGGGATGAGGGGTCACCCCCTTTGGGTAGAGGGAGGACCGCAGCATGTTTCCATGAAGAAAAGACTGAGACAGTAGAGAATGAGATTTAGGATTATTGAGATGGGTAGACAATGGCCGAAGCAGAGAGGGAGAGGAGTTTTGGGTGAAGACCATCAGGGGAGGTACTGTACATTTAGAGGGGTTGATGGTGAGGAGGGCTCTTAGGACATCGTTTGGGGTTACAGTAGTGAAAGAGAAGGGAAGGTGGGAGGGTGGTGGAGGATCCCACCAGTAGAGGGTGGGGAGGGATTTCAGTAGCTCAGTGGCACAGGAGGTACAGTAGGAGTTAAATTCTGTAGCTACAGCTGGTGGGTTGGACACTAGTGAGCTATTTACTTTAAGTACCGGGATGGTGGGCGAGATGAAGGGGGTAAATAGGATGTGGACCACCTTCCAGAACTTTGATGGAGAATTTATGTTGGTAATGAAGGCAGATTAAAATATTTGGACATGGCTAACCTTGTAGCCCTGGTGCAAGCGTTTCTGAGCATGCGGAAGTTTGCAAGGGCACTAGGATATTGGGTAGATTTATGACTTTTCCAGACTCTATCTCTAGCCTGAGGCAGGCCAGAAGTTCAGGGGTTATCCAAGGTAAGTGGTTACCTCTGACTCTGGTTTGTTTGAGTGGAGCAAAGACATTCCAGTTTACAAGAAAGATTTCTTTGAAGTAGGCAAGGGCCTTATCAACTGAGGGGAAGGAGGTTGGGGGGTCCAGTCAGAAGTGGCAAAGTTACTAGAGAGGTTCAAGGTCGAGACGTGAAAGAGAGTAATTGCATTGTGTGGCGATTTTGTTCTGTGGACTTACCCAACTAAGATTATTGGGTTATGGTCACTGAGAGCATCGGCCAGGATGCCAGAAGTGATGACGTGGTGGGGGTGGGAGGTAAGGGCCCAGTTGAATAGGGAATAGTGTTGTCTTGTGGCTTGGGCGGGAGGGTTCAGAGATTGGTTGGGAGAGGTTTAGGGCTCAGATTTCGATTTTAGTTTTGGTAGATCTTACTTCGAGAGGAAGCTCTTGCAGCAGGGTAATGCAAGTAGGACTGACACCACCTGGCTGCAGTTCTCGGCAAATTATTCTTCTTGTAGGAGTACCAATGTGGTGAACACCCCCACCGATGTCTGCTCAACCGCCGACATCACCCTGTATAGAGGGGGGAGTTCCCCACGTGCTCCAGTCCTTTCCCGCTGCACGGTCAGGGTTAGTTTGCCTTCGGTTTCCGCTTGCAGTGCCGATCGTTCTCTTCCTTCTCCACCATTTTTTCTAAATTGTTTTCTTGCATCTATGTCTTCCTCCAAGGAGCACGTTAAGTGCTCCCGTGGGTGGCAGATATCATCTAAGGACGGCCATTCTGCATGCCTTTTTTGCCTGGGGGCAGACCAAGACACCAACGCCTGTTCCCTTTGGCAGGCCTTTAACTCCTGGATACGCATCAGGTGACGGAAATCTTTCTGCCTTTTTAGCGGAGTCCAAACTGGCGCGATGGAACACACTTCGTCCGGGGTGGGGGAGAGACCACCCTCCCACCCATAAGAAGCACCACGAACATCGGAGCCCTGGGAGACCCCATTCTAGACCCAGGTCCTCTTACTCTTAAATCAGGGTCAGTCAGCAAGATTACTGCCTCACGTTCCTCAAACCTTCCTTCGGTGGGTCTGCGGCGACCAAGCCCTCAGGGACCACCCTCCAGCCCTTGAAGGTGTGTCTGCCCTCAGAGAAGGCTTCCTCGGTGGGCGCAGGTAAGTCCTCCATTCGCTTAGTCTCCAAGGCTGACCTCTTGGAATCGAGCGAGGCATCCGGGTCTCCCGGCGGCAGGGCCTCATCCTTGCTGCCAAAACCAAAGGACTCCAACCGTTGCCCACCCCCGGCTGCTGACCGGTCGAGGTCCTCTAAGCATCAGAAGTCCGACTGTCCCAAGGCTCACGCCACTGAGGGACGCCTGTCAGACCGATGTCTGCCCGTGGCTCCTCCGGCCTCCCCTCTTCTCCCCCACCCCAGGCAAGGCTGCCCGCTGCCAGTTAAAGTAGTTACGATGCCAGTCACTCCGGCACCACTTGATGTCAGCTCTGGGACCCCCCCCTTTCTGCAACAGACATCGGTCTACCTGATGGAGGCCCACAGGTCAACTGATGCCCCTCTGTCGCCCCAAAGACCGATGCCGGTGCCTACTTGCTCCAGGGGTTCGGACCCCGACGCCAGCACCGGCAGATAAGTGAGCCGGCGCCGGCTCTGGTGCACCTTCTCCTCCCGCGCTTGGTTCCCCAAAACTGAACCTTTCACAGGTAAAGGAGCTCTTCTCCCACTGGTGGGACACGGTCAAACCTGATCTCCCAGTGGGGGTGCCTCCTCCCATGCCTCTGCCCACCCCGGTTCCAGATACCTAAGGGGTCCTGTTCCTGATCCGGTCCCAGTCTCGGAACCTTCTGATCAAGAGGCAGGGAAGGAGCCTGCAGCACCTAAAACGCATAAAGACAAGAGGTGCAGGAGGACTTGGTCCAGCAGTTCTCCCGCTGTCCTTCTCCGGACAAGAGGAGATGACACAGATTCCCATCCTCTTCAGCCTCGGACTCGTATGTCGACTCGGACATCTCTCGTATTGACTCGGACGTCTAATCATATTTAGGGGACGAGGGGCACCTCAAATCCTCCAACCCCAGTTTCATGGAGATGATGAGGCACATCCAGGCAAATGTGGGTTGGGACACTGAGGCCCTGGACTCCGAGCGACTGCAGTTGGCTAAATACCTACGCCAACAAGATCCTAAGCAGGTGGTCATTCCTCCTATGGTAGACTCCTTTTGAGGACGTCACATTTGCTACCTGGAAGCACCCTCACTCCTCCTCCTCTGCCGTGCCCAAGAAGGTCATCAGCTCTACTGGGCCCTTAAGGACCACCCCTTCTTGGCCGAACCACCCGCGACGAACTCTGTGGAGATTTCTGCAGCTCACGACCACTTGCAGAGGCCCAAGCATCTGAGCGCCCAGCCACCTGACAGGGAGTCTAAGCAGCTGGATTCCATGGGACGCAAGGTATAGTTTTCTGCCACCTGCAGTATCAGGAGTCTCAACTTCCTGAGACACATGGTTGAATTCCAGAACGCCCTTTGGGAACAGGGAATGGGCATTGTGCAAAACATGCCCGATTGCCCTTAGCGGGCAGAGCATGCCAAACTGCTGCACACCGACTCAGACATGGGTACCCACGTTCTGAGGTGGGCCTATGACTCTGCGGACACCTCCTCAAGGGCAGCTGCTTTGCTTCTGACGCCATGCTTGGATTCGGGTTTCTGGGTTAAATCCAGATGTGCAGATGAACATTCTGGATGCTTCCTTTAAGGGCTCTTTAGTGAAGACACGGAGAAGATTATCACCAAGCTACAGGATTCCGGTAAGGCCATCCGAACCGAGGTGTCCATGTACTGCCTGAAGCAGGGGCGACCTCAGAAGCCCCGTTTTCGTGGCCGTGGGGGACATCGGCCTCAGCAGCCTCGCTACCGGTCCCACTCGCAGCAAGGTGGCTTTAGTCGTAGGGGTGGAGCCAGGGGCTCCTTGGCCGCCTCCTCTAGACAGGCTAAACCAGCTACTGCCACCTTCCCCCCTCCCACTGACTATTCAGGCCACCCTCATCGCCTGGATGCCTTGTCGGGAGGGCACTTTTCTCTCTACGCAGATGCCTGGAATCGAGTGACCTCCAACCAGTGGGTCCTCAAGCTTATGGGGTTCGGGCACTACTTAGAGTTAGACGCCATCCCTCCGGACAGACCTCCACCCCCATCCCTCTGTCCCAGGGAACGCTGGCCACTGATTCAAAGGGAAATGCAATTCCTTCTGGACAAAAACGCCATTGAGCCAGTACCCCCAGCCGAGCGAGAGACCGGATTCTTATCCCACTTCTTCGTGGTCCCGAAAAAGTCTGGAGACCTCGGATCTATTCTGGACCTCAGCGATCTAAACCAATGGGTTTCCTGTCGGAGATTCTGTATGGTCTCCCTTCCCACTCTCCTGCCCTTAATTTTGACAGGAGACTGGCTGGCATCCCTGGACATGCAGGACGCTTATCTGCCTGTCCTTATTGCCAGGGGTCATCGAAGATTCCTGATATTCAGATTCGAAGACGAGGGCTATCAATTCAGAGTCCTCCCCTTCGGTCTCCTTTTCAGCCCCCAGGGTATTCACCAAGTGCCTGGCAGTGGTCGCCATGGCACTTCGGAGTCTGGGCCACTTCGTGTTCCCTTATCAGGACGACTGGCTCCTCCTGGCTCCCTCCAGGCCCCACCTGTTGGAAACCATCAGGGACTCTCTCTTGCTGTTCCAGCACCTGGGGATCACGGTCAACAGGGACATGTCTCAACTTCTCCTGTCCCAGAAGCTCCAGTTCATCGGAGCTCTTCTGGATACCACCCTCGGGGAAAGTGTTTCTTCCCTCCAACAGAGCAGGTCGGATTCAGGTCTTGGCATACCAAGTCTCTACAGCCTCAAGGGTCACCGCAAGACTCCTCTTCGGACCGCAAGGGCACATGGCAGCCGCCATAGTTTCAGTTCTTCTAGTGCGGCTGTGCATGCGGACCATTCATTGGTCAGTAATAGTCCAGTGGGATCAAACAGAGGATGATTTGGATGCCTCTATCTGGATCTCTTAGCCGATCTGCCGGGAATTTCACTGGTAGATGTCGTCACAAAACTTACTGGTGGGTATCCCTTTCCATGTAGGACCCCCAACCCAGATTCTGACCACAGACGCATTGTCCTCTGGATGGGGTGCCCACTTGGGAACACATCGCACTCTGGCATCTTGGTCCCCGATTTAAAGGAAGATCTGCACATTAACGTTCTGGAACTGAGAGCGGTCCTGTATGCTCTTCATGCCCTGGTCTTGGTCCTAGTGCTGGGCCACCTGTTGGTTCAGATGGACAACACTTGGGTGATGTTCTACATCAACAAACAAGGTGGCACACACTCATAACCCCTCTGCCAGGAAGCCATGCGGGTGTGGGACTGGGCTCTGGATCATCAGCTTTTCTTGACGGCGGTTCACGTTCTAGGAGAACAGAACGTGTTGGCCGATGTGCTCTGCAGAACCAGGTTGCAGACTCAACGAATGGCAGCTGCTTCAGGAAGTCGCAGATCCAATCTTCTGTCGTTGGGGGACACCAGAGTTAAATCTCTTCGCATCACAATCAACACAAAACTGCCCAGTTTCTGCTCGCTAGGTCAAGAGCCTGGAGCTTATTGGCAAGATGCATTGTCCCCCTCTTGGAAGGGGAGGTTCCTCTACATGTTCCCTCCCCACTCCTGCAGAAGGTTCTCCTCAAGGTACAGTACGAACCGTCTGCCTTCATTCTGATAGCTCTGCTGTGGCCTCGTCGGATTTGGTTTCCTTTGCTCCAGCATTTAGTGGCAGAGCCTCTGCTGCCCCTTTAAGTTTCCTCATCTTCTGTCTCAGGACAACTGGTCACTGGTCCATCCGAATCTACGCTCCCTTCACCTGCATGCCTGGCTCCTCAGGACCTAGCTAAATCCAGGTTTGGCGTATCCGATCAGGCAGCACAAGTTTTGGATGAGGCGCGTAAGCTTGCCACCAGGGCCACTTGTGCTGTGAAATGGAAATGTTTCTGTATCTGAGTCACAGCCAGGAGGGTGGACCCCCCTGGTCTGTCCTGTTAATTCCATTTTAGAATACGTGCTTTCCCTTTCGGAGTCAGGTCTCAGTTATTCCTCCAAGGTACACCTGGCCGCCATCTCCGCTTATCACTAGCCAGTGCAAGGTAAGACACTGGCCCAGATGGAAGTATCTGAGGCTTTCCTTCGTGGTATTCTTCATATCAGACCTCCTATCCAGGATCCTGTTCCTCCTTGGGATCTCCTCTTTGTCCTAGAAGCTTATGCTTCCCCGTTCGAACAACCGGTGGAGGCTGAGCCGTTCCTGTCTGAAACTTTGCTTTTGGTAGCCATCACTTGGTAGGCGCTTTCAGACTTCAGGCTCGTGTAAAGAACCCTATCTTATTTTCCATAAGGATAGGTTGACCTTCGCACCAACCCGAAGTTCCTACCGAAGATGGTTTCGGAGCTCACCCTTAACCAGTCTGTTCAGCTTCTGCTGTATTACCCGGAGTATTCGATCAGAGGGGAGGCTCTGCTTTACTCCTTGGACATCCACAGGGCTCTTCGATGTTACCTGGCTAGGACTAGGGGGACAGGAAATCTGATCAGCTTTTTGTGTCATTTGCACAAAGGTCCTTGGGTTGCCCGGTCACCAAACGGAAGCTGTCATGCTGGTTGGTCCATTGCATTACCTTTTGTTATCAGAAACACAATAGGTCTACTCTGGGCCCAATTTTTAAGGCTCATTCTACCAGGGCAGTCGCTACTTCCTTTGCAGTGCTGAAATGGGCCTCTGCAGCTGACATTTGTGCTGCTGCTACTTGGCACTCTGTTCCGACATTTGTTGGGCACTACATCCTTGACGTCACTTCCAGACGCAGAGCAGGGTTTGGCCTCACAGTTCTGCAGTGCCTGGTTTCCTGAGGGATCCTTCCTGCTCTTGTTTCTCCTGTTTTTCCCCCTCCCAAGGGTTGTTTTAAGTTTATACTGCTTGGGAATTAGTCCTACTTGTGTTACCTGCTGCAGGAGCTTCCTCTCGAAGTAAGATAGTTACATAAGAACTTATCGTAACAGATCTTCGAGAGAAGCTCTTGCAGCAGGTATATTTTCCTGCCCTCCTTCCCCCAGGGATCAGGCCTTTTCCAGGCTGGCCGTTCCTCCGTTTATGAGGAAAAGTTTGGGTCACAATTCCTGTTTGTTGCCTGTTGCGATCCATTTGCCTGTAGAGGGGTGTGCAAGAACTGGAGCACGTGGGGAACTCCCCCTTCTATATAGGGTGATGGGGGTGGAGCCGATGGCGGTGGGGGGGCGTTCCCACGTCGGTACTGCTAGAAGAATTATTTGCCGAGAACCGCCGCCAGGTGGCGTCAGTCCTACTTGTGTTACCTGCTGCAAGAGCTTATCTCGAAGATCTACTGTTATGGTAAGTTCTTACGTAACTGTACTTTTTTAGGTGACAACCAATTTACATTGAAGTCGCTTAGGATGAATAATTCCCCAGAGTGAGCAAGAGAAGTGATGGAGGTTAGGAGGTCTAGCGTGACCGAAGGATGGACATTTGGGTGGCGGTATATGCCGGCTATAAAGATTGGGAGAGTGAAGGGGAGGGTCACATGGATAGCTAGGCCATCATGGGTCTCAGGATTGGAGGATGAGTAGATGATAGAGTAGTGGATGAAGGCTAGGACATTAATGGCCACACAGCCACACTTGCCAGCAAGCACGGTCTTGCATTAGCAGTGAGCAGCCAGGAATGGAGACGGAGTGGTCAGGGATAGTGCTCTTCAGCCAAGTTTCAGAGATGATCAGAATATCTGGTTTTAGAGTGCACACTATAGTCTGAATCTGGTCTATTTTTTGCAACAATCTGCAGGTGTTTAGATGTAAGATCTTTTAAGCCCTTTTGGATGGCTGAGGGAAGAGAATGGGAGAAGGTAGTAGAGGAGGAGGCATCGGAGGAGCAAGGAGCAATAGGGCCTGGGTTGGGTTGGATTTTCCCGGCAGAGAGCAAGAGGTGGGCGATTTGAGAAAGTGGAGTTAGAGGATTTTGTTGGGGATGGCGAGGAGGTTGGGAATTTTGAGAAGGGAGTGGATGAGTGAGGAAGAAGGTGAACTGCAGTGAAAGTAGACACCATTATCAAAGCCGCATGAGGAATAGTGGTAGAATGAGACCATATTTCCAAATGGCAGGGAGGGAGTGATGGCATGGATCTGGGTAGTGGATTGGAGATGGTAACTGATGGGGTTGGGGAGCATTATTAGGAATAGGTGAGTAGAGAGCAAGTGGAGGTGGTAACATTTAGACTAGAGGCCTTCATGGGGATCTGTCTTGAAAGGAAAAAGTAAAGTAGACTTGACTATGCCTTTTTTTTTTTTTTCTTTCTAGATAATTCCTAAGTCTTTTGGTTGAAACATGGATTCTAACTATTTCCTATTATTATTGCATTTTAATCTAGCTTAGTTGAGCTATTTGCAACCCATACACTGATGCAACACTCTGTTTTTGTTCTTAAATTTTATTGTAACTGATTTATTTTTCCTTTTCAGTGTTCCACTGGCAAGCAACTATTATGGGACCTGTAAGTATACCATTCACATTACTAAATATGTGTAGTATACAGTAGATTTTTAGGATTTGATTTAATAAATTAGCTGTATGTGCCGTGAAGGTAGCACAAATTACATTTAGTGGAGTTTTGAATTGAATGCACATAATGTGAAATTCTGCATATCAGTAAAGTGCTTTTCAGCTGCTTTTATGTTGTCTTGCGCATGCGCAAGCAACATCTTGTGGTAGTAGGAGAAATGCAGAGGTGTCAGTGTTGGCGAATGCAGGTCACACTTTGGTAGGTGCGTCCGTCATTTCCCAATTAGCCAGCATGCTAGCTCTAACGCAAGAGTTATGTAAAGTGCCACCAACTTGAAAGAAATGTGCCGCTGCAATCTGAGACAAGCTCTTCGTTACAACGGTACAGATGACCGCCTCCCGTGTATGGGCCTTCCTGGTGAAACCTTACAGTAAACATGGCGGAAGGAGCCGCCACATCATCCCAAGAAAGCCGACATCGGGGGTGCAGTTCCGTGTCTGCATGTCTCCATCATTTGTGGCACACTGGGAGCCTATGCTACGTGAGCCCTCACACAAGCTGACCGTGTTGGCATGATCCTCCCCCACTCACGCCCATTGTGTGGCACATTGGGAGTCTCACCCTAGTGTGCCCATTTGTTTTTTCACCTGTAAAGAAAAAAAAGATGGTCCCGCAATGTCTTATTTATCTATTTATATATTTACCCCGTGCCTGGGGAAAAAAAGAAAACTTCCTTCGACTTGTCTGGCTCCTCCAACCCACACCCACCCTCTGCTCTCCCACCTCCCCACACACCCCTCACCCCATACTTACCTCTGGAAGTCTGGTGTGGCCATCTTTGGTGGAGGGAACATGTCTGGACTCTTCAAAGCCTAACTGCAAAATGAAGAAATGCTGGTAAGCTGTATAATGGCATCAGTTGGGGGGTTCAACTTGGTGAGATATCTCAACCATTTTTGAATTTTGGCTCCACATTTTCAACATGGGGTTTTGGGACCCCCACCTCATGAACACATGCACTGTCATCTCGTTATTGGTCCTGAAAGATCATTTAGTGGTCACTGTGCGGAATAACCTTTCAAACAACATGAAGTCTTGCTGTATTCTGACAAATGCAGTTAGCCCCAGCCTTTAAACTGCCCGGAGAACAAAGGGTTAACTTTCTATGCAGAGCATAGAATGCTGAGCTTCGAGCTCGGTTGATGTCTGTCTGTTTCTTTGAAATGTAACCATCAGATTCTTTATCCGCCTTTACTAAACAGTCACTCCGGAGATTTCTCCTGCAACTCTGTTCAAAGTCTGAAGTGTCGGTTTACTGTCTGTTTTAACCAAAATTTATTTTCTGCATAGTCGGTTCAGTCTCTGTCTGTGGTACCGTGAGTACTAGATGGTTTTGTACTGTTTTTCGTTAAGCTGGCGCTGTCAAGAGCGTTTGGGAGAGTAGCATACGGAGGTGTGCCTCTCCCACCCAATGCACTGCTCCCTTGAGCAGCGTGATGGTCCTGCACCAATGGGTGCAGGAGCTCAGTATGACAGCGGTGTTCCTCTGTTTCAAAGGAAAGCACCGCTGCCATACTGAGCGCCGCCGCATCACGCGCTGCCCCCACGCTGGCCACCCGCCCCTAAAGCTTGTGCCACGCTGGGAGCCCACCCCAGCGTGGCAAATGTTGTTTGCCGACGGGGTGCCCAATCCTGTCGGCTCCACGGCCCCCAAGCTCCTGCTGCCACGCTGGGAGCCCACCCCAGCGTGGCAAACGTTTGGTTTATTTTGCCGACGGGGTGCCCAATCCCCGCCGGCTCCTCGCCCCCCAGTCATCTTCTACCACTGGGAGCCACCCCAGCGTGGCAAACATCCCACGTCGTCTTTTTTTTTTAACCTGTAAAACAAAACGGTCCCGCTGGCGCTGCCTCCCAGCCCCCTCCCACAACCCGCATCCACCCACTGCGCACCCAGCCTCCCCACACCTCACCCTTACTTACCTCCGGACTCTCGTGCGCCGATCTTCGTGGACTGGAACACGCCTGCACTCTTCAAGGCCGACTGCATACTGAGGAAATGCTGGTAAGCTGTATAATGGGCTACATGGGGGTTTCAACTTTATTGCATATCTCAGTCATTTTTTGGAATTTTGCACCAAATTCTCAACATGGGGTTTTTGGGACCCCTTCTCATGAATGATGTCACTGTCATGGCGTTATTCTGGGCCCGAAGGGTGATTTCGCAGGCACTGCGCAGTCACTGCGTGAAATCACCCTTCGGCCTCGAATAACGCCATGACAGTGACATCATTCATGAGAAGGGGTCCCAAAAACCCCATGTTGAAAATTTGGTGCAGAAATTCCAAAAAATGACTGTTTTACGAGCGTGCGTTGCGCAGTTCCTACGCAGGCTCGTAAGTTCGCGAATTTTCAATATTTTCACTCCAGATTTTCAACATTGCCATTTTATCACACCTTCTTATGAGTTGTACAGCTGTCATTTTTCACATCTCACCCAAAACGTGTCCGCCCATGTAGCGTGCAGTGGCGCAGTCGGTGTGCAAACTCAATGTATGGGACACATTAAGAAAATCGCAGTGACACTGATCATGAGCAGAGGTCTTAAAATGGCTGTGCTGAAAATTTGGTGAAAAAATTCCTAAAAATGACTGTTTTACGAGCGTGTGTTGCACTGTTCCCACGCATGCTCGTAGGTTTGCGAATTTTCAATATTTCCACTCCAGATTTTCAACATTGCCATTTTACCACACTTCCTTATGAGCAGTACAGCTGTCATTTTTCACATCCTGCCCAAAACGTGTTTCCGCCTATGTAGCGCACAATGGGGGTAACAACAAGGTCATGCTGACAATTTATTGTGCAAATACCAGCAATTGCACAGGGCATTAGGGTAAAGCACCATACATGCCAAACACCACTGCAAATACCTGCAAGCGAACGTTTGGCATTGACAAATGCTTGTTCTGTGTGGAACTTGTAAAAGTGAGGATCGGTTGAACCGATCAGTTATTAAATGTTGTATCTTACTTTAGTGTGTGGTTACCGGTCCTTTATCGGTTCTTAAAAATAAAAAAAGGTTTACTTTTTTTCCCCAACATTCGTGACACGGTTAGGAACCGATAAGGGAGTCTTGTTTGGCGGTTGACGAAAAAAAAGGGTAAATTGGTTAGGTTGGCCATGTCTGAGAAACCCAAGAAAAAAACTGGGCCCACTGGGTTTCCACACTGCAGTGAGTGTGGGGAGGTCTTTGCTAAGGTCGATCCCCACGCCACCTGAGTTTCTGGGGTTTGAACACCTCGATTCAGTCTTCCAAATTTGTAAAAACTGTCCCAAATCTTCCCTTGAGAAGAGATTGGGTAGACTGAGGGAAAAGGAGGCCGAGAAGTCCGCTGACCTGGATGGCCAGCCGGTTCGGTTCCGACCGAACAGGAGGTAACCCTCTGACCAGGCGATACTGCCGGGCAAAATGAGAGCCGATCCTGAGGGTTGGTTCGAAAAAAAGCATAAAAAGAAATGTCGTCGGTTGATTCAGAAGTCCATGTTTCGACCGCCGAGGAAATAGCCAGAGCGATTCGGATTGTGGAATCGTTTTGCCCGGTTCTGACCGATCCGGCACCTTTTGGCAGGGGCTCGGTTCGTCGGTTCCTCAGTTCACGATTATATCCCTGAAGAATTTTATGAACCGGAGATTGAGGAGCAAGGGGAGTTTGAGGATGACTATGGTGAAAGTCTGGATGTGCCTGTTGAACCGGACATCTCCCCAGACAGACCTTCAGGTGTATCCCTTCCTAGGCTTTCTGAGTTCCCTTCCCACTTTATGTTCTACAGAAAGGTGGCTGAGACCCTCCAGCTTACTATGGAGGAAGCAGCGGAGGATCAAGAGGAGCCTGATTTTGTGGAAATGATGGACATCCCAGAGTCCAGGAGACTGTCTGTTCGCCTTCACAAATCTTTTGGGAAGCAGACACAAAAAAATCTTGTCTCCCAATTCTATACCTCCTGTTGATAGAAGAATGGACAAGAGGTATACGCTTTCAGGCTCAGATACAGAGTTTTTATATCGGCAATGTAGCCATGTTGGGGTTGTGCAAGCTGCTGCCTGTGATAAGGCAAACATTCCCTTGGCTTCACACTCCCCAGACAGAGACTCCAGGAAGATTGATGCCATGGCAAAAAAACAGCATATGGTATCTTCCTTGGGACTCAGGCAGGCGAATTATATGGCCTATACAGCTAGGTGCCAGAAGTCCAGGTGGGACACTGTACTGGCACTGGCTAAACAGGCCTCCCGCCATCTAGCCAAGGAGCTGGAGGAGGTGGCTGCAGATGGGATTGAGGCATCAAAAGTTCAGTTTCATGCTGCTGTGGACTCCAATGATGTGTCGTCAAGAGTCATGGCTACATCTGTGGCTCTTCGGAGAATGGCTTGGCTCAGATGTACTAGCCTTTTGCAGGATACCCAGCCTAAGGCCATGGATTTTCCTGTAGTGGGTAATTCTCTGTTTGGGGAGCAGAGGGTGCGTGAAAAAATGGATGAGTACAGGACCACTTACAGGGTGCTCCAGGCCAAGAGGGCAGGCAATTCCTCAAAGGCAGCAGTCTGAGGGCAAGGGCAGGCCTTTTCATGAGCCTTTCTACCAGCCACAGGCCTCTTCTTCCTTTTCACAGAGGGTTCTTCAGAGGAGGCAGAAGAGGGATGAGCAGGGCTGCATCCACTCCTCAGCCTAAGGCCCCTGCCAAGCAGACACCCTGATGGGTCTGCCCGGGTCGAGACTCCTATTCCAGTAGGGGGCAGGCTGACTTACTTCATCCAGGACTGGATGTCTATTACATCAGCCAAGTGGGTCCTGGAAGTAGTAGGCCAGGGACTGGTTCTCGGCTTCAGAAAATTTCCGAAGATGAGAGGCAGATCTTTTCCACCTGCAGGTCTCTCAGGAACCCTTGCTCTAGAGGCAGAGGTTTAATTTCTGCTGGCTTTAAGAGCCATAGAGAGAGAGAGTACCTACCCTACACTGGAGCAAAGGTCTGTACTCCAGGTACTTCCTTACCCCAAAAAAGACAGGGGAGTGGCGACCCATCCTAGACCTAAGATACCTAAACAAATATCTTTTTTAAAACCAAAGTTCAAGATGGTAACTCTGGGAATAATCCTTCCCTCTCTAAAGCCAGGGGGCTGGCTAACCTCCCTGGACCTCAAAGATGCCTATTTTCACATTCCCATCAGGTGCTCCCACAGAAAGTACCTCAGGTTCGAGTTGCCCTCAGGCCACTATCAGTTCAGAGCAGTGCCCTTTGGCCTAACTTCAGCCCCAAAGGTCTTCACAGAGTGCCTGGCAGTAGTAGTTGCCTTTCTAAGGAGGCAAAAGGTTTCCATTTTTCCACATCTGGACAACTGGCTAATAGTGGGTCAGTCTCCAGACCAAGTCAAGTCAGACCTGCAAGTGACCCAGCAAGTGCTTACTTCTCTAGGATTTCTTCTCAACCTTCCCAAGTCAGTT